>JAPDVU010000008.1:88518341-89140225 GCA_026230045.1 Corynorhinus townsendii
GGGCCTAAGCCATCATTCGGACATCCCCTGAGGGCATGAATTTCATACAACAGGCCTCTAGTATTATTATAAAGCAAGTTATATAATGAGAAAGCAGTGGTTGTTCATTCTTCACAGGGATTGGTTATAATAGAATTTTCTGTGGTTACCTCATATCAACCTTGGGAAACAGTTCAAATTTTGCTAATGACTTCCAGAGGCATAAGCAAGAAATGACCCAGGTCAGGTTAATCTTGTAAAATAAACTAAATTGAGCTTTATTTTTATGACTAAACTGGTTTTGTCTGCCCAGGGAACGTTCACATCTAGTCTCCATTTGTTTATTTTAAGTCCTCAAACTTGTTAATCTTAGAACTGGAAGTTTATATTTTTGACCAATATCTCCCCAGTTCCCCCATCTCTGTCCCCCCCGCCCCCCCCAACCCTGCAAACACCTGGTAACCACCAGTATACTCTCTGTTTCTCTGAGTTTGACTCTTGGATTCCACATATAAGTGAGATAATACAGTATTTTTCTTTCTCTGTCTGACTTACTTCACTTCGCATATTGCTTTCAAGGTCCATGTATGTTGACAAAAATGGCAAAATTTTATTTTTTATGATAATAATATTCCATTGTGTGTGTGTGTGTGTATTTTTTTTAACCCATTTATCCATTGATGGACACCTAGGTTTTTAAATCTTGACTATTGTGAATAATGCTGCAATGAACATGGAAATGTAGCTATTTCTATGAGATCCTGATGTTAATTTCTTTTGATATAAACCCAGAAGTGGTATTTCTGGATCATATGGTAGTTCTGGCTATAATTTTTTGAAGAACCTCCACACTTGTTTTCTACAGTGGTTGAACCAATTTGCTGAATGCCAGTTTTCATTCACAGTAATAATGCGCTATCCTTGTTAGTTTTATAATTAATTTGTCCTTAAGCAGCAAGCAGCTATAACCACTTCAGATTTTTATCAGAAAGTGTCATTGAAAAATGTCTGAATGGTCTCTTTAAAAGTTTTGATAAAAATTTTGCTGTCAAATGTAAAACTGATGGAAATCCCAACAGAAATACTATACAGAATTTTTATTTAATCTTTTCCTAGAGCAAAAAATATTTTAAAGTTATTCATCATGAAATACAATTAATTACCTTACTGCTTGACCTAGAAATGTTATTCTCACAAAAGAAACACACTAGCATTGAAATTTTAGTATGAAGACAGCTCTGTGCCTATTCTATGAGTTAAAACTTTTAATGTTTAAGAAAAGGGTAACTTGTACTCACCATTGAAATAATGCCTTATCTAATATTTGTTTATTTATTTATTTTTGGTTAATTCTCACCTGAGGATATTTTTTCCATTGATTTTAGAGAGAATGGAAGGGGGTGGGGGGAGAATCATCAATGCGAGAGAGACACATTGATAGGTATCCTCCTGCACATGCGGGCCTGCAACCCAAGTACATGCCTAGACCAGGAATTGAACTCGGACCCTTCAGTCTGAGGGCCAAGGCTCTTACCACTAAGCCAAACTGGTTAGGGCAAGATTTATTTCTCAGTTGAATTCTATTTACTTGGTTAATTATATTGATAACTTTCACTGTAATTTTTATGAGGCTGTTTATAAATATCTGAAAACAAGTTACTTTTTACAATTTATGATTACGTTCCTTATTACACAGTGTAACAGCAGTGTCCTTGAAGTTTCTACATTTTAAAAAAATATATATTTTTTATTGATTTCAGAGAGAAGGCGAGAGGGAGAAAGAGAAAGAAGCATCAATTGATCAGCTGCCTCCTACATGTCCCTTACTGGGGATTGAGCCCGCAACCTAGGCATGTGCCCTGACTAGGAATTGAACTGTGACCTCCTGGTTCATAGGTCAACACTCAACCCTGAGCTACATTTAAGATTAGCATATATGATACTCACTTTCTCATCTTACTTTGTTTAAGACTAAAGTTAGGTTTGAATCCAAAAAATTAACTACAGCACAGAATTTGACAGTCACTAAAAATGTTTGTACTTGTGAGTTGTGGCTGTTTGATTAGGAATAATGCTGCTATTGTGATTTTAGAATCTGGATAGTCCCAAGTTTTGGTTGTAGGATTTTGGGGGTAGTGTTACCTAAATAAGGGGAAGGCTTTTTTGTATCGTATTGTTTAACATAAGGTAAAATAGGTTCAAAGGGTGTTAGACATGGCATTTTCCCTTTGGTTGTTTAGTAAAAAGTAACCACTTGCTTTCTCCAGGTGTGATGGGCGCAGTGGTGGCTCCTCTGACGATATTAGGGGGGCCTCTTCTCATCAGAGCTGCGTGGTACACGGCAGGCGTCGTAGGTGGCCTCTCCACTGTGGCCATGTGTGCACCCAGTGAGAAGTTTCTGAACATGGGAGCACCCCTGGGAGTGGGCCTGGGCCTCATCTTTGTGTCCTCACTGGGTAAGCCACTGTGCTTTGACAGTTGGTTCTTGGTTCGTGATGTACCAAAATCATCTTAGGTTTCCTGCTAGAGGGAAAAATATTTAGTCATTTTTAAAAGTTGTTTAAAAGATCTGTTCTAATTAGACTGGATTTTCTTATTTGGCATCATAGCAAATCATTACTGTTGGTTTACCAAATGCATCTAAAATGGCAAAGTTGGTCTGCAGAACATGAGCATTGCTCTGATGCAAGAGCCTTCCTGTAATGTGGGTAGTAAGCCACCCTTTGCAGAAATGAGTATCATGGGTTTTGAATTGAATGTATATAAAATTTGACCGTGCTTATAACTGAGATGCTTTTTTATCTGTTCTGTATACCAAAGAAATATTTTAAAAATAGCATTACCTCTAATATAGTTAGAGATAAGTCCCATTTTTAAAAAAACCTTTTTCCCCATTTTGATTTCAGGATCTATGTTTCTTCCACCTACCACTGTGGCTGGTGCCACTCTGTACTCCGTGGCAATTTATGGTGGATTAGCTCTTTTCAGCATGTTCCTTCTGTATGACACGCAGAAAGTTATCAAGCGGGCAGAAATAGTGCCAGTATATGGAGTTCAAAAATATGATCCCATCAATTCGTAAGTAGTCTTTAATGTCTTTGTTATATAAAGACATTTGATTTATTTTGTCCTATTTTGTTTTATGATTATACTAGAGGCCCGGTACACGAAATTTGTGCACGGCTGGGGGGTGGGGGGCGGAGGGCGGGGGGAGGGTTGTCCCTAGGCCCAGCTTGCACCCTCTCCAATCTGGGATCCCTCTCACAATCCAGGACTGCTGGCTCCCAACCGCTCACCTGCCTGCCTGCCTGATTGCCCCTAACCACTTCTGCCTACCAGCTTGATGGACGCCTAACTGCTCCCCTGCCGGCCCGATTGCCCCTAACTGCCCTCTCCTACTGGCCTGGTCGCCTCTAACTGCCCTCCCCTGCCAGCCTGGTTCTCCCCCCCCTTCCCCCGAGCTGCCCTCCCCTGCTGGCCTATTCCCTCCTAACTGCCCTCCCCTGCTGGCCCTCTTGTGGTGGCCATCTTGTGTGTTGGTGTGATGTTCAATTTGCATATTACCTCTTTATTATATAGGATAGGATTAGTTTCTTAGGGCTGCCATAACCAACTGTACAAACTGGGTGGTTTAAAACAAGAGAAATGTATTTTCTCACAATTATAGAAGCTAGAAGTCTCAAATCAAGGTGTCATCAGCGTTGGTACCTTCAGAGGCCTCTGTGGCAGAATCTGTTCCTTGCTGCTCCTACCATCTTGGCAGAGCCAGCATTCCATTTGTAGATACATCACTCTGATCTCTACCTCTGTCTGCACGTGGCATTCTTCTTGTCCCTGTCTGTTGCTTTCTCTTCTCTTCTCATGAGAACGGGAGTCATGTATGATTAAGGCCCACCCTACTCCAGTATTCATCTCAACTCACATCTTAATTATATTTGCAAAGATCCAGTTCCCAAATAGGGTCACATTCACAGATAACCAAGGATTAGGACTTGGACATACCTTTTGATTTCAACCCACAACAATGGCTTTGTCAAATTTTACTATTTTATTTCTATTGCTCTTTGGTCTATTCTTTCTCTAGTAAGCTCTCTATCCATAGAAATTTTATTCTGTTGCAGCTAAGTAATATTTAGATATTCAGTTAATTCAGAATAATTAGCCTTATGGTGTTCTTGTTGGTCAATTACTTTTAATATTTAACAGACTTTAGAACTGAAGAAAAGACGTATTTATTGGGTATTCATTGTAAAGTGTAAGTAATTGACTTGAAATGTTTAATCGAAAAGACTTTTACTAAAAATTGGAAATATCTTAGTATGAAAATTTCATTTTGGAGATATTTAAGTTTAACGGATATTAAGTGTTATATAATAATGCTTTTTTCCTTTTCTCCACCAAAGTAGGTAAATTTTATTAAACAATTTTCTTGAGTTTCATGGTGTTACCACATATTTTTAAAGTAACGTTTTTTAAAATATTTTTTTATTGATTTCAGAGACAAAGGGGGAGAGAGATAGAAATATCAATGATGAGAATCATTGGTAGGCTGCCTCCTACATGCCCTTTCCTCCCACCCCCGGGGGTTTGAGCCTGCAACCTGGGCATGTGGACCTGACTGGGAATCTAACAGTGACCTCCTGGTTCATAGGTTGACACTCAACCACTAAGCCACGGCAGCTGGGCTAAAGCAATTTCTTTTTCTTTTTTTTTAATTATGTTTATTGGAGTGATACTGGTTAATAAGATCATATAGGCTTCAAGTGTATATTTTTATAATCCACTAGAGGCCCGGTGCATGAAATTCATGCATTCTGCGGGGATAGGGGGGTGTTCCTCAGCCCGGCCTGCACCCTCTCACAGTCCAGGAGCCCTCGGGGGATGTCCGACTAGCAGCTTAGGCCCACACCCCATGAGTCTGGCTTCCAGCTGAGTGGCACTCCCCCTGTGGGAGCACACGGTCTTTCTGCCGTTCAGTCAATTTGCATACTAGCCTTTTATTATATAGGATGATCTGTTTATTGAGTGGTGTGCCCACCAAGCAAAGTCAAATCATCTTCCGTCACCATATACTTGGCCCCTTTACTTTCTGCCCCCCTCTGGTAATCACCATCCTATTGTCTGTCTGTCTCTGAGTTTCAGTTTTATATCCCGCATATTAGTGAAATCACATGTTTCTTAGCTTTTTCTGACTGATTTATTTCGCTTAGCATGATATTCTCAAGGTCTGTCCATGTTGTCGCAAATGACAGTATTACACCTTTTCTTATGGTTGAATAGAATCTCATTGTGTACTAGTATATGTACCACATCTTTACCAAAAGACACGTTGGTTGTCTCCATGTCTTGGCCACCATGAATAATGTTGCAGGGAACAGAGGGGTGTATATATCTTTGTGAATAAATGTTTTAGAGTTTTTCAGGTAGATGTTGCTGGGTCATATGGTAACTATTCTTAATTTTTTGAGGAACCGCTATAATATTTTGCATAGTGGCTGCATTCCCACCAGCAGTGAATGAGGGTTTCTTTTCCTTCACAACCTCTCCAACACTTGTTATTACTTGTCTTGTTGATAGCCATTCTAACAGGTGTGAGGTGGTATCTCATTGTAGTTTGGATTTGCATTTTGCTAATAGTGAAGTTGCATCTTCTTTCATATATCTGTTGGCTGCTTATATGTCTTCTTGGGAGAGGTGTTTGTTAAGATCCTTTGCCCATTTTTCAGTTAGATTTTTTGTCTGGTGTTCCCATGTACAAAAATTAATTCAGAGTGGATTAAGATCTAAATACAAGATCTGAAACAATAAAGTACATAGAAGAAGACATGGGTACTAAATTTATAGACCTTGGTCATAGAGAACATATTAGGAATTTGACCCCAAAGGCAAGGGAAGGAAAGGCAAAAATAAATGAATGGGACTATATCAAACTAAAAAGCTTCTGCATAGCAAAAGAAACTGCTGAAAAAACAAAAAGGCAGCGAATAGAATGGGGAATGATATTTGCAAACAACAGCTCCAACAAGGGGTTAATATCCAAAATATATAAAGAACTCATACAACTCAATTTGTCTTTTTTTAATACTAAAACTGTAATGATGGTTTTTTAAATGCTGCTATAATGCTTACAGATTCATAACAGTTTCTTTGGATGAAGGGGGAGTAGGGCCTTAAGGAGAGGGTGTATTATATTTAAAAATGCCAGACTTGTGTCTAACACATTTTTGTAAAGATGTTTCTTTGGTTTTGTTTTGATTCTTGTATTGTCTAGCACCCATTCCTCCCCTCTCTCTATGCCCCCCCCCATCAAATTATTGTACTTAGAGTGTTAGAGGATAGAATAATGATTTTTAAACTGCTCATTGCCATTTAAAAGATTAACCTGCGAGAAGAAAATCTTGACTGTTTTCTTTCAAGGACTTCCTTAGTTGGCATATCTTGTTTTAAAATTTCCATCTTATATACCTAAGATAAATAATTCAGTATTGCTTTTTCTTCTTTTCTAGATTAAGAAATAGTTTTTATCATTGTTATTAGAATTACATACTTAAACAGGTATTATTTTCTTTTCTAGGATGCTGGGAATCTACATGGATACATTAAATATATTTATGCGAGTTGCCACTATTCTAGCAACTGGAAACAGCAGAAAGAAATGAAGTGACTCCGCTTCTGACATCATTAATGCATCAGGTTCCTGGCTTATCTAATAGGGCAGGTATTCATTAAATAGTTAGTTCAAGCAGCTTTTGTTGAAGTTTAGAAGATAAGAACTTGTCATCATGTTTGAAATGTTCCAGTAATGTGATCCTTCAGGTCTGCTTTTTCTTCTGGAGAATAAATTCAGTAGTTCTCTGCCAGATAAGCGCACACGTGTTCAGTTCAATTTTTAGTAATTCTGAAATGTTTTAATGAACGTGAAAACTGAGGTTTGTGTTTTAGAATTTAAGTGTTTTATCTTAAATTTTGTTTTCTTTCGTTTGAGTAAAAATTAGCAAACTTGTGTTTACCTGTTTAGATTTTGAAATGGAGAATATTAACAAGTAATGTCATGAGTGGCATGGAGATTTGATAAAGGGACCAGAAAGAAATAAAGGGTCACCTGCAACCTTCTTTTGAATACTGGCTTTAGGACTTGATATTTGGAAACAAGTGACCACTTTAACATTTGTCTCCTGAATTTACCAAAAGCATTGAGCACAAAACAAAGGCATAGGTAATAACATTGCCTGCTGTTCCTTTTCAAGCCTCTTTCCAGCATAGATGTGACCATATTGGCTTCTCATTGTGTGACATTGTTAGGACACTCCAGAATGTAATCATACAGAATTCCTGGTATAAAATATGTGTATGTGCAAGCTTTATTTTTGAATATTCTAGGACAAAATATTCCTTAAAATACTTCCTCAGGATAAAACATTCAAAGTATACAAACAATTGCTGAATTTTTTGCATATTTATTGAAATGTTTAATAGAATACATGCTTGTTTTTTTCACCTCTTCAACTTTGGAAGCTTTATTAGAATAACCTGTTTGTGGTTTACACTATGAAGGCAGTTTTTCTCCTGAGACTTGGTTTCTCGTGTTCCCTCTCAGATGAAGCGCTAAAAGAAGGAAAGCAAAGCTACTCTTTCTTCATGGAGTACATCAGTCAGAATTGTAATGGGCAGAATGCTTCCTGAGAGTGTCCTCTAGCAGAATTTTTCTTCTCTCCTTCATAGACTGTTCCTTAACTCTCTTGTGACATTTATAAATGTTTGAGAACAAAAGAGTTCTTTTTGGAAGTTCTTAATGAATGAAATGAGTGTGTATGATTATTGAAATGATTGGTGTTTTTGACAAGAATATATTACAGTAATCCAGAAAAAAATATTCTAACCACATCAAGTTACCGAGGATGCTTATTTTTGAAATATTAAAGGTTCCAGCTAGATGGATTGGTCTGTAATTTTTCCATCTGAACCATATGCATATTTTTTGAATAGGGCATTTGTTCAAGAAAGCAGCTTATTCTCTTCCCAATATAGTATATATAGTATAGTGTGATTATGACCATGTACTGACAGCTGGACTGCCTTTATTTGAACCCCAACTCTTCCACTTCTTATGTGACCCAGGCTTTATGTTATGGCACTGTTCCCATTTTCTCATCTAAAATGAGGAGGACAGCAGAGCCCACCTGAAGGTGACATGTGCTGCCACTTTGTAAACACTGGGCATTTTAGCTACTGGTTTGTTTGTTTTTTGTTATTTTCCCCCTGAGAAAAATTCTATTTTTTCTCTACTTTGGTTCTGGTACAATGTTAGTGTGACCTTAACGTGAAATCTTAGAGGTCCTTTTGTCTTCAGTCACATTTTGGAACCCAAAGTTCATATCTTGATGCTTGGATGGTATCATACACACAAAACAAAATACAATTTTAAGCATGGCTGTTAGGCAGAAGCTTATCCAGGAAATCAAGGGTGTTTGTTTTTTAGTGACCTAGTTTTTTACTTTTTCTGACTTTGCTAAGACAGTGAAGACCTTTCAATAAAAAGTGTATCTACCATGCTAGCTGGCCAGGGGAGGCACATCTCCATGGAAACAGCCATTGTTTGTTATGGTGTCAATATGAGAAGTGAACAAAGGACTGAGTTTCCAAGCTGTCCCAGGAGGAAGTCTTCAAGTAAATACAGTAGTTACAGTGCACAAAAACAGGCATTTCATACAGCAGAAGGATGACGGAGGACGACGAGGGACAAGATGGAAGTTGTTCATCTGTATAGAATGTGTCCACATTGGAGTTCCTGAAACTAAATGATACCCAAGATTTGTATCATCCCAGTAGGGTGGGGTTCTAGAGAGGCTGGTGTGTGTGTATTGTGTGCTAAACCCTTTGCACAAATGATAACCTTGCTTTGAACTAGGTGCTGCTGTCTTCATTTTGCAAAGGAGTACACTGAAGCCCCAAGTTTAATTTTTGTAACAAGATCATATGGCTGGGAAGGAAAAGTGGTAGAGTTGAATGATCCTCCTAACCTGTTACACTGGGAAGTTTGTGATGAATGCCATAGGGCTGAAATCCTATTTGAGAATCAAAAGTACTGTACCAATTAAATAGGCAGGCTGGGATTCTATTGAGCATACACCTAGGACGTTAGAATTCTAGTGTTTATCAAAAGGAATTGACCTCAGTCAAATGGTGATGATGCTTTACTTCCTCAGGTCCTATTTTTTTATTTTACTGATTTTTTACAGAGAGGAAGGGAGAGGGATGAAGAGTTAGAAACATCGATGAGAGAGAAACATCTATCAGCTGCCTCTTGCACACTCCCTACTGGGGATGTGCCCACAACCAAGGTACATGCCCTTGACCGGAATCAAACCTGGGACCCTTGAGTCCGCAAGCCGACGGTCTATCCACTGAGCCAAACCGGTTAGGGCTCAGGTCCCATTTTTTAGAGAGAGTATCAGAAGTTCCAGTCCACTTGGAGCTACAAATCAAGCCTTTTTTTTTTTTTTTCTTTTTAAGGTGAGTGTAGTCGATAAGATGGACTCCTCCCTAAATGTACTCAATTTATGTCACTCAAAATGGAAGCCATTTTTCAGGAGAAGACATGGAGGCTCTGACCTGGAGGGCTTGCTCTTCAGCGTAGCAGCTCACGAAGATGGAGAGAATGCCCCTAGTATTAACACTTGAAAGGAGCAAAGGGGCATTTTGTGTCAGAAGCAAAGATGAAATCAGAAGTCTGATGGGGGAGGGGATGTGTGCACTATCTGGCCACTGTCTCCCAGGGCTGCTGGCCAGTTAGCATGAGGGCAGGTCCAGCACAGTCTCTTCCGGCCTCAGCCTTCCATTCTGCCTGGTTCACAGCTCCTATGGGTTCCTCACCTAGTGAGATGTCAGTCCTAAGGGGCCTCTGCCTTCTACCTTCACTGGAAGGTTGATGGGTGGAGGGGTGTTACAACCTCGCTGGTGCATTTGGGATCTGGGGAGTACCTGTGGCTACACCCAGGAATACAGGATATTTCCTGGTAAGACTAAATTGTCATTTGTTCTCACAATGAGGCACACAAGTCTGGAAACAATTTTTTAAAAAGTTCTTGCTCTAGCCGGATTGGCTTGGTAGATAGAGCATCAGTCTGTGGCCTGAAGGGTCCTGGGTTTTTTTTTGTTTTTAGTTTTTTAATATATTTTTATTGATTTCGGAGAGGAAGGGTGATGGAAGGTTAGATAGAAATATCCATGATGAGAGGGAATCATTGGTTGGCTGCCTCCTGCACGCCCCCTACTGGGGATCGAGCCCACAACCCTGGGCATGTGCCCTTGATCGGAATCGAACTGGGGACCCTTCAGTCCACAGGCCAGCGCTCTATCCACTGAGCCAAACTGGCTAGGGCAAGGGTCCCAGGTTTGATACCAGTCAAGGGCATATGCCTGGGTTGTGGACTCAATCCCCAGTAGGGGGCATGCAGGAGGCAACCAATCAATGATTCTCATTGATGTTTCTCTCCATCTCCCCCTCCCTCTCTGAAATCAATAAAAATATATTTTAAAAATAAAAGTGTTCTCCACCGAGACCCTTGTAAAAGCTATCTGATCAGCTGAAGCATGGTGTCAGTTGGCCGTTGTACCCCCAGACTAGGCTTACGTGTGCCTGGAACACGTAGGCTACTCACCTGTGCCCCAGTGGGAGTGTGCATAGCATCCCAGCTGCTGAAAATTGGTTCATGTGGTGATCTCAGAGGGGGTGGGCATGTCTTAGTTTCATTTACTCAGTAGCCATGTTACCTCGATGCTAAGATGCAGTATTTTTCACACTGTTTCAATTTCTTTTTTTACAAAACTAGTGTATCTTAAAATTAGTGGCATTTTAGAACTGAAGAAATATGGTGTTTTCCATAATTTCCCAATAGTTCATTATCCTGCAAGAACAGGTATCTAAAGGATAATCATGGTAATTGCCAGTAGCTGTTAACTTCCCGATAATTCAGAGGGAACCTTTCACAAGACAGTCCTAGCCTAGCCCCACCCAGTTAGGTGTCTCATGGGCCTGAATGCAGAATGACCCAAACAGGAAGACCAGTGGAAGCTGAGAGCATGAGTGATGTGGTTTGATCTGACTTCATTAGGAAGATTCAGGGATTTGTTAGGTTGGTTCAGTTTGGTGCTTGAAAGAACTAACAGCACCAGCTCTGGGGAGAAACATGAATCCTTTTGGCTGGCTTGGAGCAGGGGGTGCTGGAGCCGGAAGCTCTTAGGATTGGTGGGGAATTTCCAGCACAAACACAACTGTCAATCACCACAAGTCACTCTTTAAGAGATCAAGTCAACAGACACATGTTAGATGCTGTATTAGATACCATGCCATTAAAATGTGAGAAACAGCAACAAGTGACCCACGGTAGTTATGAAATAGTTACCTAGAAACTCTAAAAGCATGATCCAGACTGAAGGTTGCAGGAGTGCAGGGAAGGGACAGGTGTGCCAGATGCCCACAGGAAGGCAGGCTTCCCCCACGCCCTGCAGCGGGCTGATGGCTGGAGGGGGCTTTCTGCTTTGGTGGGAAGGGAATGTCTGGGACACCTCCACACACAGCATCATGGCAAGTATCCTGGCCCCCCTTGTAGAGGACCCAACCTCTGCCAGCACACCCAATGTGTCTGTGACTTTGCTTGTGTCTCAGGATGTATCACCCTTGCCATACTGGGTGCCTCAGCAAAGGAAAAGCATGTGATCACTACCTCATTTAAGTAGAAGTCATTTTAAAAGAAGTTGGAAAAATTATGACAAGATAGTCACTGTTAATTCTAAGTGGCAGGGAAAGAGACACTTGGTAGGAAAATGAGGTGTTTGCTACATTTTCCAGTATATTATAGCTTTCCCTAAGTAATTTTTTACTAAGAAAAGTACATATGGTGAGAAAGTCCATTGAAACACACTTTTCAAAAGAACCGTGAAAGCAGAACATCTCTCCACCCTGAGGCCTTGGCACGTCCCTCTCCGAATGGACCTGGACCCAGAACCTTCAAGGTGCTTGTGGCCCTGACAGGCTGTTGGCAATGAGCCCAGCGTTGAAGTTTCCCCAGGACTGCAGAGCCCTGGCCACACCTCAGACCTCGCCCTGTCCCTATGGTGCCAGGAGGGAGGGTGGGGATGGGGAAAGCTGACACTTTTCTGGGAAGCCTACTGTCAACCCTGCAAGTCAGAGGCCAGACACACAGGATCCATCCCAGCCGGCTCTAAGGGCTGGCAAAAGCGGCGACCTTAGCACCCCCTTCTCCCTGCGGCCCACGCCTCACGCGTGCTCTACAGGTTCTTCCTTCTCTGTCAGAATCCACAGCTGTGAATGGTGCTGGCATCCGTCATTTAGGCCTGAATTTTAGGATTTTTTTTTTTTTTTGTCCTGAATTGTGGCAAGAAAACAGTCATTGCTCTACATCAAGCATGTCAAACGAGCCAGCGGGCCGCCTGCCTCATTTATTTAAACAAGGCATGCAAGTTTGACATGCTTGCTCTACATTGAAGAACCACCATACATCCTTGAACACAAGTGGGGGTTGCTATTTTTTGGAGACAGGTTGCACCCCACTTCCAGCAATCAACCACCTAATAATAAGAAAGATTATCTTCAGATACCAGGGCGCGTCAGCACTGCACTCATCACAAGGATCTGTTCCTCTCCAGCTGCAGCTGCTGTTGTAATTCGGAATAGACACTGAGAACAACACAGCTGAGCAGTGGTCCCAGGGCCACTCAGTGGCAGAGTTCCGATATTCACACAGCCCAAGGCCCCGAAGAGATGCTGTTGGACAGCCTGAGTCAGAGGGAGAGGCCTGCCCCCACCTCCATTCTCTTCATGCTCCTGTAAATGAGGGAGTCTAGATGATTGAGTTGTGATAAAGCTAATTTATTAAAGCATGCACATTTATTAGAGAAGCAAGGCAAGCAAACTTATCCATCTGGCTTATGAAGCGCAGATGGGCGCTCAGCTAATCTGAAGAGCAGGTTGGGTGAAAATCCGAGGCGTTATGTACCCTCCTGACTATAGGTTTCAGAATTGCCCTGCTGCATATGTTGGTGCAGATTAATTCTCAAGGTTCCTTTTTACTTTGTTGTGGCCTTCCCAGGACACATGAGAAGCACCTGGCCTTGAGGATGCTGGCTTCTCTGCTTAGTAAAAGAAATGAAACGGCAGTTTCTCCTTTCTCCTTTCTCCTTCCCCCTTCTTGCCTGCATTCTCTCCTGAGGGAGGCTTTAACCATTTGCTCTCAAAGATAATGGCTTGTTATTTACAAGCTGGCTGCAAATTCCTACACTGTTAGGTCTTGTTCTAACTTTCTTGTTTCAGCTTCCCTATTCCTCCTGCCCCGGCTTGTTCCTGGCTTCTCACTGCCCTGCAGCAGAGCCTGGGCCATGTGGCTCTAAGGCCTGTGCTTCTTAGAAGATCAGGGTCCTGAGTCCCCCTCCAAGCTGAAACTACAGGTAGGTATGAAGGTGTCGGGCCAAAGGCAGAGCCTCCATGGAGAGGAAGGGCAGAAGGGCAAGGGGCTCAGAGGCAGTGGCCTCACAGGTGCTCCAGCAGGACAGGGAGTGCAGGCGGGAAGACGGCCCCCTTTGTGTCCTGGAGCAGAAGGCGGCATTCCAGCATGAGCCCTGGGGAGGAGCCCAAGTCCTGCTGGCAGCCACCATGGTGGGCAGGTGGCCCGCTGTCAGGGCTGTGGGTGGATGGCCCCCAGTGGCAGAGAGAGAGTAATGGGGAGGGTGCGCAGCATCCGGGGAACTGAGGGCCCAGCCAGGCCAATGTGGAGGGAACAGACAGGATTTACCAGCCTTGACCCCAGAGTCAGGCTGGAGGCTCATGAAGTGCAGATCAATTGTAAAACAGAGAGGAAGCCATTAGTTTTTTGTGCATTTTCAGGGTGGCACAAAACCTTTCAATGCTGTAGGTTATTGTCAATCCCATGAGCTCTTGTGGAACCAACACATCAGAAAAGAACCTCAGCTTTGGAGTCAGACAGACTGCTGCTAAGTTGCCATAATGTTTCCTGTGAGGGGAGGAACGTTTTCCCTGTAACAAGATGAAACTAAATGCTGTGTCTCTGAGGTTGGGGAAGAATTCCATGAGAAAAGAAGGATCACTGAAGTGATCCCAGGAGTCTGACCCCTCCTCCTATTATAAATTCACCTGGAATTAGCTAAGCAAATAAAGGAGGGCGGGTCATTGCAGGGTCAGCACCACGCCCTGGGGAGAGGAGTGGTGGCTGGGAGTGAAGGGAGGGACCAGCCTAAGGTGCATGGCTTAAGGGGAGGCGCTTCAGGCAGTTCCTTATTAGAAACCAGAAATTTGACTTGAAACCATTTCCTTCCTGGCATCCCCCTGTGTGATTAGGTGAGCCTTAAGACATTTTCTCAGGAGGTTGCCAAGTGTCAAATCATCTTTGGAAATTAGTCAATGCCTCAAACTTGATTATTTTTGTACCCAAACTGCATATGCTTAAACTAACAGATATTCCTGTTAAAAATGCTTCTCATTTTCACCTCTTTCAGCTCAACATGAGATTTCAAATATTCTAAAGAGCCAAAGGCATTTCTTCCTTGTTTTTAAAAAAATAAGACATCCACAGCCATCTGTCTTTGAAATGTTAAGAAAGCAGGTGAAAATCCTATAGCAGGGATTGTCTTTGGGGAGTGGGGTTTTGGGTAGAACTTGCACTTTATACCCTGTGTTATTAAATTACTGCAGGCAGAGGTTGCTGAAGTAACTTTTATAAGCATTTAAAAGCAGGTGGGATTCTGAGATCTGAATCCATCCTTCCCGCCAAGCATGCGATCCCAGGAACACCTGCAAATCTGAGAACAGAGTGTGTGGTTGTGCAGGGAACGGAAGCCGAGAGAGCCAGTTGATCCTGATCTTAGCTGTCAGTGCCCTTATGATCCTGTTCTGTGTTGAGAAGCTGGCATCTATTTCTGACTCAATAGCTGGGTGGCTGAGGGCCTGCAAAATTACTCAAGGCCTGGACCTTGGGAGCAGATGAGTACCTCTCTTCAGTAGGCAGAGTCTCTCCTACTGTCTCTGCCATTGCAAAGCAATTAGAGTTCAAGTCTGAGTTTGACTGCATTTCTGCCCTGGGCCAGGGCGGGCTTCCTCCCCTCTGATGCTGGTTTGCCAGTACAGAGAGTAGCTGTTACAGCAGGCAATGGGTGAGTGCAGCCAAAGGTATGCTATCTCCCAGAGGACTTGGTGGTGGCACCCCAAGTCACCCAATAAAAATAAATAAAACAGTGGCAATAGTTCTTTATAGGAACCATGGATGTATTCTAACTCAGGAAGCACCTGTCACATGCAGTTAGTAAGAACAGCTGCTGCTGGCAGATGCATTTCAAGACAAGTCCCACCTCTCCCTAGCCCTCCTTTCAACAATGGCTGCCCTCAAACCTCTCCTGGTACTGAGACTGGAGTTGTCTCTGGAAGAACATCCCCTCTCCCCCACAGGTCTTCCTGGCCACACCCTCACTGAGGCCATCCCACTCAGCAATGCCATCAAGGCTGGGAACCTCTTGGAGAGGAAACCAAACTGGGGCTGGGTGACTATCAGCAGGACCTTTGTGTGGATGGTTTAAACACACAAAAGCACACAGGCTGACTGTCATGACATCCCTGGGCCCTGATTGGCTCATTGAGCTGACAGACACTGTTGTCTAAATTATCCCCTGAGCTCCAGCAGGGGAGGCTGGGGAGGGCGTGGCTGCCAGTCCCAGGCAGCCTGAGCATCTGCATGGGCTGCTGGGAGCAGGGGGCCTGGAGGCTTGAACCTGATGCCACCGTGTCCCATGCGCCTGTGGGCCGGAGTGGAGTCTGCTCTTGGTTAGAAGGACACATGTATTAGGGCAAAGGAAAGGAGGACATGAGAGCACCAGGGGAAGGACACTGTGGATCTCACAGCTGCCCCACTTAAGAAAGCCCTGAGGCCGGCACGGTGCCTTCCGCCCCTGGGCCCAGCACTCAGCGCACATGCCATGAGCATGAGCAGGTCACGGAGCCTCCAGGCCCACCTGCAGGCAGACCCTCCTCACACCTGGTTTCTCATTGGACTGGAGGAAGGCAGCGCTTGCCCCTTCACTGCTGGGAAGCAGTCAGCGCAAGCTCCGGCGCTGCTGTGTGGAGAGCAGAACCAAATCCGGCTCTCTGGATCCTGAGCTGCTGCTCCCACATCCCCCAGTGCTCTCGGCGCTCCCCAGGCATTGCCTAGAGCTTCACCGCCCTCCTCCTGCCACAGCTCAGCAACCAGCAGGAAGAGCTGCGTGGACAGGATGATCATGGACACAAAAAGTTAATGTTCAACCCAGGGAAGTGGCTCTTCCTGGCAAGTTTCCTGCTCTGGCCACCGAGGCCCCTGGGAGCTCCCTGGGCTGGGCCACAGCTCTGCTTCCCACTCACCAAAGGCTCTCACCTTCTTGAAAAGCTGGTTTTTTCCTTTTGGGAGGGGCTGACTCTACTCTTTATGAGAATTTCAAGGTTACTGCGCCCTGCCCTTTTGGGAACACCTCTCCGGCACTCGGTGTCCTTGGGGAGGATTTCCAGGGCGCAGCTGCCTCCCAGAATGGACAGGAGGCCCAGCCGCACCATGCGGGCTCTAGTCCTCTCCAGCCTGCTCTGCACGCTGCTCCTCTGCTCCTCCATCTTCTCCGTGGAAGGTAGGACCGTGCGGGGTGCTGGGCCTGACAGGGTGTCAGCATCAGCAAGGCTGGAATCAGGAAGTTGGAGGGCAGGCCCCTGGCAGGCAGGCCTGGGCCCAAAAGACGTCGTTCTCCTGAGTCTCTGCAGCACTTCTCCCCACAGTGTCACACCAAAGTAGCTGGGAGCCTTCGCCACCATCTCCTCACAGCTCCAGCACACAAGCGGAGGGAGGGCAGGCTCCCCACACAGACTAGACTGGGCTCCCCTCCGGATTGCTCTGCACCGAGGTCCCGCCTCGCTAGAATTCAAGGGCCACTGTGCTGTCCTGTGTCACGCTCGAAGCACAGTAAATGAGTGTTGAATGAATGAATAAATAAATAGATTATCTGAGTCTGAACATCTCCCAAACTCATGCACAGTAGACACTGTGGCAGAAGGCATGATATGGGGTTAGAAGTGGGAGGCAATCCTGTGCTTCTGTGGATATGAGTATTTTGTAGATAGCTGAGTATTCTGAGCTTTTTCTCTTACCTAACCCTCTAGAAACTGCCTACTTTTACTCTTGTTTTAGTGGTTACGGTTATTTAACATTCATTGGGGTTGGAGGATAAAGAAGTATGTATAGGGGTGAAAACAACCATCATTTCATGCTGCAAGAATAGCCATGTTCAACATTTTGATTATTTCTTTTCAGTATTGCATGCCAGCCTTTTTTGTAATTGATAAACCCCTGCATGTTCGATGTTGTGTCTTGTTGTTTATCACGGCATGAAGATGCTCACCAAGCACAGTTATGATTGGGATCCTGGGAGCATTCACACCAGCATGTCAGCAGCAGTGATCTCTGAGCAAGATGATAGGAAGGATTTGTTTTCTAACGTGCCTGCAGGGACATTGTGCGTCTATGACATGGAGCCAGGGCCTGGAATCCTCATACATAGGGCCTGGCAGTGCAGACAGACCTCCGTTCACCATTTTGGAGGCTGCCACTGCTCCTTCATGAGGATTTAATGAAGATAAAGCTCTTTCCCCATAAAGTTTCCTGTCCGTTTAGGAATATCTCTGGCAGATTCTCCAAAGCAGTGCTATTCAACTAATATTTTTTAGGTATAACTTGCCATCAAGTGAATGTGCATGATGAATTTACATGCTTAGACATTTAGATGGTTGACAACTTTGCACTATTTTAGGTATGTGGCAAAGGCATATGTGTACATAAAATAATTCCTATATTTAGGGTTGTTATCTTAGGCTCAGTTGCCATGGCGAGAGCCATGGTGTCAAAAGGCAGAGACACTTTTGAGTGAATGTTTCTCAGACAAGAACACAAGGAACAGATTCTGGGAGCAGAGAATCCCTCCATATCTACTTTAATATTCCTAAAAAGTAAATCACCTCCAGGCCCCTCCTTTACCTGGGCCTCCCAGAGCCCATCCTGAGCTTTCTCAAGCAGCACAAATCATCTCCTCACAGCTCCAGCACACAGGTCTGAGCCCTGAGCCGTGAGCCGTGAAGCTCACGCCAGTCATTCCTGCACAGACCAAGCCTAGTGCCCCCCTGTGTCCGCCCTCAGGAAGAAGGCACCTCCGGCCTCCTGCCAAGCCCTGGAAAGGCAAGCCCTGCTGTTCCCAAGTTCCTGATCCTGCCCTGAGGACCCAGAAAGGTGAGCACCGCACCCCGTGGGGCCATGTCAGCCCCGCCCAAGCCTCGGGTTGGCCTGGTATGAAGGGGCCATAGACAGATAGGATCGCTGCCTCATGGGGCTTCTCATCTGTGGGGAAAACTGACCACCCCAGCCCCAAAGTCAACAAGTGAATCATTTTGAACTCAATATGTTCTGTAAAATGAAAGAACAGGATGCAATTAGGAAATAGGGAATGGGGTGGAGGGAGAGGGTGCAGGCAGGGGCTCTGTGATGTGCAAGAGGAAGGCATGGAGGGCAGAGGGAGGGGGTTGAGAAGTGCTCATGGAAGCTACCAACCAAGGCAGGGCTGGTCTTGGAGCTGGCACAAAGGTCGGGCAGATGAGGCCAGCAGGTCAAGAGTCCCGGAAGTACAGGCAGGGAGAAGGCCTGGGCATGGCTGGGTGGCAGGGGGCATGTAGTGGGAGAGGCTGCAGGCACCCAGGTCCCAGCCAGGCCAGGGGTAGACTGACACATGGGCATGGGCTGGCCCAGGAGTGCTGGACCTCTGCTGACCTGTGGTAGGTGGGTCCTAGAGCCTGGGGCTAGCACAGTCCTTCAGGGTAAGCTGCAGAGCCTGCCATCAGCCAGGCCTGACACAGAGCCAGGGTGCCTGCCCCCACTTCCCGCAGCCTAAGTTCCCTGCAGGACGGATTCAGGCACCAGGCTCCTCCTCCATTACCATTTGTAATGGAGGATACAAGTTTGACATGCTTGATGTAGAGCAATGACTGTGTTTTCTTGCCACAATTCAAGACAAAAAAACCCTCACTAAAATTCAGGCCAATTAAGCATCCTCCATTACCATTCCCGCTGGCTCTCCTGCACCCAGGCCTGACCAGCTCCAAGAGCCTGTGCACCAGAGGGAGCTGAGTGGCTCAGCCTCAGGCCACTCCTTTGAGGAAGGGCATCGCCTCCCGGAGGGGCCAGTAGAAGTACCAGACTGCACACCCTGAGCCCAGGGCACCCAGCACCCAGGCCAGGTGGAGAGTTGAGCCGCTGACGGGCTGCCTGGAGCTCAGCTCCCACCTGAGGCCCAACCAGGCACAGGAACCGTGTTTCACGAAAGAAATAAGGCAGAAACCTAGGAAAGAGAAGCAGCATCTACCCCCTGCGGAGAGAAGGGCATGCTCAGACCCTCCCTAGGATGCACCTGCTTGGAGGCGGGAGGGGAGTTCAGGACATGTGCATAGCACATACTAACACATGGCTCCCGCAAAACAGCCTGCGGCTGCCATGCGCAAAGCTAGGAGATGGTGAGTCACATAGGACTCCAGAACAATCCATGTGTGAGCCTCTCGTGGTGGATCGGGATTTCTTTCAGTGTGTACATTTTTAAAATTCCATTGCAGAAATTTACAAACAACTTAGAACAAAAAGAGCAAAACAAACAGTTCTATTGTGTCCTTTGCAATCTCACTTAAACCCGGGAACCACGAGGAAACATGGTCACTGCTTCACAGACTGGGAAACTGAGTCTGAGGCAGAGCGAGGAGTCCGGTGTGTCCAGTCTTCCCACTGCAGCCACGCTTCCCCCACCCCCGCCCCCAACCCAGCTTCCCACAGCGCATTTATGAAACGATTCACGTGCCCCAGGGGCCTAGGACTCACCATGGCCATCAGCCACCTGCTCCACCTACTGGCCACCGCACTCCTCGCTAGGGTCCATATAACAATTGAAGCTGCCTCACCAGCCAAGGTGGAGCCCGGGGGTGGTCCTCAGTGCCCTCCACGTGCCTGCTGTTTCTTGGGAGGAAGTGTGAGTGGGCCTAGGATGGCAGAGTCAGGAAGCATTGAGGTGCACACCGAGAGCAGAAGCCATGTGTTCTCGGCCAGGCGTGGGGGCTCTTCATGTGTGTGGCCAGCAGCGGGGCGGGTGTGCCGGCTCTGCACTCTGTACTGACGAAAGAGTGTCCATGCGCCTGTCCTTGGAAAGAGAACATAACCAGGTGGCCTGGAGGCAGTCCCTGCGCCCAGGTGGGTGGTGGCCCACGCGTGGACATCAGCTGCTCCTCAGCCTCCAGGCTCTCCTGAGCTCTGTTTCCCTGCAGGTGCCGCACTCGGAGGGGCGGGGGGGGAGTGGGTAGGGACGGGGACAGGAAGTGCCAGGCATAGGACTCTGGGTCAAACCAACAAAATCATCTTCAAAAATCAATGTGCCTGCAGAGGCAAGATTTTTTAAAGGAAAGAAGTGGGGGGGTGGGGGATAGATACAGAGGCAAAGAAGCATTGAACAGATTGTCAAACTACAGTGGGAAGGCGGGGGGTGGGGGGGGCTGTAAGAGATCAACCGAAGGACTTGTATGCATGCATATAAGCATAACCAATGGATACAAGACACTGGGGGTGGGAGGGTAGGTGAAGGCATGTACTGGGGGGTAGGGGAGGCCGAGGGGAGGTCAATGGGGGGGGGGAAGGAGACATATGTACTACTATTTGTAATACTTCAAACAAAAAAAAAAGAATAAAAATAATTTAAAAAAATCAATGTACCAAGTGGCCAATTGCTGAAGTTGCACAGACCAATTTACTAAAAGTCTTTTTCTCAAGTGTTAGAACTGTGTAGCACTCTGTCTAGCTGCACTGTCATAGTGGCAATTTTTAAAGCAATGTTCAACCTGTTGGCCGTGAGCACTGGAAGGGCATCAGGCGTAGGTTGGGGTCAGGTGGCAGCTGTTTAGGCCCCACCTCATAATAATCCTAAGAGTTAGGTACTATTACTATGGCTATTTTTACACATGAGGAACCAAAGCACAGAGAGGTTAAGTAATTTATTGAAGGTCACACAGCTAGTAAGTGGTAAACCTGGCTCTGCCAAATGACCTAGCTCCAGATTCTATGTTCTTAACTCTCTCACTGCCTTGCATAGTAATAGCCTGGAAACAGAAGGAGAAAAAAAAAGAATAGTCCCATTACCATAAATTAATAACCCTCTCATTCATGTTTCCTTTGTTTTGTCATGCAAAATGTTTGCCTGGTTTTATTTTTTATTGTATATCATTCTTCAATTTTTAGAATTCACACTACATCATAATCATTTCCTTCATGTTGCAACATTGTCTTCATAATCATAGTGCTTTATTACTATTCAATTTTTCCACTATTGAAAACAAAACTCTGAAGAATACCTTAGTGTATGCAGTTTTTTCTTTTTGTGGATTGTTCGTCCCATAAATTCGTCCCAGCTCTGCCACACACATTGCTGAAAGATGGTCTGAGGGTGCGAGGGCCTGCATGCATGTGGGCGGGGCCTCCACCCGGTCCCTCAGCCTCAATGGACTCTACTCTTGGCAGAGCCAACCGAGCAGCTAAGCCACCTTCTCTCCATCTCCTGCGAGGAAATCGGATTTCTCTCTGACAGATGAAATAGCCTGGGCTGGTCGTGCTTGGAGGCCTAGTCTGTGCCTCGGGGAGGAGGGTAGAGTTTGATTTTTTTAAGATTGTGTCTAGAAGTGAATCCTAATTGTGTTCCCCTCTCTCCACCCCTGGCTCTGCCTGCCTTGTCTGCTCATTGCTCCTTCCCAGGGCACCGTGTGAGGATCTGCAAACCATGCAAGTTCAAGCCAGAGTCCCCCTTCTGGGTGGTGCCCGGGGCGCTCCCACAGATTTAGTGTTTCCCAAGCAAGGCTTAGTTCCTGAGGCACCCAGAAGCCCCCGGCTCCCCCGGGTCCCCTCGGGAGTTGGGACTGAGGCAAAGGCCCTGGGACTTCCAGCCCTGGAAGCCTCTGCCCCAAACAACCGGTCTCCTCCTTAAAGACACCGCATTCCCCGCGCCCCGTTGGATTGTTCTTGCCCTGCCTTTCAGAAAAGCCACAATAAAAAAAGAAGAGCTTGGAATGCTTGTCTTTCTGAGTGTCCTTGGACAAATAACCTAGCACCTTGGGACTCACATCGGTGTCAGAGATGTAAAAGCTGGTGAGGAAAAGACAAGGCCAGGGAAGGCCCCCTCGTCGCTATTCTGAAGGGGGCATGGGCATGGCTGGGTGGCAGGGGGGCAACCTTCAACCTTCTCCACCTTCAACCTTTACTGCTGTGAGCTGGGTGTTGGAGGGCTTCCTCTTGGGCAGCAAGGGCCCTGGGGGAGTTCCAGAATTTCAGATCCTGGTCCCATTGTGCCACCAACCATCAGAGTTACTATGAACCAAGCTCAGTCCACCTTGCCTCAGTCCCCACCTGGCCCCTGTGGCACAGACAGGATTCTTCCAGGACACATGCAGCTATGAATCCAGAGCCTTTAGAGCCTGCAGGGTGCAGGGAGCAGGCTCCCCAGGGCAGCTGACTGGCTGCAGGGGCTCCACTGTTCCACATGCGCCCAGCCCCTCCACTTGTATCCAAAGGCCCCTGAGGGGTCCTTTTCTATCTTCCCCATGAGAGTTGGCAGGAATCTATAATAATCCTATCTAATAAAGAAGGAATATGCTAATTGACTGCCCCACCCTCAAAGATGGCGGCACCCACAGCCACAAGATGGGGTGCCCAGTCCCCTCAGCCTCACCAGGGTGGCAAGCACATGGCAAGGCTGAGCCCGCCCCCAGGTGGGCCCGGCTGCTCTATGTGCCTGCCTCTGGAGTCCCCCAGTCCCCTCAGCCCCCCAGCCACCCAGGGCCAGCCTGAGATGCAGGCAACCAGGGCTGGTCGAGGCTTGCACTGCTGGCAGTGGCAGCAGCAGAGGTGTGATGGGGCATCACCTTCCCTTGATCACTGGGTCGCCTCCCGCACCTGAGGGCTCCCGGACTGTGAGAGGGGGCAGGCCGGGCTGAGGGACGCCCCCTCCAGTGCATGAATTTTCATGCACCGGGCCTATGCTAGACTGAACAGCTGAACGGCTTTCTGGATGACCTTTCAAACGAAGGCTGGGCTACAAGGGCCAAGCCCCTTGCACGAAATTCGTGCATCGGGCCTCTAGTGAATAATAATCAGACAAATAAATAAGCAAAATGCATAGGGTATCCTTCTTTGGGCAAGTCTGTCAGAGGATGTGAGCCCCAAGGTTCTGCTCAAGGAAAGCCCTTTACCACAGCACACCCAATGTGGAGTGGGGAGAAGAGAACTAGTGACAGTAGCAAGGCCTGCGCCAACACCCCAGGATTCAAGTCCCAGCCCTGCCCAGGATTCCTCTTTTCTGTGAAATAAAGCTCACAGGACCTACTTAGAGGGCAGACAGGAGGCTCCAACTAGTACATGGATGTAAAGTGCCCACAAACAAAGGGCTGGCTCACAGGGGCAGGGTGGGGGTGGGCTTGGTTCAGGGAAGTCCCTGCCTCCCTGCCCCCACCCAGGGAAGTGTTTGTGTCCACGGTGAATACAGAGCTGCAGGGCTGCGGCTCAGAGGGGCAGATGGCTCAGGTCTGAGAGGCTTATCTCTCAGTAAAGCTCCCTTCAATTGGATTCTCCCGCAAGGTGAGCCTTACACACATGTCAGCCTGCCAGGCCGCCAGGTGCAGGGTTGATGGGAAGCGGTGCTCTGCGCGGCCTCGGGGATGTGGTCCCAGGGCAGCCAGCAGCCCTTGCCTTGCTTTCCAAGCTTCAGTCACAGGCGCATGCCTCACGCACTCATTCTCACCCTCCAGGTTGGCATTGGTCAGACTGGGAGACTCTGAGGCCCTGAGGCTGGGATGTATCATGAGGCTGGGGCTGAGGAGCCATCACAGTTCCACAGAGTTGGGAGCACCGCAGGGAGGGATGGGAAGAGGAGGAGCTGGGACCTGAGCTGAGTTCTCAGGAAGCTCCAGCTGGGAAGAAGGTGTCTATCTGTCTGTCTGTTTGGGGTGAAGTAGGGGTGCAGCAAGGGCCAGGCAGGAAAACTTAAGTTTTTGAGGAAAATTCAGCAACACCAAGGGACAAAGAGAAAGGGGGGATTCACTCTGGGGCCCTGTGAGCCCCTGGAAGCCATCAGATATTTAGCGTTTATTCTGATGAGAAGAGCCAGAGACGCTTGTGAGCAGAGGCAAATGCAGTCAGGGAGAGGGGCCTGCTGGGATGAAGGCAGGACAGTGGGCCAGGCAGACAGATGGGAGGGTGAGACGTGGCAGCTTGTGGACTGTGTGGACGAGACCATTCCTGGGCGTGCAGGGCTCCCACTGAGAGCTTCCTTGGCAAAAGGACCCTCACCTTCCAGCAATGCCGGAGAGCCAGCCCTACTCCCTCCTCTATTCTCCACTCCCACACCCTCCAAAACAGGAAAAGAAAAAAATCTCACCCAAAATTAAACACCTGTACTCAAGACTCAACCAGGAGGAACAATTCAAAGGCCACATGCCCGACCACTGAGCCAAGGGTCTCTTTACACTCAGAAAGCCCCAGGCCTGAGGCCCAGCCCTCTGAGGGTGCAGTCAGAAGGGAAAGTCAGACATTAAATGCACACACAAAAAGTGTAACCGGACAACCAAGGGTTCGCACTGCCTGTCACTACTTGAGCCAATTAAGCAGAGACCAGGTTGAATCATATGAGCGATTAGTCCAGTCCTCCTGGCAGCACGGGAAAGCCCCAGGTTACCCACGAAAATCTGCTCTGCCCCCACCATAAGCCTCTGCTTATAGAGGTAGAAGGACAAAGGAAAGTAGGCAAAGGGCAAAAGGGCTGGGTCCTCAAAGGGCTTAGTGATATGCAAGGGCTGGGGCTACCTGGGAAACAGCCAAAGGGAGCCTGGCTCCCACGCAAACAGGTGCCTGCGGAGCTGCAGGAGCCCAGAGCACCCTCCCCTCTCACCTGGGGAGCTGCATCCAGAGCTTGCCACATGGGTTTTAACTGGTGAATCTACTGGGTAATCGTGTGCATACGGCAATTCAAGGCTCCCAGGGACCTTTTGAGATGACAAGGAAACCCCAAACATCTGAAAGTGACTTTTAGTTAGAAAACTGGACTTCTCAGCAGCCCTGACTCCTTGAAGAATCCAGCCATGTTTGCATGTTACAATGGGGCCATTAGAGAAAGTGTGCAGTCTCCATGGCAACTGAAGGGGCTCACACTCCCTGACTGTGGGACCTTGTACTGCTGACAGCTTCAAGCTTCCCAGACAGAGTTGGGTTCAAATGATGACTCTGTCATGTGCCCACATGGGCCTCAGGTTTCTGCCTCTGCAATGAGACTGAGAGCCTCTCACGGAGAGTAAGTCAGACGAGAAAGGCCTGGTTCTGCAATAGAAGCCGAATGGTCACAGATCTGCTTCCACCAAACAGAACCAGGCCTCCTGTAGCGGTTCCATTCCAGCCACTGAAGGGCCTCCTGTTGGCACCGCACACCCATCTGCTGACTCATCTCCTAGCTTATCTCGGGGCAAACTGTTGAGGTGGCCCTTCCTGTGGCTGGAGAGTCCACGTCTGGTCTGGTCAGTGCTCCACAGGCCCTGCCTGTGGCCCCGGGGACCCTGCAGCACTTCCCTGCCTTGAGAACAGCAGGAACCTCCTGGGACCTGGTGTGCCAGGCTTCGGTTTAGTCAGGGGCTGGCCCTGTGCTTACTAGTAGCCTGGTAGCCTGTGCCAGCTCCAGAGGCAACTGGTAGGCTTGCTGTCAGCGGCTGGATCCCTGGAAAAGGTCATTGGCTCATCTGCTGTTTAACCTGTCAAAGCACACTGCCCCCTAGGGACCTGCAGAGTGTGACCCAGAGGTGGGAGGTGTCAGGTTACAAGATGTCAGAACCAAGATCCTTTTCTACATCAAAATGCAACCTTTTTGCTCAACTCAGTGATTAAATATGCTGTGGATCTGAACAGGGGTCATGAGCAGGGGTCTCCACCTCTTGCTATTGGGTGGAGTCAGAGAGACCTGCCTAGAGGGACCTGCTCTAGAGGGGCCTGTCCTAGAGGGACCTGCCCTAGTTGTAACCTGCTATAGAGGGACCTGCTCTAGTTGTGACCTGCCCTAGAGTCACCTGCCCTAGAGGGACCTGCTCTAGAGGGATCTGCTCTTGAGGGACCTGCTCTTGAGGGACCTGCCCTAGAGGGACCTGTTCTAGAGGGACCTGCCCTAGAGGGACCTGCCTGATTGGCATTTCACCACAGGTCCGTGGTGGGAAACCCAAGGAGAGGGAGCTGCCGTTCTGCACTTTGGTGGGCCTGGGGGAGGCCAGGTGACCGGTGTGCTGGAGACAGTGCAGGGTCTGTCTGGAGGGTCAAGCCCAGGTTCCATAGCAGGGAATCCTTCCTTCCACCTATGACAGACCAAGCCATCAGGCCCTCCTTACTGTAAGGCCAGGATCAGGCTATGCTGAGGCCTCCACAAAGAGCTGATGGTTCCCGGGCTCTCGGGGCCTGAGGATGACTGCTCTGTTCGTTCACCCCAGACGTCTCTGGTTGTAGCATTGAAGGTCCCACATGTTAAAACTCCCTCAGTTCCAGGCAAGCCCGGATGGCTAGTCCCTCTAGCAGATGTGAGCCTGTGCGATGGAAGGGCGCGATCTCTGTAAGAAGACAATATAAACTGCAAATATAAAGCCAGTGCTGTGGAAGGGATGTGTGCGTAAGGGGCTCAGCTGAAAACTCAGCAGCTTCAGTCACCTTCTGCAGCGGGAAGAGCTTTAACTGTTTTTGAACCCAGCCCAACGTGGATGTGAACCCGGGCTCTGCCCCACACTGGCTGTGTGAGCTCTGGCAAGACTTACCTCTCTGTGCTTTAACTTCCCCTTTCTACAGCAGGGACACGCATACCAGGAGAGGCATGCCGGTCACATGAGATGATAGACAGATAGTGACAGGCTGGGTGGGCCCTTCTCTGTCCCTCTAGTCGTGACCTGCTCTAGAGGGACTTGCCCTAGTGCAAGTCTGGGACGTGGCCCAGTGCAAGTCTGTGGATTGAATGGACGGAGGAGAGAGAAGCCACTTGGTGAGGGGATGGTCCAGGACACAGAGCGGGCTCTTCTCGGCCCACTGACAGGGCATTTGCCCAGGAGATTCTGGCCCTGCTTCCAGGCACTGGGGGCCTGCAGAAGGCGGCAGTCCTCATCAGGAGATAGGTTGTGGGACACCAGCATTTAGTGACACAAAGTGCACCTTCGGGCCAAGGGCCACGCCCCAGGGGTTCATGAGGAAGTTAGGATGTGTATGAAGCTGCCAAGCTCTCTGGGACCCCATTCGCCTTCCTCCGCCCCAATCCCCAGCTCTCAGAAGGAAGGGCTAGAGTGGGCTGCTCTCCCTGGTCTGGGCTTGGGCAGGGGGTGGGAGTGGGGAGGGGACCACAGCCTCCAGGACACTCCCCGGAAGCCGGAACCGGGAACCCCGGGTTTGTCCAGAGGCAGGCCCCGCCCACACGCCTGGGCTCGTTCTCATCCCTCCTCTGGGAGGGAGCCCTCTGTTCTCGGCTGATCGCGGCGGGAAGGCTGGCTCCGAGCATCACCCTCCAGAAGCTAAGGAAGCTCCAGCGAGGGGGTCTCCTGCGGGGCCGCCCCAGGGGCTTGGGGACTCGACGCTCAGTTTTCCTCGCCTTCTCAGGCTCCCGCAGCGCGTGTCTGTCCCCCAGGAGGCCGGGCTGAGCTCGGACCCAAGCGCAGTCTTCCTCCCCTCACCTCCCTCCCTCCGACCCCGCACCTCGCCGCAGCGGCCCCGCGCTAATCGGCCTCCCAGCCGGTCATCGCGCAGCGCCTCGCCCCGCGCAGCGCCCCCGCCCATCCCCCGGCACCTCTGCTCGTTGCGGGGACATGCGGGCCGCCCTGGCCCTGGCGCTGCTGCGCCTCTGTCTGGGTGAGCGGGGCGGGGTGGGCGGCGCTGCCCTGGACGCGGGACTCGGCACAGAGGTGCTGGGGTGGGGGTGGGGGTGGGGGTGGGGGCGATGCTCCCGGAGGCTGGCTGCCTGCAGACCCTGGCTGGGGACCGAGGCCCAGCTGCCCGCCGCTTCTTCAGGAACCGGTGGCGAGGGGGGGTAGGGGGGGTGGGAGGGGCGGTTAGGTGGCTGCTCTGCGGGGGGAGGGGGGAGGCAGAGGGCGCCAGACCCCTTTTTGGCTCGGGTTCCCATTGCCCATTGGTGGGTTTTATTTGGCCGCTGCCTGAATTTGAAGCGCCCCAGAGAGTCCCTGTCCCTGACAAGCAGACAGGGGGTGTGGCAAAGAGACACCCCCCCCCCCCCCAGCGGGTCCCAAGGTGCCAGGGGTGGGCCAGACCCCGAGAGCTGGGCGAAGGTGTCCCCTCATGTCTGGGAGCCACCTGCTGTTTTCTTCCCAGCTAAGGTCAACTTCGCCCCCCACTTCTTCGACAATGGGGCAGGCAGCTCTGACGGAAACATGGCCCTGTTCAACCTCCCGGAGTACACCCCTGTCGGTGAGGAGCCTGCAGGGCCCACGGGACCTCAGGAGGGGTGGCCCTCATTCCCCAGACATGGCACCCCCCACGAACCTGTGGAGACAGGTGCCAGCTGCCCAGCTCCCGGCGCCCGCTTGTGCCCTGAGTTCCTAGGGCTCTGGTGGAGCTCAAGGCTGCCCTGGAGACCTGAGCTGGTGGGTGCGAAGACAATGGGCACAGACAGGCAGGCTCCGGAGGCACTGGCTCGGCACATGATGGTCACTGCTGGGCCAGGCTGTCCAGTGCCCACTGGCATGACCTTGAGCACATGTGCTGACTCCTAAAGTCGCAGATCTTTAGGCTTTAAAATGGCCCAAGAACACCCACCTGCCTGGGCTACACAGAGAGGAGAGGAGAGAGACCGGCACGCCCTCCCGTCTGGGCTGGGAAGCCTGAGCAAAAGGACAGCAGAGTGCAAGCCACCTGCTCGCAGGCCCCGAGGAGCTGACCTGGCCTGGGGGCTCCACTGCCAAGAGCCACTCCTCCTGCCTGAACAGTGCACCGCCCCCCCCCCCACTCCACCCCCGCCCCCTACACTCCCCCCCCCCTTCCCCAGTTCTTGTATCCGAGTTCCCAGAGCAAGAGTGAGGCGAGGGGACTGGAGCCTCTGGGCAATCTCTGTAGAGTGGCTGGTGCTCATACCTTCTTCCTCACATCCCAGTGGGAAGCAGTGGGGAGGCCGCAGCCCTGCCCGCTCAGGCTGGGCCTTTGCTCCGAATCGCATATTCACTGTATAAACAAGGGGATCCTTGTTCTGAGCCGCTGCCACTATTAAGAAAAGTTGGGTTCCAGATTCCAGGCCTCCGTGTCACCTTCCAGGCTCTCACGTGTACACGCTGAATGGGACAGACCCCGAGGGCGAACCTGTCTCCTACCACATCAGCTTTGACCCCAGCACTAGAAGCGTCTTTTCTGTTGACCCTAATTTTGGAAACATCACCCTAATTGAAGAGTTGGACCGAGAGGTATGGGGAGGTGTGAGGGTGCGGCCTGTTGGCTTGGAGACCAGTATCATAGTGGGTGAAAGAGCCCCCAAGATGGTCCTTGGAGAGGTCTTATAAGCCACAAAAACTCAGGCTGACCAGGGCTGGTTGCATGGTTTAGGGGTGGGTCTCAGTTTGGTAGAACTCTACCCTCTGCACCCTCAACCTGCAGTGACAGGGCAGGGCCCCCACACCAGCTGGCGGGCCTGGTTGTCCACAGAACTGGACCTGTCTGTGGGCTCCCACCAGCTCTGGTCTGATGCAGCCACAACCAGCCCTGGGTCGGGGAGAGAGAGGAAATCTCAACACCTTCCCCACTGAAGTCCCACTGAGTCTTGGGGAGTGTGAGACGCCACAGACCTGGCCCTCTGTGGCCTGGGCTATGGAGGCTCGGGGGAGACCAGTGGTGTGAAAGGAAAAGGGAGAACGGAATAAAACCTTCTTCCTGGGACCCCGTCCGTGTCTCCCCGCTCTAGCCATGGGCCGTTTTCTGCTGGCTCCTCGGCAGTCCCCTGGGTTAGGAGAACCTGTGTGCAAAGCCCTGAAAGAAAGAATGGCCAGAGGCAGCTTTGGGGCACCCAGCCCTGCTCCAGCCTCTCTTGGGCTCAGGGGAGCAGGGAGGCCCCCCCACCCCCCCAGCCTCGGTCTCTGGGGTGTGTCTCTCCTGGAGACTCAGTCCTGTGCTTCACAGATGGAGGATGAGATCGAAGCCATCATCAGCATTTCCGATGGCCTGAACCTGGTGAGCAGACACCGGGGCCAGCCCCTGACAGCCCACAGCCTGGGCCTGAGCAGTTTCCCAATCGCACCTCCTGGGGGATATGACTTCCTGCAATCCAAGCTGAGGCCCAGCAAGACCTGCCCTGTGTGCCCCTAGGAGTGGCTGTAGGAGAGGCTGCAGGGAGGGAGGCCGGTGGGAAGGGGTAGGGAGAGGAGAAAGCCAGGTGCTTCAGTGTCTCCTGGAGTCTTTCCTATCACCTCCTCCACCTGTTCTTGGCTCTGCCACCTGTCACCCACGCAGAATTCCTGGGCCCCCAAGCCCACTTCTCCCTCACTCCTTCCCCACAGCCACACTCTCCCAGCCCCTACCATGCTTCTTTCCCACGATTGCAGGGATGTCCTGCCTGCAGGCTCCTAGACCCCCCCTCAGAGGTAGGCCAGGGCCATCTAGAACCAGGCCTGGCCAGGACCTGCTCAAGAGCACTAGCAGCTGCCCCCACCCCCTCAGGAGAAAACCCAAGCTGCATCCTGGCATTCAGGGCCTTCCTGTGGGGCACGCTTGGCTTCGCCCTACCTTCCACATTCTCCCCACCAACATCAGCCAAAACCTACTGTGTTCTCTGAGCTCACCAGGTCCCTCCTGCTTTGGCAGTGGGCTTACCTCCCACTCCACTGCAAGGCGCCCTGCTGCCCACCCCCAGGCTGGTTAGATGCCTCTCTTGGCCCCTGACTGCAGCCTCCAGCACTGTGCACCCGGACCTCGGGATGCACTGACCTGGGCAAGGTGGGCATGGTGTCCGAGGTCAGGCCTGCCATCTCCGAGTGTATCCCCACCTTCTTTTACATGCTGACCTTTGCCTTGCCATCTCATTTTGCAAAATACACGCCATCAGACTGTATCTTCTGCCTCTGGGATGGAGCACAGTGCTTGGCACCAAGTAGTTGCTTAATAATAATGTTGCATGAATGAATAAAAGAAGGGAGGGGGAATAGAGGGAGGGAGGAAGGAAAGGAGATGGGTAGAGACATATACCTGGGGCATTAGGGGCTACTGTCCTTTTATCACCCAGAAGGCCTCACTCCCCAATTCCTGTCCCATTTGCCCTCCTCAGGTGGCACAGAAAGTTGTGATCCTGGTGACTGATATCAATGACGAGGCACCCAGGTTCCTCCAGGAGCCGTACACGGTCCAGATTCCTGAGGTGAACTTGGCCCAAGGCAGGGCCCATGCATTCCTGCCCCAGACCCTGCCTGCCCTCTGGGGCTGCCATGGCCTGGCCCAGGGGCCCTGGCACCAAGTCAGGGGCCTCCCATCACTCACTGCCTCGGGGGCCTCCCTTGCATCCCCCAACTGCCATTCCCCACACATGCATTCCCCACAAAGGAATGTTCGCTTACCATGTTCCAAATCAATGCACGTTTATTGTGGAAATGTGAAATACGTAGAAAAGTAGAGAGAAAAAAGTTTCCATTAGCACTAGACAGAAAATAGATGCAATGCATTCGTTTTGGTGGGTTAAGGAAAAATGAACTGTAAATTTCATAGAATCTGAGTCAATATTGACTTATGGGATGTTCCAGATGACTTCTCAATCACTCCCACTGGCAAGGCAACAAGGCCTTTCCTTAGACTTTGTTCTTACACGTTTTTACAAAATTCAGAATCAGTTTTTGATCAATCTACATTTAGATATTTTTACCTTTAGAAAGTTTTGTTACATAATAAAAATTGCTATTTTCACTCTTAAAAAACAAAAAACAACAACAACTACAACAAAAAAAACGTTTCCAGACCACCCCAAACCCCTCCAGGTTGAGGTTGCATTGTTAAATTTAGGTGTATTTCCTTCCAGCTGTTTTTGTAATTATTGGATTTACTTTCTGTTGTTTTAGGTGATTGGGACTACGCTAAGCATGTTTTCTGTATACTTTTTTCCATTTAATTTATAAGCATCCCCCCATTACTTTTAAAGTTTGCATAATTATAATTTTAATAGCGTCAGTTAAGTGAACATTGCACTATTTATGGAACTGTTCCTTTATGTTTAGACTAGAGGTCCAGTGCATGAAATTCGTGCACTGGGGGACAGGGACTCAGCCTGGCCTGTGCCCTCTTGCAGTCTGGGGGCCCTTGGGGGATGTCCAACTGCCCAGGAGACAGGAGAGGCTCCCACCACCACCGCTGTGCTCGCCAGCCCAGTTTCTGGCACACTAACCACCAGGGGGCAGCTCCTGCATTGAGTGTCTGCCATCTGGTGGTCAGTGTGCTTCATAGTGACCAGTCGTTCTGCTGTTCAGTCTATTTGCATATTAGCCGTTTATTATATAGGATATTTAAGATACTTTAAATTTTTGCTTTAAGAAACATCAAATTCTGAACATAACAGTTCTTTCTCTCTAATTAGAATTATTTCCTAAAGATACAGCCAAGATTTGGAATTGCTAGGTTGCAGTGTGAATGCCTGAGTATTGTTGCTTCTCCCGGGTGTGGGAGCTGCGCTCCTGATGTGGGGGATGTGGGTGAGGCATCTCCTTGGCCCTGCCACACTTGGACTTTCACATATTTAAGTGTTTTATTTTGGTTTTCAATTTTATGGATTTTATTCCTGGTCATACTGATTATGTCCATGTTTATTAACTCTTTTCTCAGTTCATATTTAAACAGTTTTTCTCCTTGGAGTCTTAGTTTCCTTTTTCTTGGAGGCTGTGCTGGGGGTTGGGGGGGGGGTCTGCTTGCTCCTCCCTTTCTCTTCCTTCTCTCCACCCCGCCCCCGCCTGCCATGCCTCTGCCCCTGCCCAGGCCTCCTGGGTTCATCACCCCCTTCCCACCTCTTCTTAGCCTTTCACTCTCCTGACCCACTTTTCCATGACCCTCCGCACCCCAGCTCCCCGGCATCCTGCCCCTGTTCCAGGCCTGACCCCTGTGGCACCCTTTAGAACACACCTGCTGGGAGCAGTATCTTTGAGGTCCATGCTGTGGACAAGGACACAGGCTCTGGAGGAAGTGTCACCTACTTTCTGCAGGTGAGCAGGTCACATGCATATCTGTACCAGAGGTCCGGGCTGGCGGGGACAAATGGCTGACCCCTCCATCACCAGGCCTTAGGTCAGTGCCTCTACTAGTCCCCAAATTGTCAGAAATGACACATCAGATCCCATGGATTCAGTAAACACAGGGGGAGAACAGGCAGGTGAGTACATGAGGGGCTGGGAGGAGGCTGTCTGCCCCTGACTGCCCCCCTCCCACTTTCCTCTGAGTTGGTTGCCTCCCCTTCCCTAATTTCCAGGACTCACAGTTCTCCCCCAAAACCCTTCCCCAGGAGAAGCCTGGGCACTAAATCCTCCCTGCCCCCCCACCCCGGGGGAGAAAGCTCCTGCACCTGGAGCTGCCAGTAGGAAAGGGCAGCTCTCGGCTGTGAACCCCAACCTGTCCCTCTGTCTGTCCGTCCATCCATCCATCCATCCATCCATCCATCTTCTCTCCATGTTGACTCACTTTCTCTCACAATTTTCCAGGCAACACAGCTTGGTGGTTAAACACAGGTTAGAGGGGAAATCTCTTGGGATCCGCAGGTGCTGGAGAAATCTAACCACTTCCCACTCGTGGGCCTTCCAACATCACCTAACGTTCCCAGCTCACCTCTCACATGTGAGGTGGGGAAGATGGAAGCATCCTCACTGGGTTGCTGTGAGGATTAAATCCTCATAAAGTCCCAACAACAGCTTCCGACACGGAGGCCCCTCTTTCAGACGGATCATGTCCTGTCCCCTTATCCCCACCCCAGGTGCTGCCTGGGACTGGCCCTCATGCTCAGCAGGTAGGGTTTGAAGATCCCACCCCTCTAGGGGGAGCTCTGTGCTGACACCCCACCTGCTGGGACCTGTAGGCCAGGTACACCCAGAGCTGGACCCAGCTATTTCCTGGTAGAGCTAAGGCCCCTGGAAGGGACCCTCTCATTCTGACTCAGGGAGAACCCAGAGCCCTAACAAGGGGGACCCGGAGGCCAAAAAGGCTGAGCTTCAGGCCGAGGCTGGAGTCCCCGGGACCCAGGACAGTGCAGGTCCCCTTCTGGAAGCAGAGCCGGCATACTGGGGCCCGCCGGTCCCTCCCTGAGACCAAGCTGCCCCTCACTCCTACAGAACATGCTGGCCTCCCGATTCACCATAGACCGCCACAGCGGCGTGCTGCACCTCCGGGCGGGGACCACCCTGGACTATGAGAAGGCCCGGACCCACTTCATCACTGTGGTTGCCCAGGTACCAGGGAGGAATGGGGGCATGCAGTCCTTCCCCAGCCTCTGCCAGGGAAGCTGCACTCGATGGCAGCGGGGTTCGTCCTACAGCGGACCAGGCACTTTGAAGAGCAGGTGACCGGGTCAGAGTGGGGCCGGGCATAGCTGCAATGTCTGTTGAGTGGATTCTACACAGACATGGACGTATGCTCTCCTTTGGGGGACAGACAGGCCAGGCCCCCTCCATAGGCCTGGAGACTCACATCACAGCATGACCTCAGCCTTGGCCTCTGCTCACTCGCCAGGCTTACTTCCCAGGCCTGCACACTCCCCAGACCTGCACACCCCCCAAGCCTGCACACCCCTCAGGCCTGCTCACCCCCCAGACTCACCTCCCAGGCCGGCTCACCCCCAGGTCCTCACACCTCTCAGGCCCTCACACCCCTCAGGCCCGCACCCCCCCCCTGCCCCCAGGCTCACCCCCAGACCCGCTCACCTGGCCTTCCTCTGTGTGACCAGTTACCTCTTGGGGCCTCGGTGTCCTTGTCAGCCTGTCCCTGAGGCTTTAGACCTCATGCTCCAGTGTGTGGTGTAGGGCCTGCAGCTCTGCAGGTGCTCAGAGCAGCTTTTTTCTCCAGGGACAACCAGCCTCCCAGTCCCTGGGCTCAGGTCCCCAGGAAGGCCCCTGCCCACCTGTGCCCGGGGACAAGAGCATGGCCACTCGTCAGCCGGGCTCCACACAGCAAAGCCCAGTCAGACTCTAGTGGGTCCAGGTGGGGGTGAGGTTTTGTTCCTGGCTGGGCAGGGGGTGACTCCCTCCTTTGCCTCTTGTCCAACGTGACCTCCCTGGAGAGATAACTAACTCCTTTGAGAGCCAGACACAGCCAGGCCTTGGCATTGTCTCGTACCCCAGCGCACCTCTGAGAGAGGAACTATGGCGGGGGCGGGTGGGGGGGCGGGCAGGAGCAAACAGCACTCAGAGGGCAGCTCCCCTATGCCAGGGGCAGGAACCCACACCACTGCTGTGGAGTCTGTCAGCCGGAGCCCAGCCTCTCTGCTCCCGGTTCCTCCTCAGGACTGCGGCGGGCAGCTGCGGGGTGTGGCTGTGGTGTTCTCAGCCACCACCACGGTCACGGTCAGCGTAGAGGACGTGCAGGATGTGGGTCCCATGTTTGTGGGCACTCCCTTCCACGGCTACGTGTACGAGGACACGGTTCCGGTGGGTGACAATCCCTCTCCCCCCCCCCCCCCCACCCGGCTCTGCTCCTCACAGGCTCTGGGCAACAGGTGTGTTTGCCTCTGGAAGCCTTAGGGGAGGAAGCAGGTGCTCCTGTGGGGGCACCACTGGATGCAAGACTGTTCCAGGCATTCCCCTCTCATCCACACTCAACTCAGACCCGCCCAGAGGTCGGCCATGCAGAGGCTGCCAAGAGCATGGGAGGGAGGTGACAGCCTTGATCTGGGGGGTCTTTCCTGCACCTGTGTAGGAAGTGAGGTGCTCCTGGGCCCCTCAGACAGTGGTTCTCCCATAGTTTGCTGCCAAAGCATGTGACCCTTGTTGGACATCACGTAGGCTCAGCTCCAAGGCCCACCCCAGCCATCTCCCCGTGTGAGGCTCTGACCTCAGTGTTTGGGCTCCTGCGCATTCCTTCTGCCTCTCGGGGGAGGCACCCAAACCCCAGCCTCACAATCCCCCTCCCTGTGCTTTCACCATCTTCACCCCTCCAGCCCAGCACTGCCTAATCCCTCTGCCTAAAACATGCCCTCGGTCTGAGGCCCTTGCCCTCCCCGCTCAGCTGTGGCACCCCCCCCCCCATATCTGGGTTGAGGTGGGAGCTCCCCCTCCCTGCTCCCATGCTATGCACCCCTTCATGGGCATGCCTTCCTCGTATGCACCACAGGGTCCCCCAGACCACAGCTCCAGACTTCCAGGGCCCTGGCTGAGGCCTCCTGTGGAATTGAGCTGCATTCCCCATTTTCACTTCCATAATTTCGGATTATCCTTGACTTTGTAAAACAATGGAAAACCCTTAGTGAGGACCATTGCCGTGCCAGGCCCAAGTGGGAAATACCCGCTCCGGCTGGGTGTGCTAGCAGGAGAGAGGGAGAGTGCTGGCCTCCTCCCCAACCCCTCCTCACTAGGATTGGTGGGAGTGGGGGGGGGTGGTGGTGGTGGCAGGGGGTCCTCTGTGCTGCTGAGAAGCAGCCAGGAGAGGGGCCTGAGGAGAGCGCATAGAAGGGGTGTCAGGCCAAGGTCAACAGGGCTTGTCTAGCTGTGCACCCTGGGGACCAAGTAAAAGCCTGATCCTGGACTGCACGTGGGACCCCTCTGTGCTGGCCCCTCCCACTAGCCTCCTGCCTCCCCTCTGATACCTCCAAAGCAAAGCATGGGTGAGAAGAAGGGGTGAAGCTGAAGGTGGGGACAAGGCTGAGGGCTGAGTGGGAGATGTGGGGAAGGAGGCTAAGTAAGAGGTCTGTGGCTGAGAGTCCCTGCAAGACCAACAGTCCTGTGAGCTCCCCAGAGAGCAGGGGTCCACGGAGGCCCACGGTGTTGCTGGGTGAGGCCAGCACCCCCCCTGCCTGACAGGGCAACGTCTTGGGGCGGGGCCCCCTAGCATCACCCTAGCCTCCAGTTGCTGCTCCTGTTCCCAAGGGCTCTGAGGTGCTGACAGTAGTCGCCATGGATGGAGACAGGGGCAAACCCAACCGCCTTCTCTACAGCCTCATGAATGGTGAGTCAGAGCACCTTTGGGGACAGCCACCACGGCAGCAGCTCTGACCCTGGGCAGCCAGAGCTCCTGGTGTCCAGTAACCACAGCTCAGCAGGCAGCAGCCCCTGTGCATAGCCTCGCCGCCTGTATTAGGGCCTGTTGCAGAGAGTAAAGCATTGGGCGGGGAACTGAGAACAAAAGGTGGGCAGATTCATGTTCCTTTTGTTGCCAGAAAGGGGCCTGGGCCTGCATGGTCGGCCTGGGGCCAGCCGGTAGTATGTGGGTTCTTGACTTCATGCAGGAAAGATTTCACAACACGAGTCCAGGTGTCTGTGAGGCAATGTTTATTAAAGCTGGGACAGAAAACAAGAAAGGGTTTCTCATAGAAGAAGCAACAGGAGAGCCTGGCTGGGCCACCCTTGCTCTCTGGGGAGTCAGAGAAAAGAAGGTCTTGGGGTCAGGTTGAGGGGACTAGCCTGTGAGGAGATGCCACTGCCCATTGCTCCCCAGGTTGCAAGTCTCGTGGGGTCCCTTAGAGTAAGAGTGCATGGCTGTGGGGGACGGAGGTGGGGGGGGGAATGGAGGGGCAGCTCCCCTGGGGGACAGCGCTGGGTCCTTTGTCTTGGGGGTTTGTTTCTCTCTCGCAGGTGAGAATCTGAGGGGAGGCTCTGGAGGGTTCCAGCAGAACAGTCCCCAGTTTTCCAGGTGGCTCCTCCAGGGCCGTGGTCGCCACTGATGGCTCAGTGTCAGGGCCGGGGGCTGTCCGTCATCACAGCTGGTCCTGGTGCGGCCCACTTGGTTTTGCGCTTTTCTGGGCCAAGATGTCCTCTATCTGTGGGAGAAGTTATCGGTGGGAGGGGCTGCTGTGACTGCCCCGGCCTCGGCGTCCCTGCCCCAGCCTGGCTGCTGGCCTGTCTCACCCTCACCCTGAGCTTATGCTCGACAGAGGAATGGTAACATTCCTTACACTCTTTCAATGGCTGTGTGTTTTCTAATACTCTAACAGTTTTTGGCCTAGAACATATCCTTGGATTAATGAGTTAAATGCATGATGATATGGCATTTTCCTAGCACTAGCCCTATATATGGACGAGCAAGCTAAGGCTCAGAGAAGCTAAGCAGACATCCCAAGTTCCCACTAGGTTTAAACCTAAGTCTGCTCGCTGCCAGTCTGCGCTCTTCCCACAGCAAGGCAGCAGCTGAGCAGGTGGGCAGCCCTGGGGAGGCACCGAGCCCTCGGGCTGGTCCCAGTGTCTGGTCCCAGTGGCAGGCCCTCTGTCGGGTCACCACACCTAAGCCTGAGCCCAGCGGCCACATCTGCAACTCTCACTCAGACACCCTGCTCCTCCAGCCCATCCCCAGGACTATGCTCCTGGATGCACATCCCCTCTCAGGCCCTTCCTAGGCCCACAGGCGCGGACTGCCCCACTTCACACCTACACAACCTGAAGTTCCCTCTCCCTCTCCCTCTCCCTCTCCCTCTCCTTCTCCCTCTCCCTCTCCCTTTCCCTCTCCCTCTCCCTGTCCCTCTTCCTCTCCCTCTCCCTCCCCTCTCCCTCTCCTCCTCCAGCCTCTTTTCTTTCGCCCTCTCCTCTTTTTTTCCCCTCCCCTTCTTTCCCCTCTCTCTTCTCTTTATTGCCCTCTGAACCTGTCTTTCGATTTCCATTGTGCACACACACACACACACACACTGTCCCAGGCAAAGTGCATGGACCTGGGCGCCCAAAAGAAGTGAGTTCCAGTCCCCGCGTGGCATTGCTGTGCAGCCTGGATGGTCCCGCAGCCCCTGAGACAGCCCCACTCTGTGGAGGAGACTGAGATTGGCCTAAGGAGTACATGGGACCCCACCTGGCGAGGCTCCCACTGCAGCGGTGTCTCCTCCGACAGGGAGTGACGATGCCTTTGACATTAACGCGACATCTGGAGCCATCGTGGTCACCCAGAGCCCTGCCCAGCTCCGGAGAGAGGTGTATGAGCTGTGCGTGCAGGTACTGGCTTCCCCCGCCCTCTTGCCCCGGAAGGTACCCAAGGCAACGAGAGACCCGCCAGCACCGGAGCCTGCGGGGCCTGCCTGGGCGGGAGGGACACCGGGGAGAGACAGGGGGGCAGAGCCACCAGCCGGGCTGAGGCAGAAGTGGACAAAGTGCAAATGGGAGGAGGAGACGCCACAGAGCATGACGAGGCCAGGCCAGGCCGTGAGGGTGGGCGAGGAGAGGATGGTGACATGGGCGTGGCCAGCCGGGCTGGAGAGGCTGGACCAGGACAGGCACAAGGAGTTTGCTGCGCAGGGAAAGCCAAGTTGAAAATTCCAACCTGCACACAGGTTTAGGATTTAGGGAGAGTGCACATGCACGGGTTCTAGGGTCCTCTCATAACAGGACCCCCGCTGTGAAGGGAGGGCAGAGATCACCACAGGAAGGCCGGGGAGGAGCCATCACCGAGGACAGAGCCACAGAGCCGAGGGGTACCCACAGCTCAGAGTGAGGAGGGGAGCAAGTGAAGGAGCCGCCAGAGGATGGAGGGGAATGCACAGCAGGCCCTTGGGGAGGGGATGGGGGGAGGACACGGAGCTTTCTAGAACGGGAGAGCACGGAGGGCCTTGGCAGTGTGGGGACAGCATGAGGGCAGCAAGTGTCGGGCTGAGATGGTGAGTGGGAAGCGGGACATGGAGAGGTGCAGGCACCCGAGAGAGGAGAGGTAGGAAGTTGCAAGTGGACAGAAGGGTCCAGGGAGGGAACTGTTAGATAGCTGAGACCAGAGCCTGCTCATGGAACTAGGTGAAGAGGCCTTGAAGGGGCTCACATGGTGTGTGCCATGCGGTTCATGAGGCGCCTATGGCCTCAACCCCGCTTGCAGCCTGTACTAGTATCTACTGCTGCTTCTCCCCTCTCCCAGCTGCTCCCCCTGGCCCAGGGACCCAGGACAGAGCTTGGCAGACCTGGGGTTCCAACCCTCTGGCTGCAAAGGGGGGGTCATGCAGTGAGGTAGAAAGAACACTGACTGCAGAGTCCAAAACACCTGCTACTCAGTCGCTGTGACTCCAGGCGCTGCGCCCCCTCCCCCGCCTCGTCTGGTCAGTGGCTCAGTCACAGCACCGTGTGGCATTTCCTGTGGCCATTATAATAGAGCAAACATGTCAAACTCAAAGGCTAACATGGGCCAAATAAACAAGGTTTAAGTTTATGTGGCCGCAAAAAATAAAAAGCTTCCATTTTCATAGAAACGTAGGTTTATTTCAACAGAGACATATGTATTACAGGATATTATAAAAATTAAGTTATGAAATGTTTATTAAAACGTTTCTTACATACCGTTATGTTGGCTGGGCCGCATGTGGTCCACGGGCGGTGAGTTTGACACGCTTGGTGTAAATGATCACAAACCTAGAGGCTTTGAAAAACACATATTCCTCTCTCGCAGCTTCTATGGGTCAGGAGTCCAGGCTCAGCTTAGTGGGTCCTCACCTCCAGGCCTCCTGGGCCGCCATCTGACCGCCAGCCCTGGAGGCTCAGCGAGGAGGGTCCCCGGGCACTCGCCTGGCCGAGGGTCGGATTTCCTTCCTCGTGGGTGGATGGGCTCAGAGACTTGGCTGCCTTCTAGCTGTTGGCAGAGGTCGCCCTTGGTTACCGAGACACAAACCTCTTGTCGCAGCTGCCTGCTGCCTCGAAGCAGGTGGGAGTGTCTGCTGGCAGACGCTGTTAGAGCCTCTTGTGATCTAGTCACTGATCTAGTCACTGAGTGGTATCTCATCAACCTCATCACCCCTATCTCTAACAAGCCGATAGGCTGACCACACGCCAGGAGAGAGTGAGGGATGACCACTGGGAGGTGGGGCCATGCAGCCATCCCAGGGTCAGCCTGTCCCAGCACTGGGGTACCTGTCCCCATTCCAGGTGACTGAGGTCAGCGCTGCAGGGAGCCCCGCTGCCCAGGCCACGGTCCCCGTCACCATCAGGATCGTGGACATCAACAACCACCCACCTATGTTCTACGGAGAAAGAGGACCCCAGACCAGGTTCGAGCTGTCCCTGTCCGAGCACCCACACCCGGGAGACATCCTGCGAGGCCTCAAGGTCACCGTCAAAGACTCAGACCAGGTATGTGTCTTGGCCCTCCACCTGTTTTCCTGAGAATTGCATGGGACCAGCGTCCCACATGGGGTCTGCATCAGCCTTCACTGCTTGTCACAGGGCGTGCGGCCACCGCGGGAAAAGAGCAGGAGAGGGGAACCGAGAAAGCATGGGAGAGGCTGACAAAGCCTGATTGGCCAGACATTCATGATCAGTTACAAAGTTAAAGTCAAACAGAAGCACCGCCCATCTGCCTGGCCTGGCGGGTCTGTGAACGTGGCCTGTGGCCTCCTGTGCCAGCGTGGGGCGCAGCCTCGGGCCTTGGGGTCTTCAGTGTGGTCCTCACAGCCATAACCCTCCAAACAGCTCGCATCTCCTTCAGGAAGAAGGAAATCTTGCCTCCAAGGCTGAGGGTGGAGGCTCATGGCTCAGGGCTGCTGAGTGTGAGTTCTGTTCTCATTCACTTGTTTCCTCTCCAAACCTCCGCCCAGGGCACCAATGCCAAGTTCGCCCTGCGGCTGGTAAGGCTGGGGGGCGCCTTCCGTGTAGTTCCGCAGACAGCCCTGAAGGAAACCCAAGTCACAGTCCTTGCAGAGAACTCAACCGCCATTGACTATGAGAAGTTCAGAGTGTTAACCTTCCAGGTATGTGACGCTCTGTGCCGCCGGGAACGGAGCAGGGTCTGGCAGCTCAGGCAGCCCTGGATACATTCCTGAGGGCCCCTGTGGCCCCTGCCTTCCTCGTCGTCCTACTCTCTCTCTCAGTCCCTCTGCCTCAGCTGTTGACTTGGGGAGAAGAAGGTGACATGAGAGCCTCCTCCTGTGGCCACACAGCTTCTCTGAGCCTCAGCTTCTAACCTACAGCTACAGGATTGCACAGAGGGCCAAGGGGAGACTGCGGTGGGATGTGCATGTTACTAGGTGGAGAGCCCCGCTAGTGTGGCTCAGTGGATAGAGTGTTGGCTTGGGGACTGGAGGATCCCAGGTTCGATTCTGGTCAAGGGCACATGCCTGGGTTGCGGGCTCGATCCCCAGTAGGGGGCATGCAGGAGGCAGCCAATAAATGATTCTCTCTCATCATTTCTATCTCTCTCTCTCCCCTCTTCCTTCCTCTCTGAAATCAATAAAACAATATTTTTAAAAAACAGGTGGAGAAAGAAACACTACTTGTCACAATACATTTTCTTCTCATATACATTTGACATCTATCACCTACTCTGATAAAAACTTTAGCAAAACATAAAAAATACTCCTTTGTATTTGCAATTATTTAAAACTATAAACATATAAACAAGACGTATTATACATAAACACTTAAGTAATATATATGAAAAATACCTTGTTGATATTATTTAAATTATTATAATTACTTATAATTATACATATACAGAGCCAGCATCATTCTTTTTTCAAATATATTTTTATTGATTTCAGAGAGGAAAGAAGAAGAAGAGAGAGATAGAAACATTAATGATGAGAGAGATTCACTGATTGGCTGCCTCCTGCAAGCCCCACACTGGGGATCGAGTCCACAACCTGGGCATGTGCCCTGACTGGGAATTGAACCATGACCTCCTGGTTCCTAGGCCAATGCTCAACCACTGAGCCATGCCGGCCGGGCGAGACAGCATCATTCTTAAAAGTGGAATTCTAAAAGCATTCTATGAAGCCAGAAACAAAACATGGATGCCTGCTATAACCACTATTACTTAACACTATTCCTGCAATAATATTATTCCTGGATAAAGAAGGGAAATAAGAGGTATAAACATTAGAAAGGAAAAGACAATTTTATCATTTTTTAGGTAATGTGATTGTTTGCTTAGAAAAATCTAAGAGGAATAAAAAAATAGTCAGAAACACAGCAAAGCTTTTAACATGATTGGCTACAAAGTTAACACACAAAATTCAATAGTTTTCCTACAAACAAAAAATAGCAATGGAAACGATAGGATAAAGGTTTTCTTTTACAAAAACACTGAAAAATTTTCTAGGAATTCCTATAACAAGAAATAGGGTACATCTAAATGACAAAAAGAAATGCAAAAATTTAACAAATGGATATAAAGAAGAAAACCCTGTTAAAAATGCCAATTCTCCTTAATAAAGAATCCAATGCCACCTCAATTAAGTCTTATCTAGAATTTCCTTCAGAGAGGTGGTGAGGGGACTTGACACCATCTGGAGAAATAAATATATAAATATATAAACCCTAGGGGCCCAGTGCATGAATTCATGCACTTTGAAAGGAACTGTGGGCCTCGAGGCTGTGGTGGGCACAGGGGCAGGTCTCAGCCCATCCTCCACACCCCTGCCCAGCCCTGATCGCCCCTCAGGAGTAGGTGGAGGTGGAGAAGCCCTCAGGGGTGATCAGGGCCGGCAGATGCCATTCGCACCTGCTGATGGTGCCGAGTGATTGGGACTGGTGCTGAGTGCAGGCAGCGGGTGAGAGTGCGAGCGGAGCTGGCACCAGCAGCAGGTGCAAGCACCTTGTGGGACCATGGTGCACAGGAGCAAAGAATTTTCAGTAACCACCAGAGGCTCACCCTGATGACAGTGACAAGCACCTTGACTTGGTCTGGCACCTCTGCTCACCTGCTTCACCATCATCCCACTGCGGCCAACGCCTGCCATGTTCCATGCTCTGCTGCCTGCTGCTGATGCCCACCATGTTCCACACGTGCCCCCTGGTGGTCAGCGCATGTCATAGCAACTGGTTGTTCAGTTATTCTGCAGTTCAGTCTATTTGCATATTAGGGTTTTATATATATATATAGATAGTTGGGAAAACTCAGAAAAAAAGAATGAGGCAGGAATTTGCTCTAACAAATCAAATTATAGCATAAAGCACAATAAATTTTAAAATTGGAACTAAAAAGGAATATGCAAATTAGTGGAACAAAAGAAACTGGCAGAAATACCAGTGGGAACTATAAGAAAGCTGGCTGTGCAAGTTGGTGGGGGAGTGATGGAAACCTTCCAGGTGCTTCCTGCGGTGGCAGCAGGAATAGTGGCCGAGAGTCAGGACTAAGAAGAGGCAGGTGGGCCTGGGCCAGGCTGAGAAGAGGATCAGCACCTGACCTGCCTCCCCTTCCTCCCTCCCCAGCTCCTGGCCACTGAGGTGGACACGGCCGAGAAGTTCAGTGCCACCGCAGATGTGGTGGTGCAGCTGCTGGATACCAACGACAATGCCCCCCGGTTCACCACTCCCCACTACGTTGCCAGGGTTCCTGAGGATGCCCCTGGGGGCTCCACTGTGGTGGCCGTCAGGGTGGGTTGTGGACTGGTCCCAGGATGGGATCGAGGTGGGGCTCTCCGAAGGAGACCTTATGAAGTCAGACAGGCCTAGGCTGCAGCCTGAGTTGCATTCTCAAGAGCCTGCCCTTGACAGGCTTCTGGCCCTCAGGGAGCCTCCAGATTTCCTTCTTTACAATGGGCTGTAGTCCCAGGACTATGAGGGCGGCATGAGTGTGAGCCCCAAGCTCAGGCATGGGGCCCGCCTCCTCCCTTCTCACTGACGAAGAGGAGGAGTGATTGGTACCGAGTGATTGGTGCAAGTACACACCTTGCAGATCTACACCCTTTGGGACCTCACACACTTGAGATCCCCTGTGCTATGGGCAGCCTCCATCAGTTTCCACCTGAGTCAGGCAAACCCCACCCCCTGCTTTGCCATTGAAAACAACTCAGAGCTGCCAATGTGCCCACAAAAGGGGCAGGTGCCATGGGGCGTTTTCTCTTCCAGGCTGTGGATGTGGACACAGGCCCCTAGGGTGAAGTCACATACTCCATCTACGGGCCCGGGGCAGACCTGTACGTAGACCCAACCTCAGGCAGGGCCTTGGGCAGGGCCTGGGAGGCTGAGGGTGGACGGGGTCTGTGCCACAGTTAGGAGTGAGCTGGGGAAGACAGGACTTGGTCTCGGAGGTGAGCACACAGCAAGGAGTGGAGGGAAGCGGAGACCTGAGGTGAGGTGCGGGGCCGAAGAGGAGAGGCTCTCTGATGGCTGGGAGCTGAGGCCCTGACCTCAGGAGCCACCAAGCAGCTGCTGGGAGGCTGACAGTGGCAGGAGGGTCTCATCTGCAACTCGGTCCTTCAGTTGGATGTCGGTGGTGGCATATGGGTGGACCTGCTTCCCTTGGTGAGACTGCAGGGATAGGAGCCTTAGAGGAGCTGCACGGCTGCAGGCACACATGTCCATGTGTGTGTCCACATGTGTCCATGTGTGTGTCCACATGTGTCCATGTGTGTCCACACATGTGTCCATGTGTGTTCACGTGTATGCCCATGTGCATGGGCATATCCTGTGCACACCCTGCCTGTTCTCTATGCCTACCAGCTTTCAGGTCCGCTTCTCCAGGGGGGTCATCTGCACGCAGCCCTGGGCCAGCCTGGATGCTGAGGCCACTGCCAGGTACAGCTTCCGTGTAAGAGCAGAGGATGCGGGGGGCAGGCATGACCTGGCCAAGGTGACCGTCTTGCTGCTGGATGTCAATGACCACCCCCCCCCCCCCAGTTTGGACAGAGCATCCAGGAGAAGACGATGGTGCTGGGGACCCCTGTGAAAATTGAGATGGGCTTCAGGCAGTTCAGCACCCCTAAAGCCTTGTTTAGCAGCTGCAAGAGACAGTGTGGCTAAGAATTTATTTCAAAACTAGGGGCCCAATGCACAAAATTCATGCGTGGGGGGTGGGGTGTCCCTCAGCCCAGCTTGCACTCTCTCTAATCCGGGACCCCTCATGGGATGTCTGACTGCCTCTCACAATCCGGGACTTCTGGCTTCTTACTGCTTGCCTGCCTGCCTGCCTGATAGCCCCTAACCACCTCTGCCTACCTGATTGCCCCTAACTGCTCCCCTGCTGGCCTGATTGCCCCTAACTGCCTCTGCCTTGCCCCACACCTGGGACCCAGGATTCCCTCCTCTGCGGCCGGTCGCAGGCACCCAGGACCCGGGCTGGCTTAGCCTGGGCCAGCCACAGCCACAGGGAACTGTGGACAGGCAGCTTGTCCCTCTCCCGGGCTGCAGCCTGGCTGGTCCCCATTCCACTCTCCCCAGTGTTGAGTGTCTGAGCAGTTACGGTGTGATGGCGTGAGGGCATGATGACATGGAGGCGTGACAACCATTTGCATATTAGCTCTTTATTACATAGAATACCATATACTGAATTCTCGCTCTGGGCTAGGGTTTTAAGGTAACTCTTAGATCCCCACCCTCACCTCAACCCAGAAATAACCCCTGGGAAGCAGATGTTATTGCGACTCTACCAAAGGATGGAGTCCAAAAACAAACAAACAGGCTCCTCGGATGGGCTGTGCTGGTTGGCGCTGGTCCCACAGCAGGTCTCAGAGCCACGCTTTGCCCACTGCCCAGGTTTCCCCTGAGGAGAAGCGTGGCCTCTGACCCCAAGCCCGACCTTCAGCTCCTGCCCTCACCATCTGTCCCCAGACCCGCCACCTGGTTTCCCAGCTTTTGTTTTTCAACAGCACCTACTTCCAATAGTTCTGAGTGTGGAGTGGTAGGCACAGGTCGGGGGCCTGGCAGGGCACTGGCTCACAGTTGGGCACACACTCAATTTCTCTCCTGGCTCCAGGCCACTCCGTGGGTCAGGACCTGTCCCATCAGCCCAGCAAGCTGTATGTGACCGGGCAGCTCAGACGGGACACAGTGTGTCCTGGAAGCCCAGCTGCCCCTCTCCCTGTGCTCAGGCCACAGACCTGGATGCAGAAGCACCCAACAACCTGGTAGACTACTCCATCAGGCATGCGGAGCCGGCCAGTGTGTTCGACATCGATGCATGCATGGGAGAGATCCGGCTCAAGAGCTCCATCCGCTCCCTGGATGCCCTGCGCAGCATCACGCACAATAGGGACTGCATGTGGGCCCTGGAGGTGCAGGCCAAGGACCGTGGATCCCCATCCTTCAGCACCATGGCTGTCCTCAGGATTGACATCACAGACGCTGAGGTGGGTGTGAAGCTCGGGTGAGGAAGGCTCCGAGGGCCTCTCAGGCCTCGCTGCAACATGACCCGAGGGAGACACCATCTCCAGCTTCCTCCGAAAGACTCAATGCTGAGCAGGCTTCTGCGCCATCAAGTACACCAGCTTTAGAATCAGGTTGAAGTCCTAGTTTCAATACTCACTAATGGTGTGATTCTGGACTTTGCCAGGCCTCCACTTCCTTTTCTGTAAAATGGGAATAATGATGCCTCCTTGTTATGGGTGGTGAAAGCAGAAGTGAAATCATTATGTATAGTTCTCAGGTCAGTGTCAGGAAAAAAAAGTCATTATTTTAGGAGTTCCTGTTACATTTAGATAGGTGTAGCCCCCATAATCAAAGGTAAATTATATCCTACTCTCTGGGGAACAGAATCCAGATAATGAGAAGGTCTAGACCTGAGAGAGGATGTTTGCATCATGCTTCCTCTGGGTGCATTTCCTGGTGAGCTGCATTCATTGTGTGTTGTTCTCTGGGTGCATTTCCGGGTGAGTTACATGCATTGTGTGTTGTTCTCTGGGTGCATTTCCGGGTGAGCTGCATGTATTGTGTGTTGTTCTCTGGGTGCATTTTTCTGGGATGAAGCCCACAGTACTCACCAGACTTTCAAGGGAGACCTGGTGCCAGCAAATTCAAAACCATTGGACTTCTGGGAGCTCATGACCCCGCTCTGTCCTTCAGGGACCAGCAGGGGCCACTGAGTGAAGTGGCTCTCTCTTCCAGACGCTGCCCTGGAGCCCCATGGACGCCTTTCTGACACAGACCAGAGACGAACCTGTGAAGGCTGTGGGTGTGCTGGCTGGCGCCATGGCCATTACTGTGGCCATCACTGCCCTTGTGTCCACTGCCACCTTCTGGCACAACAAGAAGTCCAACAAGGTCCTGCCAGTGCGGCGTGTGCTTCGCAGGCGGCCCTGCCCTGCCCCGCCCCCCGCACTGCCCACATCAAGTGGCTCAAGTGCAATAGGACCAAGGCTGCAGCCAAGCTTGTTCTCAAAGAGGATCCCCCTAGTGAGAACAGCAACGGCAGCCTGGGGAGTCCCCCATCCCCCAGAGCCCCAATGCTGCCTCCTCTACCCAGAGTGGCACCCGACCCGGTGGCAGCCCCCCTGACTGTGCCCACAGTCTCTGGCTCACTCACCTCTCTGCAACCTCAAAGGTCACCCAAACGCAGCACCTTGGGAAGCTCCATCCAGTCAGCTCTGGTCTCTGAGCTCAGGCAGCAGTTTGAGAAGAAGAGTAGAGCTGACAAGGTGCACTTTTAGAGTGCGGCCCAGAGCCCCTCTCTTTCCCACCTCCTTCTCCCCCTCTCTGCTTCTTAGGGTCACCCTGTTTTGTATGATAGTGTAACCCCCATATTCAGGGCTCTGGATAACACCATGGGCAAGGGGTTTCCCTGGTTCCGGATGCTATGGGACAGTACTTCCCATTACCCTGGTGCTTGGCAGCTGCTCTCCATTCGGCAGAAGCCGGGAATCCACAAGGAGTCAGCTCCCTGTCTCCTACTCACCAGTCCCAGACCACAGTCTATTGGTTCTCCTAGGGCCTCCGCATCGTCAGGTGAGGAGCAGGGCCTGGCCACCTGTGACAAGGCCGTCCAGAGCCTGATCCTGAAGCTCCAGCTGAGAGCAGGGCAGACACAGGAGGTCCAGTGCTGGCTGAGGCTGGCGGTCAGCAACCTCACAGACTGAGGGAGAGCAAATGGGCGGGAAAGGCAGAGCTGCACTGGGAGCACTCAGTCAGCTGACTATGAGGCTGTGCTGGGGGCCGCTGGCAAGGTGGGGAAAGGGAAGTGGGCAAAGGTGTTTGGGCAGAGACCGCGGGGCCCTCCTGTGCCCACGGGAACCAGGGACACAGGTGTAAAAAGGGCCTTGCAAGAGGGAGAGTGGATGCCCCAGCCAGGGCTTCCCTGAGCCCAGAAGTGTTCAGGCTGGATCTCGGGGTGGGGATGGGGGGGGTCTTAGTGGCCACAGGAAAAGCTTCACGTCCCTTGCAAAGGAGCTGCCCCCCCTCCAAAACCGTGAAGGGAGCGGGCAGGTGTCAGGGATGAGTTCTGGGGAGACCTGCGGCTCTTCTCTTCCATGGTGTAGCCATCCGGAAGCTGCTTGAACTCCCAGCTCATCCTCCTCCTCATTTGTAAAATGAAGAAAGTGAGTCCTGTGGGCCTCTCTCAGGTCCAGGGTGAGAGCGAAATGAACAGTGGGGACAGGGTTTTCGCCAAGTGCAAACGGCATCCATGGGTTCTCCGCAGGCTGTTCTCAGGGTGAGCTCTTCCAGGAAGTGTCAGGGACCCTTGGCTGCTCTGCTGAGCACCCCAAGAAAAGCTGTGCTAAGCGAGGGTGTTGCCACTGACCCAGCAGCCAGAGCAGGCCAGCGGCATTGCCGGGTCCCTGCCCCCATCACCCTGGGGCAGCGGCACAGTCAGCCCAGCCTCTATCTGCCAAGGTGAGAGGAGTGGGCACCAGGGGCCGCGGGGGGTGGGGGGGACCTGTCTGAGGCTCCACAGCGACTGGGGAGCACCCCAGGGAGGAGCCCCATGGGTCTCCATGGCAGGAATGAAGAGGTTGTCAGCCCTTCTGGAAGCGGGACAGGTCTTTGCATGTTGCCCCCTCATTAAGAACCCTCTAGAATTTGCCCATGATCTTATTCAAGCAGGTGATGTGCACATGTGGGGTCCTGAGTTCTGAGGAGTTTGGGGTGCTCCTCAGACAGGCTACGCAGGCTTCTGGCAGGGCTCCTGCAGCCCCTGCCCCCGGAGTAGTGACAGGTGGGCTCTGGGGAGCCAGGGCCCCGATGGACAGACGGTCCTCTGCAGAGTGTCAGGAGGCAATGGGCCAGGTCGTCTCCCAGGGAGCACAGCAGCCTCCCAGCTGCCCGCAGCAACCCCCTCTGTGAAGGTAAATAACACCTCCCACATCCAACCTCCGGCTCCTGCTGAGGCTCCTGGTGGTCTGAATCCTGGTCCTGCCAGGCGTGACTTTGGGTCTCACTTCCTCTTAAGTACATGGAACAAAGACATGTTTCCAAGAGGATGACAGGAGCTGCCTAGGAAAGACCGCCTCCAGCTCTGTGCCTGTGGGCACAGCTGGAGATGCTGCTGTTCTTGGTTGTACAAGAGGGACTGAGAGTGACAGGGGTCCCCACACTGAGCACCAAGTCCTGGGGGTGAGGGCCCTCATGCATCCTCATCTCTAGGATGTTTCCCCCCACCGCTAGGCCTAGGAGGGTCAGCCCCCCAACACAGAGGCAGCATCTCTTGGCAGACAGTGAGGCTTCCCAGGGGTCAAGGAGATAGGAGGGATGCCATGTGGAGATGGGCATGTACCCATGAAAGACCCTTAGGAGAGTCACAGAAATAACTTGCAGGGAGGCGGTTCTTGGAAGGGACCAGTTTCCAGAATGAGGTGGGGATGGCCTAAGAGACCCTGTTTGTGATCAATAAAGAAATGGCTGATTTTGCAGCCACAGGCTGGGATGCTGGGGTGTCACAAGGCCATAAAATCCTGCAAATGCATCTCTGGCTGAATAAGATCCACTTCCAACAAGTCACCCAGCCAGTCCATCAATGGCACCACTTCTGAGGTGGTCCTCCGTGCCAGGCCTCTTCCAGGCAAGGAGACGGCTCTCATAAACCAGAGAAAGACAAGAAAAAGAGAACTTCTCCCACGGGTGCTGTTTCAGAGCCCGGGCCAGCAGTGTGCATTCTAGAGGCGAGTAGCCTGCACACCCTCTCTCCTGAATCAAAGGCATTGGCCTCAAACTGCATGGTCAGAACTCTGAATATTAATTAGACATCAATTAACCAGAACATGTGAAGGATATTAGCATAGGTAGCATGTTATCACATATATACTTATACATGTACACACTTATGTGATCCTAATAAGCTCTGTTGCTCCAAATGGCCGAGTGTGTATGCTGGGTCACATTCAAAACACACACACACACACACACACACACACACACACAGCCTGACACATCGTAAATGGTGATAACATTTATTGTGGTGACATTTACTGAGGACTTATTATGTGACAGGCATTGTTCTGAGAGCTTCAGTTCACGCGTAAAAACTCATTTAACCATTCAGACAACCCCATGAGGTAGGTAAGAACTATTATTACCCCCACTTTACAGATGAGGAAGTTAAGGCACAAAGCAATGCTGTAACCTGACTGATTTTCCAAAGCAAGTACGAAGCAAAGCTAACATTTAAGTTCAAGAAACTGGGTTCCAGTGTCTGTTCTCGCTCCCACTGCCATGTTGCCCATCAATCTGAGGAATGCACATCTTCATGCAAGGATTTTTGCAGGGACATTGAAGGGTCTTAAAGAACAAGATTCTCAGGAACCCTCCATAGGCCTTCTCCCTCCCTCAGTTTCCACACTCACAGAAGCAGCTGAGCTGCCCAGCGTGCAGACATGCTCCTGACCTCAGAGGCAATAGGACAGGTTCTGACCTTGCTCTAACCATTTTATTTAAAATTTATCCCAGGGAGTTTCACAGGAACAAATTCTACACCACGTGCATGTATGAATATGTAATTTGTACAGGTATAAGTATATATGTACATAAAATGTAAAAATGTGTTCTTAGGTGTGAGGATTGTTGTCTGTTATAAATAAAACTAGAGGCCCGATGCACGAAATTCATGCAAGAGTAGGCCTTCCTTCCCCTGGCTGCTGGCACTGGCTTCCCTCCAGCACCAGCTTCCCTCTGGCACCCGGGACCCGGGCTTCCCTTGCAGCCCTGGCTTCATCTGGAAGGTCATCTGGAAGGACATCCAGTCTAATTAGCATATTATGCTTTTATTATTACAGATAAAATAAAATAAAATGATCACAGGTGCTGCAGACCTTTGTGTTTGCCTTTAAATACTCCAGTATTGTTATTTTTTTAAGTTGGGGGTGATGATTAGATGAAAGAAGACTGGAAAATATTAAAAAATTATTGAAGCTGCCCTGACCGGTGTACTCAGTAGTTAGAATGTCAGCCCATGCACTGAAGGGTCTCGGGTTCGATTCCTGGTCAAGGGCATGTACCTGGGTTGCAGGTTCAATCCCCAGCCCTGGTTGGGGTGTGTGTGAGAGGCAACTAATCAATGGTCTCTCTCACACTGATGTTTCTCTCTCCCTCCTGCCTTCCACTCTCTCTAAAAATCAATGGAAAAAACATCCTTGAGTGAAGATTAGTGTACACACACACACACATTATTGATGCTGACTAAAGGGGAGGATGAGATTCTCTCTACTTTTGGTATGTGTCAGAGACAGCAGGAGCCCTGCTCAGCACTGCTGTTCTGAGTTTATGTACTCTCAATTCTTCCCGACTACGCCGGGCAGGTCTTTCGAACCCTGCCCTCTGTACTAACTGTTGGGAACTTAAGTCCAAGTTCCTCCTTTGTCCTCTGCTCACTAGTTACAGGTGGTGGGTCTGAGCCCCCACTGGAGCTCCTAGGACGCTGGGTCTCAGGAGATCCTTCTCAGGAGAAGCCATGAGAGGCTGTGGGTGTATAACAATGAGTCTTTATTGCAGAAGCCAGTGGCCATATCGTCGTCAGACAAAAAAGTCCTTCACAGCAATCCCATATAGGCGGCCACACACCGGCTGGTGAACACATATCTTTCCTGCACAGCAGTAGCAGTCTCTGTCTCCACAGCTTTTATCTGAGCAGCTGCACACCACCCCAGACTCACTGCCTTCCATTGTAGTGGCCCTTGCACTCTCCCTTAGAGCTGCAGCCTCATGGCCTCTCTGGCTCAGCAGCTTCTCCTGTCTCCCTGCCCAGCACACTGGCGGGGTAACATGGCAGTTGAGTCTGAGCTCTCTGGGAGCTCTCAGCCTCCCATCGGGCAGTGCCAGCTCTCAGCTCCGTCCGAGCTCTCCTCTCTGCTGCACACGTAGGAGCTACGTTCTCTGTGCCTATCGCCTCTGTTTCTCAGAGCTCTCTCGCCTCTGCTCTGCTGGCTGCTCTCTCTCGCAGCTCCTGGTCAGCAGCCTGTATATTACTCCAGAGACAGAGAAGGTTAGCTGCCAACAGCAACATCAACCCTTTGCGTTACAGAAGGGCACAGCGTACCGTGTGTCCTTGCGCCCACTCATGGTGTCTTGGCCTTGGGCACCCGATGAAGCTCATGCTCAGAGCTGCCTTGGCCATTCTGGTGTATTGACAACAAGGCCTCTGTGCTCCCATTGGTCTTGACTATCCGGGGACCCTGGTGTGGTTCCTACAGAATGACTGAAAATTTCCATTAAAAAGGGTTTTTTCTTCTAATGCTTGGAAAAAAAAAAAGCGAGAACTTGAAGAAATGAGGGAACAATTACTCTGAATATGAAAGCAGTCTTCAATTTTTAAAAATTTGTTTCAACCAACATTGATTTTCCAAATAGTCCAGGTCATGGGTGGGCCCAGCAGCTACAGCAAGATGATGGGTCTCACCCAGAGGGCTGGCAGCCAATGGAAACATTGCCTATCCTGCCTGACACATAGCTTCTTTCCACAAGACATGTTAAGTCAAGGAAGGCTAATGGGGGCCGTGGTACTTGAGGTAGGCCCAGGAGGATGAGAAGGGATGGGTAAGGAGGGTGGGAAGGGGGAAACATTGGTGAGGATGTCACAGGGGCCAGCTCCTCCTACAGCCTCGAGGGCACTTCCCTGAGCTGGTGGGAGACTGGTGTGGTTAAACCCTGGCCTTCACCAGCTGGGCTTCCCGGAGGTACTGTGAGCTGTGTCTGGGATTTCATAGGAAACCTTGGGGGAAAGGGGAAGGGTTATATAGTCATTCGTGTGACAGATGTTTGTCACACACACAGGGCTGAAAAAAATAAGCCTGAGGCTCACAATCTTCTGGGACTAGGTGAGCATCAGGGTATGTGGCTCACTCTTTGAAAAGAGAGAGAGAGAGAGAGAGAGTCATGTTACTTTACACAGATCCCCTTCTCCTGGCTGTTCTCAGACTCTGCCTCCAGCGCTTCGGAGCCTGCTTCTCACTCCTCTCTCCTCTCGGGACCAGAGGAGACACACTCAGCAGACAGCATCACCCACCAGCTCTGACTACTCAGACCACAGTGTTTTGAAACATCAAACTTTCACCATCTCATTGGGAGTTTGCCATTAAGAGGGAGGACAGCACTCTGAACAGGAGACACAAGAATGCTGCGAAGTGGGCATTTAGAGGAAGCAATAGCATTAGACCCTCTCCTGCGTCCTGCCTCTACTGCCCGCTGCCCCTGCCTCTACTCCCCTTTGGGCCAGGACTGAGGCACCCTGGAGTACTGGGCTCCCAGAAGGAGGTCGCCCACCGCCTGCCCAGACCTGCCCCGAGGTGCACTACCTGCTCCTCCTTGGGACACCTAGGGCTCAAGTGGAGGGTGAACCCCGCCTCCTCCCCGCCTCCTCCCCACCTCCTAGGGGGCGTTCCCCCCCCACCACTCCAGGAAGACCCCCCCCTCGTCTGCCTGGACACCTGTAGGTCCACGTGGGCGTTGCCCCCGAGGGGAGGGCGGGGAAAGGGGGCGGGCAGCGCTGGGCGTTGAGGGGGGAGGCTGGACGCTGCTCGGGATGACCAACGCTGACAGGGCAGCGCCTCCTGGGGTAACCCCCGCGCCACTGAGCTAACCCGATAACCTCCGGGGGCTGGAGACTCACGTGGGCCTGGCGAGGCCCTGAGCTTCGACAGGTGCCCTCCTACCCTCTTACCAGGATGGGATTGACTTAGAACCTGGAGCCAAAAGCCTGGTCCCACGCCTCACTCGTCACCTGGTTTGGGGCAAGTTGTTTGGAGTCTCTTGGCCTCAATTTCCTCATAAATGAAATGGAGGGTCATCTCGCTCCGGAGACTAACAGGCAGTGCCCTTAAGTGTTGCCTGTTCTGTCGCTGAGAGAAGATCGTGAAAGAGACATGGGGTGCGTCTCGCTGTCCTGGGAGAGGCGACAGGAATAACCCTATATTTACCTTTCATTGGTGTCAAACCTCAAGCCAACAAAGTGTGATCAAAATGGTAGGGAAACGTCCAAATTTCAGTTAATTTAGTGTTTTTAATATTTCAGAGGTTTGTCACCACGGATGCAAATACCTGTTGGCTGACTGTATTCCTCAGGTTGTACCCCGATATTTCTAGCTGTCTTCTGGATTTCACCACCCCCCTGGGAGCCCATCCTGCCCTCAGGGTGGCATTAGAGGTGGCTACAGCCCAGAGCTCCAGGAAATGAGGCACGTGTGGGTCCATCTGTGGGGCCACCAGCCCCTCCCTGGGTCCTTGTTTACCGCTTCAGCCAATGAGGTCTGCTCAGCAAGTGGGGCAGTGTACCCTCCATCACATCTAAGACTCCCCAGCCTTGCCTGGTGTTAGGAATTAGGGGGGAGGGAGAAAACTTATTAAAATATGTCCTCAGGCCCCCCCTCAACTCACTGAATCCAATCCTCCAGGGCAGGGGCCTGGAAATCTTATTTCAAACAAGCATCCCTGTGAGTCTGCTCAGGCACATTTAGGAAATTAGTAACGGATAATCTCTAGAATTAGTCCTAGTCAGAAATTTCTATGATTTAAAAATACACAGTATAGGTTTTGGATTTAGAAGACCTTCAAAAATCATATTTGTTCATATAATTCTCTAGTATTTATATAATACTAGAGGCCCCATGCATGAAATTCGTGTGGGGAAGGGATGTCCCTCAGCCCGGCCTGCGCCCTCTCACAATCCAGGACTCCTCGGGTTAGGGTCCCTAGGCCTGGCCAACTATCAGGGCCTATGGGGCTTTCCTTCCCCCAGCTGCCGGCAGCTGCCCTGTCCCCACTGCTGTCACTGCTTGCCATTTGTGCAGCGCTGCCCCCCATGCCCATCACCTGTTGGTCGCCTTACTCTGCGGGCAACAGGTGTGGGGTGCGATCAGTTGGCTGGCCTGGGCCTCCCCCTGTTGGGCCATCGATCACAGGGCCACCAGATCTATCGCCCCGCAGAGGGAGGCCCTGCCCACCTGCCACAGTGCCACCAGCCGGATGACCCCGCCCACCTGGCCAGGGCTCCGCAATTGGATTTGCCACTCGGAAGCTGGGACTATCTTATTCAAAATTCCCAAGGTAATTCCTTACAGAGGAATATGGCTTCAGTTTCTCACTATTTGCTGCTAGTTCTGGTCCTTCTGGATTCACATGCAGCTCAGCCATCCTGTGTGCCAGGACCTGCCTGCACAGAGGAGACGTTTGGCAGGTCTGCTGCGCTGGCAAGAAGCCAAAGGGCTGAGGGGGATGGGCTCCTGTGGGGATACTTTGGAGGGGGAGTAGGCCTAGAATTTTCAATCACCCCATCGGCCAGTGGCCTGGGACTCCTCTGCGGGGCAATCATGGGGCAATGGCAGGGCCCCCCAACCAATTGCATTGCACCCTCCTTGGCTGGCCTGGCGCCAATGCGTGTCATAGCATGGTTGTCCAGAAGGTCGTTCTGCTGTTAGATTGTTCAATCGATTTGCATATTATGGTTTTATTATTATAGATGCTGTCAACACCAATATATCTATCTCTTAGAGATCTGTATGCAACCATTTAAAACAATATGACATGGACCACTGCCTTCTTGTGCTGTGTGCAGTTCAGGCCTGTCCCAATCTTCCCTGCCCCCAGGTTAGAGCCTCTCTACTGAGGACAGGGTTGCTGCAGACCTCCCCTCCTCCCAGATACATCAAGAGGGCGTATGTGGCTTACCATCCATTTCTTCCACATGCTTAGGGGCTGCCTCCACATAATGGTTGGTGAGGGGCTGGCCTGTGCCAGGCATTGCAGGGTTACACTTTGTTCCACCTTGATGGTGTCCCACCTTAGCATTGGGGGTTGGGATGTGGGGCTCATGCAGGGGCTGAGCTCAGTTTCATGGAAAAACTTCTCAGCCTTGGAGAAGAGGGCCTTGGCAATCAGGTAGGGACTCACCAAGACAGCCGGAAGGCAGTGGACTTTACAACCTGGACAAGTCCCCTTAAGTGACAGTCGCAAGCCAGGGTTTATTTTGCAGAGCCAGCCCTGTGCTGGAGAGACTCTGGGCCCCACATCCAGGAGGCTGGCATGGCTGGTAGGCAGGCCAGGTCAAGAAGACACTCTTGGATACCACTGCCAGTGATTGGAAGACAGGTCAAGGTAGACCAGGTGGCCAATCACTAAAGAGCCAGCCCAGGGAGCATGTCAGTCCTGCTGTGCTTAAGATCCAAGACCCTCGGGCCTGGGGTGGCAAGGAACACTGCCCACAGCACTGAAGAGAGTCTGTTCCCCTCGTCCCAGTTCCTTCACTTCTGACAGGTACTCCAAGGCTCCTGGGTGGATCACAGTGATGTTGTTAAGTTGAGCCATGTTGGTGCTCATGTTGACGCAGGACTCTCAGGGCAGCTCAAACAAGGACGCATGTTCAATCCTCACATGCCTGAACTCTTCAGGAAGGTTCCCTGGGATCTTTCCCAAGGAGCTGGACATGCACTGCAAAGTCCTGCATGAGAAACAGACAAGCTTTAAGGTGAACATCAGAGAACTGGGAAGTGGGACCAGGCGTATCCTGGCATTAGATGTATGAATTAGAAAAAATATTATTCACTTGAAATAAAAGAGTTAGACCTATTTTGGTAAAAGTTCACAGCTCATCAAAGTTCAGTACCAACTAGAATGGGTCTCCTAGAGATTTTGCTGATTTCCTGAAAATTCTAGGCCTACTCCCCCTCCAAAGTATCCCCAAAGGAGTCCATCCCCCTCAGCCCTCTGGCTTCTTGCCAGCGCAGCAGAACTGCCAAACGTCTCCTCTGTGCAGGCAGGTCCTGGCACACAGGATGGCTGAGCTGCATGTGAATCCAGAAGGACCAGAACTAGCAGCAAATAGTGAGAAACTGAAGCTATATTCCTCTGTAAGGAATTACCTTGGGAATTTTGAATAAGATAGTCCCAGCTTCCGAGTGGCAAATCCTATTATTGGTGATCCTTGGCAATGTAGGTCAGCACAGCAGTTGAAAAGCCACTGGACACGATAAGGTCTTTTGTGGCCCCAACCACAAGTTCAGGAAGAACCCGATCAGGGATCTATGTCTCTTAACTAAGGTCAGAAAACTCACCCTTTGTCTGGTTCTTGAGTTTCAGAAGGCAAACTCAAGGCCAGATATCCAATTCTGTCTTGACACTGCCTTCCCTCCACTTCTTGCAAAAAGATCTGAGGCTCCAGCAGGTGCACTGTTCTGGGGTGATGCCACAGGCTTTAAGGGGTGAGCTTTCTTTCAGAATGAACGGGAGTGGGAGGAGGCCGAGAACTCTGAGCATCATGGATCAGGTGATTTGAACAAAATTCATCCAGCCCAGCTGGCGTGGCTCAGTAATTGAGCATTGACCTATGAACCAGGAGGTCATGGTACTATTCCTGTCAGGGCACATGCTTGGGTAGCAGACTCAATGCCCATTGTGTGGCATGTAGAAGGCAGCCAATCAATGATTCTCATCATTGATGTTTCTCTCTCTCTCCCTCTCCCTTCCTCTCTGAAATCAATAAAAACATTTTAAAATTCATCTAATACTTCATCAATCACAATTGGTTCCTGAAACCTAGAATTTCCAACCATCCTCTAAAAATGAATGCAGGTGATGTGTGACAAGTAATCTTGTGACTACACCTTGCCCCTGAAAGGTTCCCTCCTACACCTGGCTTGGCCAAGTCCTGCCTCCGCTGCACACAGCTGCCTCTGCCCGTGGCAATCAGGATCAGGGAAGCATCGTGGTGTGGAAGGCAGACCACAGACTGTGGTTTAGTTTCTGATCAAACTAAAACGTGTTTGTGTTTTTTAAATCTTGGATCTCACAACTTTTCCTGAATGCTGTGTATTTCCCATAATAAGAAGGAAAGGCCTACATTTAAAGTGATACATATGTGATTCTTGGGTACTTACTCTGCCACCCATCATTCAGTCAAAAAATATTTATTCGTCATCTGCTCCAAGCTACACACCTACTGGGTGCAAGGAGTGCAGTGGTGAGCAGCTCTGTGCAGACGCTGCCCCTGCGGCCTTCTTTCCAGTTCAGCCTCCCTGTCACGACATCTTTGGAAAGTCCTTTAACCTCTATGAACCTTGATCTTTCCTCTGCAAAGTGAGGGAATTAATACACATTCAGAGTACTTCTAGGTAATTCTGAGATTATGTAGAATGAAGTACCCAGCATGTAGCACTCCATCACCTGTGTTGTGTGTTCACCACCCTCGAGTAATAAATTTCAGTTCCCATCCCACACCAACAGACTCTCCTTCCCTGTTACCAGGGTCACTTACTGATGAATATTGAGGTGCCATGGTTCCCCTAAGACTCAGGACACACACTGCTTCCTGCCAATGGCCTCAGTGAGCAGCCAGTGAAGGGAGCAGTGGGTCCCTACTAGGCTGCTTCCACCCCAGCTTTCCATCTGAGCAGACACACCTGCTGGATTCACAGTCTAACTTTGTGACCTGCCCAGGTCTCTGAGTCCCTCGTGAGGTAAGAATTAAAGCAGGACGTGCTGTGGGCACAGAGCCGGGGTGAATGGACCCCTCCAGGAGTGAGTGGGTGCTCACCGGAGAGGAGTGTTTGCAGAAGGCATTCTTGCCGAATGTGCCCCGGGCAGGGACTGAGGTGGTGAGGGTAACAGCACGGGCAGTGTGACCCGACAAGGACAACACTGATGGGTGACTTGCATTCCAGAGCCCCCACCAGGTTGGCCAAGGTTTTGTCAGGTTTGCTTCCTGGAAAAAAAATGTGTTTTACTCTGTGGGTATCAGAAACCACTGTGAATTCTGTTCAACCCAACTTTCCAGTGGTTTGCTGAAAACACCCACTGGTGTGAAATATCTGGCATTGCTGGCACTTCTGCTCCCCCTCCTCTGCTGGCCCCTCACCCTCTGGGTCCTTACGTGGCATATGGGCCTTGGAGGAGCTATGTTGTCAGTTAAGGCAGGAGACTAGGACAATGAAAGTTACTTGGGTTATATTATTTTTCTTAAATAACAAGTGGTTAAGTGGTGTCTCTAAACTCAATAGATTCAACAACAAAGGGGAAGGAGTCTGAGTATATTACACCCCCACTTCTCTTCTTGCAAGATGCCTTTAGGAATTGGGCTCTTATCGTGGTAAAGACAGAGTATAAAACTTACTCTGTGTTTATGAAATAATTAGAGAGAAATGGCTTCTGGGTATCAGCTTCCTGGCTTGTCTTAATAGAATATTAATCAGAAAGTTTCTGATCTCTTCAATTGGCAGGACGCTGGGACGTCTCAGACAGAGACTAAGTGACGTGTAAGAAATAGACATGCTGCCCTTGCTCTCCCTCAAGCTGGTGCTCTTCCCTCATCTGCTGCTGGCCATCGCGTCAGAGATGGGACCCAGGCTCAGTGGCAGGCCTGTGCCTGGATGGACCCATGGAAGACTATGTTCCCACCCCCTGAAATAGGTGGGCTATGGGACTAATGTTCTTGCTAATGTCAAGCCCTGGCATGCTTCTCCATTCCTCCTTCCCTGTTGCAGCCACTGCTGACATTCCAGGTGGTGGGGTCATGGGCCTGGGCCCCTCCGTGAGTGGGTGGAGCAGAGCCCTCCCCTCGTGCACTTTCCCTCCTGAGTTAGGTAGATCTGTGAGAGCAAAAATATATATTTCTATGTTAAACCACTGAAATTTGGGAATTGTTAGCACAGCATAGGTGTAACCTATACTGGCTAAAAAAAAAAGCCCTTGCAATCAAATAAAATATGCTTAAATACTTGAAGTTGATTTTTTGTCTCTACTGGCTTATATGATAGTCAAAACAAAAATTTCCAGCTCTAGCCCTGGCTAGTGTGGCTCAGTTGGTTGGAGCGCCATTCACACATCAAAGGGTGGTGAGTTCAGTTCCTGGTCAGGGCACATACCCAGGTTGTGGGGTTCGATTCCTTGTCAGGGTGTGTGCGGGAGGCAACTGATCTATGTTTCTCTCTCTCTTTCTCTCTCTCTCAAAAAAAAAAAAAAAATTTCCCAGCTCTAGTTCTCTAAGCACCCTGCTCTCTGGGTCCCTTGACTGAAAATCTAGTTTTAATAGCCCACGTATACTTCCAGGATAGAATTTCTTTTATTTGCCTTCTGTACCCTTTAACTTAGACATGCAATTACAGACAAGTAACATGAGACACAGCTTCTCCCGGGCAAAGGAGAGCATAGCTACGCACCATTCAGAAAAGGCATGATGAGAGGCTATGGTTCCAACCCTCCAAAGAAGGCTCCAGAAGGCAGTATGCTGTGGGACCCCGTGTGGATAGGCTCTCAGCATGGGCAGCCAGAACTGCTTTTCACAGGATTAAAAAAACGTCAGGTTTCAGGGACTGACTCAGACTAACCAGACTCATACACCAAAGGCTAATATATAAACAAGACATCATTTTATTTTTTTATAACAGGAATTTGTTTTTTCCAATGACTTGAATATTCATGAGCACAATCCAGCCCGAGTATCCTCTGTAAGAGCAAATCAGAGAAGATAGAACACACCGGGGGGGGGGGGGGGGGGAATGGTTACAGGGATTGCAGGGCTGACCATCTGGGGTTATTTTGTCCAGATGAGTTTGAATCCTCTCTCTCTCTATCTTTCTCTCTCTCTCTCTCTCTCTCTCTCTCTCTCTCTCTCTCTCTCTCTCACACACACACACACACACACACACAAGTACAATGCTGGATAAATACTAACACACTAAGAAGTGCTTGCTTTGAAGTCCTAGGTGATGGGCAAAGGTCATCTATGTATGGACATTCTGTGTTCACGGGCACCACTGCTCTCATGGTTCTGATCCCGGGTTCCAGTAGCACAACACATCCATTCATGTAGTGAGCCTGCCGTGGATCGCATTGCAGAGATCCACACTGAATATTGACCCTCAGCTGGCCAGAAAGTTATCAAAGACTTGGATCCTCCGAGAAAATCACCACAATCCCTGTAAATCATTCTGCTCTCGGACTCAGTGTTCTCGTCTATACAGTCCAGTAGCCCAGCCTCTATAATGAGCAGCTGTGAGGGTCAAATGAGAGAAAGCAGGAAAATATGTTGTAAGATCTTTGGTAAATGTGAGAGGAAATAACCTTAGAAATCCCAGCAGCACACTGGCTCAGGGGAGTGTTCAACACCACGTGGAGTCTCCTAGCTGATGTTAGTCAGTTAGTTTCCGTGGATCATTTGCTGTCCCACATCTTCTCAGGTGTTGTTACCGCAAGGTTTTGGCGCCAAATACCCCGGATGCTCCTTTGGTACAGCTCAGTGCTGCAGATGAGACACACCGACACGTCTGTGGACGCCCACACTCAGGCCCTCGGGGGCCCCAGCGCTAAGTGAGCTGAGAAGGAGGCCTCCTTTCCAGTGGCCCCTGAGTGACTGGGAGACCTGGAGAACCCCCCAGGAGCCAAGGTAAGTTTTAGGAAGCACCACAGACACAGCTGCATGGGCAGGGTGAGCTGTGCCATAGAAAGTGCGGTGCATGGGGCCACGCCCGGGCACCTCTCAGCCCCTCCAGACTGGCATTCATGTGTAAATGAGCACCATTCAAACCTCTAGAACTCATTGAAAATCAAATTACTCTCTTCAGGCAGAATGGCGCCCAGAGGAAAATGTTAGAATCAGTCAGTGTCCACAGGGAGGCCTGGTGTGTCTGGGGTCAGTGTGTGACGGCACAAACGCGGCTGCTGCTCGCGGAGGCGTGTGTGAGGCCTCTGTGAGCGCCACCACCACCAGACAGCACAGATGCCAGCAGTAAGGCCTCACTGCCAGGCCAACTTCTGCATGGCCATGTCCCGCTTAAGTGGTTGTGGGCAATGCAGTAGATGAGATCACGGCTCAGCTGATAGTGCTGCCCCACCATAACTTCCAAGTGAGAACTGTCCTCCACCCGTTTAAGTTGGGTTTGGCCATGGCACTGGTTTTGGCAGATAGAATTGGGCAGAAATGGCAGTGTGCCCATTCTAAGCCAAGAGTTTGAGAGGCATCACATTCCTCTGATACCATCTGAACCCCTGAGAAAGGAGCTTCCCCAGGTGGCCACCAGCTCTCCATGTTGGGCCCCAAATAAGACACACGGGGCAGAGCCACCTGCCACTCCCAGACCTGTGGGCTGTGCAAATGTTAAGTGCTACTCGCTGCTTGGGGCCTGCGCTGCTGCTTCATTCATGTGCAGTGAACCGGCTGCATAGGCATGTGGGGCACAGGTCCTTGGACGCCCGGACTCAGATGGAGCAGACATGAGAAGTCGTGGGCGCACAGGAGAGTCTTTACTGCAGACCAAGTAGCCATTGCTGACAAGGAGCCATTAAACAGAGTAGTTCTTCCCACAAAGCAGCCCACAAAGCAGCCAACAGACATAGGAGCCATCCACCGGCTGGTTGGCAACACATTGGTATAGGAGCTCAGACAAAAGAGGCTTCTTGCCAAATAGTGACATCAGCATCCGAGTTACAGAGAGGTCGCCTGCAAACGCACGCAGGACCACCACTGTGTCCTGCTTTTGCACCTGAGCATGGCAACTTGGCCTTGAGAACCAGTGTGCTCTGATGTGGGTCCCCACAGCAAGTTACTTAATTCCCTTGTTTCTGCTCCAGGAAAATGGGGAGACAATTGCAGGGGTGTCTTCTGCAAACGATTGTTGTAAGAATTAAATGAGTTAGTGCATATAAAGCACTTAGAACACTTCCTGGCACATAGGAAGCACTTTAATAGGTGTTAGTTCTTGTCGTGTGTAGTGAAGGAGCGAGCAGCCACCCACGTGGGAAGAGTGGGTGAGCACATGGGGGAAAAGGGTCAGAGCAGGTGTTGGGCACCGTGTACCAGGAAAGCCTCAGCACAAGTACTCGTCCACCCGCCCGCCCCCCCTGGTGCCCGCAGGTGCAGAGTCCAGGCTGGAGCTCGAGCGGGCAGACAGGAGCCTGTCAGCCTCACTGAGGCTGGGCTGGGGCTGCGCCCCCGAGTCCTCACCCAGGCCAAGGCTCAGCCCATCCAGGCTGAGGTAGGTGCTGGTGGCCTCGGCAGAGTGCCCGGCCCGGCACCAGGGGCAGTGCCTGCGGAGGGCCCCGTAGCACACAAGCAGCGTGAGGGGCAGTGCGATGACCGCGGCCACGCTGGCCACAACTGCGTTGATGAGCCGCTGAGTGGCCTCGGCGTCCGACACCTCGTTGGGGGAGAAGACTACACACTGCTCCTTCCGGGGTGCCAGGCCCCACGCACAGATACAGGCCACGTACTTGGTCTCGGGCACCAGCCCCCGGAGGGTGACCCTGGTCCTCCCAGGCGGCACAGCCACCCGCTGCATGGCTCGTTGCCCGAGGATGGCGTACAGGACGCTGAGGGCCACGCTGCTGGCCCGGGGCGCCTTCCACACCAGGGTCACACTCTGGTGCGTGTCCCCCACCACCTTGAGCGCTGTCACTGTCCGGGCCTCCTGGGGTCCCGTCGGCCCACCCTTCTCTGTGCTGGACCCTGCAGGCCCGGGCGTGGGGGGCACATGCCGGGCCACCAGCCTGTCATACACAGCTGCTTCCGGCCCCTTGCCCGTCCCTACCTGTGGGGCCCCTGGGCTCCCGCTGTGCTCGGTGGAAGCCTGGGGCTCAGTAACGACCAGGGAGGTGAGGGTCTCGGAGGCGCCCAGGAAGTTGCTGGCCTGGCAGACATAGTCCCCAGCGTCGAGGTGAGACACGGTGGGCAGGCCCAGCAGCGCCCAGCTGGTGCCATCCCTGGAGACCTGCTGGTGCACTGGGTAGGGGGGGAGGAGGCACAGATGAGGAGGGTGCCCATGCCCAGGCTCCCTCCCAGGGCCAAGCTCGCAGCCCAGACTGTGTACAAGCCACTGAAGGCCTTGTCACCACAAGAAAACACTGGGGCTCCCCCAACCTTTCTCAGACTAGCTAAGGAGATTGAAGCGACCGAGGCTCTAATCTGGGGAGACGCAGGCTGAGTCAGTGCCCAAGAATGCTCCGCCTTCTAAGCCTGCCACATGCGCACTGTTCCTCAGGCCCTGGAGTTCTGCAGCGCTGACCAGGCAGCGGCCCGTGGGGGCGCGAGATGGGAGCCCTGGGAAGTGCCCTCCATGGCTGTGCGGCCCATCGCTGCTGGCCCTGCACCAGCTCCAGGGACACCTCCTGCTTGCTGTCTGTGGCATGGCACTCCCTGTACAGCTCAGCTGCACACTGATTCCAAACCCCTTGTTCTAGAGCAGCACTGGCCAACCTGGCTGCATGAGACAGAAGAAAGCTAGGTGGAACCAAGCATTCCGGTCAGACACCGAGAGATGTTCCTCCTCAACTCTCCCTGGGCGTGGTGAGTGCTGGCTCTGCACCCCTTCCAGCCCACCCAGGGCCAGAGACGAGCCCTCTGTCTACGGGGCAAAAAGAGCCGCACTGTGGAGTCACCGGATCGCGGTCTACGTTCAGTCCTCCTGTAGGAGCTGCTGATAGAGGCCAGACATTTAACCTCTCAGAACCTCAGGTTACTTATACAAAATAAGAAGATTGCTCTTCAAAGCTCAAAGACATGATGGACAAAATACATTTAACAAAGAGCTTCATGAATGTAACTCACATCAAAAGTTACTCCTAGTGATACCAACTTAATATTTGCAACTGGGAGACTCACTATAAGTATTAAATACACTAAGAGAGCACCTTCCACCACAATTCAGCATGTTGCCCTCTCGGGGGCCCTGAGCCTCCAATAGAGGGGCTGGTGGGATATGACAGAACAGGCTGAGAGCCACCATTGAGGCCACTGTCCCCAGGCCCTGCCTTTGCATGGCGCCTGTCCAACCCCATCAGGCAGAATGGGAGTGAATAGCCCAGCTCAGCCTGCCACCCACTCCTCAGCCTTTGGGACCCTGACTCGCCTGCCCTGAGGGATCTCAGCATGGTGGTCCCTGTAGCTCACACACCTGTGCCATTGAGTGGGCGCCCACTGACCCTCCTCCAGCTCATCTGGGGCTCAGGGATGCCAGTGGCCCCACAACGGAGCAACACTGTGCTGCCCAAGGGAGATCTGACGCTGGCCATGCCCGGTTGCAGCTCGGGTCCCCGGCACCTCCTCAGCTGCAGCTGGTGGAAGGCCACGCCTGCCAGGCCGCCTGGGCTGGCACACCGCAGCCCAGCTTCTATGAAGGTCAGGTGCGGGGCCCCACCTTCCAGAAAGTGAACCAGGTCGTGGAGTCGGCAGTCGCACACCCAGGGGTTGTCTTGCAGCCCTGCAGGGTGAGAGGCCAGAGATCAGCCTGGCTGTTCACATCCCCAGGCCCACTCCCTTCCCCTTGGGGGGACTAGGCAGGTCCTGAGCTCAGCCAGCAGAACTAGCCTCCCACCCCACTCCTTGCCCACCAGCCCTGCCCTCTCAGCCCTCCCAGCCCTGCCCCCTCGGCCCCCCAGCCCTGCCCCCTCAGCCTGCTCTTTCTCTCGAGGTCTCACACTGCTTCCTTGTCAGGTTGTCACGAGCAAAAATAAAAAAGAATCATATCAGGTACTGGGTAGGCCATACAGCACCAACAGCAACAGCAATGACCCTGCCAGCCTTGGAGGGTCACTTTCAGGGCACTGGCCAGCGAGCATTCCTGTGGTGCTCGCTATGTGCCAAAGCCCGTCGCCGGCAGTGCTGTAACCCTGGCTTGACCCCTGCCCTCTCAGTGTGAGTGACGTTGCTAGCACCAGGCAGCAAGGCGGCTGTCTGAGCCTGGTTCCTCTGACACAGGCTCAAAAGGAGAGAAGAGAGGAGGCCAGGAAATCAAACCCTACGTCGCTGCCCTGCGCTCCCATGTCTTTCAGAGCTGGAAGGTCACTGCCCACCCCTTACCCCCCTGTCAAAACCTCCAACAGAGACAGGGCATCCTGTGTCCTCAATTCTCAGGCACAGATCCTCTTTACGTGTCTGCATTTCTGAAATGCAAAATAAATGCATTTAATATGATGTACTTTTTATCCCCCAAAGATTCCTGTGTCCAGGAATCGGTGTGTCTTGTACGTGTATCTGCAGGCATTCGGTTTGTTTGAAAGGAGGATGTGAGTGTGGAAAGGCTGCATTCAGATCTGCTGGATGTTCACAACTCATGTGAGAGTCAGCCAGGGCACTGGCCCCTTCTCCTGCCCCAGCCCTCCCCATCCAGCCAGTGGCTGCTCCCCGTCCCCGGTGAAGTGCGTGTAATGAGTCATCACTGCCTGCTCTGGCTTGCACCTGGTACAGAGTCCCCAGTAAATAACTGCAAAAGGCAGAGTCAGAGAACGGTGAAGCGGTCACCCATGATTGGCAAAAGTGAAACATTGGCTGTGTTAACTGTAAGCTCCATGAGAACTGCATTCCCAGCGCCTAGAACTATGGCCCACATTTATAAGGGCTCAAGTCAACTTGCAGGGCGGGCACCACATGCCTGGGGAACAATAGAACATCGAGCATGCACGCTCCATGAGCTCGCCATGCCCCCAGCCCCTAGAGAGATGTCTGCAGGTACCAGGCTGCAGAGTCAGGAGCAGGTGTGACTAAAATAATGAAAACAGCCCAAAGGTCCATTAAAGGGGAACTGGCTGAGGAAGCTGTGCTATGAAATATTAGGCACTAGTTTAACAACGTGAAGCTGATCCTTGTAGTAACTAACAAACATCTCCAAGACGCACTCCTGAGTAGGAAATTGGTGCTGGTTGATATATACAATATGCTAAAATTGTATCTAACACACAGATAAATTTCCTGTGTGTGTATGTATGTGTATGTAAATATCTTGTGGAAGACAGGAAACATGAAAATAAACATAAGAGTGGCTACCATTTATGAGGGGGAGAAGGGACAGAAACTTTAGCCTTTCTAAAATATTTTAAATGTTCACATTTATTCATGCATGCGTTGTGTCATTAAAAATAATTTTCCAGAATATATGTCCCCACCTGTCAACCCACCCCCTCCAGGGAGGTGCCTGGGGCAAGAAAGGTCTAGTTCACCTGGCAGCCATTGGTTGTTAGGACCAGGACAGGATCAGAGGAAAGAGCGGCCAGCTGTGGGAAACCGACCCTCCGGGGCTGTCTCCTGGCTGCACGCAGATGTCTCTTGTCCCTTATTTGTGACCCTGGCTCAGCACCCCTTGCCCTGGCTGCCTGCCATGGTTGTTGGAACCAAGTCACCAAATATTTAAGAAAAGGACACTCCAGTTCAACTTGATTTTCAAATAAACATTTGTCCATGGAGGTGCTTCCCTAGAAGGTGCCCTTCATGGTGGGAGGCTCTGGAGTGGGCGGGGCTGAATGGCTTGCTGTTCCCTCCCTGCTTCCCCAGGGGAGGCTCCTAACAGTCCCTCCTCGGAGCAACTTCCAGGGCAAACCCTCCAGCCCCCAGAGGCTACTACACACCTCGCCTCTGCGCAGCAGGTGCTCCCCACCCTAAGGGGACTGGGAACCAGACCGGCTCATGACAGGAGCATTGGCCCAAACCCTCCACTTTCTAACCCCCAGTTTATGTGTGTTCGTTTATAAAACAGGGGGGGATTGTACTTGCACTGTCTACCCCTGAGTGCGGTAAGGGTCCATTCTATGAGGGACAGGAGGGAGTTTGGGGGACCTTCAGAGCCACAATGATGCTGATGGCCATCAAGGACTACAGGTCAGCCAAGAGCGTGGAAGGGCCTGAGCCGAGAGCTCAGAGGAATCTGGGGGGAAGGGGGGCGGGAGACACGTGGTTTGAAGACTGTTGGCTTTGGGTTTCCCAGAAGGAGGCTGAGAGGAAGAGTACAGTGCAGGGGAAGGAGGAAAGCAGGAGAGAGGGGAGCTCTGTGGCTGGGACAAGGATGGGGGTGGGGGTGGTCTGGAGCTAAAATACCCCATCAGAGTCTCCGGTGACTGGGCCTTTACCTTCCCCCTGATAGGTCCTGGGATGGGACTGTCCTCAGAGAGGGGTGTGGCCTTGGGAGAAGCTGTTCTGAGCTGAGATGGTCGAGATGGTCCTGGGGCTGCAGCACCCTAGGTGCTGGGGGGGGGGGGGGGCAGGCATGTCCCTGTGCTGACCAGGTGCCCATGGCTGCCAGCGCTGTGCCCACAGGCCTGCATGTTTGAATAGATCTTTCTATCAACCTCTCTTCTCTAAAGGAAACCGGCACAGAGAAGCTGAGCCAGGACACAGCTAGTAAGAGGCAGGGCCAGAATTTGAACTCCTAACCTTACCAGCATGTGCCTGGCACTCAGCCTCCACTCAAACCCAGGACCGGCGCCTTGTCTATTTCCCAGGGAAAGAGTCAGAGCCCAGAGAGCCATGGCGTCCTGCACAGACCCGAGGCGAAGGGGCCGCTCTTACCTAGGACCAGCCCGGGGCGGCCCGGGAGGGAGGGCGCGGCGGGCAGGGGAGCCCAGGAGGCCAGGAGCGCGGGCGGGAGCCGCAGCAGCCGGTTGCTGGAGAGGTCCAGGAAGGTGAGGTTGCGCAGGAAGCGCGCAGCGCCGGGCGGCACAGCGGCGAGCCGGTTGGCCTGCAGGTCCAGTAGCCTCAGCCGTGGCGCGTCCCCGAGCGCGGCCCAGGGGAAGGCAGCCAGGCGGTTGCCCGGCAGGCGCAGCTCCCACAGGCGGCCCAGGCCCCGCAGCGCCCGCGCGCTCAGCCGGCCCAGCGCGTTGTAGGGCAACCAGAGCTGCTCCAGGCGGCGCAGCGCGGCAAAGGCGGCGGAGGGCACCCGGCGGATGGCTGTGCGTTCGAGGCGCAACTGGCAGGTGTCGGGCGGCATGGACACGGGGGGCAGGGTCATGTCTGGGTCGTTGCACACCACGGTCCTGGGCACAGAAAGGGGGTGTCTGAGCTAGGGTCAGGCAGGCGAGACCCTCCCCACCTCCTGCGGTTTCCCCACCTCCTGCCCGAGGCCACTGCTCTTCAGGGACCCGGGACACCCGCCTGGCTCCAAGCTGCGAGGCTCTGGGATGGGCGGGAGCCAGCCCCTCCTGGTTCCTGGGACAGAGGGCGGGGGGCGGGGGGAAGGGGGGCTGATTTCAGAGCCTTTCACAGGGTCCCTCCGGGGCGGCTTGGTCTCTATCACCCCGAGGGACCTCAAGCTGATCCTGCCAAGCTGATCCTGCCGTTCCCTGCACTGCCCCCCTCCCCTCCTCCCCCCCGCCCAGGGTACAGCACTCAGGAGTCCCAAGATCCCCCATGTCCTTTTGCAAATGGGCTGAAAGTATTGATTGTTAAATTGCAGCTCCGCTTTGTAACCATTTGGGCTTTTCTTCATTTAAAAAACTATATGCCAAGAGCATCAGAAACGCAGCCACTGAGGTGCCTCCCCCTCTGACTGAGCACCCCCCTCCACCCCAGACTCACATCTGGGTTCTGCTTGCTGTCGGTGTCCTTGAGCACATTACATGACCTTCTCTTTCCTCTGTGTCTCCTTAACAATAGAGTCCACCTCATGGATGGTTGGGGGCAAAGGAGGCCATGTGTGTGCTAGCTCGCATGTGGGTTTCCTGCAGGGCCCAGGCAGGTGGCCAGGCATAGATGTCACCAGTCCTGCCGGTGTGTCAGTCTCCACAGCACCTGCCAAGGCACCTCCTGCCCCGACAGTGGCACCTGACATTTTGGCTGTGAGTTTGGCACGAAAGGCGAGGCCACAGGGCTGGCTCTCACTACAAGGGCTGCACACACCGGCAGCATGAGGCAGCTGTCCAGGAGCCGGCCTGGGAGGCCAGGAGGTGCCGAGATGCAAGGGGCCTCGGCCTCCTCACACATCATGCCCGTGGGCACTGCAGCCGCTCAGGCCTCCTCCCCTGGCAGGACCTCTCTGCATACGGGTTGGCAAATAGCTGTGAGGCTCCCAGGTAGACTGTGGCGAGAGCTCTGGTGTCAGAGGCAGGATGGCCATGGTCTGACATCAGGGGCCTGGAAGCTGTCCTTGGAATGTCCTTTTCCACACTAAGGTTAACCTGTTACCAAGTCCTCCCTGTCCCTGCCCCTGCCCATCACCAATGGGCAGAGTCTGGAAAGGAGCAGTTGCCGGGTCCCAGCACCAGGCCTGCCCGACGCTGCAGGCTCAGCCGGTGCTTCCTGTGTTGGAAGGAGGCCCTGCATCCCATGGTTGCCCTGTGCAGGTCCAGGCTCAGCCTGGCTTCCCTGTGAAAGGGGCCCTTCACTGCTGATGGGCTGCATGAGCTGGAGTACAGAGATCTGAGCCACACATGGAGCTCTTCCTGTGCTTCCGGCCTCTCACTGTCTCCCTCACACCCAGTCAGCCAGCACCCCGGGCCGGGACCACTGAGAGGCACACTGACAATATTGTTGCCTGATCAGGAACCACCAGTGTCTCCCCCATACCCACCTAAGAGGGAAAAAGGAAGATGGCATTCCAGAAGGTGGGAAAGGTTGTGGGAGAAGCCCTGAGCTAGGTGAAATCCTGAGTGAGGTGGGGTTTGGTGCTCATAGATGGATAAACTGAAGTGTCAGAGGAAAAATGCTTTAAAGACAGAAGAGGAGAAAGAGAGGGAGTCATGGTGGGGGTGGAAGAGCAGGGTGCACAAACCCTGTGGCCTAGGGACACCATGGGGGGGGGAGGGGATGGAGGTGCTCCCAGAGCTCAGAGGGTATGGGGAAAGTCAAAGAGAGGTGTGGAGGGAAGGGCACTTGCTGCAAAAGAATGGGCAGTCCCGGCTGTTGGAGAGCCCTAGGAAGAGGTCAAGGCTGAGACTCCAAGGGCTTTGCCAGAGGAGACCCAAAAAGGCAGCGCATAGGAGGCAGGCGGTCCATCCTGGGAGAGTGGTCAGAGATACTTGGGATGTGAATGGGCACCCTGAGAGATGAGGCAAGAGAATAGGAAAGGCCTGGGAAAGAGGAGGCTAAGGAGATATGGAGAGAATGGTGGGAAGGAAGGAAGGAAAAAAGGGAGGGAGGAAGGAAGGAATGAACGAAGGGAGGGAGAGAGGAGGGAGGAAGAGATAAAGGGGAGAAGTCCTGGAGGAGGATTCGGGAAGGATTTCCTGGGGCTGCACACCTGTGTCCCACCCCACTCTGCCTGCAGAGGTTCCTGGTACCTCTGAGATAGAGCCATGCCTTGCTGGCCAGACAGTGATTCAGCACAGACCAGCCTCAGGTCCCAGGAAATGGAGGTCTCAGCTGGCCACTCTCTGAGCCAGCATCCAACCCTCCCACCCTAGCTAGCTGGTGGAGCTGAGGACTGAGATGCTACCCCACACACCTGGCGCTTTACCTGGCCATGCTGCCATCGCCCAGGACCTGGAGGCTGCAGCTGCACTGAGGCGGACAGGAGCTCCAGGCCTGGGGTGGGGGCCTGAGGGCCAGGAGCCAGAGCATGCCCAGCGCCACCCTCATGGCTCCAGGCTCCGCTGCAGCCCAGGCAGGGGCCTGGCCTGGCCCAGTCTGTCCTGCCTGCTTCACCCCCCTGTCCCAGGCCATCAGATAAACAGGACAGAATGGGGATTAGGAAAGGGAGCTCAGCCAGTCACAGTACTCAGCGGCTTATTGCTCCCTGGAATCACCTATCCTGAGATTAGGGGTGGGGGTCCCCTCCATAACAACAGCCACAGGCCCAGAGAGGCCGGGCTGGGCAAGGTAGGGCAGGGAGGTAGACAGGGCAAGCAGTAGCTGGGTCAGCTGGCTGGCCGCCCACCTGCAGAGCCCCGAGGGCAGCCCTGCCGTGGGCAGTACAAACCACCAGGCTCCTGGCTTACAGGAGCCAAGACAGGCTCTGGCGTCGGTGCCAGCACCAGGGTGGAGATTCTTCTCTACAATGTGTGTTGTGGTGCAGACGCAAAGAGGTGAGGGCAGTGAAGGCGTTAGGAAGAGCCCAAGCTCAGGACCACGCTGCCTGGTTCCACTCAGAGCTGTGGCCTTTGGTAAGTCACATGATTCCTCTTGGCCTCTGTGTCCTCATTTGTCAAAGGGAAGTAATGTTACTTTGCTATGGGTGTTTATGAAAATTGAACCCAAGTTCCCCAGATCTCGACAGCCCGAGAAGCAGAAGCTCTCTTAGGAGTCTCCAGGACCCTGTTTTGTTGGCATTTGCAAGTACCTGCTCATGGAGGAGTGGGGAGATGCAGAGGTTTGGAAAGACCCCCGAACACTCTTCCAGGGGCTCATGAGCCTCTGGGCGCCCGGCAAGCAGCTGTCTCCCGCCTGCCATGAACAGCCAGGTGGAGCACTGCCTTCCGAGCAGAGCCTTGGCCGTCACCCCGAGGACCAAGGCGTGCTCTTCTCCACGAGGCTCTTCTGCAGGCATCGTACTCGGCGGGGGTCCTGCCAGGTCTCTCAGAGCTTTGGGAGCAGGTGCTCTGTTTTCAGGATTGTCTCCTACCCCCAACCTCATCCCATCACAGACAGCACCTTTCACTCCTTCATTCCTCACACTTGACCCCAAGGCTTTGCCCCTTAAACCAGATGCCCTACCTGTTTCCCTTGGCCTTTCCAGAAGGTTCCTCAGTCTCTCATGCCCATGGGTCTAGGCAGGCCTAGACCAGCGAGATGTGCCCCAGGCAGATCCAGGCCACGTGCACGGATGGGTGCCTGTTTGGACATCGGCATACAGGGGAGTTAGTTCCCATCCCTTCTTCTCTCCTAATCCAGCCAAGATGGTTTTCTCACCTCCACCTTGTCCCCCCCAAACCAAAGGCCAACCCAGTCCCATTTCTACATCTCTGCTTTCCCTCCTCCTGCTGGGATGCCCTCAGTCGGCCATACCTGCTGGACTCCACTCTTATTCCAGACCCGCCCTGTTATAATAATGTAACCCTTCTAATGTATAAAATAATTATTGTGTGAAATGTTTGCTGTATGGAAACCCCCAATACTTTGTAACTTCCAAAATTAATGAACACCCCACTATCTTGATGTAAAAGCTCTGAGCCCTTAAAGTGTATACACCCTGCTCCCAGCATAAGGCACACCGTCTGGCCCACACTGATAAGGACACAAGATTGTTTACCACGGTCTATATAACTCTGAGACAGCCTTCAGTTGAGGTCTCCTGCCCGATAAGAAGAGGACTCCACGTCGCTCTGAGAGACAAGCCCCTGATTGCTCTGCTGTGTGAGCCTGAACCAACTGCAGCCGCCTGCCTGTCTCTGTTTTCATCATCTGTCCTTCAGTGTGCATCGCCAGGTGGCCTTTGCTGGAGCCTAGGACCCACTAGGAATAGGTAAATAAACCCTGTGTGATTGCATACTAATTCTGTCTTGTGTGTCATGTGTTCTGGTTCGGCTCAGCTGTCTAGACATTGATGTACCAGGGGATAGGCCATTATTGCTGACTCCTGGTCACCTGCATTTGTCCCACTAAGTCTAGACAGATAATCAATTAATTGGGGCATAATTGGGACACCGCCCTGCTTCTCTTCTCCCTCAAACTCTTGAAATCTTAGCATGAGAAAACCCTGACATATGTATTAGCCGGTGATGCAGGACAGAATTGGAAACAAGCAGGAAAGACTGTGGGAACACGGGTGACCAAGGAAGGCCCCCAGTATTATGTGGGTGTCACTCAGCCTGAGGGTGCTAAGGCATGCATACATGTGGGGAACACAAGAGGAAAGCATGGGAAATGCATGTTTATAAAGTAGATTTCGCTACTTTGGAATGACTGCATGGCCTCAGGCTGATGCTGAGCTGCAAGGGTGGCGGTATCTGGTTCCTGGAGTTGTGGCAGGAACCATCCCCTGGGAGTTAGTCCGTGCCTGGCTTTAGGGAGCACCAGTGCACGTGAGCTGTGCTGCTGACAGCGCTTTTTACCTGAAATGAATAGAGTTGCTCCAGATCGGTGTTTCCTGCTGTAAATTTCACCATGAGACAGTGCGTACCTTGTACCAGGATCTCATTGTAGAAGCCAAAGCTAGTAGTGGTTGTGGGTCAAGCCCTGGGAGACTGTTGCTTGGGGAGCTGAAGGGCTCTGTGGACATCGAGACGTGCCATCCTGAACACCACATCCACCACGGAGTCTTCTATCCAAGACCTGCACAGTCTCTGAGAAAAGATGCCCACATTGCAAAAGAGGAAACAGAGACCCCAGTGGATCCACCGCAGGGCACACAGCTAGGCAATGGTAGACTCAGAACCAGAACCCAAGTCTCTGATCCCAGTTGGGGTTCTTTCTACGACAACAGGTAGCTTCCTAGCCATCATCCTTTCCCCCACTTGTGAGTACACGCATGTGACCATGTGGACACATATGTGCACACACATGCTCACGCGCTCAGCTTGTCAGCACCAAAAACATGCCAGGACCTGGCTCCTAACCAGTTCTCTGGCATAGCTGCAGCTTCAAATCCCTCCTTTAGCTCCCCTCCCTCCCTGGTTATGCAACTCTTCTAATTCCGCTGAGCCGCTCAGCCTGAAGTCCAGTTCTAATCCCCCTGCTGGGCTGGTGAATCAGCTGGTTCCACAGCTCCACGCGGTTCACAAAGGCTGCCCTGTGCAGCAGGATGTTCCTTCTGCTCTGGTCCAGAGGACACTTTGGGAGGAGGGGCAGTAAGAAGGAGCCCAAGGTCCAGCATAATCCCCCATGGGCCCTCGTGTGTCCGCTGGTCCTGTAAAAGGGAGGGGTCTGGTTTTCAGGAGGCAGAGAAGCGCTGGGCCAGGGGAGGAAGCGAGATGGCAGAGGCCGGGTCCCTGCACACAGGTTTTGGGGAGCTGGAGGTGCTGGCTGTGGGGGTGGTGCTGCTGGTGGAAGGTGAGCAGGCGGCCCAGCGTGGAGTGGAGCCCAGTAGTCACCCAGAGTCGGGCTGTGGTTCTGAGGCTGGCGAGGAGAGGTCCCTAACCCCTCTGTGCTGGTCCCCAGGGGCTTTTGGTGGCTGCACTGGGGAGCCGAGAAGGAGGAGCCAGGAGAGGGTCAGGCAAGAGGGTCTCTAAGAGGGGGCATCTACCAGAGTGCAATCAAGCACCAGCTGCAAGCCTTTGCACTGTCCCCCCCGCACGTAAAATGTTCACTCTGCTCGCTGAGACTCTGAGAATCTGTGTATGATTAGGCCCTAGTAGGCGCTGGAGACAGTACTGCCACCTGTGTGCCTGCAACCGAGTCCCTCGAGCTCTGGCCTCCCAGGGGTATGGGGATGAAGGGATCATGGGTATAAAACACCAGCTGAGACAGACACCTCTCCGCACCCCATTCCTGCCACCACCTCCTTCTCTCGGCCCTAAGCATTTCCAGGCCTGGGCGACGGGGTCCATGAGGCACCAGCCTCAACCCAGAATCACCATGATGCTCGCTGAGGCCAGAGCTGGGCCTGCGGGCCAGCCCAAGACAAGGCTGATGGGGATGAACCCTTGATCAGAAATAACCTGCACATTTTCTCACCCTATGAGAGTCGCCAGTGGAGTGGGAGCGGAGCCACAGGGTGGTCCTGGTGGCCTGGCCACGCTTCCTCTATCCTGGGAAGCTGCTGGCCAGCTCCCCTGTGCCCTGGATATGCCTGGATATTGCCCCACGGCACGTCTTTGCACCCGCTGCTCCTCTTTCCAGAAGGCTCTCTCTCACCTTGTCTTCCTAGGAAATGCTCAGTTTTGAAGGCAGGATGCTTCCCCATTTCTCACTTAGATGGGAGAAGCTGCGGCTCAGCGTGGGTAGGGAGTGACCAGCTGAACTTCAAGTCAGGTCTGCCTGCCCCGACCACCCAGCGCTGCTGCAGCCTCCCCTCCGCCAGGTGCTCCCTGGGGGCTCTCAGGGCGTAGAGATGGCGCTGGAACTGGAGAAACCTGCGCTCCACTCCCAGAGGCACCACTTCTAGGGGAGGCTAGCTGGTACTACCCTGAGTCAGGAGGACGGTGCCCAGTGAAGACCACGAGAGGACCTGCAAGGCGCCAGCTGTCCGTGAGACTGGCTGCTTGGTGGGGTGCGGGGCTGGCCCGGTTTCCTTCCTGGCTCTCTTCTCCTTAGGCTGCAGTGTGGCGAGTAGGGTGCTCGCATGGCTTCAACTGTGAGGCCAGCCTCCTGGGGGTGTTGGATGAGCTTCACTGAGAGTCTTGCTGAGTCTGAGGGCTTGCGGGGTAGAGGGCTGTTTAGGCTCCACCCAGCCCATACTCCTGGTTCTGACCAGATGGGCCTCACCAGCCCCTCTGCCAGCCCCTACCTTCCTTTCAGCTCTTGCTGGCCTCAGCCTCAATAGCCTGACCATCCTCTCCTTCTGCACGATCCCGGAGCTCTGGACCCCGAGCCACCTGCTGGTGCTGAGCCTGGCCCTAGCGGACAGCGGGATCAGCCTGAACGCCCTCACCGGAGCCACAGCCAGCCTCCTCCGGTACCGCTCCCTGGGCCCTGATCTCTGGGTCCTGCCCCCGGCCTGACCTCTGGGCACTGAGCATTCTCCTACCAGCAGAAAACTGATGGGGGGGGGGGGGTAGGCTGAGCTAGGCTAGATCCAACCCCAGACCCCACAGCCCCACAGCCAGTTCCTGGAGCACAGGAGGTCCGGCCTGACCACAGTGGGCCGAAGGGTGGAGAGCAGGCCCTGCCACCCGCTCCCATGCTTGAATCTTGGCTGCATTCTTTCTTACCTCTTGGTTTCCTCTCTGAACTGGGTCTTATTGCCTAACTCATGTGGTGATTGGAAGTTATTATGTGTGAATAACTTCACACAATTACTGGTCCCTGGGAAGCCCTAATTAAGTTTGTGAAAGCAAACAGGACTTCACAGTGTCTGAGACCTCCTCCAGGCCATCCGGGTCTTCCCATTCGGCCCTGGGGGTAGTTTCCAAGAACGTTCTCTTTAGAGGGACTGAGCCCTGACTCCTGCAGGTGGAGGCTGGTGCCCCCTGGTGTGTATGGCCTGGGTCCAAGCCAGTGAGGGTTCCTCCTGCTTCTGCTAAAGCTCTATCCTTGTTTGGCTCATGAGGCCACGAGTTGGAAGGCCTGGGGTTTCCCTCTGACTTTGCCTTCATTGGCTCTGTGGCCTTTGCTCAGCACCTTGTCTTCTCTGAGCCTCAGTTTCCCCATCTATGGAATAAAGGTACAAGCTCTCTTTCTGACCAGGGTGTTCCATTTACTGTAATGGAGGCACCTGATCACACAGAGACCTTTGTTCCAGCTGTGGGGCTGAGCCTGAGCCTGCACAGGCCCCCTCCTCCCCCGCCACCACCAGGGACCTCATAGGAAACACAGATCATACCGGCTTCATCTGAGGAGCTGGGCTGATGTCAAGGAAGGTGCCTCCACCCTACTCTTGGGCAGATGTGGGGTGCAGAGCCCGAGGGAGGGTCACTGTGCCTGTGTCTCCACAGGTGTTGGCCCTATAGCTCAGGTGGCTGCCAGGCTCATGGCTTCCAGGGCTTCACAGCTGTGCTGACCGGCATCTGCAGCAGCGTGGCTGTCGCCTTGGGGTGCTGCCATCACTACTGCACCCGCACATGTTTGGGGCTCCCAGGAGGAGGGACCCTCAGGCAGTGAGGGTGATCAGGATGGAAATCTGCTCAGTGTTTCCCAGTTCAAGAGGGGGGCGTTGAGGGTCCATGCGGGTGGGGTGCGGGCACCAGGCAAGGAGGAAGACTGCATGTGCTACACAGGCTGTCTGTGCCCTTGCTGTAGCTTCAGGCAAGTCAGGGGTCCTCTCTGAACCTTAGTCTCCTCTTCTGCCAAATGGTTTTTGTAACCAGTCTCAGTTTTATCCTGAAAATCAAATAAGATCATGGATACAGAAAATGTCCTTGATGACAGGCACTGCTGGGGAGCAGAGAGGTGATGTGTAGGTGTGTTGTGTGTGTGTGTGTGTGTGTGTGTGTGTGTGTGTGTGTGTGTGTGTGGCTGGGCATGTGACCCCATACCTCACACTTCCACGGAGCCTGTGCCATGCCAGAGCTTCATGAAAACTAGTTGAGCTCTTGATTTCCCAAGCCATATTGTCAAGTGCCATCTTCTTAATTGGCCATATGAGTGTACCACCTGCTGTCATTTACTTGGTATTTCTTCCTTAGAAGCGAGCCACTTTTAAAATTCTAAACACCTGCTTTATTCTTGTTCTAAACAATATCTGTGACCTCACAGCTTTAATGTTCTTATACTCTTTTTTTAAAAATATGTTTTATTGATTTTTTACAGAGAGGAAGGGAGAGAGAGATAGAGTTAGAAACATCGATGAGAGAGAAACATCAATCAGCTGCCTCCTGCACACCCCCCACTGGGGATGTGCCCGCAACCCAGGTACCTGCCCTTGACCGGAATTGAACCTGGGACCCTTCAGTCCGCAGGCTGACACTCTACCCACTGAGCCAAACCGGTTTCGGCTGTTCTTATACTCTTAATACACATTAATTACAACCCATGTTCACCCAGAGGCTCTCTAGAATCCCATTCACCTCAGAGCGTACAAACCTGCTTCAGTGAGCAGTGGCTCAGCAAACCCCACAGCAAATGCCCAGCTCGCAGACTGGGAAGCAGAGGCTCAGAGAAGTGAGGGTGCCGTCTAGGCCACAACTGATGGAGAGGTGGCCTCTCCCTTGTGCCCGGTCTCCACGTTTGGAGCAATGGAGGTTCTGTGGGGTACGTGGTCAGCATGGCCTGGAGCCCTGGGCACGGCCCCTTTGGAATCGCAGATCTGCCCTTGCCACAAACACACCCACACATCCTTGACCCTTGGCAAAGTCACATGCCTCTCTCCAGCCAAAACATTGCCTTTGTTCTGGCAGGCTAGCCCCTCCTGTCCCATCTGACCTTGGAGCTCCTCTGTCACCACCATCCCAGCCCTGCCCCCTCAAATCCCTCAACCACCTCACACACACATGGACTCTCACATGTGCACACACACACACACCTTCTCAGAGAGCAACAGGCTTCTCTGTCTCAACATGGCAGTGAGCTGGTGCCAGGGTCTAGACCAAGGCCCCTACTGTTCCCACAGGGTGTGTGCAGCACCAGGCAGGGAGGGGCAGGGGGGGCCGAAGGGACTGAGCGCAGACTCCCTCCTAGGTGACCTTAGGTATGCACCTTAGTCATCTGTTTCCAAAGCCAAAAAGGCTAATGCAACGCATGGGCAAGACGTCTCTGAGTCATTGTGCCACTGTAATTAATGTGAGTGTCTTTGCCAGCTGGGAAACACCCCAGATGGGGCTTCAACCACAGAGAGTTCTCTCTTGTTCTAGAAGTCCAAGGTCAGGTGCCAGTACAGCTGGATTTTGAGGAGAGCTCTCTTCCTGGTTTGCAGGTGCTGCCTCTTGCTGTGTCCTTACATGGAGGAGAAAGAGATCATCTCTCTCTTATCTCTTCTTTTTCAAAAACGTATTTTTATTGATTTCAGAGAGGAAGGGAAAGGAAGAGAGAGAAACATCAATGATGAGAATCATCCATCAGCTGCCTCCTGCATGCCCCTACTGGTGATTGAGCCCACAACCAGGGCATGTGTCCTGACTGGGAATCAATCTGTGACCTACTGGTTCATAGAACCATGACGGCTGGACCTTATCTCTTCATGCAAGGGCACTAATCCAACATGGAGGCTCCACTCTCAGGACCTAAGTGCCTCCCAAAGTCCACCTGGTTATGGGGTTCCATGGTATGACTTTTGGATGGGGAACATAAAGATTTAATTCATAGAAGCGGACATATCCACACCAACTCCATCTGGGGCTGTAAAATGAAGTTAGTGTCAGGTGAGGGGGTTTGTAGACCTGCTCTTCTCTGCTGATTCACCTGGAGTCCTGTCTACAAAGAAACATGAACTATAGACAGAGAAGGCATCTGGGGAAGGCATTCTGGAGCAAGATCCAGGAGGAAGCCTGGATGGGAAGGGCTGGATGAGGATGTGAGGGCTATAGGTGGAGGAGGTCAGGTCACTGGGACTAAAAACACTGTCAGGACCTAGCCTCCAACCATGGCATCGAGATGCCCAAATCCCATGCCCAGAGCTCTTGAGTTGCGAGCAGACTGCTGCTTCTGAGTGAGAGTGGGAGGCGCTAAGTCCAGGTTCCACTTCTCTCCGCCAATGCCCTCCCTGGGTCCCTGCCCGTGTGTCTTTCCTAACTTAGCTTTGGGAAGCACATCTTCTCTTTGCCACCCCTCTGTTCTCTGTCCTCGGAGGAAGACAGTATGGAGTGTCTGTGACCTCTTTATTCTCCATAACAGCCCTCTGATGCAGGAACTGCCTTTCCTATTTTGTGGAAGGAAAAGTGAGACTCCGAGCTCTTCCCCTGCCTGAGGCCTAAGCTGTTGGGGATCAGAGGCAGGGTTCAGGTCATTGTGCCCAACCATGAAGCCCAGTGTTCTTCTGTCAGCTCCTCTCAACCACCCTCCTCCTCCCTGTAGGCAGCCTATTAGTATGGAGCACGGCTGTCTCCTTGGTGCTCTTCGTGTGGCTGTCTTTGGCCTTCTGGGCAGCACTGCCCCTCCTGGGCTGGGGCCACTATGACTATGAGCCCCTGGGGACCTGCAGCAGCCTGGGCTACCCCAGGGGGGACAGGTGAGGTGGGAGGCACCCTTTCGGGGGAATCCTGGCCTTGAGCCCTGTGACAGCAATGTCATAGTTGAAAATCCAAAAGGGGGGCATCAACATTGGCCAGGCAGTCCTGACTCCTTAGCTATGAGGCCCACTTGCAGGCTGATGATGGGCAGGGAAGCCCTCTCTGAGAGGCCGAGTGATTCACGGTTGCAGTATGAGGGCAGAGGGGGGCCCGGCAGCAGCCCGCTGCGAGCACTGGCCTAGTTGGTGGTAACAGCTGCTGAGCCCAGGATCCCTTGGCCCTCTTAGCAGTTAGCCATCGGAGCTGCGACTTGTGTGCTTTCTAAGGGGAGTCCTGCCCTTGGGTTGGATGGATTCAGGGAATGTCACGGTCTTTGCTTTGGGAGGAACCTTCTTGGCACAGTGCTCAGGTCTCTAAATTTCCTGAGCCTCTATGGCAGGCTAGGCCTGGGCCAGCCCTGGAGAGACAAAGCAGATGCACAAGTACTGTTAGGGAGCCCATGTCTAATGCCCTCCCTCCCTTTCCCCCCCTCCCCGCCCCGGACTCCTGGGAGACCAGGATTGAGAAGGGGGGCCACATGGGCTCAGCTCCCTTCTCACTTCCACCAGAACCACGTTCCATTCCCTGCTTTAGACCCTGCTTTAGATGTTTACTCACATTTGCTCATGAAGCATCTGCCCCTGATGAAACCCACTTGAGAACCCTGGGTCCTCCCAGCACCTGCCATGCACTCTGCACGGCATTTCCCTGCCTATGCCCGTCCTTCTGGCACCCCTTCCCCCCACCTGCCCTTAGTGGACAGCACCAAGGTGACATGGTATCTTCTTTAAAATATATATGTTTTTTATTGATTTCAGAGAGAGGGAGGGAGATAGAAACATCAATGATGAGAGAGAATCATTGATTGACTGCCTCCTGCACATCCCCTACTGGGGATGGAGCCCACAACCCAGGCATGTGCCCTAACAAGAAATTGAACCGTGACCTCCTGGTTCATAGGTCAATGCTCAACATTGGCCGGCAACATGGTATCTTCTTAATGAAAGATCAGCCCTTGCACCTCCCATGACCACAGCAATTTCTTCAGTGACACAGTGCCCAGTCTCTGCCATCCACAGGCCCCTTCCAAATCCCTGTGCCAGGAACACTCCTAGAATGCTCCTTCCTCTTGGTCGATTAGCATCTCCATCTGGTAAACATGGTTTCCAAACAGAAGTGCCCACTCCCATGCTGGGGGCACATGCCGAGCTGGGCACCTGGACGGGCAACAGCTAGTGAAGGAGGAACCTCACCCAGCTCCCTGGCTCCTTCGGGCGTGTCTAGGAGGCCCCAGTGGCTTCCTGGTTCTGAGTGTAGTGCAGCCAGGACGGAGTGGCCACACTCCGACCTCGCATCCCATGGGAGCAGATCCCCGCATGCAACTGCCTGGAGCAGAGGCGAGGCAGAGGGACTCGGGAAGCTCTCTCCCTTGAGAGACAGCCTCCCGCTCCCCTCTGTCTGCAGAAACTTCACCAGCTTCCTCTTCGTCATGGCCTTTTTCAACTTTCTCCTGCCCTTCTTCATCACACTCATGTCCTATTGGCTCATGGAACAGAAACTAAGGAGGACCGAGCGCCCCCAGGTAAGGCCTAACCCTGGAGCAGAGGACTCTGTGCTGCTCAGGGACACCAGGAGCAGGAAGGACTGCAGACGCAGTCGGGGTTCCTGTGTTTTCAACAATCAGAAGCAATGCAGCTGTCTCATGGGAGGGTGAGAGTGCCTCTCCTGTGGGTGCTAGGGTCGGGCGCCATGACCCTGGGGAAGGGCCAGGGCTGCTCAGGCTTACCGGTGGACACTGAGCCCCAAAAGCCGGGGCCCTGACCAACCTCGTCCACACTGTTATGGTTCTTTCTTCTCAAGGACGTGAGGATTGGCACAAAATCACGTGCTTTTTAAAAGCTGCTGCAACAGCATGGAGGATTAACCTAATCACAGGCACAGGCCCTTTCCTGCAACATGCACGCATGCTCTCGGCTACTTCTGAATTCGACAAGGATATTTCCTTGCCACAATTTTGTTTTAACTTTGTCATCTGGATAATCTTTAGCAGATGAGTCAAAACAAGCACCAAAGATTTTTTAAAATCTAGATATTAATAGTAATTGATGTGAATTATGCACGAATTTTGCAACTACTTAGAGGAGGAACGTTTTCATTGTCCCCGTGTCACAGACTAGGACACTGAGGCTGAGAGGAGTTGGCTAAGCCCCTCATCACCAGCTGCCCGAGCAGCAGCGAACCGCGTGGCTGGTCAGGGCGCTGGAAAGGAAGCCGGCTGCTGAGACACTGTCTGTGCGGGTGCTTTCCTTGGACGGGAGAAGCATGCACACCCCCCTGTGAGCTGGAGGTGGGCCCTGAGCCACAGCAGGAGGGCCAGGCTGTGCTGGGACGGAACTGCGGAACTGCATTCAGGTTCCCGGCGTGGCTCCCAGGCTGGTCGCCCGCAGGCCGCAGGCCGGTGACATCGCCTGGAGACCAGGCTGTAGCGGGGACATCCTCATCCTTCTGAATTGACTTGAAACCATGAGGCTAACAACATCAGTGGGTGCCGCGCACTGGCCCTAGCTGGACCCGGCCGCACGCTTAGTCCTGTGAAAGGAACACACAGTCTGGAGAAACAGACACTGAGGTTTAGGCTCAGAAGTCCTCGCCCGAGTGCACGTGAGAAGAGAGCATGGCAACTTCCTTTACAATTAGATGGTGAGCGACAAGCCCCCTGCGGTCCCAGGTGGCACCACATCGCCTGTCCTGGTTGTGTCTCCCGCGTAGGAAGTGGCCTCTCTGAGCCAGGACCCGCGGCTGCAGCTGCAGGAGAGCTGGTTCCCAGGCTGAGGTGAGAGGGCTGCGCACAGGGACCCTTGTGCACACAGACACACTCAGGGAGCCCGGGTTCGACCAGACACTGCCTCCAGGCCAGTCAGGTAGAATCTGGCCATTTTACAGACAAGGCAACTGAGGCCAAGCAAGCTTACATGACAGGCTGAGGTTGTGCATCTGAAATGGCAGAAGGGCCCCTGAGATCCAAGTTCCCCCACAAGCTCAGCGCCTTCCCGCAGCCTGGCCACATGCCAGCCTGTGCGTGCCCACACGGTCCCTGGCTGCCTGGGCTGCCAGCCGTCAGGGCAGTCATGCCTTCTCCCATGCCCATTTCTCCCCAGGTGAATACTACTCTGCCAGCCAGGACACTGCTGCTCGGCTGGGGCCCTTACGCCTTCCTGCATCTCTGTGCAGCCCTCGCAGGCACAGCCCTCATTCCCCCAGGGCTGCAGGTGGTAAGGGACCCCCAGTGCCAGCGCCTGGGCTTGCTCCACTTTTTTCTCTCTCTTGCTTTCCTGCCTCCATGATAGTCTCTCTTCCTTTGAATACCCAAAATTCACTGGGACTGTGCTTGTCGCCCAGGCCACATGGGCGGCTGTTTGATGCTGCCTAAGCCTCAGGTGAGGTGACAGGGCAGAAGGCCAGAGGGGACCTGCCTCTGGGGCCAGGGGCTGAGGTTGTGCCCAGAGCCATGTGCTCCCAGACAAGACACATGGACAGCTAGTCGGGAAGGACAGGGCAGCAGGACAAGTGATGGGGCCTCGGGGGTTGGGGGCATCACCAGGTGGGACCGGGGAGAGGGGCAGAGGCTTTGCGACTTCTTTCCTGAGTATTTTTGCTACAACAGGTGCCCGCTTTCATTGCCAAAATGGTGCCCACAGTCAACACTGTGAACTACACCCTGGGCAGTGGAATCTGACAGTGCTTGTCCCTGCAGTGAAGTGGGCGGGCTGCTCAGGTGCTGCGCTGACCTGGCCTCCCACCGCCTGGATGGAGCCCAGGCTGGGTGTTGCTTGTGGGTCCTAACCAGCAGTCTCAGAGCCAAGCTCCAGACATGCATCCTCCAGTCCTAACAGCCATGAGCCCAGCCCTGGTCTGGACACTGTAGGGAGCAGTTCTAGGGTCAAGCCTTGGGCTTACCTGTGGCAGGGTGACAAACAAGTCCCAGACTGGAGGACAGAGCTCTCCTAGCATAATTAATCCTGACCTTGTAGCCTTTCTAATTCCTTCCTAAGTAGCTAATGGGCTGTGGGAGGTGCAGCAAGTGCTGCCAAAACAAGAACATCTGTATACATGTGAGTCTACCCTTGTTGTAATCAGACTATAAAATAAAGTGTTGGCTTGCAGGTCCTCATCCAGGCACGGGAGATCCACCGAGCCCCAGCTATACTGTCTTGTCTGTCTTTTCTTCAATCCTTCACCACCCTTCCCCAGGCTCACCCTTGGTCGTGCTGGTGTGGCACAGGACACAGGGCCTTGAGACGCCAGGCTGCATGACAGGAGTGGGAGGGGGCAGGACCTGAATGTGAGTCATAGCCACCACCACGCCCGCCCCCCCCCCCCCCCGTCCGGACAAGGCTCTGGGAAGCCATTGCTCCTGACCCTGACATAAATGTTAATATGGCTCCACAGGCTATTGTGAGGCTCAAACAGGATGACGTGCACAGGGAAGCTGCTCACTGAAACAGAACTGAGAGACTCAGAAGCTGAGGTAGAGCCCGGATACCCGCAGTCCGGCTGCCGGCATTCAGATGCCACTGATTACATTGTGATCCAGGTGCATTTCCCAGCTTCTAGGGTGATGTCAGGATGGCTGGGTGTGTGGGAGGGGCCAGGGTGCTCCCTGAGTTACCCACCAGCAAGCCCTAGTCAGACAGCAGCCCATGCTGCTTAGTTGCCAACATTAAAAAAAAGGTTTATTTAGAATCCCAGAAGCTTGAGAAGGAGGCCTGCGCCTCTGCTGTGGGACAGGCGCAGGCTTAGGCGTTGCTGCCAGGCCAGCACATCCTGCAGGAGTGGCCCGTGCGTTCCCTGCGAAGGCTGTGGCACCTGGACTGTGACACTAATGCAGTCCCCACCGGGAGCCCACATGTTCCTCCTGAGTCAGCACTGCAGAGACAAGGAACAGGAGCTGGGTAGATGGGGAGTGGGGGGCGGTGCAGGGTTCCAGGAAGGCCTGGTGAGGCAGGAAGGGCAGAGCGCAGGGGGGAAGCACAGTCCTGGGGAGGGGTCCTCAGAACAGCAGCTGGGTCCTTGACACAAGGACCTGACTGTAGCAGATGCAGAAATCAGGCCGCACACATGCAGCTCAGGGCGTGCACACAAGCTGAGGCCAGTCCGTCATTCTGCACACGGTGGTGAGGCGGCAGCTGCTTCGCACGCTCTTCTAGGCCATGCCCTGTGCCAGCCGCTGTGGAGACAGGATACCACTGGCCTCACTCCAGCGCTCACACGGGCTTGTCTTGGGCCCTAGAGTAGGGCCAGGAGGGAAACCGCGTCCTGAGCGGTGCACACCCACAGGCTGTGTGTGGCCAGGAAGGCAGCGGGCTCAGCGCCTGGAGGTGTGCCCCTGCCACAGCCTCAACTGTGTTTATCAGGGAGCAACCTTCACTCACCATTTGCCATTCCCACCCACGAAGGACTAGGAAACACAGTGAGAAGAAGAGAGAGGAGCCCAGACTCAGAAAGGGTGGAAGCTGAGAGGCTGAGGACCCAAATAGGCCCTGCCCCCCTGTGCTCAGTAGAGGGTGGGAGGGGGGCAAGATGGCCAGTGTGGCCAAGGACACCTTGAGCCCAAGCCCAGGTTTGTATGGAGCTGGGAATAGTGGGCTCAGGACATCTCCCACTAGACTGGGTTAGCAGGAAAGGAGAAGGGCTGCAGCAGTGCCGTTGCCAGGGGGGTAGAGAGGTAGGGGTGGGTGGGTGGGGCAGGGCAGGGGATCCCCAAAGCCTGAAGCCCTTTGCTCGAGAAGTTCCAAGTCCACCCATGCCCTCGCCTCCACTCACATGTGGGCCTAGGAAGCCTCCTCACCCTTGGGCATGACCCAAAGTCCTCTGAGCACCATGTGCAGACCTCTCACCCTGCCCTCCTCCCGAGCCCCTCAGCCCCCTCCCAGCCTCACCCTTCTATGCAGCAGCTCAGAGAGACACGGGAGGGGCTGACTCCGACACAAGCCCGCCTCTCTGCCAGCCTTGCACAGTCGCTGGGCGGGATCAGAGCCACCAGTCAGCCCTGGGTCCTGGCCAGTCCCTGACACCAGCTAGAGCACAGCCCCCAAGGCCTGGGGACCCTAGGACTTCCTTCGCTCTCAGTGGCCCTGGGCCCGCCACAGCCCTCCCTGCGCGTTGGTCTCTCCAGGGAATAGACGTCACTCTGTAGTCAGGGAACATGGAGAACAGCGTCTCTGCCTCCTTGGAGCTCTGCTCCGGGCCCCTCTGTGGGTCTGATTTTGGTGGCTGTTATTCCCGTCTCCTTGCTCTCCTGCCCACCTGCAGCTCCTGTTGAGAAAGGTCTCGCTCTTTCTGGGCCCCAAACCGCTCTTCTCCACTCACCTGTGTGGCCCCTGATGTGGCCTGGTAGGGATAGTGCCCGGCCCCCTGCCCCACAACATGTGGGCTTGGGAGGCACACGCCATTGTGGCTCCCCTGCCCAGCCATCTGTCACTGGGGCTGCCAGGCTCTCCCCAAGATCCTTGAATGTCAGGAAAACTGAGGCCACGTGGGGGGCAGTGGAACAAGAGCCCTGAGAAACCAGGAAAGAGGTGAAAGCAGCAGAGTCCGAAGCCTGGTCCACAGACCTGAGAGCACAGGCCTCTTCACTGGGCCTGGGGCCTGCCCTGCCCGTGTGTCAGGCCTCCCCAGCCCCCCAGGCCCAGTGGCTTCAGCTCACATCCTGCCAGAGACTCAGAATGGATGTGAAGAGACTGCCAGGAGGCAGGTGAACCACCAGGCCAGGTGCTGGACAACCACGCAGGCCTTCCAGCAATCATGTCCTTGTGTGCAGGTTCATGTCCAGAATTGGACCCCAATCCCTGTCCATGTCATTTGGACTTGCTCATCTACTCACTCACTGTGTGTTACTGAGCAGCTGCTGTGTGCTGATGGGATGATACGACCAAGATGCTTCCCAGTGACCGCAGGAGATGTCCATGGCCTCTTTGTCTCTTCATGGCACTTGTGACCAACTGACACCACACGCAGAATAAACTCAAAATGGGTAAAAGACTTAAATGTAAATTACGAAACCATAAAAATCCTAGAAGAACCCATAGGCAGCAAAATCTCAGACTTCTCACATAGCAGAATTTTCACTGATACATCTCCTAGGGCAAAGGAAAAATACACAAATGGGACTACATCAAAATAAAAAGCACAGCAAAAGAATCCATCAATAAAATTAAAAGGGAGCCCACTGTATGGGAGAACATATTTGGCAATGATACATCTGATAAAGGGTTAATATCCAAAATATATAAGGAACGTACACAACTCGACACCAGGAAGACAAACAATCCAATTAAAATATTAACAAAGGACCTGAATAAACACTTCTCCAAAGTGGACATGCAGATGGCCAAGAGACATATGAAAAAAATGCTCAACATCACTAATCATCTGAGAGATGCCAGTTAAAACGACAATGAGGTACCATCTCACACCTGTCAGAATGGCTACCAGCAATAAATCGACAAACAACAAGTGCTGGTGAGGATGTGGAGAAAAGGGAACCCTAGTGCACTGCTGGTGGGAATGCAGACTGGTGCAACCACTGTGAAAAACAGTATGGAGTTTCCTAAAAAAATTAAAAATGAAATTGCTGTTTGACCCAGCAATCCCACTTCTAGGACTATATTGTAAGAACCTGAAACACCAATCAGAAGAAATATATACACTCCTATGTTCATAGCAGCATTATTTACAATAGCTAAGATCTGGAAACAGCCCAAATGCCCATCTGTAGACAAGTGAATAAAAAAGCATTTATACCATGTAATACTGTGCAGCTGTAAAAAAAAAAAAAAAAAAAAAAAAAGGATCTCTTACCCTTTGATACAACATGGAGGGACCTGGGGAGTATAATGCTTAAGTGAAATAAGCCAGTCAGGGAAAGATAAGTATCACATGATCTCACTCATATGTAGAATCTAATGAACAAAATAAACTGATGAACAAAATAGGACCAGAGGTATGGATGCATGGAACAGACTGACAGCTGTCAGAAGGGAGGGTGGGAATAGATTAACCAAAGACCTTGTATGCACATATGCATAACTCATGGACACAGACAATAGGGTGGTGAGGGGCTGGAGTGGGTAGGGGCTGGGTGAAGGGAGTCAGGGGGGAGGGAATGGTGAACATATTTAATACTGGCAAAAATACTTAAAAAAAATAAATAAATAGGTGCCAATATGGATACAAAGACCAAGTAAGTGGCATTAGTCACAGTAATAAAGGTGATCAAGATTACTTGAAAGTTTCCTTCAGAATCTCTACAAGTCTACCTCAAAACTCCTTCCCCTCATTCTAGACAAACATGTCCACTGAGCTTCACTTGTATTTGGTTTAATCGTGTGTTTTCACAGAATTGTTACCTGCTGACCTTAAATGAGCAGTGCTTTCAGCCCCATTCTGGCTTTCTTTTTTTTCTTTTTTAACTTTCTGTGGTTTGACTTGATTGCTAAATGCCGCCATTACTTTTTAAGCTAACAGAGGAGGCCATGCATCGTTCCTGGGCCAGATGGGGCCCCAGCTGTGACATGCCCTTTTTGGCGCCGGCAGTGAGCACAGGCCGCCATGGCCATCCCGTCTCCCACCACAGCTGGAGTGGGCTCTGACAAGGCAAAGGTTTTCAAACTCTATCAAAAGACTAACTCCTTATAAAACAATATGTTTGTTATGGATTTGATGTTTGAGTCCTCCCAAAATCTGTATATTGAAGTGCTACCCCCCAATGTTACTGCTTAGGGACTCAATATCCAATTTGAGTAGGCAGAAAAAAGAATCAGTGAACTTCACGATAGACCATTGGAGATTTTTCCAGTATGAAGAACAGAAAGAATAAAGAATTAAGAAAAATGAATAGTCTCAAAGACCGGAGATTTTTCCAGTATGAAGAACAGAAAGAATAAAGAATTAAGAAAAATGAATAGTCTCAAAGACCTGTAGGACACCACCAAGCATAACAACATGCACAGAATTGGAGCCCCATAAAGAAAAAAAGAGAGAGAATGGGTCAGAAATAATATATTGAGAAATAATGACCAAAAACTTTGCAACTTTGACAAAAATGATTAATCTTCACTTGATCATTTTTATATATATACAAAAAGCATTTAACAAAAAGCCAACATCTTCTTATGATAAAATCACTCAACAAACTAGAAGTAGAAGGGAACTTCCTTAAACCGATAAAGTGTGTCTATGAAAAAACCACAGTTAACATCATACTTAATGGGGAAATGCTGAAAACTCTACTGAGGACCCAGGACAAGGCAAGGAAGTCCACTCTCAACACTTCTCTTCAACATCATACTGGAGGGCAGTGATATAGTTTAAAAGAAGTAAAATGCACCAGATTAAAAGGAAAAGAAAAACTCTCTATTTGCAGATGACATGACCTTGAATATGAAAAATCCTAAGGAAGACACACACACACACACACACACACACACACACAACTATTAGAGATAATAAAAAAATAAAAAAAGTTTTCAGGATACAAGATCAAAATATAAATAACAATTGTATTTCTTTATACTAACAATGAGTAACATAAAAATTTAAATTTTTAAAAATTCCATTTATTATAGCATCAATTTTATTAAAATTTTTAGGAATAAATTTATCAAAAGAAGTACAAGATTTGTACACTGGTAACTATAAAACATTGTTGAAAGGAATTAAAGAAGACCCAACTATATGGAAGGACATCTAATAATCATGTATTGGAAGACTTAATATTATTAAACTGGCAATACTCTCCAACTTAGTCTACAGATTCTTTTGGAAAAAAATTTGACAATCTGATTCTAAAATTTTCATGGAAATGCAAAGAACCAAGAACAACTAAAATGATCTTGAAAAAAAGAACAATGTTGGAGAACTCACACTTCCTGACTTCAAAAGTTACTACAATGCTACAGTAATCAAAACGGTGTGCTACTGGCATAAGGGCAGACTAACAGATCAATAAAACTAATTGTATTCAGAGGAAAACCCTTATAAATACAGTCAACTAGTTTTCAACAAGGATGCCAAGACAATTCAGCAGAGAAAGAATAGTGTCTTCAACAAATGGGGCTGGGACAAGTGAACTTTCACATATGAAAGAATGGAGAGGAGCTGTACCACACCCTTGTACGAAAATAGACTCAAAATGGACCATAGACTTAAATATCAGAGCTACATTATCCTATCTAATAAAAGAGTAATATGCAAATTGACCATCACTCCAACACACAAGATGGCCACCCCCATGTGGTCAAAGATGGCCACCACAAGATGGCATGCAGGGGAGGGCAGTTGTGAGCAATCAGGCCAGCAGGGAATGGCAGTTAGGGGAGAGTAAGCTGGCAGAGGAAGGCAGTTGGGGGAGACAGGACCAGCAGGGGAGGACAGTTGGGAGGGACCAGGCTTGCAGGGAGGGCAGTTGAGGGGACCAGGCCTGTAAGGGAGGGCAGTTGGGGGCAACCAGGCTGGCAAGGGAGGGCAGTTAGGGGCAATTGGGCCGGCAGGGGAGTCGTTAAGGGGCAATCAGGCAGGCAGGCAGGCAAGTGGTTGGGAGCCAGCAGTCCTGGATTGTGAGAGGGATGTCTGACTGCCTGGATTGGAGAGGGTGCAGGCTGAGCTGAGGGACACCCCCCCCATGCACTAATTTCATGCACCAGGCCTCTAGTCTATATATATAAAAAGCCAGCGACCAGAATGCCATAAGGACCAGAATGACCGGTTGCTATGACACCCACTGTGGCCAGTGAACCGGCCAGATCGGGGGTGGGGCCAGCTGGCCAACCTTCCTTGGCCCTTCCCTCCAGCCAGCCCCGCCCCTGATCACCCCCCCACCTCAATAGGGGGTAGGGCCGGCCAGCCAACCTCCTACAGCCCCTCCCCTCCAGCCGGCCCCACCCCTGATGGGCTCCCACCACCCCGATCAGCCCGAGGCCCCTCCCTCCAGCCAGCTCCATCCCCAATTAGCCCCCACACTCCAATCGGGGGCTAATCACCTGCAGCCCCTCCCCCCAGCCGGCCTGGCCCTGATCAGCCCCGATTGGGCGGAGCAGGCCTCTGACCTCCCTCTGTCTCCTCCTCCTGACATGCCTGGCCCCAATCCACCCTGATTGGGGCTGGGCCAGCCAGACTCCACCCGTGCATGAATTTGTGCGCTGGGCCTCTAGTAAAATCCTAAGAAAAGAACATAGGCATAAATCTTCATGGCCTTATATTAGGCAGTTGTTTCTTAGATAGGACCTCAAAAGCACAAACAACAGTAAAATTTGATAAATCCAACTTCTTTAGAATGAAACACTTTAGTAGTGCTTCAAAGGACACTCAAGAAAGTGAAAAGACAACCACACACTGGAAGATAATCATACATTTTATAAGAGACTAATATCCAGAATATATAAAGAACTCCTACAATTCAACAATAAAATGACAAAGAACTCTCAAGTTTTAAAAAATGAGCAAAGCATTTGTATGTTTCCCCAGAGAAGATATATAGTGGCAAATCAGTCCATGAAAAATGCTCAATATCATTAGTTATTAGAGAAATGCAAATCAAAACCATAATGAGATGCCATTTCACACCCATTAAGATGGCTAGCATAAAAAAGATTGCCCTGGCTGGTATGGCTCTGTTGGTTGCAGTGTTGTCTCATGCACTGAAAGTTCACAGGTTGGATTCCCAGGCGGGACACATACCCAGGTTGCAGGTTCAATCCCTGGTCAGAGTGCTTACAGGAGGCAGCCTATAGTTGGTTCTCTCTCATTGATATTTCTCTCCCCCTCGCCCTCCTCTCTCTCTAAAATCAGTGAAAACGTATCCTCTGGTGAGGATTAAATAAAAAAGATTGACAATTATAAGTATTGACTAGGATGTGAAGATATTGCAACCCCCATACATTGCTGGTGGGAATGCTAAAGGTGCAACACTTTGGAAAACAGTTTAAAAGTTCCTTAAAAAGTTAAACATAATGCCCTAGTTGGTTTGACTCAGTGGATAGAGCATCAACCTGTGGACTGAAGGGTCCCAGGTTTGATTCCAGTCAAGGGCACATGCCCGGGTTGCAGGCTCGATCCCCAATAGGGCATACAGGAGGCAGCTGATCAATGATTCCCACTCATCCTTGATGTTTTTATCTCTCTCTCCCTCTCTCTTCCTCTCTATAATCAACAAAAAATATATATTTTTTAAAAAGTTAAACATAAGAATAAAAAGTTAAACATAGTTATATGTGACCCAGCAATTTCACTCCTAAATATTTACCCAAGAGAATTAAAAACATATTTCTACACAAAATCTTGTATACCAATTTTCATAGCAACATTATTTATAATAGTTAGAATATAAAAATAACCCAAATATTAATTAATTGATAAATGGATAAACAAAATGTAGGTTATTCATATGATGAAATATTCAGCCATAATAAATAAATGAAGTACATATATATGCTACAACATGGATGAATCTTGAAAACAAAGCAAAAGAAGCCAGATATAAAAGACCACATTTTATATTGTTTCATTAAATGAAATGTCCAGAATCGGCAAATACATAGAGACAGAAAGTAAATTAGTGTTGCTACAACTGGGTGAAGGTTGGAAGAGAGAGGGACTGCTAGTGGGTGCCAGGGATGTTGAAAATGCTCTGGAATTAGTGGGATTGACTTACAACTTTATGAATATACCACTAAATTCTACATTTTAAAAGGTGAATTTTATGATGTGAATTATATCTCAAAATATATCTCACTGTACAGCTCAGCTCTATGATATGTGAATTCACAGTGCTCCAGGAGCTCAGATGAAAGTTCCAGTTTAGAGGGGCAATCCAGAAAGGCTTGCTCAGGAGGCAACATGCACGTGGCACAATCATTTCTCAAAGTAACGCTCCCCAGAGGTGAAGGTGCTACCTCACCCTCTGCTAGTGCTTCCTGGGGCCTCCTGTCTTCTATGCAGGCTCTATGTCACATGACAACACCTCCAGCCCCATGAGTCCATATGTTGTAGAAGTTTCTTCTACATCTGAATACATTTTTTCAAAGTGATTTTTAAAATCAATATCTAGTAGATATCTTTCATGAGAATGTCCACATCTTCCCCATGTCCAAGGATGGGGCAGAGTGAGAGAGGGTCTGTCCATAGGGCATAAGGGAAGGCGGGCCTAGAGACTGAGTGTCAAGGTGTAAGGGTCATTATCCTGTAATTTGTAACATGGTTTTGTCTCCACTGTGATCCTGTGCCATAGGAGCAATGCTGATACGGAAACTTATGGCCAAATGCCAGTACCCATGAGGTGGTGTGTTGGTCTGAATGGAAAACGGAGAGCAGAGAGAGAAATAGCAGAGAAGCAGCTGGAAGCATCGAGGGCCCTGGGGGTGAAGGGTGGGTTTGGGGAAGGGCTGAGAGGAGCAAAGTCCTAACTTAAGGTCCTGGAGCAGCAAGTATTCACCTTTAGGTAGGAAATGGCCTATGCTCGACTCTCTGGACCTCAGCACTCTTAAGGTTTGAGAACGTCATACCTTTCAGTTGAGGTGCTTTTGTGATGAGAGAGATATAAGGCCATTTTGGCTGAAGTAAAAAGCACAAGCTACCACAACTCACCCAATATTAAACATAATTTAAATAACCCTACAACTATTAAGAAAATTCAACTTATAATTTAAAAATTCCCAGAAAGGAAATCTCCAGATCCAGAGAATTCTATCAAATGTTTAAAGAAGAAATACCACCAATTGTATGCAATTTCTTCTAGAAAATAGAAGAAGAAAGAACACTTCTCAATCTATTATTTTTTTATTTATTGTCTAAAGTTTTACATATTGTTATATTGTAAATCAAAAGACGCCTTAATCAATAAGCCAAATTAATTTGGAATCCTTTATTATTATGCTAGCACTGGCAGGCTCAGAGTAGTATGTCTCTGTCAAATTCTGGGCCCCAACATGGTGGAAGTCTTGCCTATTTATACTTTTTTCAGCTCTTTGTCTTCCAAATTTGGAATGAGACTTCTGGACCTTCTGAGAAAGAAGTCCTGTGTGCTGGGACAGGGCCATGAGACCATATCTCAAGGCCTGGCCTGGCACCAGCACTGACAACTTTGTCTGGGGTATAGTTTATGGCCTCTCTGAAATGGGAGTAGTCTTATTTTCCCCTATTATTTAAGCAAGCAAGCGTTTACAGAAGCCAAAATAGCAGGGTTAAAATTTCAAACAGCAGGTTTTTTTTACACAAGATGGAGGTTACTATGCTTCAATATGTCTCCTTTTTTCCCCGATTGACCCTCCCCCCGCCCAGTCATTCCCACCCTGGGCAAGACCCCACCACCCCAGTGACTTCTCAATTTATTTTATGAAGCTATCATTATCCACACGCTACCATGATGCCAAAACCAGGCAAATACATGACAAGAGAATTACAGACCAATAGACCTCAAACCAATATACCTCATGAATATAGATGCAAAAGCCCTTAACATAATATCAGCAAATACAAATCAATAATACATAAAATAGTTACATAACATGACCAAGAGTGCTTACTTCCAGGGATACAAAATTTGTTTAATATGAGAAAATCTATCAATGTAATTAACCATGTTAACAGATTAAAGAATAAAAATATATAATCATATAAAAATGTAGAAAAAGCATTTGATAAAATTCAACCTCCCATCATAATAAAAAACTTTCAGAAAAATAGGAATAGAGGGAAACTTGATATAGAGCATCTACAAAAACTCACAATGAACATAGTTGTCTGAATGTTTTCTCTCTAAGATTAGGAGCAAAGCGAGGATGTTTGCTTTCACAACTCTTACTTCATACAGTGTTGAAAGTTCTGGCCAGTACAATCATGCAAGGAAAGGCAGTAAACAGCATGAAGATTGGAAAAAAATAAACTGCCTCTAATTGCAGATGACAAGATGTAGAAAAGCTCAGCAAATCTACACTAATAAAAGAGAAACATGCAAATTGACCATCCCTCCATTACGCCCAACAGCCAATCAGAAAGAGTATGCAAATTAACCCAACAAAGATGATGGTTAATTTGTATACACAGGCTCCAAGCGGCCTGGGTCCCAGGAACATCCTCGGGACCCAGACCACTCCTAGCCTGTAGGCCCATGCGTAGGTACCAAGCAGCTAGGGGTGGGGCGGGAACATAGTGACGTGGCATGCGTGCATTGGCACCAAGCGGTGGCCCGGGTCTGCATGCCTCCCAGGCCGGCACCCACAATGCAGGGCTGGCTGCTGGCCTAGGGGACATGCGGACCCAGAGGCCACCGCGCGGCTCAGGTCCTCACGCCTCCCAGGCCAGCACCCACAACATGGGGCTGGCTGCCAGCCTGGGGTGTGTGTGGACCAGTAGCCGCTGCACGGCCCGGGTCCGCATGCCCCCTAGCCCGGCACCCACGATGCAGGTCCACATGCCTCCCAGCCTGGGTCTGCATGCCCCCAGCCCGGTGCCCACAACAAGGGGCTGGCTGCCGACCTGGGGGGCGTGCCCCCCCCCATGCTGCGGGGACATGCCCCTAGCCCAGTAGACACAACACATGAGCTGCAGAAGAAACACCTTTTCTTTTCTTTTTAAAAAAATATATTTTATTGATTTTTTTACAGAGAAGAGGAGAGAGGGATAAACAGTCGGAAACATCAATGAGAGAGAAACATTGATCAGCTGCCTCCTGCACACTCCTCACTGGCGATATGCCCCCAACCAAGGTACATGCCCTTAACAGGAATCAAACCTGGGACCCTTCAGTCTGCAGGCCGACGCTCTATCCACTGAGCCAAACCAGCTAGAACATAAACACCTTTTCTGACTGCTCATTGACTAAGCTCCTGTACACCGCCACTTGCAGTGTTCTTGGTAACTTGGGTAATAAGAATCCAAGAAGGTGATCTAGGGTTTTTCCACCACACTCCTGGAGGAAAAATGAAGGTCTGCTGCTGGAGGGGTTAAGAAATGTCATATCCTGCCCTAGCCGGTTTGGCTCAGTGGACAGAGCCTCGGTCTGCCAACTGCAGGGTCTGGGTTCGATTCTGATCAAGGGCATGTACCTAGGTTACAGGCTATTCCCTGGCCGGAGCCCAGGTCAGGGCTCATGCAGGAGGCAACCAATCAAAGTGTCCCTCTCACATTGATGTTTCTCTCTCTGTCTCTCCCTCTTTCTTCCACACTCTCTAAAAATCAATGGAAACATAGCCATTGATTTGAGAAAACATATCCATTGAGGATAAAAAAGAAAGAAATGTCATACCCTCAAAAGACACATCTTGAAAATGCCTAAAGAAAGTTGTCATTTTTTCATGGTGAAGGGACTGGAGTCTGTGTTGATGAAAACACCTTGGCGGCTGTGGTGGCTGGCAGTGGCTGCAGCAGTGGGATGATGGGGCTGGCGCCTTCCCCTGATCAGCCCGGTCGCCTCCCGCAGAGGGAGGACAGACTGCGACTTAGGCCTGCTCAGCGTGCCTAAGCCATCAGTAGGACATCCCCTGAGGGCTCCCAATCTGTGAGAGGGGGCAGGCTGGGCTGAGGGACCGCCCCCCCCCCCCCGTGCACGAATTTTGTGCACTGGGCCCCTAGTATACAAATAAACTCCTAGAACTAGTAAGTGAGGTCAGCAAGGTCACAGGATAAAAGAAATATATACAAAAATCAAATATATTTTTATGCATTAGCAACCAGCAGGTGGAAACTGAAAGTAAAATACATTACTATTTATAATTGCTCAAAGACATTAAATATGTAAGTGTAAACCCAACAAAACATACATGCTGAAAACTATGCAACGCCAATGAAAGAACACACAGTGTGTTCATGAATTGAAAGACTCAATACAGTAAAGATGTTAATTCTCCCAAATTGATATATAGGTAGAATACAATCCTATTAAAGTCCAAGCAAAGATTTTGGTAGATATAGATTTTCAAAAAAATGTATATGGAAAGGCAAATGAACTTAAATACCTTTTAATCTTGTAAAAAGGAAGAAACTGGGGAGAATACATACATCCACCTGATGTTAAGACATATTATAGACCTATAGTGATCAGACTGCGCAGTCTTCACAGAAGTATAGTCGCATAGAAGAGTGGGACAGAAAAAAGAACCCAGAGACCCACACTGATTTTTAAAAACGTGCCCAACTGAGTTTTAAAAATTACATATTTATGGTTGAAAGTATTACACATGTCCCCCCCCCCCCCCCCCATTGACCCCTTCTAGCCCACTACCACCACCGCTCCCCACCCCAGGCATTCACCACACTGCTGTCCATGTTCATGGGTTATGCATATATGCATACAAGGTCTTTGGTTAATCACTTCCCATCCACCCACCCTCCCCCGCCTTTCCTCTGAGATTCTGAAGTCTGTTCTATGCTTCTGTCTCTGGGTGGATTTTGTTCAAAAGTTTATTTTGTTTATTAGATTCCACATGTGAGTGAGACCATGTGATACTTGTCTTTCTCTGACTGGCTTATTTCACTTAGCATGATACTCTCCAGGTCCATCCATGCTGTCACAAAAGGTAAGATTTCTTCCTTTTAAGGCCGAGTAATATTCCATGGTATAAATGTACCACAGCTTTTTTATCCACTCAACTACTGATGGGCACTTGGGCTGTTTCCAGATCTTGGCTACTGTAAATAATGCTACAGATGAACATATGAGTGAATATATTCCTTGAAATTAGTGTTTCTTAGGATATATTCCCAGGAGTAGAATCACTGCTTCAAAAGGCAGTTTCATTTTTAATTTTTTGAGGAAACTCCATATTGCTTTTGGCAGTGGCTACACCAGTCTGCATTCCCACCAGCAGTGCACTAGGGTTCCCTTTTTTCCACATTCTTGCCAGCACTTGTTTGTTGATTTATTGCTGGGAGCCATTCTGACAGGTGTGAGATGGTACCTCATTGTGGTTTTAATTTGCATTTCTCTGATGATCAGTGATGTTGAGCATTTTTTTCATATGTCTCTTGGCCAACTGCATGTCCTCTTTGGAGAAGTCTCTATTCAGATCCTTTGCCCATTTTTCAATTGGGTTGTTTGTCTTCTTTGTGTTGAGTTGTAGACGTTCTTTATATATTTTGGAAATTAACCCCTTATCAGATATAACATTGGTGAACATGTTCTCCCATTCAGTGGGTTCCCTTTTCACTTTGTTGATCGTTTCTTTTACTGTGCAAGAGCTTTTTAGTTTGATGTAGTCCCACTTGTTTATTTTTTCCTTTATTTCCCTTGCTGCAGGAGATATATCAGCAAAAATTATCCTATGAGGGATGCCTGAGTTTTAACTGCCTATGTTTTCTTTTAGGATTTTTATGATTTTGTGACTTACATTTAAGTCTTTAATCCATTTTGAGTTTATTCTTGTATATGGTGTAAGTTCGTAGTCTAGTTTCATTTTTTTGCACATATCTGTCCAATTTTCCCAGAGCCATCTTCATTTTAAATTTAGGGTTTCTTTTTCTTCTAGCTTAATTTGATAAACATCCTTATACTTAATTATACAAATAATTTATATTCATTATAGAAAAACTAGATAATGCAGATAAGGTTAAAAAAACTATTTGTAATATTACCCCCTAAAAATAGCGACAGTATATCCACTATGAATCTATTCAGTGTTTACATTTCAAATTTTTTCACTTTTCTTTAAAATGAATATTGTCATACTGTTTTATAATATTTTTTAACCAGTTAAGAATAAGTCATGAACACTTACCAGGAAAAAAGTCACCCACATAATTTTTAGTGGCTGCTTGGTATTCCTTTGCATATTTGTAGCATTCTTTATTAGCACCCTTGTCAATTACAAAAGTACTTTATTATTTCAAATTGCATGTTTGTGTTGTGGTGAGAAGCTTGCAACGTCTGCTCAGGCACAGAAGAGCACGGCCTTCACATTCCTCTGACATTTCATGAGGTTGTCTCTGTGGCCTGCATCCTCAAGTGTGCCCAGGGTTCCTGCAGGCTCCTTAAGAGCCCCCTTCCCGCTCCCCCCCGCACCTCCCCCTACTCCCCACACATTCTTGCGAGACTCACCGTCTAGAAACTGTCTCCATCTGCCCGGCCAGGCATCTTCAGCAGCAGAGGGGTCACCTGAGAGCTCCGCAAGGGGCTGTGCATTCCTAACAAGCGCCCAGGTGAGCAGGTTGGGCAAGGACTGCTTTGCAGGACAGCCTCTGGCCCTGTCTCCACCAGCCTCTGCCTAGGAGTCACCTTGCTCGGAGTGAGCCATGGCTGGCTCACCTGCTCAGCTCAGCTGCATACCACAGCCGCCGCTGGGAGCTGATTGCATTTCACAGAGAGACTGGGACGGCGAGGGGTGTGCTCCTTCCAGCTCTTCTTCTTCTGATTCCCGTACCTCCTCTCCTCTGGAATGAAGGGGCCCTGAGAAGGCACTCTTCCACAGCACCCCCGCGAAGAGAACACAGCTTCTTTTGCTTCAGGCTTTTGATATGAAGGTGTGATTTTTCTCTATTATCTTCCCCCATTTTAATTTCAGAACCCAAATGTGGAGAGGGATGAACCCAAGTCCCTGGCATCTGACGCCACTGTGCATGTCTCCCTCTTCTCTTCCTCCCAGAGCAGAAAGGCTTCCACTTCCTCTCCTGCCTTAAGTCCCTTCTCTGAAGTCAATGCTTCCTTCCTATAGGGCCTCTGGCTGCCTTCCCAGGGCAATAATGGCAGGATGACTTCTGTGAAATGACCTAGAGAGTATTAAACACACATAGTTTAATGTTTGCACACTACTGTCTGTAATGCATGTAATGATTGTATTATTATTTTTTTAACTACTTATTTATGTTTCTTTATTTGGTTTTATTTATTAACTAGATGCCCTGTCCACAAAATTCGTGCATGGCTGGGCAGGGGGGGCGGGGTGGGGGGGAGGGTGTCCCTCAGCCCAGCCTGCACCTTCTCCAATCTGAGACCCTTTGAGGGATGTCTGACTGCTTGTTTAGGCCCACCGGAATTGGGCCTAAATGGGCAGTCGGACATCCCTCTCACAATCCAGGACTGCTGGCTCCCAACCGCTTGCCTGCCTGCCTGCCTGATTGCTCCTAACCACTTCTGCCTGTCAGCCTGATCACCCCTAACAGCCCTCCCCTGCCAGCCTGGTTGCCCTTAACTGTCCTCCCCTTTAGGCCTGGTTTCCCCCCCCCCCCAACTTCCCTCCCCTACAGGCCTGGTCACCCACAACTGCCCTCCCCTGCTGGACATCTTGTGTCCACATGGGGGCAGCTATCTTATGTGTTGGAGTGATGGTCAATTTGCATATTACCTCTTTATTAGATAGGACTAGAGGCCCAGTGCATGAAATTCGTGCATGGGGGGGTGTCCTTCAGCCTGTCCTGCACCCTCTCCAATCTGGGACCCCTCGGGGGATGTTCGATTTCTAGTTTAGGACATCCCTAAACCAGTAGTCAGACATCCCTCTTGCACTCCAGGACCACTGGCTCCTAACCATTCACCTGCCTGCCTGCCTAATGCCCCCAACTGCCCTCCCCTGCAGGTCAGTTCACCCCAACTGCCCTCCCCTGCAGGTCAGTTCACCCCAACTGCCCTCCCCTGCCAGCCTGATCTCCCCCGCAACTGCCCTCCCCTGCTGGCCTGGTTGCCCACAATTACCTTCTCCTGCTGGCCTGATGGCCCCTAACCCTCTGCCAGTCTGATCTCACCCCTAACTGCTCTCCCCTGCCAGCCTGATTGCCCCTAACTGCCTCTGCCTCAGCACCCAACACCATGGCTTTGTCTGGAAGGAAGTCGGACATCTGGAAGATGGGCAGTCAATCTGGTCTAATTAGCATATTACCCTTTTGTTAGTATAGATTGTAATGTTTTCCAATTTTCAGATTCAATAATTTTGTTATATTTATAATGTTCTTCGTTATTTTTTAGATTTTTTTCTTATGTTTTGTAACATTTTGAATGAAAAGTTTAGTTTGTTTTTATCATCTTGAACTTTACAAGTATTTCACATTCACATATGTATGTGACTTTACACAAATGGGGTTATACCTGCTGTTTTCATGGTGGGCACCTTTTCTGTCACCTTCAGTTGCATTATCTCTTCCCATCAGCACCACCCTTTGCATTTTCCTTCTTACATAATAAAACATTTAAGGCTAGAAGTTTATGTTTGTATGTAGATTGGCTATGCTTCATTAGTTCAACAGGTAACATTCTCACTTTAATTTCTTTCTTTCTTTTTTTAATATCATCTTGCTCTCATCTCTGAAAAGAATAATTATTTTCCTCCTTGAATTTGAGGAGTCATGGTTTGTTCTATTAATTGCTTATTAGAAAGTAGGCTTTAATTAATCTGCTTATATTGGGTTCTTGGTAGAATTTTATAGGGTAAAGACTCATTCATTGAGCAAAGAGAATTCTTTCTGTTCATATAATGCTTTTTTCCTTCTTTTATTGAATTTCTATAGATATTAAAATCCTGCATAGTTTGCCCCATAAGTAATGTGAATTAGGACATCATACAAATGTTGATCCATTATGATTGGGGCTTCATTTCCCTCCCCTCAGCCCTCTTCTTTCTTTTCAGTGGGGCATGTGGAAATTCTCATCTTCCTCAGTGGAAGGGGCATGTTAGAAGATGCTAGGTTAGTTAGTAAAATGAAGGGAATATGACCATCAACTTCCTGCGATTCTCTGGCCCAGTGATCCAGGTCAACTGGATCTGAACCAGTTAAGAGATCTTGGGATTGTTGCTGCTGCCCTGGACTTCTGAATCAGCCACAGATCCCAGAATTGCCCTGTGAGGATTTCCTCTAGGGCAGCCATGCTAGAAGGTGGCACCAGATACAGCAGGACCTGGACGAATTTGCAAGTTCCAGCTCCAAAGACTTGTTCCTCATCTTTCCATCTCATTAAATTTGCAATAATATAACTTTGTACGTTTTACAAAATTCAACGTTTTGGACCCTGTCAGTGAATTATGGGAGGGGTTTGCTGTGAGATGAAAGATCCTTGGGTTTGTTCCTCCCCTGAGCCAGAAACTCCCAGCCCAGAGGAGGCTCCCTCTCCCTCTTGTGCACCTGCCACTGCTCTGCTTGCTCACGTCACAGTGGGCCTAGCTTGGCTTTTCTGCAATTCACATCCTTGGCTCCTAAGCCTGTCTGCCATGTCTTCCCTTTAGCCTTCTTATTTCTACCAGTTAACCTGGTACTTTCCTTTTAAATCATGTTTCATTATTTTTTTCTAATTTGTATTTATTTTCTATTTTGAATAGGTATTTTATTCATACAGTGCAGCATTGAAAAGCTACACAGGCTATCCAGTGGGAATAAAGTCTCCTTTCATTCCACAGCTCTTGGTAATGGAATGCCCTCTGCAAAACAACCACTGTTAGCAGTTTCTTGAGTATCTTCCAAGATATGGCCTTTGAATGTGCAAGTATTTATGTATATACACATCTTCCTTTGTTCCTATGCTAATTGTAGCACACCACTCCCACCACTCTGCTTCTTGTGTCCCCTCATCATGGCTTGGAGAAGCTCCGTGGAGAGCATCTCATTGTTAATGCCATTATATTTTTTTGGCTTTGACTTTTGAAAAATGCCTTGGGTCATTCTTGGAACCCCCAAACATACCCCCTGCTTCCCACACTGCAGCTTCCAATAAGAGGTACACCCTACAGCCCACCCGCCCTCAGGCATTGGCTCCATCCCCAAAGCTCTCCTTGGCTCTTATTTCTCCCACAGAACAGCTGAGCTGAAAAGGGAAATGGCTTTTTCTGGAAGGGAGTCTGTGGACCTTCATCAATGCCAAGCTGACACCTGGCAAGAAGCCCAGAGTTCCAAAATGTCCCCAGCCACAGCAGACAAATGGCATGACTCCAGGGAGGCAGGCTCAGTGACTGGAAAGCAGTGCCTGCTTCACCTGCCTGTTTCTCTTGTGAGATAAGGGCCACTTCCCACAAGGAGCAAGTCAGCATCCTTCGCAGGGCCAACAGCAGGGCCCCTCAGTCTCTGCATCCTCAATTATGCAGTGGTCATTGCATTATACTTCCTAAAAAGGTAGCCTTTTTCTTGCCAATTCAATGATGTTTTTGAATGCTCGACACATCACAGGTTGTATTCTAGGCACCAAGCATATAACTGCACAGAGAGGCATGCCCCTGTTCTCAGTCTAACTTATGTTTTTCCTTTCCAGTCCTCTTCTTATATGCTCTAACATCTGCCTACTGGCTGCTTCTTGTAGAATATTTCCAGTGGAGAGAGACTTGATGAGCGGGAAACTGCCCAATCTTCCTGCTTGCTTTCAATTCCTATTCCTTCCTCCAAAGATTTTCACAGATCAGGGATCTCACACAGCCCGGTGGCTTCTCTGGCTCAGTGCCCAGGGCTCCAGAGAATATAAAGGAGGAAGTTGAAGGAGGAAAGAAGTAGACACTACGCTGAAGGCATCTGTGGCAGAAACTGCCCCTGGCACACCTTCTCCTGCTTCCAGCGCCCATGGATCTTGCATCTGGGTATAGAGCTGCAGAGGGAAAGAGAACATACTGGCCAACCTTCCTGCAACTAGGTGAGACCATTACCTAAGTTTGGCTGAGGAAATAGAAGCGGAAGTGTCCTGTGGCTAGTTCCAGGAATTTTCCTTGGATAATGTTGTGCAGGCCTCTGCCCTCCCATCCTTCCTCCATCCTGCCACCTAGAAACCAGTTGCTGGCCAGATCGAAGGTAAGGCCACATCCTGTGGTGGGAGAGGGACTGCAACAGAACTCCATAGAGCCAACCTGGGATCACAGACCTCCTGACTTTTCCATGAGGAAGAAATAAGTTTTGGTTTCACTGTAACCTCTGTCAAGTTGAATTTTGTTGACTTTTTCATCTCTTCCTTATCCTAAGTAAAATTACTAACCACTTAAAATTCTCAAGAAATAGATGTTAATGTTTATCTTTAAATCTCTGCCGCTTATAATGGCAGTGGTTCATTTATAGATGCTGATTGAAAGGCTGTGAGTTATTCTCAGCTCCTGCCTTCCCAACCTACATAGTAAACCCTCCGTTTGAAACCTCAGCTCTGGTCAGTGGTGAGCTGGAGAGGACTGTGGGGCGCACATGGGAGCTGGAGAGGGCTGTGGGACGCAGGAGAGGGGTGTGCCAAGCAGTTTGGACTTGTCTTTTTGGGAGGTTGGATTCCAATGTGCCCAGTTACTCAGGTGACACTCTGGACACCTATGTGCTCTTGGAACCTCAGCCAACACTTGCCTGACCCAGTGTCAGAAACAGACTTCTTGCCACTCCATCGTGAGCAGGCCACTGCTCCTCAAGGACACACCCTTTTCTTATGTTTTTGGGAAGGACTGGCTTCTGGTCAGTGGATTCTCTCCATGAATGATCCTAAGTCCCAGGAACTAGGTGGGAAGAGATGAGAAAAGCAGCCTCCGGGCCACCAACAGATGGTTTCCCATCACTGGAGCCACCCGTGGTGTGTGGGCACATTTGCCAGCTTAAAGTCCAGGGAAATGTGTCTGGTTTCTGGGCTGCTGGCTCCTGGCTCTTCATTCCACCAGTGTGAAGTCAGATGGGCTCAGCTGTCCCAAAGTGACTCCGTGTCCATGTCGCTTGGAAAACCTGCTTCTGGGCTCCGTCCACTATTCCAGACGGAGGGAGATGCCAATGTGTCATAGCCCCTATCTGGTCTGCATGCTCATTTGAAATCCCTGCCCCTCCGTTGGAAGTCCTTCTACAATGTCCTCAGTGACCCAAGCCTTGGAATCACCCATATTTCTTTCCCCCAGGTCCATGTGAGCCAAGTGCCGAGGGTCACAGATTTCAGTCCATCGTGTTTGCAGGGCCAAGGGCAGGCTGGAGAGAGCTGCGGAGCCCTGAACAAGCTGCAGAACGGCTCTTCCTGCTGCCTCACCTGGAGGCTTAGGACTAGAAAGTTCAAGGAGGAGCATTGCGGGGGGAGCAGGAGACTCCAGGTCTGAGGACCTAACTTTTCCCACACTGAGGGCTGGAAGGCTCTAGCCCATCCCCCCACATACTTAGACACTGTCTTAGAAAGAGAAGGGAATGGAGGCAGCCATTGAGATAGTGGGCCTTTTTACCCAGATAGAATTGAAGACTTCTTAAAATTTAGCTATATCCAAGTTTTAAACAGATTAATATGTTAGTATTTTTTTCTGAAAAATCAGCAGGTAAAGACTCAAGACAAAAAGACACATTATTTATGGCCAAAATAAAAGAATTTAAATGTTCTTGGCTATTATGGGCTAAATTGTATCCCCCAAAATTCATATGTTGAAATCCTAGCCCCCAGGATCTTAGAATGTGACTATATTTGGAGATGGGTTCTTCAAAGTGGAAATTAAGTTAAATGAGGATTATTAAGGTGGACCCTAGTGCAATATGACTGGTGTCCTTATAAGAAGAGGAGATAGAACACAGACACAGAGGGGAGACCCTGTGAGGACACAGGGAGAAGACAGCTAACTAGGAGCCAGGGAGAGAGGCCTTGGAAGAAACCAACCCTGCTGACACCTCAATCTTGGACTTTCTGCCTCCAGAACTGAAATAAAATATATTTCTGTTGTTGAAGCCACACAGTCTGTAGTACTTTGTTACAGCAGCCTGAGCAGACTGAAATATCTGCATATCTGAATAATAGTGTCAATAAGTCTACATCTCCATTACAACTGTAATTTTTTTTACATAAATTGGAGTATCTATATATATAAAAGGCTAATTATGCTAAGTGTCTGCCCATCCGACCAGTAGCATGATGCGCACTGACCACCAGGGGCAGGCGCTCAATGCAGGAGCTGCCAAACTTCAATGACTGGCAGTGGCGGTTCTCAGGTGAAACACCCTGAAACCAGAGTGGAGGGAGCCCAATTCCTCATGGGGTCATGTGATTCCACCCTAGGCCATGGGTTATGTTGTTGCTGGGGCTCTGTCAGCCCTGAATCTGGTTTACTGCACACTTACATTTGCCCTCCACACCCTATACAACAGCAACTTTGCTGAGTGCCCTCTTGCACTCCGGGGCCCCTCAGGGGATATCAGAGAGCTGGTTTAAGCCTGATCCCCACAGGCCAGGCTGATGGACCCCACCTGCCAGAAGGACTCCACTCATTCCCCAGATGCCGGGGAGGAACCACAGGAGGTTGACTCCAGGGCGTGTCCAGCCCATCTCACCCAGTCCCGCCCCACTGGTCACCTTCTAATTAATTTCCTTTCAATGTGCGCAAGTCCGTGCACCAGGTCACTAGTGTAATAATAATAATATCTAGTTATTTTGCACTTGCTATGTAGCAGACATTTTTCTAAGGGCTTACATATATTAACTCATTTTATTCTCATAACAACCTCATATAATCTGCATTTCCAGAAGTGAACAATGAGGGACAGAGAAAGGAACATGCCCAACCTCACAAGCATCCTGGGAAAGTGCAGAGCCAGGGTCAGGCTTCAGAGCCACAGGTCCTGTGCCCACACAGCTTCCTGGTAGTTCTCCATGTCAGTCCAAGTGTACCTGCTGCTTCTGTTTTAAGAGCCACTTGGAATTCTGTGTTCTATTCCCGGGTATAAATGCTAAAACTGCATTGATGTCTTTGCTCATTTTGTAAGTAGCCTTCTGTCCATCCTCAGGAATGGTGACTTATTCAGATAGAATTAAGGCATTTTCTATCACCTCAGCAGAAGCAGAGTGGCCATAGTGTTTCTAAGGATTGGGGGCCCTCCTTCACTTAGTAGACACCTTTGCATTGCTAACAGTTAGAGCTCCTTTTTAAAGAAGCTTTGCCTGAAATAAATTTAAGCCTGACTATGACAAAAAAGAAGCAAATGAGGGTTTCGAGGAGAGATATTAGATGGATGTGGAGCTGGCATCTTAAGAAATGGCGGGGGTTGGAGGCAGGGAGAGACCTCGGGCCCCAGGCTCCAGGGCCTGGCCCATCTTTGACTGGCTCCACCTGGTGTGTGGACTAAACGTGGTCAGGTCTAGTGTGAATCGGGTGGAGGGCTAGTGGGATCTGCCAGAGTGCCCAGAAGGGCATGAAACCGAAGAAGCTCTGTCCGCACCAAGAGGCAAGCAGCCAGAGCAGGCTGCACACTGGGAAGGAACTGCAGAGTGAGCACCTCTTGTCTGGCTCTAAGACTCCGAGTCCAACCTGGGAGAGGGCTTACTGAACCCTAGCTCCTCAGTGAGTCATCTGCTGGTCAGGGCTCCCTCTTAGCAACACCCCAGGAATCCAGAAAGCATTCTGGAGATCTACCTAGGTCATTTTATCTCCTATTCTCAATCTCTTCTTCTTTTTTTAAATTTTATTTTATTGTTTAAAGTATTACAAATAGTAGTACATATGTCTCCTTGTTTTCCCCCATTGACCTCCCCCCTGCCTCCCCTACCCCCAGGCACATGCCCTCATCCCCCCTCCCCCCAGTGTCTTGTGTCCATTGGTTATGCTTATATGCACCCATACAAGTCCTGCAGTTAATCTCTTCCCCAACCCCCTCCCCAACACTCCCCAGCCTTCCCGCTATAATTTGACAGTCTGTTCGATGCTTCACTGCCTCTGTATCTACATTTTTATTCATCAGGTTATAATGTTCATTTTCCATAAATGAGTGAGGTCATGTGGTATTTTTCTTTCATTGCCTGGCTTATTTCACTTAACATAATGCTCTCTCCAGATCCATCCATGCTGCTGCAAATGGTAAGAATTCCTTATTTTTTATAGCAGCATAGTATTCCATTGTGTGGATGTACCATAGTTTTCTAATCTACTCATCTGCTGATGGGCATTTGGGCTGTTTCCAAATCTTAGTTATTGTAAATTGTGCTGCTATGAACTTAGGGGTGTATATATCCTTTCTGATTGGTGTTTCTAGTTTCTTGGGGTATATTCCTAGAAGTGGGATTACTGGGTCAAATGGGAGTTCCATTTTTAGTTTTTGAGGAAACTCCATACTGTTCTCCACAATGGCTGCACCAGTCAGCATTCCCACCACAGTGAAGAAGGGTTCCTTTTCTCCGCATCCTCGCCAGCACTTGCATTTGTTGATTTGCTGTTGATACCCATTCTGACAGGTGTGAGATGGTACCTCATTGTTGTTTTCATTTGCATCTCTCAGATAATTAGTGACTTTGAGCATGTTTTCATATTTCTCTTGGCCTTCCTTCAGTCTTCTTTTGAAAACTATCTATTTAGGTCTGTTGCCTATTTTTTTTATTGGATCATTTATCTTCCTTTTGTTATGTTGTATGAGTTCCCTGTAAATGTTGGAGATTAAAGCTTTATCAATGATAACATTGGCAAATATGTTCTCCCATACAGTGGGCTTTCTTGTTGTTTTGTTGATGATTTCTTTTGCTGTACAAAAGCTTTTTATTTTGATGTAGTCCCATTTGTTTATTTTCTCTTTAGTTTCCATTGCCCTAGGAGCAGTATCAGTGAAGAAGTTCCTTCGACATATGTCTGAGATTTTTCTGCCTGTGGATTCCTCTAGTATTTTTATGGTTTCCTGTCTTATGTTTAAGTCCTTTATCCATTTTGAGTTTATTTTTGTGTATGGTGTAAGTTGGTGGTCTAGTTTCATTTTTTTTTTTTGCATGTATCTGTCCAATTTACCCAACACCATTTATTGAAAAGACTGTCTTGACTCCATTGTATGTTCATGCTTCCTTTGTCAAATATTAATTGAGCACAGTGGTTTGGGTCGATTTCTGAGTTCTCTAATCTATTCCATTGGTCTATATGTCTGTTCTTGTGCTAGTACCAGGCTGTTTTGAGAACAGTGGCTTTGTAATACAGCTTGAAATCTGGTATTGAGATCCCACCTACTTTGTTCTTCTTTCTCAGGATTGCTGCAGCTTATTCAGGGTCTTTTTTTTAAATTCCAGATGAATTTTTGGAGAGTTCTTTCTAGGTCTGTGAAATATGCCATTGGTATTTTAATGGGGAGTGCATTGAATCTATAGATTGCTTTGGGTAGTATGGACGTTTTGATTATGTTGATTCTACCAATTCATAAACATGGTATGTTCTAACATATGTTTACATCTTCCTCTATCTCTTTTTTCAGCGTCCTGTAGTTTTCCGCATATAGGTCTTTTACCTCCTTAGTTAAGTTTATTCCTACATATCTTAATTTTTTTTGGTGCGATGGTAAATGGGATAGCTTTTTTAGTCTCTCTTTCTGTAAGTTCACTATTGGTGTATAGAAATGCCATAGATTTCTTGGTGTTAATTTTGTATCCTGCTACATTGCCAAATTCATTTATTAAGTCTAATAATTTTTTTATGGAGTCTTTAGGGTTTTCTATGTACAATACCATGTCATCTGCAAATAAGGACAGTTTTACTTCTTCTTTTCCAATTTGGATGCCTTTTATTTCTTCTTCTTGTCTAATTGCAATGGCTAATATTTCCAGTACTATGTCAAACAAGAGTGGTGAGAGTGGGCATCCCTGTCTTGTTCCTGTTCTTAGGGGAAATGGTTTTAGTTTTTGCACAGTGAGTATGATGTTGGATGTGGGTTTGTCATATATGGCTTTCATTATGTTGAGGTTTGATCCTTCTTTTCCCACCTTGCTGAGAGTTTTTATTAAGAAAGGGTGTTGGATTTTGTCAAATGGTTTTTCTGCATCAATTGATATGACTATGTGATTTTTATCTCTCAATTTGTTTATGTGATGTATCACATTTATTGATTTGCGGATATTGTACCATCCTTGCATCCCTGGGATAAATCCTACTTTGTCATGGTGTATGATCTTTCTGATGTAGTGCTGGATCTGATTTGATAGAATTTTGTTGAGGATTTTAGCGACTATGTTCATGAGGGATATTGGCCTGTAATTCTCTTTCATTGTGTTGTCTTTATCTGGTTTTGGTATTAGAGAGATGCTGGCTTCATAGAATGAGGAAAACCTTTTTCCATCCTTCCACTTGAATTTTTTGGAATAGTCTGGGGAGGACAGATTTAAGTTCTTCCGTGAATGTTTGGTAAAACTCCCCTGTGAAGCCGTCTGGCCCCGGGCTTTAGTTTGCTGGGAGCTTTTTGATGACTGCTTCAATTTCTTCCATAGTTATTGGCCTATTGAGATTTTTAGATTCTTCCTGATTGAGTTTTGGAAGGTTATATTTTTCTAGGAATATGTCCATTTCCTCCAGGTTGTCTAGTTTGTTAGAATAGAGTTGTACATAGTATTTTTTAACAATCCTTTGTATTTCAGTGGGGTCTGTTGTTATTTCTCCTCTTTCATTTCTGATTTTGTTTATTTCGGTTCTCTCTCTTTGCTTCTTGGTGAGCCTGGCTAGAGGTTCATCAATCTTGTTTATCTTTTCAAAGAACCAGCTCTTGGTTTCATTGATCTTTTGTATTGTTATTTTGGTCTCTATGCCATTTATCTCCACTCTGATCTTTATTATTTCCTTCCTTCTGCTTACACTGGGCTTCTCTTGTTGCTCTCTTTCTCACTCTTTGAGTTGTAGGGTTAACATGGTTTCTTGTTTTTTTGCAGTAGGCTTGTAGAGCTATAAGCTTCCCTCTCAAAATTGCTTTCGCTGTGTCCCATAGATTTTGGTTTGTTGTGTTTTTATTGTCGTTTGTTGCCATGATGGTTCTTTTTTTATTTTTCTTTGATCTCTCTGGTAATCCAGTCATTGTTTAATAGCATGCTATTTATTCTCCAGGTGTTTGATTTTTTTGGATTGTTTTTATTTTAGTTGATTTCCAGTTTTATGCCATTGTGATCTGAAAAGATGCTTGATATGATTTCTATATTCTTGAATTTGAAGAGACTATACCTGTGACCCAATATATGGTCTATCTTTGAAAATGTCCCATGTGCACTTGAGAAGAATGTATATTCTGTGGCCTTGGGGTGAAATGTTCTGAAGATGTCAATTAATTCCATCTGGTCTAGTGAGTCATTTAGGATTGATGTTTCTTTGCTGATTTTTTCTTTAGAGGATTTGTCCATTGGTGATAGTGGGGTATTAAAGTCCCCCACTATGATTGTATTGCTTTCAATCCCTCCCTTGATAACCTCCAGAAGTTTTTTTAATGTATTTGGGTGCTCCTGTGTTGGGTACGTATATGTTTACCAGAGTTATTTGTTCTTGTTGCATTGCTCCCATTAGTATTATGAAGTGGCCTTCCTTATCTCTTGTTATGTCCTTCATTTTGAGACCTAATTTTTCAGATATAAGTATTGCTACCCCAGCTTTTTTTCATTTCCATTTGCCTGAAAAACCTTTTACCATCCCTTCACCCTCAGCCTGTGTTCATCTTTTTTTCTGAGGTGGGTTTCTTGTAGACAGCAGATATATGGGTCATGTTTTCTTATCCATTCAGTTACCCTTTGTCTTTTGATTGCGGCATTTAAGCCATTTACATTTAAAGTTATTATTGAGAGTTGATTGCAAGGAGGAATCCAAGATGGTGGCGTAGGTAAACACCTAAACTGCTGCCTCGCACAACAATTTCAAAACTGCAACTAAAAGACAAAATGTCTATCACCCAGAACCACAGGAAAGCTGGCTGAGTGGAAGTTCTACAAGTAGAAGGAAAAAGAAAAGAGCATTGAGATGTGCTGAAAAGCTGAGGTACGGAGGTGAGTGATCTGGGCTGGCGGGAGGCATTGCTTTTTTCAACCCAAAGGGAGACAAGCCACCGATTACTCTGAAACACAGTTTCTGGGGAGACGTGGGGGACCCAAACTCCTATGGGGAGAAGCTGGACTGTCTGTCACCGGGTCAGAAAGTGAGGGGGGCCTGCTTGCAGAGCTGCGCGCAAGAATAATTGTTTACTGCGCTGGGGCATGGGGACACAGTCGGAGACACAGAGCCGGCTAACTAGCAGCCATTGCTGTTTGCCACGCCCTAGCCTAGTGACGCCCTGAGACCCCGCCCCACACAACCTACAAACCCACCCAAGCTCAAAGCAGCAGTGTTAGCATAAGAAAGGCCTGCCCTATCGCAGCTTAACCTAACAAACTTGCAGCCCGGATCAGACAGCTCCAAAACCTCCAAACCCCAAGCAAAGAGGAGAGAACTGTAGCTCTCGCTGTAGCTCCTGCTGGGTGGACTCAGACAGTAGCTGACCTGCACCCATTGGAGATCCAGAAGCCAGTGTACCTAGTGGTCAGTGTGAGAAACCAGATTTCAATTCCTCACATCCATAAGTGACACATTCAAGAGGCAGACTCAGCGAGCACCAAAGCCCCACTGAAACAAGTCCTGCGCCATAAGCGTGTCTCCAGCACAGCAGTTCTTATAGACACAGCGAGTCCTCACAGCTGATTGGCCTGGAGGTCAATTCCACCCAGCTTACCAACAGCAATTAAGGCTTAACTACACCAAGACTTTGCACTCAGCCCACAAAGGGGTGTACCAAGAGCGTCCACATCAGGTGATTGGGGAGGCTGAGCTATTGCCCCCTATCAGTCACCTACCACACAAAGCCACTCCATCAACACAGGGAAGCAGCCAAAATGCGGAAACAAAGAAACATGTCACGAATGAAAGAAATGGAGGAAAGCAAACTACTGGACGACATAGAGTTCAGAACCACATTTATAAGGTTACTCAAGAATCTTCTAAAAACCGCTGAGAAACTTGATGACACTTCTGAGGAGCTTAGTGAGACCTTCAAGGACCTTAATGAGAATGCCAAAAAAAATGGAAAAGGACCAGTCAGAAATGAAGCATACACTGTCTAAAACAAAGAATATACAGAAACTCAACTGTAGATCAACGTACCCCAAGAATCAAACCAAAGATCTGAAATATGAGAAAACAAAAAACACCCAACCAGGAAAATAAAAAGAAAAAAGAATCCAAAAATATGAAGATAGTGTAAGGAGCCTCTGGGACAACTTCAAGCGTACCAACATCCAAATTTTTGGGGTGCCAGAAGAAGAGAGAGAGCAAAATACTGAAAACCTATTAGAAGAAATAATGACAGAAAACTTTCCCTACCTGGTGAAAGAAATAGACTTACAAATCCATGAAGCGCACAGAACCCCAAACAAAAGGAATCCAAAAAGGACCACACCAAGACACATCATAATTAAAATGCCAAGGGCAAAAGGCAAAGAGAGAATCTTGAAAGCAGCAAGAGAAAAACAGTTAGTTACCTATAAGGGAGTACCCATATGACTGTCAGCTGATTTCTCAGCAGAAACTATGCAGGCCAGAAGGGAGTGGCAAGAAATATTCAAAGTGATGAACAGCAAGAACCTACAAACAAGATTACTCTACCCAGCAAAGCTATCATTCAGAGTTGAAGGTCAGATAAAGAGCTTCACAGACAAGAAAAAGCTAAAGGAGTTCATCGCCACCAAACCAGGATTACATGAAATGCTGAAGGGTATTCTTTAAGAAGAGGAAGAAGAAGAAAAAGGTAAAGATAAAAATTATGAACAACAAAAGGACATCAAATACATACCTACCAACAAGTGAATCTAAAAATCAAGTAAATAAAAAATCTGAAGAACAGAATGGACTGGTGAATATAATAGAATCAGGGACATAGAAAGGGAGTGGACTGACAATTCTCAGGGGGAAGCGGGTGTGAGTGGTGCGGGAAGAGATTGGACAAATATCTTATTCCTATGGATGAAGACATTGGCAGGGGGTAAGGGCATGGGGTAGGGTGGGGTGGGGAATCAGGTGGAGGGGAGCTATAGGGGGAAAACAAAAAGAGGAACAGTTGTAATCTGAACAATAAAGATTTATTTAAAAAAATAAAGTTATTATTGATAGGTACTTGTTTGTCACCATTTTTATTCTTTACCCCTGTGTTCCTTCTTCGCTTCCTATTTCTTCTTTTTACATCAGACCCTGTGGCATTTCTTGCATTGCTGGTTTGGTGGTTATAAACTCCCTTAGTCCTTTTTTGTCTGTGAATCTCCTGATTTCACCCTCAATTTTGATTTATAGCCTTGCTTGTACAGTATTCTTGGATTCAGACCCTTCCTTTGCATGACTTCGTATATTTCATTCCATTCCCTTCTGGCCTGATGTGTTTCTATTGAAAAATCAGTTGATAGTCTGATGGGGGAATCCTTTTTAGGTAACTTTCTGTCTCTCTCTGGCCGCTTTTAAGATTCTTACTCTTTTGTTGGTGTTTGCCAATTTAATTATAATGTGCCTTGGTGTTGGTCTTTTGGGATTCTTTTTGTTTGGATTCTGTGAGCTTCTTGGATTTGTGTGAGTTTTTTCTTCCCTATATGAAGGAACTTTTCTGTCATTATTTCTTCAAACAGGTTTTCTAGTCCTTGCTTAGTTTCCTCTCCTTCTGGCACCCTTGTTATGTGGATGTTGTTTCCTTTCATGTTGTCCAAAAGTTCCCTTAGGCTCTCCTCCTGTTTTTTATTTATTTTTTTCTAGATGCTGCTCTGCTTGGATATTTTTTCCTACCTTGTCTTCTAGCTCACTGATGTGGTCCTCTGCTTCTTCTAGTCTACTGTTGATGCTTTCTATTGAGTTCTTTATAGCAGCGATGTAATTTTTCATTTCTTCTTGGTTCTTCTTTATTTCCTCTTGGTTCTAACACATATTGTTGAATTTGTCTTCCATTCTTTTCAGCCACCTTATCACCATTTCTCTGAATTCTTTCTCTGACAGGTTGCTTGCCTCCATTTTGTTTACTTCCTTTTCTGGTGATGACTCCTTTTCTTTCATATGCGGGCTGTTTCTTTATCTCCCCATGATCTCTCTTCTCTGGGTATTTGGTCATGTAGTTCTCTCTCTCCTTTTCCTAGGTGAAATCTGACCTTTATGTGAGAAGGTGCAGGGCTTCTCCGAGTCCACGTATTCATGTTGCTTGGGGTCCAGTGTTCCTGGGTTCGCAGCTGTTCCTTGGGTGGTGTTGTTGTAGATTCCTGGGATTTTTAGGCTTCCAATAACAGCCTCTCTCCCCTTCAAGATGGCGCAGTCTCCAAGAGTAAATATTCTTGACCTTGGCTTATGCAATTATTTCTTAAATATGATACCAAAAGCATAAGCAATAAAAGTTTGATGAATTGGACTTCATCAAAATTTAAAACTTTTGTAATTCAAAAGACACCATCAATAAGATGAAAAGATAACTATATCTGACCTTCAGGTCCCTTGTTTGTAAAATGTAGATGATACCACCGTCAAGATTGCTGGCTCCCACCTCCGTTTTGCACCTCGCGAACCCCAAGAGCCACAAATTCAAGTTCTCAATCTCTTCTTCTGATTGTTTTAATTCCTGGGATATCTCTTCAACTTCATTTTTAATCCCTTTTAATGAATTTTCTTTGCGCCTGTTTCTTTTCCATTTCCAAGGGCTCTTTTCTGTGTTCAGACTGTTTTCTAAATGACATCTATTCTTTTCTAATGATACAATAATCTTCCTTGTTTCTGTGAACATCTTGTAGTTCTGGGAAGAGAGTGTATGAGGGGTTGTTTTTTTGTTTTGTTTTGTTTTGTTTTGTTTTTCCTGCAGTTTCTGGTTCCTTTCAGGTCTATTTGTGTCAATCTCTGTCTTCCATGTCAGAGATTGTCCTCAAGTGTCTTCTAATTTTGTTTTTTTCTGTTCATTGTTAAGCGGTAATGGGGAACAAACAAATCCTATAAAACTATATTGAATTCAGTACCTATGTAAAAGAGAATAGACCTTTTTGTCAAGTGCACATTTAAGAAATTTGACCAAATATTTGCATAATGGCCACCAAGAAAACCTCAGGAAACTAAAAAACAAACAAAAAAAACCCCAAAACAACCAAAAAAAATAATAATAACATCCTCTGATTATAATTCAATAAAACTAGAAATTGCCTTAGTTCACTTGGTTCACTGGATAGAGCATTGATCTGTGGACTGAAGGGTCCCAGGTTTGATTCCAGTCAAGGGAACATGCCTGGGTTGTGGGCTTAATCCCTAGTGGAGGGCATACAGGAGGCAGCTAATCAATGATTCCCACTCATCCTTGATGTTTCTCTCCCTCTTTCCCTCTCCCTTCCTTTCTGAAATCAATAATATATATATTTTAAAAAATTGAAATTAATGACAGAATTTTTAAAAAATCAAAAATTTCCTTTTCCCTGACAATTTAAAAACTCAACTAAAAAAAAAAACAAACAAAAAACTCCTGAATTAAAGGGAAAATAAAATTGCAAAATTTCTTAAGCATACTAATAATGAAAACATAAGATAGAATTCCAGTGATACCACTAAAGTAGTAATCACAAGAAATACTATAGCTGTGAATACTTGGTAGGATAAAAGTGAAAACAGCCCTAGGTGGTTTGGCTCAGTGGATAGAGTGTTGGCCTGCAGACTGAAGGGTCCCCAATTCATTTCCCATCAAGGGCACATTCCTGGGTTGCGGGCTCCATCCCCAGTAGGGGGCATGCAGGAGGGAGCCAATCAATGATTCTATCTCATCATTGATGCTTTAAAAAATGTTTTATATTGATTTCAGAAAGAGGAAGGGAGAGGGAGAAAGATAGAAACATCAATGATGAGAGAGAATCATTGATCGGCTGCCCCTGCACATTCCACACAGGGGATCAACCCCACAACCCGGGCATGTGCCCTGACCGAGAGTTGAACTGTAACCTCCTGGTTCGTAGGTTGACACTCAACCACTGAGCACACCGGCTGGCTCATCATAAATGTTTCTATCTCCCTCTCCCTTCATCTGTGAAATCAATAAAAATGTATATTTTAAAGTGAAAACATAAATGTAAATGAATTTAACATTCAAAATAGAAAGCTAGGAAAAAGATAAAGTAAACCAAAAGGAAGAAGAAGAAAGGATTAAGAAGAATAAAAATATTTGTGAAAAAGAAAAGAGCAGTACTAGAGGATAAAAAAAGTGGGTTATTTATAAAACAACATACAAACCATTGACTAACTTAAAATTTAATAAGAAAGAAAGCATACATACACAAATATACAAAAAAGGGAGATATAGCATAAAAACAGAGAAAATAATTTTTAAGAAACTACTTGATAAAATTATGCAAATAAATATGAAACTAAGAAGAAATATGTGTTTTAGCAAACAAACCTTATCAAAATTAGTCCTATTAATTACTATAGAAGAAATGAAAAGGTCAACAAGTTATTCCATAAAAACAAATAAAAAAGAATCACTAAGCCAAAGGGTTTCAAAAAGAAATTCTACATAAGATTTAAATATCAGATAATTCCTGCCATGGCCAGTGTGGCTCAGTGGTTGTAGTGTCAGCCACTGCACCGAGGGATCTCTGGTTCGATTCAAAAGCTCATACCTGGGTTGCGGGTTCACTGTCCACCACTGATCTGGGCACATGTGGGAGGCAACCAGTTGATGTGTCTCTCTCACATAGCTGTTTCCCTCTCTCTCTCTCTCTCTCTCTCTCTCTCTCTATATATATATATATATATATGATTTTCTCTCTCCCTCCATTACACTCTTTCTAAAAAGCAATGGAAAAATATGTCCTCTAGTGAGAATTAAAATAAATGAATGGGAGAGGAATCCAAGATGGCGGTGTAGGTAAACACCTAAACTGCTGCCTCGCACAACAATTTCAAAACTGCAGCTAAAAGACAAAATGTCTATCACCCAGAACCACGGGAAAGCTGGCTGAGTGGAAGTTCTACAACTAGAAGGAAAGAGAAAAGAGCATTGAGACGTGCATGAGCGCTGAAAAGCTGAGGTACGGAGGCGAGTGATCCGGGCTGGCGGGAGGCGTTGCTTTTTTTAACCCAAAGGGAGACAAGCCCCAGATTACTCTGAAATCCAGTCTCTGGGGAGATGCGGGGGACCCAAACTCCTACGGGGAGAAGCTGGACTGTCTGCCATTGAGGGTGCCTTGCTTGCAGAGCTGCGCGCAGGAATAATTGTTTACTGCACTGGGGCACGGGGCTTGGGGACGCCGACGGGACGCAGAGCCGGCTAACTAGCAGCCATTGCTGTTTGCCACGCCCTAGCCTAGTGACACCCTGAGGCCCCGCCCTGCACAACCTACAAACCCACCCAAGCTCCAAGCAGCGGATTTAGCATAAGAAAGGCCTGCCCTATCACAGCTTAACCTAGCAAACTTGCAGCCCGGGTCAGACAGTTCCAAAACCTCCAAACCCCAAGCAAAGAGGAGAAAACTGTAGCTCTCACGGTACCTCCTGCTGGGTGGCCTCAGACAGTAGCTGACCTGAACCCCATTGGAGATCCAGAAGCCAGTGTACCTAGTGGTCAGTGTGAGAAATCAGATTTCAACTCCTCACATCCATAAGTGACACATTCAAGAGGCAGACTCAGCGAGCACCAAAGCCCCACTGAAACAAGTCCTGCGCCATAAGCGTGTCTTCAGCGCAGCAGTTCTTCCATTATAGACACAGCGAGTGCTCACAGTTAATTGGCCTGGAGGTCAATTCCTCCCAGTGTACCAACAGCAATTAAGGCTTAACTACACCAAGACTTTGCACTCAGCCCACAAAAGGGTGTACCAAGAACATCCACCTCAAGTGATTGAGGAGGCTGAGTTACTGCCCCCTATAGATCACCTACCACACAAAGCTACTCCATCAACACAGGGAAGCAGCCAAAATGTGGAGACAAAGAAACTTGTCACAAATGAAAGAAATGGAGGAAAGCAAACTACTGGATGACATAGAGTTCAGAACCACATTTATAAGGTTACTCAAGAATCTTCTAAAAACTGCCGAGAAACTTGATGACACTTCTGAGGAGCTTAGTGAGACCTTCAAGGACCTTAATGAGAATGCCAAAAAAATGGAAAAGGATCAGTCAGAAATGAAGCATACACTGTCTGAAATAAAGAATATACAGAAACTCAACTGTAGATCAACGTACCCCAAGAATCAAACCAAAGATCTGAAATATGAGGAAACAAAAAACACCCAACCAGAAAAACAAAAAGAAAAAAGAATCCAAAAATATGAAGATAGTGTAAGGAGCCTCTGGGACAACCTTAAGCAAACCAACATCCGAATTTTTGGGGTGCCAGAAGAAGGGAGAGAGCAAAATATTGAAAACCTATTAAAAGAAATAATGACAGAAAACTTTCCCTACCTGGTGAAAGAAATAGACTTACAAGTCCAGGAAGCGCACAGAACCCCAAACAAAAGGAATCCAAAAAGGACCACACCAAGACACATCATAATTAAAATGGCAAGGGCAAAAGGCAAAGAGAGAATCTTGAAAGCAGCAAGAGAAAAACAGTTAGTTACCTACAAGGGAGCACCCATACGACTGTCAGCTGATTTCTCAGCAGCAACTATGCAGGCCAGAAGGGACTGGCAACAAATATTCAAAGTGATGAACAGCAAGAACCTACAACCAAGATTACTCTACCCAGCAAAGCTATCATTCAGAGTTGAAGATCAGATAAAGAGCTTCACAGATAAGAAAAAGCTAAAGGAGTTCATCACCACCAAACCAGGATTACATGAAATGCTGAAAGGTATTCTTTAAGAAGAGGAAGAAGAAAAAGGTAAAGATAAAAATTATGAACAACAAAAGGACATCAAATACATACCTACCAACAAGTGAATCTAAAAATCAAGTGACTAAAAAATCTGAAGAACAGAATGGACTGGTGAATATAATAGAATCAGGGACATAGAAAGGGAGTGGACTGATGATTCTCAGGGGAAGCAGGTGTGAGGGCTTCAGGAAGAGATTGGACAAAAATCTTACTCCTATGGATGAAGACAGTGGCGGGGGGTAAGGAAATGGGGTGGGGTGGGGAACAGGTGGAGGGGAGCTATAGGGGGAAAACAAAAAGAGGAACACCTGTAATAATCTGAACAATAAAGATTTATTTAAAAATAAAAAAAGTGAATGAATGAATGAATAACTAAATATAGATAAATATCAGATAATCCCATTGTTATTTAAACTATTTTAGATAATTTAATTTTAGGAAGCACATATAATATTAACCCACCAACCTGGTGGACTACCAGGTTGTTTATTACCATAAATTTCAAATTTATTTAGAACATAGCCCCCAAATTTTTATTCCAATAAAAGGAAACCATAGACTGTACTCTCTTAAGAATTTCCATGCAGTGAGAGAGGAAAAATGGTGGAGAAGTAAGTGGAGGTTACAGAGACATGCTCCCAGGACCAAACTGGAATTACAACTAAAATACAAAAATTATCCCAAATAATCAACAGAAGACTAGCTGGAGAGAACCCTGATAACCTAGGATAGAAAGTGGAGACCACATAGAGACTGGTAGGAAGGGCAGAGCAATGAAAGCACAGGCTAGGCTCCCACAGACACTGGCTGAAGTTTTGGAAAGATATCTTAGCTGTGAGGGGTTGCCACTGAGAATTCTGGAGTCTAATTCCCAAACTGGGCCCCCCAGAAGAGAGCACCAGAACTGAGAAAGGTGCCCACATATCACCTGGCTGTGGAAAGCATCTGGGTTTCTGTCTGACATGGAGAGGTGGCTGGAAAGGCAGGCACCCTTATGGGGCCAATGCACAAAATTTTGTGTGCAGCCACTCACTTTGTGATTCGACAGAGGGAGGGCAGAGTGGACTAGAGCTGTATGAGTAGAAGCCAGGGTTAGGGGTTATTGGGTTAGAGCTCAGAAGGCAGACACCCCTGTTTACTGTGCTGAGTCATTCCCTCACACTGTGGAGGTCATCTTTCTCAGCCAGACATTTACTATCCAGGCAGTTTTTGCCTGGGAGGGAAGACACTTGACCCACACTATTGGAAAACACCTTGCCCCACTCTGTGGAGTTCCTGAGGTCCATTAAGAGACTGGGAATAACAATTAGCCTCCAGGCATAAGCAATTGCTCCACCCTGTTGGAAAACTTCTTGCCACACCTGTGGATGATTGCCTCAGGGCTCCTCAAGACTGAATCCAATCAGTCTTCAGGCAAAGGCAGGTGTCTAGAGGCTTTGAGTCTTTGCTTGAGCTAATTAGAAAGAAATAGCATTTGACACTGTCCTGCACTAAAGATTGAGATGTGTAACAGATCTACCTAATACATACTAGATGTACCAGTTAATAATGTGGGTTTTGTAATCAAAGAAAACACGATAATTTAAAGAGAAACATCAAAAATGCTTTATTTAAAGTAATGTCCATCACTAGCTACACATTTCCCCCATCTGTAGGTAATTTGTGGATACCATCCCAATAAAACTTTTCTTGTTTTGAGGCAAACCATTCAGAGACTCAGTTTTCCACTTCTTTGTGTGTTTTGAAGTGCTGCTCAGAAAGTGTGTGTGCCATCGATCAGAACAAGTGGTAATCTGAAGGAGCAAGGTCTGGTGAATACGGTGGGTGGGTTGATACTTCTCAGGCAAGATCTCTTAAGGTGTCTAACTAGTTTTGAAATGTGTGATGGTGCATTATCATGAAGCAAAATTACTTTGCCATGCCTTGTGGAACATTCTAGTTGTTTCACGATCAAAGCGTGGTTCAAATTGATTACTTGTTGTCAGTAGTGATCAGTATTAATAGTTTCTTTCACCTGGTTTTAGAAGTTCATAATAAACCACACCTTCCTGATCCCACCAAACGCGGAGCATTGTCTTCTTTCTGAAGTGATTTGGCCTTGCAGTCGATGTTGATGGTTGACCTGGATTAACCCATGATTTTGTTAACATCTTTAGCAAATTTGACATATGAAGTTTTGAAGCTAGTTGTCAATACAACAAAATGGTATACATATCAAATTGCATATATATCAACATATGTGTCACTCCATCTATTGAAAAAAAAAACCTGCATTATTAACTGGTACACCTAAGTAGTCACCAACCCAAACAGGCAGCCAAACTGGGAGATAAAGAAATAACCCCCAAATGAAAGAACAAGATAATTCTCCAAAAGAAGAGATAAATGAAGTAGAGATAAGAAATTTATCTGATACACAGTTCAGAATAATGAAGATAAAAATGCTCAACAGCATGAGAAAAGATATATTAACTATGAAAAAACCACACAATTGGAAATAAAGAACAACATAGCACTAATAAAGAACACATTGGAAGAAATACACTGCAGATTAGGGGAAGCTGAGGATTGGATAAGTGAATTAGAAGACAGGATAGAAAAAAAATCACTCAATAAGAGAACCAAAGAAAAAAAATCAAAAAAGAGGTTTGTTTAAGGGAGCTGTGGGACAACATGAAATGTAACAATATTCACATAATAGATGTGCCAGAAGGGGAAGAAAGGGAAGAAGGGATAGAAAACATGTGTGAAGAAATAATGGCAGAAAACTTCCCTAACCCGGTGAAGGAAAAAGTCACACAAGTTCAGGAGGCACAGAAAGTCCCAAGCAAGAAAATCCCAAACAAGTCCATGCCCAGACACATCATAAATACAATAATAAAAATTAAAGACAAAGAGAGAATCTTTTTAAAAATATATCTTTAGGAGAGCGAAAAGATGGCAGCTGGCAAGATGGAGGTGAGGGAGAGGAAGTGAGTGAATGAGGGTATGACAGAAGAGTGTGTGGATGTGTGTGGTGTGTGTGTGAGTGAGTGAGGGAAAGTTAAACCTCGCAGGAGCAGCAGGGGCTGGCAGACAGGCTCTCCTTGACAAGAAGAGACTACCACCGCTGCGGGCACTCCCTGGATGGCAGGACTCCAGCACGGAACCCATACCATCTTGAAGGGGAGAACGGTCTTTTTTAGGAACTCATCAACACCACCAACCATACAGGCTTTAGAACTGCCCTGTGACCCAGCAGCCACTCCAGTCAAAATGCTGCTACCCCAGCTGCGGAACCGCAGACCCTGGGACCTCCACCTCCAAAGGTGTGCCGCTCAGCAGCAGTAAGTGCAACCTTCCCCTCCCCAGCGGCAGAACTCTGGAATCATGAGTATCCAGATTCGCATGTTTCCAGCCACACAGGGCACTCCACTCCTTAGGCAGCGCTTGGGAGCTGCTGAGAGCCCCCGAGGGTAGGATTCTGCACAGACAAGGGCACACAGCCCCCCAGTCGAAATTCTGAATTCCCTCTTCCTGGATAACTTCCCACATTCACCCCAGTGGCTCAACCGCAGTGCCAGGACCCCTCAGAGTGCATCAGATGTGAGCCCATCTACCCACAGGGCGCTAGTGGGAGCCACTGTGAGCTCTCCCTGGGTGCGATCTTGAACAAGTGGGGCCACAATCCACCTCCAGCAGTAGAAGTTTTGAATTCACTCATTCTGGATACCAGCCCACAGACGCCTCAATTGCACAGCTACACTGCCAGGGCCCTTCAGAGTCCTTCAGTGTGCCTCGCTGGCAAACGTACCTCGGGTGCTCCTGTGAGCTGCCACTGGGAGTAAGCACTTATCCACCACAGGTGCAACAGCAAAAGCTGGGTCTGCCCACCCCAATACTGCAGAACTCTGGGCACCACAGTCACGTCTTTTAGAGAGCAGGCCCCCATAACCCCATGACCCCAACAGACGGTTCCTGGGTGCCACTGTGAGTCACTACTGGGCACGCGTGATTTCAATTAGGGGTACAAGACAGCAAAAATTGGGACACTCCCCTCCACACAGCTGACTTCTAGACACCGCATTTGTGCCTCTCAAGCTTGCAGGCCTACATCAAGAGAACCCAAATAGCTCAAGTAGGGAGCAACACTAGATTAACAAGCCCAGGAGAACTGAGAGATTACGACAGTAGCACCATCCCCAAAAGAAACTGGGTAGCAAAGCAATTGGATCTACAATTAAAACATTACAGGAAAACATGAGAAGACAAAACAAAAACAAAACAAAACAAAAAAACAATCCCCAAAGGAAAGAAAAAGAGGAACCACCAGAAAGGGAGTTAAATGAATTTGAGACTAGCAGCTTATCAGAGATAGAATTCAGAGTAATGGGTATAAGGATGTTTAAACGGATGGATGACAAATACACACAACTCAATGAGAACTATAAGGACCTGAATGAGAATGTCACCAACATGAAAAGAAACCAAGAGAAGATGAAGAACGACATAGCTGCAATAAAGAACACAATGGAAAGCCTAAACAGTAGACTAAAAGAGGCTGAGGACCACATCAGCGAATTAGAAGACAAGGTAGGAAAAAACACACAAACACAGCAGCAACTGGAAAGAAGACTTAAAAAGCAAGAGGAGAACCTAAGGGAGCTTTGGGACAACACAAAACAAAACAACATTCACTTAATAGGGATAGCAGAAGGAGAGGAAGAGAAGCAAGGAATAGAAAACCTGTTTGAAGAAATAATGACAGAAAACTTCCCTGATATTGGCAAGAAAAAAAGCTATGCAAGTCCAAGAAGTACATAGAGTCCCAAACAAGTTGAACCCCAAAAGACCAACACCAAGACACATCATAATTAGATTGGTGAACACCAACGACAAAGTAAGAATCTTAAAGGCTGCCAGAGAGAGACAGAAAGTTACTTACAAGCAGTCTCCTATCAGAATATCAAATGATTTCTCAACAGAAACATACCAGGCCAGAAGGGAATGGAATGAAATATACAAAGTGATGCAAAGCAAGGGACTAAATCCAAAAATACTATACCCGGCAAGGCTATCATTCAAAATTGAAGGTGGAATCAGGAACTTCATAGACGAAAAAGGGCTAAGAGAGTTTATCACTACCAAGCCAGCAATGCAAGAAATGCTAAAGGGAATGCTGTAAAAAGAAGAAAGAGAAAGGCAAGAAGAAACACAAACACTAAGGAAAAATATGACAACAAACATGTACTTGTCAATAATAACATTAAACGTAAATGGATTAAATGCACCACTCAAAAGACATAGGGTAGCTGAATGGATAAGAAAACATGACCCATATATTTGCTGTCTACAAGAGGCCCCCCTCAGAGCAAAGGATTCACTCAGACTGAGAGCAAAGGGATGGAAAAACATTTTTCAGGCAAATGGAAATGAGAAAAAGCTGGAGTTGCGATACTTATATCTGATAAAATAGACCTCAAAGTAAAGGCCATAATAAGAGATAAGGAAGGCCACTACATAATACTAAAGGGAGCAATTTAACAAGAAGATATAACTCTGGTAAACATATATGCTGCACCCAATGCAGGAGCACCCAAATACATAAAAAATCTCCTGGAAGGTATCAAGGGAGAGATCGACAACAATACCATCATAGTGGGAGACTTTAATACACCACTGATATCACCGGATAAATTCTCTAGACAAAAAATCAGCAAAGAAACAGCAATTCTAAATGACACACTATATCAGATGGACCTAATTGACATCTTCAGAGCATTTCACCCCAAAGCCACAGAATATACACTCTTCTCAAGTGCACATGGGACATTTTCAAAAATAGACCACATACTGGGTCACAAGCAAAGTCTCCCCAAATTAAAAAAGACTGAAATCATATCAAGCATTTTCTCAGACCACATTGGTATAATATTAGAAATAAGCTACAATAAAAACATTCCAAAAAATTCAAACACTTGAAAGCTGAATAGCATGCTACTAAACAATGATTGGGTTATCAATGAGATCAAAGAAGAAATTAAAAACATCCTGGAGACTAGTGACAATAAAAACACAACATTGTAAATCCTATGGGACACAATGAAAGCAGTCCTGAGAGGGAAGTTTATAACTCTACAGGCCTACCTCAAAAAACAAGAAAAAATGGTAATAAATCATCTAACTCAACAACTCAAAGAATTAGAAAGAGAGCAACAAGGAAAGCCCACAGTGAACAGAAGAAAGGAAATATTAAAGATCAGAGCAGAAACGAATGATATAGAGATCAAAAGAACAATACAAAAGATCAATGAAAACAAGAGCTGGTGCTTTGAAAGGATAAACAAGATTGATGAACCTCTAGCCAAGCTCACCGAGAAGCAAAGAGAGAGGACCCAAATAAACAAAATAAAAAATGAAAGAGGTGAAATAACAATAGACCCCACTGAAATACAAAGGATTGTTAAAAAATACTATGTACAACTCTATTCTAACAAACTAGACAACCTGGAGGAAAAGGACACATTCCTAGAAAAAATACAACCTTCCAAAACTTACTCAGAAAGATTCTAAAAATCTCAATAGGCCAATAACTATGGAAGAATTTAGCAGTCATCAAAAAGCTTCCAGCAAACAAAAGCCCGGGGCCAGACGGCTTCACAGGGGAGTTTTACCAAACATTCACGGAAGAACTAAAACCTATCTTCCTCAGACTATTGCAGAAAATTCAAGAGGAAGGAACACTTCCAAGCTCCTATGAAGCCAGCATCACCCTAATACCAAAACCAGATAAAGACAACACAATGAAAGAGAATTACAGGCCAATATCCCTCATGAACATAGATGCCAAAATCCTCAACAAAATTCTATCAAATCAGATCCAGCAGTATATCAGAAAGATCATACACCATGACCAAGTAGGATTTATCTTGGGGATGCAAGGATGGTACAATATCTGCAAATCAATAAACGTGATACATCACATAAACAAAATGAGAGATAAAAATCATATAGTCCTATCAATTGATTCAGAAAAGGCATTTGACAAAATCCAACACCCTTTCTTGATAAAAACTCACAGCAAGGTGGGAATAGAAGCATCATACCTCAACATAATAAAAGCCATATATGACAAACCTACAACCAACATTATACTCAATGGGCCAAAACTAAAACCATTTCCCCTAAGAACAGGAACAAGACAGGGATGCCCACTCTCACCAATCCTGTTCAACATAGTGCTGGAAGTACTAGCCATTGTGATCAGACAAGAAGAAGAAATAAACGGCATCCAAATTGGAAAAGAAGAAGCAAAACTATCCTTATTCGCAGATGACATGATACTGTACATAGATAACACTAAAGACTCCATAAAAAAATTATTAGATTTAATAAATGAATTTGGCAATGTAGCAGGATACAAAATTAACACCAAGAAATCTATGGCATTTCTATACACCAATTGTGAACTTACAGAAAGAGAGACTGAAAAAGCTATCCCATTTACCATCACACCAAAAAAATTAAGATACCTAGGAATAAACTTAACTAAGGAGGTAAAAGAACTACATTTGGAAAACTACATGATACTGAAAAAAGAGATAGAGGAAAACATAAACAGATGGAAGAACATACCATGTTCATGGATTGATAGAATCAACATCATCAAAATGTCCATACTACCCAAAGCAATCTATAAATTCAATGCACTTCCCATTAAAATACCAACGGCATATTTCACAGACGTAGAACGAACCTTGAAAAAATTCATCTGGAATAAAAAAAAGACCCCAAATAGCTGCAGCAATCCTGAGAAAGAAGAACAATGTAAGGGGGATCTCAATACCAGTTTTCAAGCTGTATTACAAAGTCACTGTTCTTAAAACAGCCTGGTACTGGCACATGAACAGACATATAGATCAATGGAATAGTATAGAGAACTCAGAAATCGACCCAAACCCTATGCCCAATTAATATTTGACAAAGGAGGCATGAACATACAATGAAGTCAAGACAGTCTCTTCAATAAATGGTGTTGGGAAAATTGGACAGATACGTGCAAAAAATGAAAGTAGACCACCAACTTTCACCATACACAAAAATAAACTCAAAATGGATAAAGGACTTAATCATAAGACAGGAAACCATAAAAATACTAGAGGAATCCACAGGCAGAAAAATCTCAGACATATGCCGAAGGAACTTCTTCACTGATACTGCTCCTAGGGCAATGGAAACTAAATATAAAATAAACAAATGGGACTACATCAAAATAAAAGCTTTTGCACAGCAAAGGAAACCATCAATAAAATAACAAGAAAGCCCACTGCATGGGAGAACATATTTGCCAATGATATCAACGATAAGGGTTTAATCTCCAACATTTACAGGGAACTCATGTAGCTTTACAAAAAGAAGATAAAGAACCCAATCAAAAAATGGGCAACTGATCTAAATAGACACTTTTTGAAAGAAGACAGAAGGAAGGCCATGAGACATATGAAAACCTGCTCAAAGTCACTAATCATCAGAGAGATGCAAATCAAAACAACAATCTGGTACCATCTTACACCTGTCAGAATGGCAATCATCAACAAATCAACAAACGACAAGTGTTGGTGAGGATGTGGAGAAAAAGGAACTCTTTCACACTGCTGGTGGGAATGCATTCTGGTGCAGCCACTGTGGAGAACAGTATGGAGTTTCCTCAAAAAACTAAAAAGGGAACTCCCATTTGAATCAGTGATCCCACTTCTAGGAATATATCCCAAGAAACTAGAAACATGAATCAGAAAGGATATATGCACCCCTATGTTCATAGCAGCACAATTCACCATAGCTAAGATGAGTGGATTAAAAAACTGGTACATCTACACAATGGAATACTATGCTACGGTAAAAAAGTAGGAGTTCCTACCAGTTGCAACAACATGGATGGAGATGGAGAGCATTATGTTAAGTGAAATAAGCCAGGGAGAGAAAGGTAAATATCACATGATCTCACTCATTTGTGGAATATAATGAACGGCATAGACTGATGAACAAGAACAGATCCAGAGACTGAGAAACGTCGATCAGAACCTCAAACCTCAGGGAAGGAGGGGGTCGGTGGGAGTAAGGGGGTGAGATCAACCAAGGGACTTATGTGCATGCATATGAGTATAATCAATGGACGCAGACAACAGGGGGGTGGGGCATGAGTGAGTAGTGGGGGGTAATGCGGGAATAAGGACACATATGTAAAAATAATAATAATAATAATAAAATAAAAGTAAAAAAAAAAAGTAGAAAAGAAATTGTGAAGTAACCAGAACCCTAAGAACGCCTGAGAACGTCTTTCTTGCCATGCTAGCAGTCATCAGCTGTACAGTAATATTACCTGGGGAAAATGGGGAAGTATTTTGGACTTATGTTCCTGACCCTTCATGTGTTAGGAGCCCTTACGTGGGCTGATTCCCAGCCTAATGTAGTCACCAATAATACCAAACACCTTGGTCATCCAGGAGGACCATGGGTGTGGCAAGGAAGTATAATTACACAGGGGTCGCCACCCAGCTTCTCTTTTGTATGACACAAAATCAAACCACTGCTCCTTTGTGTGTAAAATTAAAGAGAGGTTTCTGGCTTGCATGGATACCAAAGGAAGGGACTATCACTACTTGCTCCTGAGAGAGGTTCAGAAAATGTGACTAAGACCTTGTCTATACAAAAAGAAATTGACAACCAGTTTGAAATGGAATTGCCATGGCCTAGAGCAAAGAATATCTTTACATGATATTATTCCACAATGTCATTATAATTTTTCCCAGATTTGTATTACCCGCCATTACCTATAATAGTACCTTGCACCCTTGGGAATCAATAAAAAAATCATCTTTTTGGTGCTTGGAGACAAAGGTAACACATCTCTTGATATTTTAGAATTACAACAGCATAATGTACTATTATCCCAAAGAAACTTACAAACGAATTCTTTGAATGTCTGGCAGCAATTTAAAAAAGACATGAAAGGATTTAATCCCTTCCACTGTGTAGAGGGCCCCCTGGGAAGGCACCTGAGCATTCTATATTGGCCACACTTGCCCTTTTGGCCAAGAGGGACCCTCTTCTCACAATCCAATTGCCCACAGCTGTTGCCTGTGCTTTCTGTTCATGCTGAGGTTGAAGCCTCATGGTGGCTGGTACCATGGATCTGTCTCTCGCCCAGTGGGGTGAGCTGGGCCCTCCCTGGAGAAGAAACCTGGGTTCCCCAAGGTATGTGATTAGTGCCAGGGGCCTCATCAACAGGCGAGGGGATCCCAAGGCAGGTGCTGGGTGTGTAGGCCACAGGGGCATAGGCCACCAAGGAGAACCTCACATCACCCTGCTTGGCCCCGGTGAATGGCTGGTTAACCAGAGACGGGTAAGATTCCTTAGGGAAGGAACAACCTAAGACAGGCACAGTTGCAGAGGGGCCATCAGGAGAGAACTTGGGAGTCAACAGAGGTGGGGCACAGACCCTCACTCCCCCCCCCCCCCAACTTTGCAGGGGCCTGAACCCTTACCCCTTCTGAGGGAGGTCTCCTGCCCCCATGGCTGCTTTGCTTCCCATGCCCAGCTCAAATCGGGACCCAGGTAACAGACAGAAACTTGGCCGACAGCAGCTGCCCTCTCACTGCAACAAGACTTGTTTGAGTTGTCTTGTATCCATGGTGTGGGGAAGTGGATTTTTGATATCTAAATCCAGTCTAGCACCAGGAATGCTCAGGGCCTACTCAAGAAGGCAAATAATCCTTCCCACTAATATTTGCAGGGTAAAATAAGATTGTTGATAGAGTATTAAATTTGACAGTGAAATAGTAGTCAAGTTCTCAGACTAATTTAAATTGCCTAATTGAAATAAGTGAATATTCTAGAAAAATTAATGGTATTGGACAAAAAGCTGTTCCTAAAGTGTTAACTAAAATTTTTATTGGTAGTTCATCTCATGGTAAAATTGCGTAACATGTAATGAACCTAAAGCAGTTATATTTTAGTGCAAAAAAATTAAAATTTAAAAGCTATCAAGACTACATTATAAAATTTCCAAAAGCCTCCTAATATTTAAATCAAAAAAGGGGGGACAGTAGAAGAATATCATGTAAGGAAAAATACCCTGTAAGTAAATTACATCTAGAAAATTTTTACTTTAGAAAATTAACTTTCATATGTAATGCAAGGCACCCATTAAAAACACACATGGTGTAAAAACAAGCCAAAGGAAAATCGTTTGGGCAAAAAAATGAAAAAGGATCTCAAGTAAAATTTATAGAAAAGATTCCTTTATTAACTTTTGGTTGAGAATATGTTTGTATATTTTCAGAAAACACCTCCAAGACCATGAAGATTCCTGCAACAGAGAGGAATTGTTCCAGCCATGAAGACAGAAGACAAACAGTCCAGAGATGGAAGATGCTGATGACACCTTGCAATTCTAGCAGTCAGCAGCTGTGCATCACTGCAGGTTGCCCAGGACCAAATCATAGAGGTTCGGACCTGCATTACCACCATTTGTCCACCATCCAGAACTGTAATATCATTGTTGACATGTACACATAAGGAAGTGTTTGACATTGAAATTGGGACTCAAAAGAACTGTTATCCCAGAAAGAAACTCACTACAGACTGGGGGAAAAAAAGACATAGGGTAGCTGAATGAATACAAAAACATGACCCAACTATATGCTGTCTACAGGAGAACCACTTTAGAACAAAAGACTCACACAGGATGAGAGGGAAGGGATGGAGAGGTATCCATGTAAAGAGAAAAGAGGAAAAAAAAAGCTGGAGCAGCAATACTCATATCCGATAAAATACTATTAGACTTCAAAATGCGGACCCTCAGAAGAGACAATAAAGGTCACAATAACATTAAAGGGATTGATCCAACAAGAGGATATAATCCCAGTTAACATGTATGCATCCAATATAGGAGCACCTAAATATATTTTAAAAAGCTTCCAGAGGACTGTAAGGAAGCCATTGAGAACAATACAGTCATAGTAGGGAACTTTAACACCCTGCTGACCTCACTGGATAGATCTTACAGACATACAGTTATCAAGGAAACGGTGACTGTAAAGCACACACTGGATCAGATGGATTTAATTGACATTTATAGAACATTTTGCCCCAAAGCCCTTCTCAAGTGCACATGAGTCATTCGCAAAGATATACCACACATTAGGACACAAAACAAGTCTGTACAAGTTCAAGAAGATTGAAATCATATCAAGCATCTTCTCAGATCACCATGGAATGAAATTAGAAATCAAATACATTAAAAACACTAAAAACCGTTCACATACATAGAGGCTAAATAGCATGCTATCAAACCTGAATGGGTTACCAATGAGATCAAGAAAGAAATGAAAAACTTCCTGGAAACAAATGAAAATGAACACACAACAACCCCAAATCTCTGGAGCTCTTGAGAGGGAAGTTCATAGCACTACAGGCCTACCTTGAAAAACAAGAAAACTTAATAATGAACTGTTTAACCCTACAACTTAAAGAATTAGAGAGAGAACAACAAGAAAATCCCAGAGACAGCAGAAGGAAGGAAATAATAAAAATGAGAGCAGAAATAAATGACATAGAGGCTACAAAAAAAAATTACAAAAATCAATGAAAGCAAGAGCTGGTGCTTTGAAAAGATAAAAAAGATTGATGAACCTTTAGCTAGACTCATCAAGAAACAAAGAGAGAAGACCCAAATAAAAAAAATCAGAAACAAAGGCAGTGAAGCAATCACTGACACCACAGAAATACAGAGGACTGAAAGAAGATACTATGAACAACTAACTACATGCCAACATGCTGGACATTTTGGATGAAAATGACAAATTCCTAGAAAAATACAGTCTCCCAAAAGTGAATCAGGAAGAATCAGAAAACCTGAATAGGCCAATAGCAACTGGTGAAATAGAAGAAAAAAAAACACACAAAAAAACACACAAAGAAAAACAAAAGAAAAAACTCCCAGCAAACAAATGTCCTGGTCTAGATGATTTCACAGGGTAGTTTTACCAAACATTCAAAGAAGAATTAACACCTATCATCCTCAAACTATTCCTCAAAACCCAAGAGGAAGGAACACTTCCAAGCTCTTTTTATTCAGCCAGCATTATCATAATTCCAAAACCAGATGAAGACACTTCAAAGAAAGAGAATTACAGGACAATATCCCTGATGAACTAGATGCTAAAATCCTCAACAAAATATTAACGAATAGGATTCACAATTTATTATAAAGACCATACATCATTACTAAATGGGATTTATTCCAGGGATCCAAGGCTGGTACAATTTATGCAAATCAATAAACATGATGCATCACATATACAAATTGAAAGACAAAAATCATATGATCATATCAATAGACACAGAAAAAGCATTCAACAAATTCTAGCACACATTTTTGATAAAAATTCTCAGCAAAGTGGGAATATAGGGGTCACATTTCAACAAGACAAAGGCCATATATGACAAACCTACAGCTAACATCATACTCCATAGCAAAAACTAAAATAATTTTCCCTAAGAACAGGAACAAGACAAGGATGTCGGCTTTCACCACTCTTATTCAACATAGTACAGGAAGTCCTAGCCATAGCGATCAGACAAGAAGAAGAAATAAAAGGCACCCAAATTGGAAAGGAGGAAGTAAAACTGTTGTTATTTGCAGATGGCATGACATAGAAAACCCTAAAGACTCCACCACAACACTACTAGATTTAATAAATGAATTTGGCAATGTGGCAGGATACAAAATCAATACCCAAGCATCAATGGCTCTTTTATATACCAAAAATGAATTCTTAGAAGGAGAAACTTAACAAGTCCATTTACCATTGCAACAAAAAATTTAAGATACTTAGGAATAAATTTATTCAAGGGGGTAAAAGATTGTACTCAGAAAACTATAGGATGTTGACAAAAAGAGATTGTGGAAGATATAAACAAATGTAAGAATATATCGTGTTCATAGATTGGTTGAATTAACATCATTAAAATGCCAATATTACCCAAAGCAATCTATAGATTCAATGCAACCCCTATTAAAATACCAACAGCATATTTCACAGATCTAGAACAAATGCTCCACAAATTTATATAGAAGCAAAAAAGGCTCCACATAGTCGCAGCAATCTTAAGAAACAAGATCAAAGTTAGAGTAGTCACAATACTAGATTTCAAGTTATACTACAAAGCCATCATAATCAAACAGCCTGGTCCTGGCACAAGAACAGGCATGTAGATCATTGTAATAGAACAGAGAACCCCCACCCCCCCCGCAAATCGACCAAGTCATTACCCTGAATTAATATTTGACAAAGGAGGCAAGAACATACAATGGAGTCAAGACAGTCTTTTCAATAAACAGTATTGGGGAAATTAGACAGGTAAATGCAAGAGAGAGAGAGAGAGAGAGAGAGAAAGAGAGAGAGAGAGAGAGAGAGAAAGAAACTAGGCCACCAACTTACACCATACATAAGAATAAACTCAAATGGCTAAAAGACTTACATGTAAGTCTTGAAACCATAGGAATCTAGAAGAAACCATAGGCAACAAAATCTCAGACATCTCTCATAGCAATATGTTTGTGGATACATCTCCTAGGACAGTGGTCGGCAAACTCATTAGTCAACAGAGCCAAATATCAATAGTACAACGATTGAAATTTCTTTTGAGAGCCAAATTTTTAAAACTTAAACTTCTTCTAATACTACTTCTTCAAAATAGACTTTGCCCAGGCCGTGGTATTTTGTGGAAGAGCCACACTCAAGGGGCCAAAGAGCTGCATGTGGCTCGTGAGCCATGGTTTGCCGACCACTGTCCTAGGACAAAGGAAACTAAGGAGAAAATAAACAAATGGTACTACATAAAAATAAAAAGCACATCAAAACGAAAAGGGAGCCCATTGTATGGTAGAACATATTTGGCAGTGGTACTTCTGATAAACAGTTAATATCCAAAATATATAAGGAACTCATAAATCTTACCAAAAGAAAGACAAACAATCCAATAAAAAAATGGACCAAAGACATAAATAGACACTTCTCTAAAGTGGACATACAGATGGCCAAGAGACATATGAAAAAATGCTCGAAGTCACTGATCATCAGAGAGATGCAAATTAAAACGACAATGAGGTATTACTTCACACCTGACAGAATAGCTACCATCAACAAATCAACAAATGACAAATGGTGGAGAGGATGTGGAGAAAAGGGAACCCTAGTACACTGCTGGTGGGAATGCAGAATGGTGTAGCCACTATGGAAAACAGTATGGAATTTCCTCAAAAAGTTAAATATGGAACTTCCATTTGACCCACTGATTCCACTTCTAGGAATATATCCTAAGACTTCAGAAACACCAATTAGAAAGAATGTATGCACCCCTATATTCATAGCAGCACGGTTTACAATAGCTAAGATCTGGAAACAGCCCAAGGACCCATTAGTAGATGAGTGGATTAAAAGCTGTGGTACATTGCCTGGCCAGCGTTGCTCAGTGGTTTGAGTGTCAACCTATGAACCAGGAGGTCACGGTTTGATTCCCGGTCAGGCACATGCCTAAATTGTGGGCTCAGTCCCCAGGAGGGGGCGTGCAGAAGGCAGCCAATCCATGATTCTCTCTAATCATTGATATTTCTATCTCTCTCTCCCTCTCCATTCCTCTCTCAGAAATCATTTAAAATGAAAAGCAGTGGTACATTTATGCCATGGAACACTATGCAGCAGTAAAAAAGAAGGAGCTCTTACCCTTTGAGAAAGCATGGAGGGATCTGGAGAGTATTATGCTGAGTGAAATAAAGCAGTCAGAGAAAGACAAGTACCCCATGATCTCACTCACATGTGGAATTTAATTAACAAAATAAATTCCTGAACAAAATAGATTCAGAGACACAGAAGCACGAGACAGGCTGCAGAACCTCAGAGGGAAGGTGGGGGGCAGTGGGTGGGTGGGAAGAGATAAACCAAAGACCTTGTACGCATCTATGTGAAACCCCTGATCACAGATAATAGGGTGGGGAAGGCCGGGGCAGAGGGCGGAGATGGGCCAGAGGGGGACTTTAAAGGAAAAAACGGAGCATATGAAATATTTTCCACAATAAAGATTTAAAAACAACAACAACAAAGAATTTCAATGTAAAAACTTAGAATCTAACAGCAATTTTAAAAGATCCATTGTCCTCAGGTAGGTAAGCTCAGTGGTGAGAGCATTGGCCCATGCTCTGAAAGTCAGGTTTATTTCAAGGATGCAAAGGGGTTCCATATTAGAAAATCTGTTAATTTGTAATACTTTCCACAGATATAGATGAGGTATTTGACAACATTAAACATCTACTTGTGTTTCTTAAAAAGTCAAAACACTTAGTAAACTAGAAATTGATACTATGGACTTTAACATGATAAAAAAATATATACTGTAGCTCAGAAGTCAGCATCTTACTGGCTTTCTGCTTAAGTAATGACTAAAATGATGATGTCACTATGTCCTCTATTATATAAGTAGTGGCCCAGTGCACAAAATTTGTGCACATTAAAAGGGGATTAATTAGAGGAAATCTTTTAATATTGCTATTTGCCCTTTCTCTATAATAGAAGTGTCAGAGATGAAAGAAAATTAGTAAAGTGTATATGAAAATTTCCCTCCTGTCAGAGTTTGGGGCGCACCACAGGACCCAGAGTCAAGTCCCCGCCCACCCTTGCACCTCAAAATCACACGAGACCCAGACCCGGCTGTCCCCAGCCCTGTCAAGCCCTGCTGGGCGGGAGGCACAGCCTCAGGTCCCCTATCAAGCCTTGCCGGATGGGGGGCGCAGCCTTAGGTCCCCTGGCCCCAGTGCCGGGGTGGGGAGTGCAGCCTCAGGTCCCCTGGCCTGGCTTCAGGTCTCCCGGCCCCAGCACGAGGGTGTGGTGACCATTTGCATATTAGCTCTTTATTATATAGGATGTGGAGTTGGAGGCATTAGCCAGGACTACTTATAGAAGACATGATTATACATTGTGGTATAAAAGTAGGTTTACAGTTGTGATTATATATAATACAGTTTTTATTCTTATATTATTACTTATTAATTATTGTATTATTTTCCATGCAAGCAACTGTAAACCTACTTTTGTCCCACCCTGCATATCTTGAAAACTGAAGTATTAATGGGAAAACTAGTACAAACAAGATCATTTATTAAATGACCAAAACATTTTATCACGTTAATGTATAAAACCCAAAGATCTTCCTACATACAAACAAGAAACAGATAGAAGACATGATGTAAAGAAGTCCTTGTTTATTATACAAAGTACCAGGGCATAAGTATCTACACTATAAAAGAGTAACATGTAAATTGACTATACCTTTGGGATGCCCACCAGCCATTCAGGAGTGAGTATGCAAATTAACCCAACAAAGATGGAGGGTTAATTTGCATATGCAGGCACTGAGTGACTGGGGACAATGACACAGGTGTTCCACACTGCCCCAGCCACTCCAGGCCTCTGGGCATTGTGGGAAGGCAGAGAGGTGGCTCTGGCCGGAGTGAAGGCGATGCCGGCAGCCAGGGGAAGGAAGGCCCATTCTTGCATGAAACTTCGTGCATCGGGCCTCTAGTAATAGATAATGCCCAAAAGAGGGTGACTAGCAAGGGAGATTCAACTTGGCAGGAATGTTAATTCTTACCACACTAATTTATAAATGGAAAGCAATCCCAATAAAAATACTGGTTTTTGTTTAACCAGGTCATTTGATTATAAAATGTATTTGCAAGTTTAGATAAGCAAAAATAGCCAGTAAGCCCCTTTAAAAAATAGGACAGTGGATAACCTTACCTAAGACCTAACCCTATCAGACATTAGAATATAGTATACAGATTCTATATTTAAAACATTTTAATAATGGCCCATTAATATACAGAATGATCAATGGAACAGAATTTAAAAATCCAGAATTAGACACAATTTAATTTTTAAAGGTATACGTGACAAAGGCAATGTTTAAAAGCAAATAGATTTTTTAAAAAGTACTTTTTCTAAAAGTCCTCACCCAAGGGTTTATTTTTCATTGACTCTCTTTCAAGAGAGAAACATAGATCAGTTGCTTGCTTGGGATCACACCTGAGACCCTTCAGTGCACGGAACAATGATCTAACCAACTGAGCCACACCTATGCCCATCTTCTAACTGATTGTTTTTTGCTGTTGTTGAGTTATTAGGGAAATACAAATCAAAACTATAATGAGATAACATCTCATACCTGTCAGAATGGCTATAATCAACAAGACAGGTTAAATAACACAGAGACCCTGGGACCTCTCTGGGGCAGGGCGGACTGGCAGACATTACTGTTTGCTCCACCCTGGTGATTCCCTGAGACCCCACCCCACCCAATTTACAACCCCATCCAAGCTGTATGCAGCAGCTTTTGCATATGAATGGCCTGTCCCTCTTGCAACCTAAAACCTAACAAACTGAAGCTGGGTCAGAGGGCTCCAAAGTGTCCAAAAGAAGGCCTAAGGCCCTGCAGTGGCAGCCTGCATTGCTTCACAGCTGGGCCTCATCTGGGCACCTCCAAACCCCAAACAAAGAGGAGTAATCTGCAGATCTCTCTGTAGCTCCTGCTGGGTGGCCTCAGGCAGTGGTTGACTTTGCATCTCCTTGGAGATCCAAGAGCCAGTGTACCCAGTGGTCAGTGTGAGTCCATATCAGATTACAACTCTTCACATCCATAAGTGACACACTCAAGAGGCAGACTTCGTGAACACCAAAGCCCCACTGAAACAAATCCTGCCCCATAAGCATGTCTCCAGCACAGCAGTTCTCCCAGCGTAGACACAGCTGGTCTTCACAGCCAATTGGCCTGGAGGTCAATTCCTCCCAGTGACACCAACAGCAATCAAGGCTTAACTACAACAAGACTGTGCACACAGCCCACAAAGGGGTGCACCGAGAGTGTCCACCTCAGGTGATTGGGGAGGCTGAGCCACAGGGCCCTATAGCACACCCAGCACACAAAGCCACTCTATCAACACAGGGAAGCAGCCAAAATGCGGAGACAAAGAAACATGTTACAAATGAAAGAAATGGAGGAAAGCAAACGACTGGATATAGAGTTCAAAACCACGGTTATAAGGTTTACTCAAGAATCTTCTAGAAACCTCCGAGAAATTTAGTGAGACCCTCAAGGATATGAAAAGGGACCAATCAGAAATTAAGCATACACTGACTGAAATAAAGAATAATATACAGAGATCCAATAGCAGACTAGAGGATCCCAAGAATAAAGTCAAAGATTTGAAATATGAAGAAGCAAAAAACACCCAACCAGAAAAGCAAAAAGAAAAAAGAATCCAAAAAGTTGAAGATAGTGTAACGAGCCTCTGGGACAACTTCAAGCATACCAACATCAGAATTATGGGGGTGCCAGAAGAAGAGAGAGAGCAAGATATTGAAAATCTATTTGGAGAAATAATGACAGAAAACTTCCCCTACCTGGTGAAAGAAATAGACTTACAAGTCCAGGAAGTGCACAGAACCCCAAACAAAAGGAATCCAAAGAGGACCACACCAAGACACATCATAATTAAAATGCCAAGAGCAAAAGACAAAGAGAGAATATTAAAAGCAGCAAGAGAAAAACATTTAGTTACCTACAAGGGAACACCCATACGATTGTCAGCTAATTTCTCAACAGAAATTATGTAGGCCAGAAGGGAGTGGCAATAAATATTCAAAGTGATGAATAGCAAGAACCTACAACCAAGATTACTCTACCCAGCAAAGCTATCATTTAGAATTGAAGGTCAGATAAAGAGCTTCACAGACAAGAAAAAGCTAAAGGAGCTCATCACCACCAAACCAGTATTATATGAAATGCTGAAAGGTAGTCTTTAAAAAGAGGAAGCAGAAGAAAAAGGTAAAGATAAAAATTATGAACAACAAATACATACCTACCAACAAGTGAATCTAAAAATCAAGTGAATAAAAAATCTGATGAACAGAATAATCTGGTGAATATAATAGAATCAGGGGCATAGAAAGGGAGTGGACTGACAATTCTCGGGGGGTATTGGGGGTGTGGGAAGAGATTGGACAAAAATCTTACACCTATTGACGAGGACAGTGGAGGCGGGGTAAGGGAATGGGGTGGGGTGGGAACCGGGTGGAGGGGAGCTATGGGGGCAAAAAAGAGGAACAACTGTAATAATCTGAACAATAAAGATTTATTTATTTTTTTTAAAAAGGAGGAGTAGACCAGTGGGTGACAGAATCCTGGTTCAGGCAAAAGGAACCCAGATTGATGGTACAATGGAGCTACTCCAAATCTCAGCACTTGGGGTGCTTGTTTCTTCCCTCAGGCTCAGCAAGATGTCAACTCATATTTTGGTGTGGTAGGCAGAGTGTATGGTCCTGGCATAGTTAAGAGTGAGGGAAGGCAGGGAACAGGCATGAATTTGCAAGCAAAATATTGGCGGTGTCCACATCAACAATGTCAGTTCCAAGGCCAAGATTCTCACTGTCTGGGTCAGCAGTGGAGTTGACAGGTTTGACTAGGTCAAGCAGCATAGGTCAGCGAGAGGTGGGGTTGGCTGCTGGGCTTAGGTGGAGCCCAGCCTTGAGTCCGGGGACAGAGAAGCAAGGTCAGGGAGGGGGCGGGTTCCGAAAGGGGGCGGAGCCTGGAAAGGCCGGCGAGAGGCGAGGGCGGGGCCAGAGGTGGGCGGAAGCAGGAGTCAGGGCGGGGTGGGAAGCCGGAGGAGCGGGGCCCGCGGTCGGCGCCTGCGCATGGGGTCGGGCGGGGCTGCGCACGCGCCGTTCGGGGCCCCGAGGGCGAAGTTCGGCGGGCGCGGCCGAGAGCGGGCGGAGGCTCCGGGTCCGGCGCTCCATCCGGCCGCTGACGCGATGCCGGCTGCAGCGGGCGGGGCGGCCGGGCCGGCGGGGATGTGACAGGCGGCCCTTTGCTCACCTGCGGTACTTGCGCCCTCAGGTCTCCGGGCGAGCCGCCCTGGGCCGCACCGAGGAGGCAGAGCGGATCAGAGCGGTAAGGGCCGGATGATGGCGTGGTCGGGTCCCGGCGGGATGCTGACCGCGGCAGCTCGGGCAGGGGGCGCGGTCCGGGTGCTCAGGCCCGTGCGCTGGGTGAGGCAGTGGCGCCCTTCGGACTCCTGCCGCCGGGGTGACCCTCGCGAGCCTCCTGAGGCGAGACGGGCGTGGGCCGGGCTGGACGGCCCCCGTCCCCCAGTTCCCCGAACCCTCGCCCCGGTCCCCCTGTAACCCCGTCTCCTCGTTCCCCACCTCCCACCCTCCGTTCCCCTCCTTCCTCCTCGTCTCACAGTCTCTGTCCTCGCTTCTCCCGCCCCCGCCCGCTGCCCCCCGTCCTCCCCAATCCCCCTGACCCCCTCCGTCTCCCTGTTCCCCCGGCCTCTGGATTCCCCGAATCCTCCCCCCCAACCCCCCAACCCCCCAATCCCCGCCGTCTCCGCCCCGCGAGGCTGCCGCCTTCCTCCCAGGAAAAAGCAGGCCGAGGCTCACGCCCCGAGATTTCTGAGTCAGGGTGCTGTGCGGGTTGGCAGGGGAGGTACCAGAGTGCTCCCGTGACTTTTTTTTTTGGGGGGGGGGATTATTACTGGGACACAACAAAGACACACCCTAAACACGTCCTGAGATGAAACTTCGTGGAGCACACCGTTTGCATAGGCAGGTGCCCTCTCCTTGCAGAGACCCGCTGTTCTCTGCGCGGCCTGTGTCTTAGGCACGGAAGGGGCCTCCTTTGGGGTGGTCCTGGGGGCCGAGCTGGAATCGAGGGTCAGTGACTGCAAACCCGTCATCAGGCCTGCGCCCCGACCAGGCTGCAGAGGAGTGACAGAGGCCCACTCCCGGGGTCCCGGATTGGCGCGTGGTGTCCACCCCATTGGGGATAAATTGTTTTAGGCTTCTCCAAACAGCCATTGGAAATACATTCCTTTTTTCATTTAAAAAACCTTCGTTTAGTTTAAGGAGTTTAGTGGTGACAGCTCTTCTTTAACCAAAAGAAATTTAAAATACTCTCCTCTTGCAAAAGGTAGGCACACAACGTGTCTTACCTGAAATGGATGCATGATAAGGATTTAAACATTTCTGAATGTTTTACTTGAAGTCAGTCATCTCAGATGTTATTACTGTTAGCCTCTCTTAATTTCTTATATAGATCTTTAGTATTTTCTTAATTGGTTGTGTTCTTTAGTGTGCTCAACAAAACTGGCTTCAAATAAACACACTTTCTTGAATCGTTTAGCTGTAATTTTTACTTCACTGTTGTATTAATGTGCCATAGGAAGAAACTGCTACCGGCCCTGAGAGGATGAACTGTCCATTTAAATAAGCACAATTTACTCTGTCTTTTTAATCCAGACCTGCATTTTTTGTTTGTCACCTTGACTCAACTCCTTTGACTGTGTGATGGAAGAATGGGACTTTGATTCTGTGTGTGAAGTCTGTCAGTGACTCTCCGTAATCTGTAGTTGATAAAGTCAAAGTCCTTCATAGTTCTGGTATTCATGTATGTTTCCAATATCATCTTCTACCATTTTGCCTGCCTTCTTCATACAAAGCCTACTTAGAGGTCTCTGAAGATGACATCTTCTGTTGTTGGTTTTACACTGTACTCTGTTGAGAATTCTTCTCTATCTAGTAAACAACTTGCCTTTTAAGACCTAACCAAAATACTCCTACTGAATCTTATCCAGACATTTTATCCTCCTTGTCTCAGCTGATCCAATAGTGCATTGTACATTGTGCAGTTAGCATCTGTCAACTGGTAGTTAATAATTTGTTTTTACCAGACTTTGGGGCTTCTTAAGGAAAGGGAGCTTTGCAACTCTAGCACATACTGTGTGTGGCACAGGTGTTCAAAAACTATTTATTGAATACATTTTTGAGTAATGCTTTCGATCTTGAATATAGCTTTAAGATAGGCAAAATGTGTTAACTACTCACAATATCAGAAAATTTAGAAAAGAGGAATGCACTAATGTGGTACTTTTAAATTTCCAAGAATGAAGTCAAAATTATTGTTGCTTATTAGGAAGTAAACCCCAGTCATGACAAGGCACCAGTGTGTTTTATGGCACAAATGAAAGGGATGGTCCGTAGGACTGCTGCTACTTTGATTTTAGGACTTCAAGGCAGAGTAATTTGCCCAAGGTCATGCAGGTAGAAAAGGTCAGACAGAGCTGGGATCCAATCCAGGCTTTTGACCATCTGTGTATTTTACCTTTGCTCCCAGTTTCCTAATTCTAAATCTTAATAATTATTTTACAATCTGAGTGAGGCATTTTTGGAGGGGGGGATCAATTCTTTTAAATAGTAGAAATTGATTTTGAAAGAATTAAGAGATTATTTGATTCAACTTTTACATTTTTACACCAAAGGATAAGTTGCTTGAGGTTACTTAGTCACCTGTATAACACATCTCCTGACCACATGCTTGTGTATTTTTTTAAAATATATTTTTATTGATTTCAGACAGGAAGGAAGGAGAGAGAGAAACGACATGTATGATTACTCTGTGAGAAGAATTTATCCAATTACTCTATGTGATAGTTTTTTTGGGGAAAAAAATGATAATTGTGGTTTTATGTTTCAGAAGAGTCAGTTTTAAAATGTGTATTACTGTGGTGGACCTGATCAATTCTAACAGGCTTTTTTTATTTTAAAAATAATTTAATGGTCAAAGAATTAAGAAAAAAAACTTTAGATATTCTCATTTATTTCTTACCATATATACATGACTTTATACAACAATCAAGCATAAATATAATATTTAATTTTGCTTTCATAGTTAATGTTTACTTTTTGCTAAAGTTTTTGTACATGTAAATTATTATATAATACTAGAGGCCTGGTGCACGGGATTCGCGCACTGGTGGGGAATGTGGCCTGCGAGGATCGGTCCGCTGTGGGAGCACTGCTTATCCTGGTCTGCCAAGCAGCTATGGACCTGCCCTCTTGAGTGGCTGTTTCTTGGTCCGGCATCTTCCATGGAGCCGGAGCACTCACTTCTCCAGGGGACCCAGGGGGGGCCAGGCCCAGGGACAAGAGCACTGAGAGGCGGCAGAGTAGGCCTCAGTCCTGCGGTGGCCACGAACACACCTCCCAGCCTCCAGGGTCAGCTCTGCAAGCCTGGTGGCGGTGCTGCATGGCCTGTGGGCATCCGGAGGAGGCGGCAAGGAGCGATGAGGAGGAGCCTGGGGCAAGGAGGTGATGATTGCAGCCCGGGTTCCTGCCTGTCGGTCTGGGATTCACAGCGGGAGCAGCCGCTCATCCTGGTCAGCCAAGCAGCACTCCCACTGTGGTAGCACACTGACCACCAGGGAGCAGCTCCTGTGTTGAGTGTTTCCTCCCTGGTGGTCAGTGTGCATCATAGCAACTGGTCGACCAGTAGTTCTGGTTGTTCTGCCGGTTGGTTGTTGGGCTTTTATTATATAGGATTACTAGTTGAGTTGCTTAGTTTTACTAATTGGACATCTAAGTTGCCTCCCATTTGGTAAGTAATGTAGTTAATATATAGCTGTCCTTTGTTTTCTTCTTTTGTTAGGCTAAAGTTGCAGGAGAGGGATTACAAGGTCAGAGAGTATGAAGGTTTTTGTCACTTAAAAAAATGTTTTTATTGATTTTAGAGAAGAGAGAGAGGGATAGAAAGATAGAAACATCATTGATGAGAGACAAACATCCATTGGCTGCCTCCTGCAGGCCCCTACTGGGATGGAGCCCGAAATCCTGGCATGTGCCCTCACTGGAAATCCAATCAGTGCCCTCTTGGTTCATGGGTCACTACTCAACCACTGAGCTACACTGGCTAGTGGTCTTTATCACTTTTGAAAAATATTACCAGGTTTATTTATAAAAGGTTGTATTGATTTATACTGCTTACTGCATTTTAGTTGATAGTTTTACAATACTTTTAAAGGCTTTTGTTTTTTAAAAGTTGGTATTTTACAAATGGGTATAAGGGTACCTGCTATCTTAACATACAATCTGCAGTTGAAAAGCTAATGCAGTATTTCCTACTTTTATTTTATCCTTTGTTGGAATTGTTTGTCCTTTATGTATAAATTTATGGGGATCTTCTAATTTTCATTAATACTTAATTTTTAAAACTGCAAAGCACCCTATCTAATAAAAGAGTAATATGCAAATTGACCGTACCTCCGCTACACCCAGAAGCCATGCCTACCAGCCAGTCAGGAGTGAGTATGCAAATTAACCCAACCAAGATGGCTGTGGCTACGGAGTGAGCAGGAGGCTTGGGTTTTCCCGGCAATGGAGGAAGCCAAGCTTCCTGGCCTGCCTTGGCCTTCGCTCAAGGCTACAAAGTTTCAATTATAGAAGATAAATAAATCCCAACAAAAATGGCTGTGGCCACTGAGTGAGCAGGAGGCTTGGGTTTTCTCGGCGATGGAGGAAGTCAAGCTCTCCGCCTGCTGTGGCCTGCCCCAGTCTCTGCTCAAGGCTACAACGTTTCAATTATAGAAGGCCAATAAATCCCAGCTACCGGGGCCTCCGCTTGGGTCACCAGAGGGCATGGCCAGCCTGCAAACGACCACAGGCCCCTCGCCCAGGCCACCCCATGCCCCAAGGGAACCCCCACCCTGATCCAGGACTCCCTTCAGGGCAAACCAGCCGGCCCCCACCCGTGCACCAGGCCTCTATCCTATCTAATCTAATAAAAGAGTAATATGCAAATTGACCGTCACTCCAGCACACAAGATGACTCCCCCCATGTGGACACAAGATGGCTGCCACAAGATGGCCAGCAAGGGGAGGGACCAGGTCTGCAAGGGAGTGCAGTTGGGGGCAATCTAGCCAGCAGGGGAGGGCAGTTAGGGGTGACGAGGCTGGCAGAGGAGGGAAGTTGGGGGCGACTGGGCCTGCAGGGAAGGGCAGTTGGGGGGGACCCACGCCTGCCAGGGGAGAGCAGTTGGGGGACCAGGCCTGCAGGGGAAGGCAGTTAGGGGTGATCAGGCCTGCAGGGGAGGGCAGTTAGGGGTACCAGGCCTGCAAGGGAGGGCAGTTAGGGGCAATTGGGCTGGCAGGGGAGTGGTTAGGGGGTGATCAGGTTGGCAGGCAGAAGTGGTTAGGGGCAATCAGGAAGGCAAACAGGTGAGCAGTTGGGAACCAGCAGTCCTGGATTGTGAGAGGGATGTCCGACTGCCCGTTTAGGATTGGGCCTAAATGGGCAGTCGGACATCCCTTGAGGGGTCCCAGATTGGAGAGGGTGCAGGCTGGGCTGAGGGACACCCCCCCCCCCGCCCGTGCATGAATTTCGTGCCCTGGGCCTCTAGTACAACAATAAACACAACAAAAACAAAACAAGAGATTAATGTATTTATGATTTTAAGTGCTAATTAAAATTACTGAATTTTTAATTGAATTTATTGGGGTGACATTGGTTTATAAAACTATACAGGTTTCAGGTATATAGTTCTTTAATACATAATCTGTATACTGTATTGTGTATTTGCCACCCAAGTCCAATCTTCCATCATCATTTATCCCCCCTTTTTACGTTCTTCTAAAAATCACAGACTTTTAAGCAAAATTTTGTGATTTCATCTTTTGATTGTGAAATCTGAATGTCTGTCCATCATCTGATGCACACTTATTTTCTTAAGTTTTTAGAATTTGTTTTGTTGTATGTATATATCTTTAGTAAATTATGCATATGATTGAGATTGACTATCACATTCTTACATGTCGAAGTGAGTTTTTTTTTTTCTTCCTGAACTTGAATGGGAAACAAAACAATACAAAGATAAATGTCACATGATCTCACTCATTTATGGAATATAATGAACAACATAAACTGATCAACAAAACCAGATCCAGAGACAGAGAAGCATCAATCAGACTGTCAAACCTCAGAGGGAAGGTAGGGGAGGGTGGGGGTAAGGGGGAGAGATGGACCAAAGGACTTGTATGCATGTATATAAGAATGGCCAATGGATGCAGACAGCAGAGGGGTGAGGGCATCGGTGGGAGGTTTGGGGGAGTAGTAGGGGGATGAGGACACATATGTAATACCTTAATAAAGAAATAAAAAAAAAAACCTAGTTATTTTTTTAAAAATAAACTATAGTAAATTTAGACAAACCAAAATTTTCATGAGAGCAATATTTTGGTTAATTGAAGTTTTTATTGGATCAGGATTAACCAGAAGACCATTTCTGATTTCACTTTTACTATTAATCATTCTAATATATATGAAAGTAAGACCTTGATTATCTGCTTGCTTTGGGGAGTGGGACCTTCTAGATAGATGAGACAACCCAGGGTAATAGTTAATATTGATTGAGTGCTTGGTACTGTGCTGGTGTTTGACATGGAGTTTTTTTATTTCATATAACAGCCCCAAGAGAGATAGGTTCTTTTGGTATCCTCATTTCACAAATGGGAAAACTTAGAGAGGAAAAGTGACCCACCAAAGGTAACCCAGCTAGTAAGCAGTGGACTGGAACTTTACCTACTTTTAAAAGGCTCTCTTTGAAAAATGTATTATATTATTTTATTGTTGTGTGCTAAGGATTTGAACTTTCTTAGGCATTGGAAAGATATTAGATGTTTCAAAGCAAGGGGTTAATATGGTATGTTATGTCTTAGGAGATGGCTGATGCAACAATGTGGAAATATATTGAATTGTGTTTCTGATAGACAGTGGTTGAAATAGGTCATATGAGAAGTGAAATCTGACTGCAAGGTGAATTTGAAGATTAGGGGATATGAGGGAAAGATAGAGGACTTAATAACTGACTTACAAGAGAATGGGAAGTTGGAGTGTTGATTTGGAAAATATCTAGCTAATGACAAGTGAATATGTGGTCACAGCACTTCGTTATATTTATTTTATAGCATTGACTGATGTATTGTACCTAATCTAGTGACATGTTTCCCCCCTTTTCCCCCTTTCTCCCCCCTCCCCCTCCCCCCTGACTGGATATGTGCTTGTCAAGGACAGGTCTGAGTAGATTGCATGAGGTAATACGGAAGAGGGTAAGAGACAACTGCCTGTGGGGAACACCAGATCACCAGAATCAAAGAGTAGATGGAGAAAGAGGAGCTATAGAAAGTAAAGGCTGTCTGGAAGGTGGGGGAGAGCCATCAGTGTCAGATCAGGGGAGAAGTGTTAAGGAGCAGGAAGTATTAGCGAAGAAGTATTAACAGAATGCTGCCTCAGGCTACAAACAGTTCTGGTTGGTGTGCCCTCATGTGATTTTCTGATGGCCAATGGTTATATAGAGCTAAGTTGTTTTTTCCTTTGTTACAAACTCACCCTTCTCTCACCTTTCCCCCTACCTCCCAGCACACACAGCCCATACCTTTCCCACTGTATTCAGTTGTCTCCCACCTCTTTTAATTTCTAACATTTGTTTGCTATGCATACTGATGCTGGGGTTTGACTCAGCCTAATGAGGGCAACCAATCAGAACCCTCCTTTCTTTTTAACGGAATCAACCAATCAGTATGTTAAGTGTAATTTCTGAGTTTTCAGCTCTTCTTGCTTAGTTGATTACTTTTGAATGCCCTCAGAGTTATTTCTCTAACTTTCAAGACTCCTGTTTCATTATTTTGAGGTTTGGAGCTATTGGGAAGGCAGAGGTTTCTTAAAGATTAGGTCCATGAAAGCTGAAGTTTTTTGTATTGTTTTTTATTGCCTGTTTTTATTTCCATGTTGATCAGTAGATCCGCTTGAATATAGTTGGATCCTCTTTGAGGATTGCTAATTTTAACAATGCCCCAGGACCATAATTCTAAATAATTAAGAATTTCAGTTCTCCCTGTACAAGTTTTATACATATCAGGTGTGAGGCTTGTTTTAAATTTCCTTGGTCAGTTCCTAACTTCATATGTCTGCTTTTCAAAGACATATTCCTTAGAAAAGGAATTCATCTTGATTTCTTCTGCTGCCATTTGCTTCAGAGCTCCTTACCCTTCACTCTGCCTTTTCCTTTCCAGTTTTCATCTGCACAGTTTTTGTACTTTGTAAGTACAATAGGAAAGGGAAACAGATAAACACGGGTAACTATTTCCCTCCCTCCTTTGCATATGTGTCACCACCCTCCTCTCCTCCATTACTGCCCCAAGCGGTCCAATTTGGCGTGGCCTTCTGCACCATGGCTTCAGTTTGGTGTGTGGGAATGGGAAACACAAGACAGCTCTATAGCTAAGAAATGCTGGCTACCTTGAGGTATTTGGTCCTACTGTGATCTCTGTGCTGGTGTCTGGTATTGGAAAGTCTAGGTCAGTGGTCGGCAAACTCATTAGTCAATAGAGCCAAATATCAATAGTACAACAATTGAAATTTCTTTCGAGAGCCAAATTTTTTAAACTTAAACTTCTTCTAATGCCACTTCTTCAAAATGGACTCGCCCAGGCCATGGTATTTTGTGGAAGAGCCATACTCAAGGGGCCAAAGAGCCTTATGTGGCTCGTGAGCCGCAGTTTGCCGACCACGGGTCTAGGTGACAGCTTATATTTTAGTAGATACTTTCTATTCCCTGGCAAGCTACCTCTCTTTAAAATTCAAAAAAATATCTAGGTCCTGTTTCTTTAAATTCATTCTCCCTCTCTCTCTCTCCTCATCCCCTCCTTGTTCTTCTCTTGGTCCCTTCCCCTCTCCCTCCCACATTCATACCCCATACGAAGATACCACAGTTTTTGATGCCTGAGCCCTTAGTGAATACATCTGAATACATTTAGGGACAGTGAAGATAGGCAGACACCAAAGGTACTTTGAATTGTTGTTGCCATCTTACTAATGATATTTGGTTGCAGCCTGAGTGCTTTGGGGAAATTTGAGAGCTTTCTGTGACCATTATGTCTTGGCAGCCAGTGTTAGGGTTGGGAGTTACAATTTTCTCTGAAGATCATAGCTTAGAAAATCAGGAACTATTCATAATAGCTACTTAAGTGTATAGAATGGGTCTGGTGATATTTTGGTCTGAGTTGATAGGCCAGCTTATAGGAAATATATCCACATGCTGTTCTTTACAGGAAGTGGGGAGGTAGGGGTGGCCATTTTTTCACTTATTCTTTTTATTTTTATTTAAAATTTTTTCTCAAGTTTATTTTCTTCATTTTAGGATAGTCTGGACTTGTCCACCCTTATTTATTACTAGAGGCCCGGTGCATGAATTCGTGCACCAGTGGGGTCCCTCGGCCTGGCCTGCAGGATTGGGCTGAAACCGTCTCTCTGACATCCCCTGAGGGGTCCCAGATTGTGAGAGGGCACAGGCCAGGCCGAGGGATCTCACTGGTGCACAACTGGGGCTAGGGAGGGATGCAGGAGGTTGGCCAGCTGGGGAGGTACTACTGGAGGGCTCCAGGGCGTGTCCAAACCATCTCTCTCAGTCCCAATTGGCCAGACCTCAGCAGCATGCTCACCTACCAGTTGGAGCGTCTGCCCCCTGGTGGTCAGTGCACATCATAGCAACTGGTGGACCGGTCGACTGTCTGCCCCCTGGTGGTCAGTGCACATCATAGTGACTGGTAGACTGGTCGACTGTCTGCCCCCTGCATGTCATAGCGAGTGGTTGAGTGGCCTTAGCATGTCATTAGCATATTATGCTTTGATTGGTTTAATGGCCGACCATATGACCGGACACTTGACATATTATGCTTTTATTACATAGGATTAGATAGGATTGGCTTTAACTGGAGTTGGAAATGTTGCCATTACTGTGGCACTCTTGTAGTCACCATCTTTCCAGGACATGTTAGACACTGTAAACAACACATGCTTTGAGACCAGATACTGAGTCTGGATTTTCCTCATTCGTGTCATCCATCCATTCAAGAAATACCTGTTGAACACTTGCTAGTAATAGTGCAGTGAGGAAAACACATTTTTCTGCCCTATAAAACTCATATTCTAATGATAACATATAGGAAATAAACAAGTATATATGTAATATATCTGCTATTATAGTGCTGTGGAGAAAAAGCAGAATAAGGTGGAAAGAACATGTAAGGGGGATGCTGCTGTTTTATATAAGGTGGTTAGAGAAGGCTGTAGTAATGAATTGTATAATAGATAATGTGAGAGAAGTAATATTGTGATCTAATCTGAGCAGATTTAGGGGAGAGAACATTTGAGGAAGATGGAACAAGAGTACAAATGTGCTTGTTCTGTTTGAGAAGTGGCAATTGTCCCGCCATGTCTTCAAGTTCCCCTCTTTTATTTTTTCTAAGCATTAGAAGAATAAAAACCTTTAAATGGAAATTTTCAGTCATACAAAAAGCATCTCATTTCTCACCTTTAGTCAGCTTCAATAATTTTTATTGAAAGCTCACTGGAGGACATCTTTTCCATTGATTTTTAGAGAGAGTGGGAGAGAGGGAGGGAGGCCAAAGGATAGAGGGAGAGAGGGAAAAAGGGAAGGAGAGTGAGAGGGGGAGAGAGAGAGAGAGAGGAACATCCATGTGAGAGAAATACATCAATTGGTTGCTTCCCTCACATGAGTTGGGACCAGGCCCGGGGATTGAAGCCACAATCCAGGTACCTGCCCTTGACCAGAATCAAACCCAGTACCCTTCAGTGCTTGGGCCGGCACTCTAACCATTGAACATACTGGCCAGGGCAATAGCCAGTCCTTTTAAGGAATTTGCTATAAATTGAAGCTGAGAAAAATAGGTTGGTAAGTGGAGGGGATGTAGAGTCAAGGAATTTTTTTAAAAAGATGGGTGTTTTTCTAGTATCCTATATAATAGAGAGCGAATATGCTAATTGGACCAAACAGCAGAACGACTATCTGGATGACCTTCCCGATGACCGTCAGGATGATCTTCCAGATGAAGCTGGGCTGCAAGGGCCGGCCAGGCCTATGAGGGGCTGCAAGGGGCTGCAAGGGTGTGCTGGGGCTGCAAGGGGCTGTGAGGGCCAGCTGAGGCTCTGAGGGGCTGTGAGGGCCTGCCAAGGCTGTGAGGGACTGTGAGGGGCTGTGAGGGCCAGCTGAGGCTGTGAGGGGCTGCAAGAGGCTGTGAGGGCCAGCTGAGGCTGTGAGGGGCTGCGAGGGCTGGCTGGGCTGCGAGGGCTGAGCCCCTTGCACGAAATTTGTGCATCAGGCCTCTAGTATTTATATAAATAGAGAATATAAAGCTGATGGAGTGATCCGAGAGAGAAAAAAAATTACAGGAATCATTTCTTTTAAAAATAAATGAAATTAGTTTTATCCTAATCTGTGTACCCAGTATCATTATTATATATATCCTTATGTATTAACCTATTTATTTCAAACTATTGACCTGTTGCATGGATTCGTGCACATTGAAAGAAAGTTAATAAAGAAGAAATATTTTAATATCACTATTTACCCTTTCTCTATAATAGAAGTGTCAACCAAATTCACAATGGACAATGATAGGTCAAAATACACGTGTGCAATTGGAACCAGCAAGAACTTTATATGTATTGTGCATGCGCGAGTCAGTGTTTATTTTTAAATTGCCAGTGCATGTCATATGTACCGGCCGGTCTGTCAGTCGGACAGTTGCATGGACGGACGATCGGTCACTTAGCCTTTCATATATAGATGAAGACAGTGGCTTGTGGGGAGAGGTGTTAAAGAACGTTCCTTCCCCCCCATTTTGGTGAGATTTCATTAGTTCAAAACTAACAGTTTTTATATGTGGATAACAATTTTTTTTTTTATAAATTATTATGAAATAGATTAACTGGTCTTTTTTGTTTGTTTGTTTGTTGTTTATTTTGTTGCTAACCTATTCTTCTCTGGTAATTTTTACCTGTTTATTTTTATCAGCAGTTTTACACAGTGTTTACCCAGTAGTAGATTCTAAATTTTGATTGGGTAATCTCTAATATGGTAGTTTTACTATATAACCTTTTTACTAAAGAAACGAAAAATTTAAAAACTTTTTAATTTGGAGTATAATTAAAGGACTTTAAAGGGGAAAATTTGATGGCCACTCTTTTCCTTTTTTTCTAATGTACTTGACCATGCTTTTACTGTAATTGCTTCTGATTATTGAGTTGCTCTCTGAGATAATTTCAGAAAATTAAGTTGAAAGCCCATATTACAGTTACAGCACTTTATGTGCCTCCTTTTGTGGTTCACTTACGTTTAAGTAGTTGTCAGTATTTAGTGCTGGAGCATCATTGCAATAGCTTCTTAATCTTTGTTGGTCTTCCTCCAGATTTTCTTCCCTTAGCCACTGATCCATGCTGCTGATTTTGGATTTCTGAAACACAGATCTGATCAGGTTCTGTTATGGCTTAAAAATCTCCTGTGGCTCTCTGTTTATGGGAGTTAGTTCTCCCTCTTTTTTTTGCTTCTTGCCCACCTCCCTGCACTTGACTTCTGCTTTAAGGGATCTGGAGTGTTCCCTGGGGGGTTCTAATGCACATTTGACATTTCTTAACCAGAGGACCACAGGATAGAAGTCAAATTCTTTTATCCATGTACACAGAAAGTCCTCCGTGAGCTGTAGCCCTTATCATCTGCCATGGTTCCATGAAGATGAGAAACTGATATCTCTGTGCTTTTGTACATACTATTCTTTTTTCCAGAATACCATTAAACTTCTTAGGTATCTTGTTATATCACTTCCTCTTTTTATTTTAATATTTATTTATTTGTTTGTTTGTTTGTTATTTTTTCATTCCATGGACATTCTGTGTGCCCTGCTGGAGAACTTTTTCCCCCCCTTCAAGTATATATTTTTTTATTTCAGAGGGAAGGGAGATAGAAACATCAATGATGAGAGAGAATCATTGATTGGCTGCCTTTTGCACACCCCCACTGGTGATCGAGCTGGCAACCCAGGCATGTGCCCTTGACTGGAATTGAACCCTGGACCCTTGAGTCTGCAGGCCAACACTCTGTCCACTGAGCCAAATCAGCTAGGGCACTTCCTCTGTTTAAAAACTCAATATGGATGTCTCCTTTTCTCTAGGAAAGCTTTCTTTTAGGCATATTTTTATTATGAATCCTCTACTCCATCATATTCTCTACCAGAGGCCTGGTGCACGAATTCATGCATGGGTGGGTCCAGCCGGCCTGCTCCGATGGGGGCCCATCGGGCCAGGCCAGCAGGGGGGAGGAGCTGTGGGAGGTTGGCTGGCTGGCCTGCCCCCAATTGGGGTGTTGGGGGCTGACTGGGGGGCCAGGCTGGCTGGGGGGTGGGGGTTGCCAATTGGAGCCTGGATCAGGCTGGTTGGCTGCTGCAGTGTGCGTCATAGCCATTGGTCATTCAGGTCCTTCTGGTCGTTCCGGTCATTGGGCTTTTCTGTATATAGATTCTTTGTTACCTGTGTTCCTATAACATTTTGCAGTTATTTTATTGTAGTAATTGCTGTATTTTACTCTATTTGCTTTTGTGTCTAGTCCCCCTTGCTCCAACACAAACTTATAAGCACTCAATACATTTTGTTGAATGAATGAATGATGGAGTAAAGTAAAAAATATTTCAACATTGACCTAGTTTTGATTGACCCATTTGGTTGGGCTTTTACATCAATTTTATTTGTATAAAACATACAAATGAGCAATACAGATAGCATGTTTAAGAGAGTCATACTCCAAATTATCTTAGAAAATTAATATTTTCTTAAATGTTTGTTCTTATGAGAAAATAATGAGATTTGTTGATGATTTCATTATATATCACAAATCTCTATTTTTGTCTAAATATCTCAGTATTTTTCTTTGTGGTGTCACTTTTTTCTCTTTGTCATTTTTATTTGGATGCTAGCCTTAGATACCCTCCACCCTAAACATAACTTAAATTCATTCCTTAAACTTGATCTGTACTTTTCCATTCATGTTTTTTATATCACTACTTTGTAAGTTACTTAGGTTTCCCTGCAGCATCTTTTAAAAAATAATTATTTATTTATTTTTCAACTTATTTTTATTGTTGAAACTATTACACATACCCTTCATTCCCCCCACACCCTTTTGCTCACCTCCTTCCAGCCTCTCCCTTCCCTGGCTTTCACTACACTGTTGTCTGTGACCAGGAGCTATGCATATATGTTCTTTGACTAATCTCTTTACCTTCTTTTATCTAGCCCTCCTGCCACACTCTCCTTTGACACTGCTTCAGTCTGTTCCCATGCTCCATGCCCTGGTTTTATTTTGTTCGTCAGCTTACTTTATTTATTAGATTCCATATATAAGTTAGATCAGATGGTATTTGTCTTACTCTGACTGGCTTATTTCAATTTGCATAAAAATCTCCAGGTCCATGCATGCTGTTGCAAAAGGTAATATGTTCTTCCTTTTTAAGGCCAATAGTTTCAACAATAAAAATTACCTTTTACAACAGCATGTAAATTCACCACAGCTTTGTTTATCCATTCATCTACTAATGGGCACTTGGGATACTTCCATATCTTGGCTATTGTAAATAGTGCTGCTATGTGCATAGGGGAGCATATATTTTTTTCTGATTCGCATTTCAGAATTATTAGGCTATATTTCCAGAAGTTGGTTCGCTGGGTCAAAAAGCAGTTCCATTTCTAATCCTCCTATCTAATAAAAGGGTAATATGCAAATTAACCATCACTCCGTCACAAAGATGGCGTTGCCTATAGTGGCCGGGGCGCTGGACGCTGGCAGCATTGCCCTGGCCATGAGCCCCAGTGTCCCACGCGCCCCAGCCCACGGAGATAGGGAGGGCAGGCAGGTGGGCCTCTGGCCAGAGCAGGCCGGGGCGCGGGATTCTGGCGTTGTTGTAGGCCGAGCTGAGGGATCCCCCCCAACTGTGCACGAGTTTTATGCACCGGGCACCGGGCCTCTAGTTTTTTGAGGTAACTCTACAGTGGTTGCACCATTCTACATTCCCACCAACAATGCACTAGGGTTCCCTTTTCTCTACATCCTCAGCAGCACTTGTTTATTGATTTACTAGAGGCCTGGTGCACGAAATTCGTGCACGGGGGGGTGGGTTGTCACTCAGCCCAGCCTGCACCCTCTCCAATCTGGGACCCCTCGGGGGATGTCCAACTGCCGGTTTAGGCTCAAACCCTGCAGGATCTGGCCTAAACCGGCAGTTGGAAATCCCTCTCACAATCCAGGACTGCTGGCTCCTAACCACTCACCTGCCTACCTGCCTGATTGCCCCTAACCACTCTGCCTGTCAGCCTGAAAACCTCCCAACCGTTCCCCTGCCAGCCTGATTGCTGTGTAACTGCTCCCCTGCTGTCCTAATTGTCCCCAACTGCCCTCCCCTGCCACCCCGATCGCCTCCAACTGCCCTCCCCTGCCAGCCCGATTGCCCCAAACTTCCTTCCTCTGCGGGGCTGAAGGGTCTGGGGCACTCTGGCTGGATGAGGCGGGGCTGAGAGGACTGGGGGACTGAGGCTGGATGAAACGGGGCTGAGGGGACTGGGGGACTGAGGCTGGATGAGGCGCATGGTGCCTGCCATCCCCAGTTGGGGCTGAGGGGACTGGGGGACTCTGGCTGGATGAGGTGGGGCTGAGGGGACTGGGAGACTGAGGCTGGATGAGGCTGGTTGCTGTGGGGACTGGGTGAGGCAGAGCTGAGGGGACTTGGGGACTGAGGCTGGATGAGGCGGGGCTGAGGGGAGGGGGGGACTCCGACTGGATGAGGCACGAGGCACCTGCCACCCCCTGGCGGGGCTGAGAGGACTGGGGGACTTTGGCTGGATGAGGCAGGCTGAGGGGACTGGGTGCCACCATCTTGTGGCTGTGGGCGCCGCCATCTTGTGAGGGCATGACAGTCAATTAGCATATCCCCTCTTTATTGACTGTGTGCACCACCATCTTTGTGCCGGTGTGTCAGTCAATTAGCATATTCCCTCTTTATTAGATAGGATTGCTGCTATCCATTCTGGTGGTTATAAGGTGATACTTCATTGTCATTTTAATTTGCATCTCTCTGAGGATCAGTGACTTTGAGCATTTTTTTCATATGTCTATTGGCCATCTGAATGTCCTCTTTGGAGAAGTGTGTCTATTCAGGTCCTTTGCCCACTTTTTAATTGGGTTGTTTGTTTTCCTGGTGTCGAGTTATGTAAGTTTCTTATGTATTTTGGAAATTAACCTCTTATCAGTTATATCATTGGCAAATATGTTCTCTTGTATAGTGGGTTCCCTTTTCATTTTGTTGATGGATTCTTCAACTGTGCAGAAGCTTTTTAGTTTGATATAGTCACATCTGTTTATTTTCTTTGTTTTTCTTGCCCTAGTGGATGTATTGGCAAAAATTATGCTATGATGGATGTCTGAGATTTTACTGCCTATTTTCTAGGATTTTTATGGTTTTGCAACGTACATTTAAGTCTCTTATACATTTTGAATTTATTCTTGTGAGTGGTGTAAATTGGCGGTCTAGTTTCATTTTTTTTGCATGTACTTATCCAATTTCCCAGCACCATTTATTGAAGAGACTGTTTTTACTCCATTATAAGCTCTTGCCTCCTGTATCAAATATTAATTGACTGTGAAAACCTGGGCTTTCAGTTCTGTTCCATTGATCTATATGCTTGTAATGATAGCAGTACCAGTTTGTTTGATAGCATCAATCCGCTGCCTCCTGCACGCTCCCTACCGAGGATTGAGCCCACAGCCCGGGAGCTACTCTTGACTGGGCATGGAAATGGCAACCTCCTGGTGCATAGGTCAATGCCCAGCTGAGCCACACTGGCGAGGGCAGTACCAGGCTATTTTCATTACAATGGCTTTGTAGTATAGTTTGATACCCAGGATTGTGATCCCTCCAACTTTGTTTTTTCCCCCTCAAGATTACTAAGGCTATTCTTTTTTGGTTCCATATAAATTTTTGAAATACTTGCTCTAGCTCTGTGGAATATGCCATTGGTATTTTAATAGGAATTGCATTAAATCTGTAGATTGTTTTGGGTAGTATAGACATTATAATGATGTTAATTTTTCCAATCCATGAACATGGTACATGATTCCACTTGTTTGTGTCTTCCTCTATTTCTTTCTTCAATGTCCTATAGTTTTCTGAGTACAGGTCTTTTACCTCAAGTTTATTCCTACATACCTTAATTACTATTTTTTGTTGCAATAGTAAGTGGGATTTTTTTTTTTTTTAGTTTTTCTGAGAGTTCATAATTGGTGTATACAAATGCCACTGACTTCTGTATATTAATTTTATATCCTGATACTTTGTCAAATTCATTTATTACATCTCACAGTTTTTTGGTGGAGCCTTAGGGTTTTCTATGTTCAGTATCATGTAATCTGCATATTCTCTGCAGTATCTTTAAGTCTCACTTATATATATTATCATTACTGAGTTCTATTATAATTCAGCAAACACTTTCGGCCACTTCTAGTGTTTTTGACTTGTTAGTACTAGTGATGAAAGGTTGAATAAAAGACAACCCCAGTACAAAAATGATTATGATACAATGTAGTAAGTATAATAATTACAGTGGGATATCTAGGGCACCCAAGGAGTATAGGATATCTTTTTCATGTATCCCTTAATTCTTACTTTGGCTACTGCCAGTCTCATTTAGACCTTCATTACTATGTAATTTTAGGACTGCTTAATAGCTTGCCCTGCCTTAACTGTGTTGTCATTCCAGTTCATAATTGAGGCTAGTCACCACAGTAGTTATCTTTAAAAAAAAAAGCTACCCGTCTTTCTTCTTCTCACTCACAGAATAAAGTCAAAAGTAGAATAAAATGTGGAATGCAGTCTTTGGCCTAGACTTCCTTTCTTTTCTTCTGCAATGTGCACCTTCCATTCCAGCAAAACTCTTCTACATTCTATTCTAAACACACTTCACACTACCTTTTTTGCCTCGTTTGGTTTGAGCCATTCCCCCTCCCTGGAATAGCCTCAGCAATCTTGAGTGTTTCCATTCTTGCTTCCTCTACTTACTGAAATTGTATCTATCCTTGGATATAGTTCCTAATTGTTAAATCCATTGTGGACTTTTTATATGGTCATGCCTATGTTTTTAACACCCTCTCTTCCTTTGTCTTCATGATATCACTTCTCTTTTTTGCTTACTAGAGACCCGTTACATGAAACTCATTCACGGAACTGGGGGTGGTCCCCACCGCCCAGCCTGCACCCTCTCCAATCCAGGACCCCTCGGGGGATGTCCGACTGCCGGTTTAGGCCCAATCCCAGCCTAAACTGGCAGTCGGACATCCCTCTCACAATCCGGGACCGCTCCTAACAGAACTGGGGGGGTCCCCACCGCCCAGCCTGCACCCTCTCCAATCCAGGATCCCTCTCACAATCCGGGACCTCTCCTAACTGCTCACCTGCCTGCCTGCCTGATCACCCCTAACTGCCCCCCCTGCCGGCCTGGTCACCCCCAATTGCCACCCCCACCGGCCTGGTTGCCCCCAACTGCCCCCACCCCCCGCTGGCATGGTTGCCCCTTACTGCCCCCACTGCTGGCCTGGTCACCACCAACTGCCCCCCCTGCCGGCCTTGTCACCCCTAACGGTCCCCCCACCCCCCGCCAGCCTGGTTGCCCCTTACTGCCCCCACTGCTGGCCTGGTCGCCCCCAACTCCCCTCCTCTGCCAGCCTGGTTGCCCCTTACTGCCCCCACTGCTGGCCTGGTCGCCCCCAACTCCCCTCCTCTGCCAGCCTGGTCGCCCCCAACTGCCCCCCTCTGCTGGCCTGGTCGCCCCCAACTCCCCTCCTCTGCCAGCCTGGTTGCCCCTTACTGCCCCCGCTGCTGGCCTGGTCGCCACCAACTGCCCCCCCTGCCAGCCTTGTCACCCCTAACTGCCCCCCCCCCGCCAGCCTGGTTGCCCCTTACTGCCCCCACTGCTGGCCTGGTCGCCCCCAACTCCCCTCCTCTGCCAGCCTGGTCACCCCCAACTGCCCCCCCCTGCTGGCCTGGTCAGCCCCAACTGCCCCTTTCTGCCAACCTGGTCACCCCCAACTGCCCCCATTGCCGGTCTGGTCACCCCCAACTGCCCCCCTGCCTACTTGGTCACCCCTTACTCTTCCCCCTCCCAGCCTGGTCACCCTCAACTGCCCCCCCCCCCCACCAGCCTGGTTGCCCCCAACTGCCCCCCCTCCCCCCGCCGGCCTGGTTGCTCCATGCAGCCTGCTGTTCAGTTGTTCGGTCGTCCCTCACTATCCTCCCTGCTGGCCTGGTCGCCCCACACAGCCTGCTGTATGGTTGTTACTGTTACTGTGATGGTGTCGTGGACAATTTGCATATTCCTCTATTATTAGTATATATTCCCTCTCAGTTGTCTTTACTGACTCCTATCCCTAATGTTCATGCTTCCCGAGGTTTCAGGCTGACTTCTGGTTTTTTCTTCATTCTGCCATGCTTTCTTGAACACATGTTTTTATGATTTCCTTTCTGTGTTCATTTCCTCAGCCCATTTTTTTGGTGAGCACTTCTAGTCTTCAGGTTTGCTACTTAGAATGCCCATCTTATTGTCTAGTAGAAAATCTGTGCTAAGCCAGTGTGGCTCAGTGGTTGAGCATTGACCTATGAACCAGGAGGTCACTATTCAATTCCCAGTCAGAGCACATGCCTGGGTTGTGGGCTTGGTCACCAGTAGGGGGTGTGCAAGAAGCAGCTGATAAATGATTGTCATCATTGATATTTCTCTCTCTCCCTCTCCCTTCCTCTCTGAAATCAATTAAAATATATATAAAGAAAACCCTTCCTCTTGAAATCAATTAAAATATGTATAAAGAAAACCTGAAACTTAGAACATCAAAAATTAAGTACATGGTTTTTTCCATTCACCTAATTTTCCCATTTTGATTAATGATGCTGCCAGTAACTCAGTTACCCAAATTATAAACCCAGGAATCATCTTGACCAGGAATCATCTTGACTTCTGTCTCCTATCCTTCATTTTCCATTAGTTGGCAAGTCCTGCTGATGGAGCTGTTTCCTCTCCGTACCCTAACTATTTCTTTTTTTTTTTTTTTAATAAATCTTTATTGTTTAGATTACAGGTGTTCCTCTTTTTGTTTTCCCCCTATAGCTCCCCTCCACCTGATTCCCCACCCCACCCTCCCCCATGCCCTTACCCCCTGCCAATGTCTTCATCCATAGGAATAAGATTTTTGTCCAATCTCTTCCCGCACCACTCACACCCGCTTCCCCCTGAGAATTGTCAGTCCACTCCCTTTCTATGTCCCTGATTCTATTATATTCACCAGTCCATTCTGTTCTTCAGATTTTTTATTTACTTGATTTTTAGATTCACTTGTTGGTAGGTATGTATTTGATGTCCTTTTGTTGTTCATAATTTTTATCTTTACCTTTTTCTTCTTCTTCCTCTTCTTAAAGAATACCCTTCAGCATTTCATGTAATCCTGGTTTGGTGGCGATGAACTCCTTTAGCTTTTTCTTGTCTGTGAAGCTCTTTATCTGACCTTCAACTCTGAATGATAGCTTTGCTGGGTAGAGTAATCTTGGTTGTAGGTTCTCGCTGTTCATCACTTTGAATATTTCTTGCCACTCCCTTCTGGCCTGCATAGTTGCTGCTGAGAAATCAGCTGACAGTCGTATGGGTACTCCCTTGTAGGTAACTAACCGTTTTTCTCTTGCTGCTTTCAAGATTCTCTCTTTGTCTTTTGCCCTTTGCATTTTAATTATGATGTGTCTTGGTGTGGTCCTCTTTGGATTCCTCTTGTATGGGGTTCTGTGCGCTACCTGGACTTGTAAATCTATTTCTTTCACCAGGTAGGGAAAGTTTTCTGTCATTATTTCTTCTAATAGGTTTTCAGTATTTTGCTCTCTCTCTTCTTCTGGCACCCCAAAAATTCGGATGTTGGTACGCTTAAAGTTGTCCCAGAGACTTCTTACACTATCTTCATATTTTTGGATTCTTTTTTCTTTTTGTTTTTCTGGTTGGGTGTTTTTTGTTTCCTCATATTTCAGATCTTTGGTTTGATTCTTGGGGTACGTTGATCTACAGTTGGGTTTCTGTATATTCTTTATTTTAGACAGTGTATGCTTCATTTCTGACTGGTCCTTTTCCATTTTTTTGGCATTCTCATTAAGATCCTTGAAGGTCTCACTAAGCTCCTCAGAAGTGTCATTAAGTTTCTCGGCGGTTTTTAGAAGATTCTTGAGTAACCTTATAAATGTGGTTCTGAACTCTATGTTGTCCAGTAGTTTGCTTTCCTCTGTTTCTTTCATTCATGACATGTTTCTTTGTCTCCGCATTTTGGCTGCTTCCCTGTGTTGATGGAGTGGCTTTGTGTGGTAGGTGACCTATAGGGGGCAGTAGCTCAGCCTCCCCAATCACCTGATGTGGACGCTCTTGGTAATTGACCTCCAGGCCAATCAGCTGTGAGGACTCGCTGTGTCTATAATGGAAGAACTGCTGTGCTGGAGACACGCTTATGGTGCAGGACTTGTTTCAGTGGGGCTTTGGTGCTCGCTGAGTCTGCCTCTTGAATGTGTCACTTATGGATGTGAGGAGTTGAAATCTGGTTTCTCACACTGACCACTAGGTATACTGGCTTCTGGATCTCCAATGGGGAGCAGGTCAGCTATTGTCTGAGTCCACCCAGCAGGAGCTACAGCGAGAGCTACAGTTCTCTCCTCTTTGCTTGGGGTTTGGAGGTTTTGGAGCTGTCTGATCCGGGCTGCAAGTTTGTTAGGTTAAGCTGCGATAGGGCAGGCCTTTCTTATGCTAAAGCCACTGCTTAGAGCTGGGGTGGGTTTGTAGGTTGTGTGGGGCGGGGTCTCAGGGCGTCACTGGGCTAGGGCGTGGCAAACAGCAATGGCTGCTAGTTAGCCGGCTCTGTGTCTCCGACTGCGTCCCCGTGCCCCAGCGCAGTAAACAATTATCCTTGCGCGCAGCTCTGCAAGCAGGCCCCCCTCACTTTCTGACCCGGTGGCAGACAGTCCAGCTTCTCCCCGTAGGAGTTTGGGTCCCCCGCGTCTCCCCAGAAACTGTGTTTCAGAGTAATCGGTGGCTTGTCTCCCTTTGGGTTGAAAAAAGCAACGCCTGCCACCAGCCCGGATCAGTCGCCTCTGTACCTCAGCTTTTTAGCACTTATGCACGTCTCAATGCTCTTTTCTCTTTCCTTCTAGTTGTAGAACTTCCACTCAGCCAGCTTTCCTGTGGTTTTGGGTGATAGACGTTTTGCCTTTTAGTTGTAGTTTTGAAATTGTTGTGCAAGGCAGCAGTTTAGGTGTTTACCTACGCCACCATCTTGGATTCTCTCCCCCTAACTATTTCTTATGAGCCAGGTTCTAATATCCTGAGTGGAGCATTGTAAAAAGCCTCTTCTGCTTGGTCCTGGACATAGCAAACAAGTTTGACATGCTTGTATGTTGGTTATATTATGTAGGAATGCCAAAGGCAAAATAGTTTTGGGTGCCATACCACTAATCCCTGTGTATCCATTAAAGGTCAATTTCCTAAACATATTTTTTAGATGACATTGTTAGGAAATATTTTATGCTTTTTATAAGAAATTTGCTTAAGGATTAAGAGTATGATTTATAAGGATTAGAGGGGAAAAGCAAGAAAAGATGTGTAGAAATAGAAGTCTGGCTGGGTTAAGTGCCAGAAATGATTTTATAGGACATTTTCTTAATGAGCTAAAAAAAAGAAAATGATTAAAAGTTTGAAAGTAATACCTGGTGCTTGGTAGTCAAATATCAGTTAGGAGCAGTTAACTATAGGAAGATCTTGATACTGAATAGGCAGAAATGAGGTCTTTGCTATTGGGAATTGTAAGCTAATCTATTTGAGTAGTACTTTGAAGAGATGTTATTTAGGTGTCAGTTAATACCCAGGAGAGACTCCTGATATCATTATTTCTGTTCCTGGAAGATATTGGCCTAATGTACTAATGCTACATTGTGGTAACATAATCACTGTGCCTCTACATTGTCTAATGTGTTTAATAACCACATGTTATTTAATATAGAATCATTATTTTCTGAAACCAGATATAACCTTAGAAATGCTCTTAGTTTCTCGAATATTTTTTTTCAAGCAGATTTCAGAATTTGTCTTGCTTGTAATATTTTACAAAAGTCCAAAATCATAGAAGAAAGTACTTAAAAACTTGAGTCCTTTATATTCTAAACAATTTAGCACATGTTTAAAAACTGCCTTTTATTTTATTTCTTGTGAATGTTTTGCAAAGTATTATGTGTATTTACATTAGCTTTAGCTGTAGTGTTGGTCTTTATTCACTTTCTGATTTGATTTTAGGTTTTATGAGGGTGGCACTAGATTCTCACCTAGTGTAACTTACTGTAGAAGATCTATTTGAACATTCTGTATAGTAGTATTTTGAAGTTGAGAGTGGGGTGTGTGTATCATTTTGGCTTATATTGTTCTGCCTAGGAGCTCCACTCTGAAGGAGGTGAGAAAGAAAGAAAAAGTTTCAGAGTTACCAAGGTGGACCAAGGTGGGTGAGTGGCATTTTGAGCCAAGGGAGTAGTGTGTTCCCTGGTAAGAAGTCCTGAAAGATCATGGTGTGATACAGACCCTTGGTGGTTTGGTGTGAATGGAAGGCAGAGTTGGATAGTGGTGGGAGAGAGCAGCTGCCAAGTTTCCTTTAAAGCATTCCCCCTCCCCCTTTCAGACTGCCTTTTATTTTTATTTATTTATTTTATTGATTTTAGAGAGAGGAAGGAAGAGAGAGAAACATTGATCTGAGAGAGAAACATCAATCAGTTGCCTCCCGAAACCTGGGTATGTGCCTTGACTAGAAATTGAACCCACCACCTTTTGGTATACGGGACAATGCTTCAACAAACTGAGCCTCAATGGCCAGGGTTACAGACTGCCTTTTAAAGAGCAGAGACTCAATCATGAGAGATTTTTTGAAACTATATTTGTATTGATTTCAGAGAAGAAGGGAGAGGGAGAGAGAGAATCATTGATCAGCTGCCTCCTGCATGCCCGCTACTGGGGATTGAGCCCACAACTCAGGCATGTGCACTCCTGGTTCATAGGTCAGTCCTCAGCCACTGAGCAACACTGGCCCAACAATCCTGAGAGATCTTGATAGAATTTTGTATTTAAAAAATCATGGATTCTTCAAGTTGGATTCTCACTATACTCCTTATTTGTCTTTCCTCCAATCTTTCCATCTCAGAAAATGGTAGCATGATTTGATTAGCTATCCAGGCCAAAAACCTGAGAGTCATTCTTGATTTCTGTCCTTCCTTTTTCTCTCATCTCTTGCATTTTACTCCTCACCAAGTGCTGTAGCTCCTATCTCCCCCACACATCTTGAACTCTATTCCTTTCTATCCATCTACTTCAGCCTGCTTAGTCCATCATCATTTCTTTTCTTAGGTAGGACTCCTTCCTAGCTAGCTTCTTAACTGATTTCCCTGCCTCCATGTTTTTTCCCTTTTGATTTATTTTCCATTAACAGTGAGAATGATCTTTTAGAAGTGAAAATCAGATCATGTCACTCTTCTGTTATAACCTTTAGTGGATTTTCATTGCGCCAGAGTGCTCATTTCATAGTTAGCTCCTCTTCTTTTAGGCCACAGATGAAATGTGCCCCTCTGAGATGCCTTCCTTAATGCCCAGTCTACTGTTTTCTTTTATAGCATTTCATTGTTTCCTTCACAGGTCTTACGACTTGTAATTACATTTTTACTTGTGTTTTTTTTTGTTCCTTTTGTTTTCTATACTAGACTATAATTGCAAAAGCCATAGGGACCATGCCTGTCTTGTCAACTCTTATACCTAGTACCTAGCACATTGCTACGATCGTAGCAGGTAAATAATAAATATTTGAACACACGAGTGAAAAGAAACTTGAGAGATTACCTAATCCTACTGTCCACCCAGTGTAAGAGTTTTCACCATCTCTGGCAAGTGATTGTCAGCTTGTTTTTGAATGCTTTCAGAGATGGGCAGCTTAGTGTTTTATGTGGGAGCCCGTGACCTTGTTTAGTAATTCTGATAGTTTGAAAGATTTTTCTTATTTTGGGCTTAAAACTGCTTTTCGTTTTTTTCCAACCTTTGATCCTGGTTCTGCTCCTCTCTGACACCCTGTAAACTGTTTGCAGTAACAATCATATGTTCTCTTAGTTTTGTAAATGCTTTCCTTTTCATCATGTGACATGGTTCTTCACCCTTAACCCTGTGTGTATATACATTTTGTCAGGGTAACTTTAAAAGTGGTATATTGAAGGATAAAGATGTTTATAATCTTTGGTCCTATAATTCATGGTTAAATAATTTGTAGCATATTAGTTCAATATAATACATTGTAGCCATTAGCAATAAATGTAATGATAGAAATGTGGGCAATATTTATAAAATGATATTTAAAAAATAGAATATTAAATTTTATCTATATCATTATTATAGCCGAGTGGGTGTGTAGATGTGATTTAGAGGGGTATAAAAAGTAATGAGAAAGTTGTGTTAGGGTGGTACAAGATGGTTTCAAATAAAGAGCATTTTATAGTTAGTTTAATAAAAAAGGAGAAAATATAATGCTCAGAACTATTAATGTCATTCCAACTAGAGGTAAGTGAGATTTCAATAGCCTGCAATAACTTTTGGTTTCGATACTGAAAGAAACTGAAATACAAATTGTAGATTAAATTATTGCATTAGTGTTAAATTTAGTCAAGTCCATAACTGTATAGTGGTTACATTAAATAAATTCTTATTCTTAAGAAATACATATGGAAATACATATTTTTATATTTTATGCAAGAGAGCAAATGATAACCAAATAGCATAAAATACCAATAATAAGTAAATCTGGATAAAGACTATACAGATACTCTTTGTACTCTTCTTACTCTTGCAACTTTTATTTATTATATCTAGTTTCATTTAAAAGTTTCTTATAAGAAGCTATTTTTATCTGATTTATCTATTTTTCAAGGCTTATCTGTCTTCCTCAGGGCACATTTTGTGATTCATAAAATGGAATGAAAATAAACAAGAGACCTTTTTTCTAGAAATAATAGCAAGATTTGAAAAGATAGGAGAGAGGATAAATTCTTTGTTTTTTTGTTTGTGTATAAGACTGTGTTGTCCATTATGATAGCCTCTAGCCACATGTAACTATTTAAATGAGTTAAAATGAAATAAAAATAAAAATTCAGTTCCTTGGTCACCCTCGCCATGTGTACTCTGTGGCTAGTGACTACTATATTGGACAGGAAAGATATAGAATATTTCCTTTATCAGAAAGTTCTATGAACAGTGCTAGAATAAGTACTTGTTTGGGATGGGATTATTCATGAGAATGAAGACGGACAAAATAGTGACTTGTGTGCAATCACTCCTTTTAAGGCTAAAGAGGTTAATCTTTGAAGGTGGGGTGATGGAGAGGAGTTGTGTGAATAGGGCACCAAGAAATGCAACTCTTTGTACTGGCCAACATCTACCAGTTATGGAAAAAGCACTGGGGAAGGGAGAGGAATGAGGAGAGCAGTACTCTGGATGAGTGGCAGCTAGTGTGCAAGGTTTTTGTATATGCTATATGCAAAAGTTTATTGGTAAGGTTTTCATATTTTATACCTATGCAGGAAAAATTTCTTAGAAATTACATAAAATGCTTTATTATTACATATTATAATTTTACAATGCTGAGAACATTTAACATGCTGCACACACATTTACAAATATAACTGAAAGTAATATGTTATTAAACATCCTCGCTATGTGTGATGCCTTCTGATATTTTCTGTTTTGTTATATGCTTGTTGTATGTGTGGAAAGGATATTGATTCATTAAATTTTAGGCTATTACTATGATCTAATTTGAAAATATAATATAAAGTGGTTATGTGAAATGTTGCCAAATTAATTTTAAAAATTCAACTGAACATTATAAAAACTGCTGAAGCCTATAACCATCTTAGGTTCTATATTAGTTTTCCTTAGGTGAGCCACTTACAAAAGTAAAAATCTATTTATATGAAAGCTCAGCAACTGGAATGGGGGAACGACCATAACGACTGGAACAACCAATGACTATGACGTGCACTGGGGCAGTCAACCAGCCTGATCCGGGCCCTGATCGGCCTCCAACACCCTGATCAGGGGCAGGGCCAGCTGCCAACTGCCTGCAGACCCTCCCTCTGGCCAGTCTGGCCCCCGATTAGCTTCCAGTACCCCGATAGGGGGCGGAGTTGGCTGGACAACTACTCTCGGCCCCTCCGGTGATGGGCCCCCATCAAGGTGGGCCAGCTGGACCCCACCCATCATGAATTCGTGCACTGGGCCTCTAGTGTTTATATAATATAATTACATTTTAAAGTATTATTTTAGGTTTTAAAAAAACATTACAGCCCTAACCGGTTTGGCTCAGTGGATAGAGCATCGACCTGCGGACTCAAGGGTCCCAGGTTCGATTCCAATCAAGGGCATGTACCTTGTTTGCGTGCACATCCCCAGTAGGAGGTGTGCAGGAGGCAGCTGATCTATGTTTTTCTCTCATTGATGTTTCTAACTCTCTATCCGTCTCCCTTCCTCTCTGTAAAAAATGAATAAGATATATTTAAAACAAACAAAACAAACATTACAGTGAAGGTTTTACTCTGTCTCTTCTTAAGTCCATGAATGCAGCAAGCCTTGTTTCTTTGATCTGACAGATAAGACCATTACCACATATAAATGGAATCACTTATCTTATATAAAACCCTAATATGTAAATCCAGTGGCAGAATGACCAATCGCTATGATGTGCACTGATCACCATGGGGCAGACACTCAATGCAGGAGCTGCCAGTTGCGAGCAGCTCCTGTGTTGGGTGTCTGCCCCCCCGAGAGGGAGGTGACCATTGGCAGTGATTGGGGGGTGGGGCCAGCCAGCGGGCGGTGCCAGGCCGCCAGCCTAGGTGGGTTCCAGCGGGGGCCCCCCTGATCGCCCTGCCCGCTGGTTGCCCCACAGATCAGCCCTGATCGCTGGCCAGGCCTAGGGACCCTACCCTATATATTGGGAATAGCCTCTTAAAATAAGATTTAAAAATTAAAACCTGGCACAAGGCTATTCTAACACTGAAAAAACAGGATGATGCAGCGATGACATGCATGGACTCTGGCTTGCACATTTTGTGGTCAGCCCTGATTCTGACACTTATAACTGTGTGGTAAAGCCAATTACTTAATGTCTCTCTGCTTCAGTTTTTCCACCCATAAGATGGGGAAAATGGTACTACTGCCTCAGAATGATCATGTTATGTACTACTTTTTATAATCGGGGCAAAATAATGTAGCTGCCCATACAACAGCAAGATGCCTTTCACCTGTATGAAAAGTATGATCACTGGTGCATGCAGCATTCTGGATTGTGAGAGGGGATTGGGCCTTAACTGGCAGTCAGACATCCCCTGAGGATGCAGGCTGGGCTGAGGGGACCCCTCTCCCCCATGAATGAATTTTGTGCACCAGGACTCTAGTTTCACATGAAGAGACTGTCACCATTTTACAGTCTTTAATCCACTTTGATCTTTTATTGACGGGTTGATTGTAGAATTAGGATAAAGTCTTTTGAAGTAATCTAGAATGTCTGTCCTCCTTTGCTGGTATTATCTCTCATGATGGTCCATTCAACTATTATTTTGTGATTTACTCCAAATAAGAGAATTATTTTTCAACTTCCACCAGTTTTGTTGATTTTTTAATTACATCAGAGTTTCTACTTGCTGTTTTTTATCCTTTAAACGAATGCATGCATGCATTTGTATACCCTTCCAACATCTCTTTACCTTCTACCAGTATTTGTTCTTTAGTAAAGATTTCCCTGAACTTCACCTGCTTCCTCATTACAAAATTGTAGTCTTCATTCATCTGTCCTTTGGTCTCCCTGAAAATTTTCCAGTTAACATTTTATAGCTACTTTATCTTTGTTTCCTAACTTTTAATGGTGAAGCTGAACAACTTCCAGTTCAGCATCTGTTTGACTTACTGGTAAGATTTCTTCCTCAAGCTGCTTTTCAAAACTTCTCTCTGAATCGCCTATTAGCCAGTGCTCTTATGTCCTCTTTCTGTTTAGTGATGCTTTTCATTTTCCTCTGTTGATTTCTTTTTTTTAACAATATTTTTATTGATTTCAGAGAGGAAGGGAGAGAGAGAGAAACATCAACGATGAGAGAGAATCACTGATCGGCTGCCTCCTGCATGCCCCCCACTGGGGATCAAGCCCACAACCCAGGCATATGCCCTTGACCAGAATCAAACCTGGGACCCTTTTCCAGTAGTTATCTGATTGGAATTCCATGCTTCTTTTTCTTGGCATAAGTGACTATTTTAATATACAATTCTGACTTGTGTTATAATTCATTGCTTAAAAATGAATTTTTTCTTATTGTGATAATCTTGAAATAAACGTAGTTTGTTGAAGTGTACTTGGTATACAATATCAGGTGTACAGCATAGTGATTCTTACATGATATGTGTAGTAACCAACCGTCTATTGTACAAAGTTATTAAGATATTGTTATTATTATTTTAATCTTTATTGTTGAGATTATTACAGTTGTCCCCCCCTCTTTTTTTTCCCCATTGCCCTCCTCCACCACAATCCTGCCCCAACCCAGCCCTTCACCACCCTATTCTCTGTGTCCATGGGTAATGCATATCTATCTTTACCAGTATATATAAAAGCCTAAGCGACCATTATGACTAAATGACTGGAATGACCAGTTGACCCGTCGCTATGATGTGCACTGACCACCAGGGGGCAGACGCTCAATGCAGGAGCTGCCCCCTGGTGGTCAGTGTGCTCCCACAGCCAACCTCCCATGGTCAGCCAACCTCCCCCAGCCCCTCCCTCCAGCTGGCTGGCCCATTTGCCCTGATTGGAACCTCCCGCAACCCTTCCCCCACCAGCCAATCTCCTGTGGCCCCTCCTCCTGGCCAGCCAACCTCCTGCGGCCCTTTCCCCTATCTGTCCTGCCCCAATTGTCCTGATTGGAACCTCCTCTGGCCCTCCCCCTGCTGGCCCCGATTGGGACTGGGCAAGATGCCTCGATTAGCCCAGATCATTGGCCAGGCCAAGGGACCCCACCCATGCACGAATTTGTGCACCAGGCCTCTAGTGTGTGTGTGTGTGTGTACATATACATATATATATATATATATATATATATATGTATATGTACACACACACATATACATATGTGTGTGTGTGTGTGTGTGTGTGTGTGTGTGTGTGTGTGTGTATATATATATATATATATTATAAAAGGCCAAATGACCATCCGGCCATTTGACTGTCTGGCTGGTAGCTAGATGCACACTGCACACTGACCACCATGGGGTAGACACTCAATGCCGGAGCTGCTGAGCTGCAGTGACTTGGCAGCGGCAGTTCTCAGGTGATGCACCCTAGAACCAGAGAGGAGGGAACCCATTTCCGGGGTGCATCACTCGAGAACCGCCCTCTTGCAATCCGGGACTCCTTGGGGGATGTCGGAGAGCCGGTTTCGGCCCGATCCCCACAGGCCAGGCTGAGAAACCTCACCTGCTGGAGGGACTCTGCTTACACCACAGACGCCCTTCAAGATGAGGCACTGCCCCAGGTGCAGCCGGCAAGGGAGGCCTGCAGGAGGTTGGCTCCAGAGCGTATCCAGCCCGTCTCGCCCAGTCCTACCCCATTGACCACTTTCTAATTATTTTCCTTTCAATGTGCACGAATCTGTGCATTGGGGCACTAAACTGAATATAAGTTCTTAGGTTAATCTCTTCCTCCCCTCCCCCTTTCCTTCTGATATTCACCAGACTGTTCAGTGTTTCCATGCCTCTAGTTCTATTTTATTCATTATTTTGTTTTGTTCAGTAGAGTTCTTGCTCTTTTATTTTGATTTTTAGATGTAATTGGTGATAGATACGTATTTCTTGCCATTTTGTTGTTCGTATTTTTAACCTTTTTTTTTTTTTTTTCTTAAAAAAGACCCTTCAACATTTCATATAATACTGGTTTGGCAGTGATGAACTCCTTTAGTTTTTTTCTTGTCTATGAAGCTGTTTATCTGACCTTCAATTCTAAATGATAGCTTTGCTGGGTAGAGTAATCTTGGTTGTAGGTTCTTGTTTTTCATAATTTTGAATATTTCTTGCCACTCCCTTCTGGGCTGCAAAGTTTCTGTTGAGAAATCAGCTGACAGTCATATGGGAACTCCTTTCTAGGTAACTAACTGGTTTTCTCTTGCTGCTTTTAAGATTCTTTCTTTGTCTTTAACCCTTGACATTATAATTATGATGTTTCTTGGTGTGAGCCTTTTTGGTTTCCTCTTGTTTAGGACTCTGCTTCCTGGACTTGTTGTTCTATTTCTTTCACCAGGTAGGGGAAGTTTTCCAATATTTTTTCCAATAGGTTTTCAATTTCTTGCTCTCTTCTCCTTTTGGCACCCCCAAGATGTGAATGTTAGTATGCTTGAAGTTGTCCCAGAGGCTCCTTACACTGTCCTCATATTTTTGCATTACTTTTTCTTATTGCTCTTCTGATGGGTTGTTTTTTGCTTTCTTATATTCCAAATTGCTGATTTGATTCCCAGAATCCTCTACTGTTTTTTCTCTTTCTTTTTTATTTAAATAAACCTTTATTGTTCAGATTACAGGTGTTCCTCTTTTTGTTTTCCCCCTATAGCTCCCCTCCACCTGATTCCCCACCCCACCCTACCCCATGCCCTTAACCCCTGCCACTGTCTTCATTCATAGGAGTAAGATTTTTGTCCAATCTCTTCCCAAACCACTCACACCCGCTTCCCCCTGAGAATTGTCAGTCCACTCCCTTTCTATGTCCCTGATTCTATTATATTTACCAGTCCATTCTGTTCTTCAGATTTTTTAGTCACTTGATTTTTAGATTCACTTGTTGGTAGGTATGTATTTGATGTCCTTTTGTTGTTCATAATTTTTATCTTTACCTTTTTCTTCTTCTTCCTCTTCTTAAAGAATACCCTTCAGCATTTCATGAAGTCCTGGTTTGGTGGCGATGAACTCCTTTAGCTTTTTCTTGTCTGTGAAGCTCTTTATCTGACCTTCAACTCTGAATGATAGTTTTGCTGGGTAGAGTAATCTTGGTTGTAGGTTCTCGCTGTTCATCACTTTGAATATTTCTTGCCACTCCCTTCTGGCCTGCATAGTTGCTGCTGAGAAATCAGCTGACAGTCGTATGGGTACTCCCTTGTAGGTAACTAACCGTTTTTCTCTTGCTGCTTTCAAGAATCTCTCTTTGTCTTTTGCCCTTTGCATTTTAATTATGATGTGTCTTGGTGTGGTCCTCTTCGGGTTCCTCTTGTATGGGGTTCTGTGTGCTTCCTGAACTTGTAAGTCTATTTCTTTCACCAGGTAGGGAAAGTTTTCTGTCATTATTTCTTCTAATAGGTTTTCAGTATTTTGCTCTCTCTCTTCTTCTGGCACCCCAAAAATTTGGATGTTGGTACGCTTAAAGTTGTCCCAGAGGCTCCTTACACTATCTTCATATTTTTGGATTCTTTTTTCTTTTTGTTTTCCTGGTTGGGTGTTTTTTGTTTCCTCATATTTCAGATCTTTGGTTTGATTCTTGGGGTACGTTGATCTACAGTTGAGTTTCTGTATATTCTTTATTTTAGACAGTGTATGCTTCATTTCTGACTGGTCCTTTTCCATTTTTATGGCATTCTCATTAAGATCCTTGAAGGTCTCACTAAGCTCCTCAGAAGTGTCATCAAGTTTCTCGGCGGTTTTTAGAAGATTCTTGAGTAACCTTATAAATGTGGTTCTGAACTCTATGTCGTCTAGTAGTTTGCTTTCCTCCGTTTCTTTCATTCGTGACATGTTTCTTTGTCTCCCCATTTTGGCTGCTTCCCTGTGTTGATGGAGTGGCTTTGTGTGGTAGGTGACCTATAGGGGGCAGTAGCTTAGCCTCCCCAATCACCTGATGTGGACACTCTTGGTACACCCCTTTTTGGGCTGAGTGCAAAGTCTTGGTGTAGTTAAGCCTTAATTGCTGTTGGTACACTGGGAGGAATTGATCTCCAGGCCATTTGGCTGTGAGGACTCGCTGTGTCTATAATGGAAGAACTGCTGTGCTGGAGACACGCTTATGGTGCAGGACTTGTTTCAGTGGGGCTTTGGTGCTCGCTGAGTCTGCCTCTTGAATGTGTCACTTATGGATGTGAGGAGTTGAAATCTGGTTTCTCACACTGACCACTAGTTACACTGGCTTCTGGATCTCCAATAGGGTGCAGGTCAGCTACTACTGTCTGAGGCCACCCAGCAGGAGCTACAGCGAGAGCTACAGTTCTCTCCTCTTTGCTTGGGGTTTGGAGGTTTTGGAGCTGTCTGATCCGGGCTGCAAGTTTGTTAGGTTACGCTGCGATAGGGCAGGCCTTTCTTATGCTAACACTGCTGCTTGGAGCTGGGGTGGATTTGTAGGTTGTGTGGGGCGGGGTCTCAGGGCGTCACTGGGCTAGGGCGTGGCAAACAGCGATGGCTGCTAGTTAGCCGACTCTGTGTCACCGACTGTGTCCCATGCCCCAGCACAATAAACAATTATTCTTGCGCGCAGCTCTGCAAGCAAGCCCCCCTCACTTTCCGACCCGATGGCAGACAGTCCAGCTTCTCCCCGTAGGAGTTTGGGTCCCCTGCATCTCCCCAGAAACTGTATTTCAGAGTAATCGGGGGCTTGTCTCTTTTTGGGTTGAAAAAAGCACCGCCTGCCGCCAGCCCGGATCATTCACCTCCTTACTTCAGCTTTTCAGCACTTGTGCACGTCTCAGTGCTCTTTTCTCTTTCTTTCTAGTTGTAGAACTTCCACTCAGCCAGCTTTCCTGTGGTTCTGGGTGATAGACGTTTTGTCTTTTAGTTGTACTTTTGAAATTGTTGTGCGAGGCAGTAGTTTAGGTGTTTACCTATGCCACCATCTTGGATTCTCCAAGACTCCCTCTACTGTTGATTCCCTGTACATTTTTGTTCATTTCAGTTCATGTATCCTTCATATCTGACTGATCCTTTTTCATGTCTTTGATGTTCTCACTCAGAACTTTGAAATTCTAAGTTCCTTGACATTCTCACTAGGTTCCTTGACGCTCTCATTAAGATCTTTGAGCATCCTTATAACCAATGTTTTCAACTCTGTATCCAGTAGTTTGCTTGCTTCCATTTCATTTAGTTCTTTTTCTGTAGATTTCTTCTGTTGTTTCATTTGTGACATGTTTTCTTTTGTCTCTGCATTTTAGCTGCTTCCCTGTGTTTGTTTCTGTGTATTAAGTAGAGCAGCTATGTCTCCCAGAGAGCTTTGTGTAGTAGGTGTCCTGTAGGGCCCAGTGGCTTAGCCTCCCCAGTCACCTGAGCTGGACACTCTAGGTGCAACCTGTGTGGTCTGTGTGTACTGTCCTGTTGTAGTTGAGCCTTGATTGCTGTTGGCGTCACTGGGAGGAGTTGACCTCCAGGCCGATGGGCTTTGAGGACCAGATATGACTACAGCAGAAGAGCTGCTGTGCATGAGACACCCCTATGGAGCAGGACTTGCCTCAATGGGGCTTTGGTGCTCACTGAGTCTGCCCCTTGAGTGTGTTGCTGGTGGATGTGTTAGTGTTGTAATCTGCTATGGTCTGTAGCCGTCTTCTGGGTACACTGGTTCTGGGGCCTCCTGAGAGGTACAAAGTCAGTCACTGCCTGAGCCTTCTGGCACAATATACAGAGTGATCTGCAGATGGCTGCTACTCTGTGCTGGGCATGGAGCTTCTCAAGAGATGCCAACCTGTGGACCTTGGCAAGCTGTTGCTAGTGCCAGGCCTGGGGCCCACTTATCCAGAGTTATGGGGCACACTGAGTCCAGCTGCTTCTTATTTGAGAGATTTTAGGAAAATTGAAGCCTGAGCCAGGACAGGCCATTCAGATGGAAAAGCCACTGCAAATAGCTTGGTGGGGCTGCAGATTGGTTTGTTCCAGGGCAGGGGGTAATTAGTCAATGAGGCTGGTCCTGAGGCAGCCAAGGCCATCGTAACTTGTCTGGTTGTGCTGCTTTTCTGGGCCTGGAGCTAAAATACAACTGAGGTCTAGATGTTGTATTTAGGGAGGAAAACATCAAGGAGGAAATCACCAGGGTGGGGCAAACAGTGTGGGCCAGCTGATGGAAACTCAGATATGATGCCTGCCAGTCATCTCTGTCACTGGGGAGGTCTCAGCATAGGAACAGTGACCTCCACAAGCACGTTTGTCTTGGAGAAAGCTGGCCCCAGCTCTTGCCCTGATGTCAGAAAATTTAGTTCCTCCCGTTATGTCCCTGGATGCTTTCAAGCTGCTGCCCCTGGTCTGGAACTCAGAGGGAGTAAGTCCATGTGCCAGTGCTTTAAGAGAAACTGCCTGGGTCTTCAGGTGCCTTCTCAGCCACAATCCCCGGTGGTTTTTACAGCCTGCAGTTGTGGGGTCTTTTCTTCCCAACTCTGGAACCCTGGGCTGACTGTTTGGTGTGGGGCAGGGACCCCTTACTCCTCATGGGAGGCCTCCACAGCCAAGACATGCCTCCGATTAAAAACAGCACAGTGGGGCCCTCGCCGGTTTGGCTCAGTGGATAGAGAGTCAGCCTGTGGACTGAAGGGTCCTGGGTTTGGTTCCAGTCAAGGGCACATGCCTGGGTTGTGGGCTTGATCCCCAATAGGGGATGTGCAGGAGGCATCCAATCAGTGATTCTCTCTCATCACTGATGTTTCTATCTCTCTTTCCCTCTCCCTTCCTCTGAAATCAAAAAAGAAATGTTTAAAACAACAACAACAAACAATAACAGCACAGTGAGTGTCAGACCAGCCCATTCTGTGTCTCCTCTCCTCCTACCAGTCAGTGTGATTTCCTCTTTTAGTCTCTAGTTGCAGGGCTTCCATTCATCTAGATTTCAGCTGTTTCTGAATGATGGTTGTTCTGAATTTTAGTTGTAATTTTGATGTGGTTGTGGGAGGATGCGAGTCCCACCTTTACCTTATGCTGCCATCATAGTTCTTCCTCCTATTATGATATTATTGTGTATATTAGAGGCCTGGTGCACGAAATTCATGCACGGGGATGGAGGAGTAGGTCCCTCAGCCCAACCTGCACCCTCTCCAATCTGGGAGCCCTCAGGGTAGCCCTCTCCAATCCGAGAGTCCTGACAGCTTAGGCCCACTCCCTGTGGTTCTCTGTTCTCTGCAGGGCCTGGCCGCTGTGCGTCCGCTGCCCAGAGGCTCTCCATGGCCCAGAGGCCCTCTGTGGCTGGGGCAGGATGCTTGTCTCATCACCGCAGCGATGAAGCAAGTGTCCCTCCCGGCCGCTCCACGCCTGCTGCCCAGAAGCCCTCCATGACCAGGGCAAAATGCTTGCCTCATTGCCGTGGCGAAGAAGCAAGCATTCCACCAGTCTGCTCACACTGTCCGCTCTCAGAGGCCACCCCCCCGTCCCCTAGGACTGGGGGACTTCGGTGGGGCTGAGGGGACTGGGTGCCACCATCTTGTGGCTATGGGTGCTGCCATCTTTGTGACAGAGTGATGGTTAATTTGCATATTACCCTTTTATTAGATATGACTAGAGGCCCAGTGCATGGAATTCATGCCCTGGGGGGGTGTCCCTCAGCCCAGCCTGCACCCTCTCCAATCTGGGGGATGTCCGACTGCCGGTTTAGGCCTGATCCCTGGGCCTAAACCGGCAGTTGGACAGCCCTCCCACAATCTGGGACTGCTTGCTCCTAACCATTCACCTGCCTGATTGCCCCTAACCACTCTGCCTGCCAGCCTGATAGCCCCCTAACCACTCCCCTGCAGACATGATCACCCCCAACTGCCCTCCCCTGCCGGCCATCTTGTGACATGTGGGTGTGGCCATCTTGTGGTGGCCATCTTGTGATGACATGGGGGTGGCCATCTTGTGACAACATGGTGGCGACCATCTTGTGATGCGAGGGCGTGAGGGTCAATTTGCATATCACCTCTTTATTATATAGGATTAAACCCTATGATGTATACATTATATCCTCATGACTCATTTATTTTATAACTGGAAGTTTGTACCTATTATTCCCCTTCACCTTTTTTACCCATCCCCCAACCATCTCTGGCAACCATCAGTTTGCTCTCTGTATCTATGAGTCTGTTTCTATTTTGAAATGTGTAATTTTCTTAGTGTTCTTCAGGAGGCTCTGGTAACTTTTTCCTTCTAATTTTGCATACTTGTGTTTGGTGGCTACATTTTTTTTTCTCTCATTAGAGTTAAATTGAGTATCTTTTTCAGCTTTCTTTTGTCAACCCCCACCCTTTTCCTCATATTCTTCTAAAAGTTAACTGAAGTGTTGATTTCTTAAAAAATAGATTGTTCTTTGTGTTTTTTCATTGAAATATACTTTATAGTTACTTTGAGTAATTCTTAAATAATTTTTTCTCTTTCTATTCTATATAAGTTTATACTTATAGAAATAAATTTTCTGATTTGTGCTCCATGAATAGTTCTTGAATATTTTTTATTGTTAAATTTGATTGTTTCCTTCCCTACTCATTACAAAACTAAACACTTCAGTTACATATTTTTTCCTGCAATTTTTCACCTCCATGATCTCGGCTGTTTCTTCCAGCACTGGAGAAGGTACTGGGAAAAGAATGGGGTAGACAGTTCTATTCTAGTATTTTCATTTATAACAAAACTTGCTTGTTATAAAACAATAAGTTGATGTCATGATGAACGTTAGACATAAACAGAGCTCGAACGATGGGCCAGGTACAGAAACTCACCGGGACAGAAAACCCTGGATGCCTAGCAAGGGGCAAAACTGAGAAAATAAGAATCTTGTCCCCAGGGTAACCTATACTCTAGCATATCTCTAGGCATTTCTAGTCATTCAATTTAAACCCCTTGACCTTTTCCTCCCTAAATATAACATCTAGGCTTCAGTTGTATTTTAGCTCCAGGCCCAGAAAAGCAGCACAACCAGACAAGTGACCATGGCCTTGGCTGCCTCAGGACCAGCCTCATTGACTAATGACCCCCTGCCCTGGCACCAATGAAGACAGTGGAGACCATGACCCTGAAAGAGCACCCCTAGAAAGCTGATGACTATTCTATTGAGACACCCCCCGAGAGCAACCCTAAGATTCCCACCTGCAAGGGAGAGATAAATATGCTCAGGACAAAGGACCTAGTGTGCATTCTCCCCCTAAGGAGCATGTGTGTGCCATTCCCGCCCCCCTTTTACTTCCCCCACAGGCATGTATTCCCTCATCTCTAAGGGACCCTATGAGACTTGCAACCAGGGGAGTAATGGGCAGCACCAACAGCTAGTCCCAGGCTAAACTCCTGAACCTGTCTCCCTTAAGGCCCCCTTTTCTCTGACTTCTCAGTGAGCCAGAGCAGCCCAGCCTAGGCTTTCCTGATTCTTCTATGCCTTCCTTGCTTCTCTGTCCTAAGTCTGTTTTTGCTGCCAGCATGGACCCAGTACCCTTTGGCTCAGTGCTGTGTAGCCCTTCCCTTTGGATATCCTCATCCCCATCCCCCTTTCCTTAAATAAATTAAAATTTTCTTTATTCACTGTCTGAGATGGCTGTTTAGCCTGCCTGCTTATCACCACCTTGAACCTTTCAATGAGCAGTTTGAAAACAGGTATATTGAGTGTAGCTTAAGAAAATGAATTGGAGAGAGGCCATATTGGGCAATAGTTAAATTTCAGTCTTGGTCCCACTACTTATTAGTTGTGTGACCTTGGGACAAGTACTTAACCCCTCTATATTTAGTTTATTCGTTTGTAAAGTAAAGATTATATTTACATCATAAAGTAGTTGTTACATAGGTTAATATATATTAAACCCATAGAATACTGCCTAAGGCAGTGGTCGCCAACCTTTCAGACCTCACGGACCACCAGTGGTCTGCAGACCACCAGTTGGCGATCTCTGGCCTAAGGTATGGTACGAGCTACAAAACTGTTAGCTGCTGTTGCTGTTGCTATTTCTGTTGCTGCTACTACTACCCTCCTCACCATATTGAGTCCACTGAGTTGGCTTCAGTAGTCTTTGTTCTTATTATCTGTATGAACTTGGACAAGGTACTTACTTTGCAAACCCCAGTTTCTTCATCTCTGAAATGGAAGTAAATGTACCCATCCTGTGTTAGAATGAAGTTAAGATATGATAATTCTTATAAACTGCTTAGCATAATGCTATGTGCATACTGTTCTTAATAAAGTTAGCCATTATCATTTAAGTCCCTCACAGTCATGTTTTCCCTTTTGTCTTCAGCGGGGACAATTAAGTCCTTCCATCTTCCTGGTCCTCGAGGAAGGAGAGTTTCTAGCCTAGGTCAGGGAGACACAGCGTAGCCTACTTTCCACAGGGATTCCTGTCTCTTGGGCTATCGGTCTGAGCCAATCCCAAAACATCATTCATTTGTATACACTGATGTCTTATGTGCCACACTCTGAGCTAGATACTGAGAATTTTAAAAACACAGTTTTTAATTAAGATATTGAGTATGTTATTTTCATACAATATTTTTGAAATTATTTGTATTGCCAAGTTCGCCATGCTCTTGCTGGTTGAGTTTGCTCATAACATTTAGTAAGTCCTAGTCCCTGCTTTCTCCAGTCTCATTTAGCTGCAAGCACAGTTCCCTGCAGGCTCAGCCAGTCCTGCCTGAGGTGGGGAGTGGGGCCTACAGTCAGTGTGGCTAGTGTAGCTGCAGTGCTCAGTGTTCCAGGGCTCGAGCCCTGAGCAATGTGCCTGTAAGTCTGTCACTTTTTTCTTGACTCAGCTGTAAATCAGAACCTCTGCATTGTTCTCCTGTTTAGCATTCCAGTTCACATAACAGGACTGGAAGCTTACCTTTTTCTTATATCCTGTTGGATCTTGCTCCAACTATTGTTCCTACCACTTTATTTTTAAATTTCAGAGAGGAAGGGAGAGGGAGAGATAAAAACATCAGTGATGAGAAAGGATCACTGATCTAGCTGCCTCCTGCACATCCCACATCGGGGATCGAGTCCGCAACCCAGGCATGTGCCCCCGACTGGAATCAAACCAGGGATACTTCAGTCTGCAGGCCGATGCTCTATCCACTGAGCCAAACCGACCTGGGCCCCATTTTCTTTATTTTTAACCTTCTTTTTAGCTTTCCTCCTGCATCTTAGAAACAGTATTAGTACTCTGGGTATTGATTAAATACTGTTGTTAACTAGTGTGAAGATTTAAAAAAAAATCTTTATGATTGATAGTATTACAGATGTCTCCCCCCCCCCCCCCCCCCCAATTACTCCCTTCCACCTGGTTCCCTCCCCTGACCAGGGTGTGTAAACCACTGTGCAGGTGCAATCTTGAGGTGTCTTGATGGGCTCAGTGGCACAATCATTAACCCTTCAGGCTGGGTGTCTTTAGAGGTAAACCTTTATTACCATGTATACTGGGGTAATACATGTGATGGTATACTGGGGCTTCCCCCCAAGGCAGGTTTGTTCCCAGCAGGTCAGGGGGCCTACTGGGCCACCTTTGGGCTTGTCATTTGTTTATTTAGTTGGTTCGATTTCTGGTGTGGTCTAAGGCCCAGCATTCGTTATGATGGTTATGAGTCCTTTGGGTTCTTTTGGGTGGGTTTCAGATACAGGTTGCTGTCATATGTTGTACGTAACTGGTCTTGAGCTACCTGTGTGTAGTCACCACTCTGTTCACTGTTTGTGTCTGCCTCTGCTAGACCTGTGTGTTCATGGGAGGGACCAGTCTATGTAAATGGATTGGCTTCTTTTAGCTTAGAGCTGGGGGCAGGTCTGTGGTGCTTCTTAGGCTCCTTGAGCTCTCTCTCCACCTGTCAGCTACTCCTTCCCCCTGAAGTTGCTTGGTCTTCCTCCAGTGCCCTCAGAACAAAGTCTTTAGGGTGGACCCAGGCTAGCCTAGCTCTGGCTAGTGCACTGCCCCCTATTTAGAGATTACAGTCAGGCACTCCATGAGGGGAAATTAGTTTCTGCTTCAAAGCCAAACTCCTCAGTCTCTACCAGAGACTCCAACTCTAGTTCCCCCTAAGGTGTCCTGCTGCTCAGGCTGGCTCCTGCTGCAGTCTTTTCTGCAGGAGCAGTTCCAGCTGCCCTGGGCTCAGGGGGGTTGAGGAAAAGAGTCTCTGGCTGAGGATGTTGCCAGCCCAGCCCGCAGGAGGGCTAAGCACTTCCTCCTGTTCCCAGACAGTAGCCTCTGAGGTCCCACACTTGGAATGGCCCGCTCTGAGCTGCTCCCCTTCCCCCATAGAACTATGACTGATGAGGGTACCCAGTGGGGGTGTGTGGAACTTCACAGAGCCAAACCAGCCTCCTTTTGGGAGTGGTGTTTGCATCCTGAAGGACAGGAAGACAGGTTCTATCTCACCTTCCCAAGGCTGCCTGGCTGAACTCACAGAGAACTCGGATCATCCTCCCAACAGTGCAGTTACAAAGCCCAATGCTTGCTCATCCATCTTCCCGATAGAAGTCTTCTCAGGGGATACAGTCAAAAAATCCCAGCTCTGCGTGGAACCAGTGTCCGCATGCCACAGGTCCAAGCAGGAGGGGTTAGAAAACAGCCCCGCGCAGGACTCAGATCTCTCCCAGCTGCTGGTCTCAGCAAAACGGGGGCTGACATTCCCAGCTCCGCTAGTCCTCTCAACTCTCCGCAGTGCAGGCCCCACATCCCCAACCTGCCTGCTCCTCTGTACTGCTAACCCCACAGGACTGAGCAGTCTGGGAAGTTCCACAAGTGGGTGAAGAGGTTCCAACCCCGCACCTGAGGTGGGAGAATCCTTTCCTAGTTCCCCAAGCCAAACAGTTTAGTCACTATCTGGGCCTCTGCACAATGCCTTTCAAGAAAGTAAAGGGTCCTTCAAAATCATTGCTGGTGCAGTACACAGGCCCCTCAATGGACCCGAACATTGCAGTGCAGCCTTTCCAGTAGTCAGACCCCAGAGTGAATTTCTCGGTTGGGCTGTTCCTTCACTGGGAGGGTGGTTTCCCTGACTCCCTCTGCCCATGTAACATGTTACGTGGGCTCTTATTTCATTCTCTGCTGCTCTGGGTTTGAGATCCCTGCATGGGGTTGAGACCCCATATCCCAAGGGGAGGGAGCTTTGCAGGCATTATCACTGGGCTTCTCAGCTGGAGCACTTGCTCCAGGGGGCTCCCCCTTTCCACGACTCCCCTCCTCTTGCTAGTCTATATGTTGTTTCTTCAGTGCTCCTTAGATATATGTTCACTCAACTACACTTCTCTTGGTTTCTTAAGTTGATAGTGCAATATTTTAGCTGTAAATCCAGTCCCTAGCTGGGAGCAAGTGCATGCAGCCTCCAGTTTCTCTGCAGCCATCTTCAGTCATTGAGGTTTTGTTTTATTAAATGTATGTTCTTAGTAGATTGTTCTGTTACAAAGAACTATTAATGTAAAAACATTCAAACCTGTAAAGAATTTTTGTGAGTTTATTTGAGCCACACTGTCAACAATTTCCAGGATGCAGAATCTCAATGGATTGGGGATAATGCTCCAGAGCAGTGGTTGCCAACAGGTGGTCCGAGAACCACTGGTGGTCCGTGAGGTCTGAAAGGTTGGAAACTGCTGCTCCAGAGAATGGTGTTTTTTTTTTCACCTTGTTTTATACCTTACGTCAAAGGAGGAGTGGGTTACACTGTTGCAGAAGACCAAAGAAATACCAAGCACGCTTCCTAGAGAGGGACCCCGTTTATTAACACTAGTGGACTCGGGGAATAATTTCCAAACCAGAGTGAAGAAACACGCAGAGGGCTTCACTTTTTATAACCTTTTGGGGTCTTTGTCTTGCAGATATGGTTCTGCCCCCTTTCATGGGTTTACAGGAAGGCCCCCAGGTGTTGGGGTTCCCCAGGCCATATCCCATGATCTGTCCTGGGGCCAGTGATAACGACCCTTCTCCCCCCACCCCATGGCAGTGCATTGTTCACAGTTTTTATGTTTTTATGGCCTGACACGCCTTGCAAGACCAGTTTCCTCCTCATTCTGCCCCCCCCCCCGCCCCGCCTTGTCCCACAAGCTTCTTTTAGCCTTGTAGAGCAACGATCATGGGATGTTATGGTGAACAGGGGTGACAACTGCTCTTAGCTACTTCCTGCTGGAAAGGGACAATGATCAAGGGGTTAGCATCCCACTTCTTCCTCTCAGAGGGGTTTGTAGGGAGTTCTGGTTTGTAGGACCATCTGAAGTTTAAAGGCATTCCTGTCCAGTTTGTAGGCAGGCAGAGGTAAGCAGTGGTCCCACATGCATAGAATGTTCCTGCAGGGGGCACCAGGGCTAGGTGGTGTTTTCAGCCTTGGGGGTAGAGTTGTATAGTTCATCTGGGAGGTGACCTGTTGGATGTTGGCCCTGCGTACTGCTGAAACAAATAGGAGCAACATTAGTTAGCTGCACATTGGCTGTGACAGGTCCTATTATTTTTTTCCATCCAATACATCCCCCCACCCCCCCCGCCCCACGTGCATTTGGTAGTAGAGTTTTAACATGCCACAGGCTGATAAGTATAGCTGACAAAAATCTGGCTTGATTGGGTTTTCTTGTGGACTACCCAGTCTAGCATATTTGGGTAGGAGTTTCTAAGCAAGGAGCAAAGGATGGCATGACAAGGTGTAATCCAACAATTTATGATAAGGCCTTTGTTTCCTTGCTGTGTGGGGAGCAGAAATTTTATGGTGCCTCTGTGTCCCAGCAAGAGTAGATGAGTTCTCCCCCTGGTACTAGTCTCAGATTCTGCTGGCACTCATAAAAAGACAAAATAAGAATTATTAGATAAAACCAGTGATTATCCAGAAATTCTAGAGCATGTTACATTAGGAGGAGATAAGAAAGAAAGATTAGAGTTAGGGAGAATTCAGCAGGGTGTTATCTGAATTCCTTGGAGCAGGTTGCTTGGCCAGGTCTGCTGTCTTCATGAGGGTGATCTGCAGGGGTTGTTTCTGATCAGAGGTCACCTTCCACAAAGACTGGATGTCACTCAGCTGGTGGGCTGCCTTCAACCGGGAGTGGTGGATCCAGGTGTTTAGTCCTGCAACCTTAAGTGCTGTGGGGGTGGTTAATATGACTGGAAAGGGTCCCTTCCAGGTAGGCTTGAGGGGCTCCTTTTCCCAATCCTTTACCCAAACCTGGTCTCCAGGTTTATAAGGATGTACAGCTGTTCCTAGAGAGATGGGTAGTCGGTCAATAACCCACCTATGGTCCTCAAAGACAGTTTTTCCAAGTCCTTGTAGTTGTTTCTGGATTTCTAAGTTCCCTATTTCCTCCAAATCTCCCTTTGGCCGAATTAAGGGAGGGGGGTCTACCATATAGAATTTCAAAGGGAGAGAAACCTACTCTGGCTCTTGGGGCACAGCATGCCCGCAGGAGTACAAGAGGCAAGATATCTGTCCAGGGTAAGGTTGTCTCTTGGCATAGCTTAGCCATAGCCTGCTTTAGAGTCCGGTTCATGCGCTCCACTTTCTCTGAACTCTGAGGTCTGTAAGCTGTATGTAGATTCCATTTAATTACTAAAGCCTTGGCTACCTGTTGTACTATTTCTGCTACTGGGCCATTATTGGACCCTATGGTCAGAGGCATTCCATACCGTGGAATTATATCATTCAGCAATGCCTTAGTGACTTCTCTTGCCTTTTCAGTGCGAGGGGGATAGGCCTCAACCCAACCTGAAAAGGTGCAAACAAAGACTAGCATGTATTTATTCCCACTGCTAGGCCCTATTTCTGTAAAATCTACTTCTAAGTCCTCAAAAGGAACTTGCCCACAGCACTGAACTCCTATCGGTCCCATTGGACCCTGTTTAGCATTGTTCTGAGCACAGAGAAGGCAGTGCTGAGAGACTGAGGCACACAAGGAGGGTAGATGGGCAATCAGGTAGTACCTGCTTAACAAAGCTTCTAGGGTAGCCTTTCCTAAATGATTGAGTTCATGCTGCTGGAGGGATACCTTATGGGCTGATTATTCTGGAACATAGACCCTATGATCTGGGAGTATCCACCAGCCTTCCATTGTTCTCTTGCCTCCTTTCTGGGCCCATTTCTCTTCCTGAGGAGTGTATTTTGGAGTTTCAGGTAAATCAAAGCCAACATGATCCGTGCCGGTGCTGCTTGTTCTTTAGAGACAGCTTGGCTGTGTCGTCAGCACGCTGGGTTTCCTTCTGATACTGAGTCTTTCCCTTTCTGGTGACCTTTGCAATGGATGACAGCTATTTCCTTAGGCTCCCAGACTGCTTCTAGTAACTTTAAAATCTCATTCTGATTTTTCATTCCTTTTCCTCCTGCTGTCAAGAGCCCCCTTTCCTTATATATGGCCCCTTGGACATGCACGGTAGCAAAGGCATAGCACAAGTCAGTGTAGATGTTGGCACACTTATTCTTACTGAGTTCTAGGGCTCTTACTAGGGCCCAAAGTTCTGCCCTCTGCGCTGACCATCCTTCAGGCAGGGCCTGTGCTTCAGTTGTCTCAAAGTTTGATACCACTGTGTATCCGGCTCATCTTTTTCCTTCATCTAAGAAGCTGCTGTCATCTGTGAACAATACCAAGTCCGCATTTTGCAGGGGCCTATCCCTTAGGTCTGGCTGGCTGGAATAAATCTCTAGGGCTTCCAGGCAATCATGCCCAGGGGCCCCAGCGATGGGTAGAAAGGTGGCAGGATTAAGTGTTCTCACTACTTCTAATCGTACCTGCAGATTCTCACATAACAGCCCTTGATACTGAGTCATTTTAGCATGAGTCAGCCAGTTCTCCCCCCTTGCTACCATCAGGGTGACAATAGCATGAGGTACTTTTACATTTAAGTTTTGTCCTAAGGTAAGCTTATCCACTTCCTTGACTAATAATGCTGTGGCTGCAAGGGCCCTGAGGCACGGGGGCCACCTGGAGGCAACTGGGTCAGTCTGCTTGGAGAGATAGGCTACTGGTCTTTGCCAGGGTCCAAAATCCTGGGTTAGAACTCCTAGGGCTACCCTGCTGTTTTCGTGAACAAAAAGATTAAAGTCTCGCGTCACATCTAGAAGCCCTAGTGCCGAGGCCTCAGTGAGCTTTGCCTTTATCATGACGAAGGCTTTCTCCTGTTCAGGACCCCAGTCAATGGGTGCCTTCTCTTCTCCTCTTAAAGCTGCATAGAGAGGCTTGGCCAGGTCTGAAAACCCTGGGATCCAAATTCGACAGAATCGTGCCACTCTCAGGAATTCCCGAATTTGCTGCCGGGTGCTAGGGACTGGGATGGCACTTACTGCCTGCTTCCTTTCAGTCCCTAGCCTTTATTTCCCTTGGGTGATCCGGAAGCCTAGAAACTTGACTTCTTTCTGACAAATCTGCATCTTTTTCTTAGACACCCGATAACCTGTTTCAGTTAGTAGTCTCAGAAGGGCTTGTGTTCCCTCCTAGCATTGAGCTCGCGTGGAGCTGGCCAGTAGGAGGTCATCTACATACTGGAGTAGAACACACCCCAAGTCCTGTCCTGGGAACAAACTGCTCCTTGGCCCCTGTAGTTGGGTTTTTCCATTCAAAAGCGAAGAGAGGCTGACTGGAAGGCGCTAATCGAAGACAGAAAAAGGCATCTTTCAGATCTGGGCATGTAAACCATTCCGCTTCTGATGGGATAGTCCCAGAAGAGTATAGGGGTTTGGCAGTGCTGAATGCAGGGTTATAACAGCCTCATTAACAGCCCGTAGATCCTGCACCGGGCGGTAGTCATTAGTCCCAGGCTTTTTGATAGGCAAGAAAGGCATGTTCCGTGGAGACTTGCATCGTTTAACAAGTCCCCACTGAAGCAGCCTGTCTAAGTGGACCTGAATTCCTAGGCGTGCTTCCCTTGGAATTGGATATTGGCGGATTTTAATAGGCTGTGCCCCAGGCTTTAACTTGATTAGCACCAGGGTGTGGTCCTTAGCCAGGCCTGGAGAATTCCTTTCTTTCTGCCCAGACCATCGGGAATTCCTTTTCGAATTCAGGCTCTAATGGTGAGGCCTTTGTCTGGGCGGTGTAAAATCTCCATTCTTCCTCCCTTGGCTCTGCTAAGGACAGGATCATTGGGGAGATCTCCTCACCTAGGCGAAGCTGAGCTGAGCCATATGGAGCAAAAGTGATTTCTGCCCCCTTTTTTGGCTAAAAGGCGTTGGACAGTCTGGCAAGTACAAGAATTCATGAATTATTTGATGACCGCCAAGTTGGCATTGGCGAGGGCAGCAGAATGGTCTACGGGTCTGGTCCCCAGTAGCTCCAATAATGGTGACCTCCTTCCTGAGAGAGGCACTACTTTCTGAGTGATTACTGAGTGCTCAGCTCCTGTATCAACCATAAAATCCAGTCTGGCCCCCAATTTTCACTCTGACCATGGGCTTGTGGGGGCCTAGCTGAAGTGAGCCCTGTCTGTCCTAGTTGGAATCAGCCATTGCTAGCCCAATGAGATCTGCTTCAGATGGCTCTGGTTGATAGCAACTGGGTGGAAAAGGGGGCCCAGTCTTTTTACTTTGCTGTTTGGTACATGTATTCTTCCATTGTCCTGTTTCCTTACAATAGGCACATTGGTCTCGTCTCAGGCTCGCTCTTCCTTTTCCCCTGGTCTGTATCCTTGCTTATCTGTCTGGGAGCCTGAGTCTCTAAAAGCCGCTGCTATTATATTGGCCCTTCTTTGTATTCTCTTTTCTTCCTCCTTTCTTGCTGCACTGTCTCGATTGATGAAAACCTTGTTAGCTATCTCTAGCAGTTCAGTAGCATTTTTTCCTGCAAACCCTTCCAGTTTCTGTAATTTTCTTCTGATGTCAGGCTGGGCTTGGCCTACAAACATGGCATTTACCATGGTTTGATTTTCTGGGGCCTCGGGTCTAAAGGGGGTGTAGATCTGGTATGCCTCACATAGTCTCTCATAGAAAGCTACTGGACTTTCATCAGGCTTCTGGAAAACCTCAGAGATTTTAGCCATGTTGGTGGGCTTTTTGGCTCCAGCCCTGACCCCCTGGAGGAAGGCCAGCCGATATCTTTCTAGCCTGGTCCTTCCATCTTCTGAGTTCGGGTTCTAATCGGGTTCTCATCTGGGAAGGCCTTCCTGGACCATCTGTCTGTATCTAATATTCCTGCCAGGGCCTGGGTCTGGAGCCACTTCCGAGCCTCTGTTACTACTCTCATGCACTCCTCAGTATTAAAGAACGTGAAATGGAGCTGCTTGCAGTCAACCCAGGTGGGCTTCTGAGTCTGGAAGATCGTTTCTAAGATGTCTGTCATGGCCTGAGGTTTTTCAGAATAAGCTGGGGTGTGATGTTTCCAATTCAAGATGTCACTGGTGGTAAAGGGCTGATAATAATAGATTGGCCCTCCCTCCTGCAAGGCCCCATCTTGGCCAACTACTTTGGCACCCTGAATCTCCCTTAGAGGCATCTAACTTGCTGATTGTGGCCTGGGCCCTTGATCGGCTGAATGCAGGCACTGCCCAACTGGCTCTGGAGAGCCTGGTTGAGGAGGAACGGAAGGGACGGTGTTTCTGGACCTTTCAGACCAGCTGGGGAAGCACTTGGTGCTGCCTGTGGCACATATGGAGATGGTAAACCTAGCGGGACTTCCTCAGGGGATCCTGGCAGAACAAGGGGTTGGATTCACTTCTGAGAGACCTGTTTCTTTTCTCCTGCTACTAAAACCTTACAGAACCAGATCCAAGACGGCAAGGTTTGAGCAATTCCTAACCAGCTGTCTATGTAAGGGAACCGATCTGGGTGTCCAGAGTCTGTACGTTACATACAGCCCTGACCAGTCCTACATCTAAAGAGCCTTCTGGGGGCCAGCCGACCCCAAAGGCTGGCCATTCTAATTCACAGAATTTCCTGTGTGTTTTGGGGTTCATTTTAATACCATAATCCTCGATATAACCCTTTTCAAAATTTTCCAACATGCAATTGAGAACAGTGGGGTTACTTTGTCCCAACCCCATGATGATCAGAGAGACAGACAAGGGTACAGGGAAATTTACTAAAAGCCTGGAGGGTCTCCTTAAAGAAAAGGGCCATAATCAGCACAGGCAGGGGCAGGGCGGGTAAAATCTCTCCACCCTGTGGAGCTGTGAGCCCCACCCCTGAAAGTACCAGCCAGCTAAAAGAGACAAGAAAAGCCGCAAATACCTTTAAATCTACCCCAGGATTCCAAAATTTCAACCTAATACAGCAAAATCACAGAGCAAACCAAAGCCCTGAGTACACAAACGTAGACAGGTATTTTTAACAACTATACCTCCGTGATAGAGAGCAAACGTCTCTGAGAAAACGAAAAAGTCAATAGCGCTGCTTGAGACTTTTGCAGACCATCACGGGTTCAGCCTTAAGTAAATCAAAGGTTTTAACCAGATGAGCAAACAGAAAATCAAAGTAGCTTTTGCTTTCACATAGGCCAGTTAATCAGCAGATAATTATTCCAAGACAGGCAAATATCCGTACTCACACTCCCCCAGTAGACTAGCCCAGATTGGAGCTGAGCAGATAATGCCCAACTCCTGAGATGGGCATGGGGGCACTCCCAGCACCCACACCCCAGAACAGAATTCTTGACTGACGTCTTGGTGAGAACCTACCAGAGGAGTTAAGACTGCGTTCAGCCCCCCTTCTCGGTAACAAATTGGCTAGTCCCCTACACACAAACAGAAGAGTGAACCCATAATTCCTTAATCGAATCTGAATTCACTCACCTCCGGAGTCCTGATTCCTGATTTACCTGATGAAGTCCTATGACTTCCAGGGAGGTGATCAAGCTCCTCCTTCCACTCACTTGGAGTGGGCCTGACTGACTGGGGCCCTACCTTACCGATTCTGTCAACAGGTCCAGAGGTGTCCGTCCACTTTCTCCAGATGCCAGCTGGGTCCTGGGCTGAGTAGTGTCTGGAGTGTGCCACCCCCCCCCCCCCCCATTCAGTTCTGCTAAAATCAGGAGCACACGCCTTCTGGAAAGCCTGTCCCATGCCCCCGGGCCCCAAAACCCGTCCACTCACCAGAGGCAAGAGACAAACGTGGTTAGCTTCCCGGTTCAGGGAACCAAATGTTGCAGAAGACCAAAGAAATACCAAGCACACTTCCTGGAGAAAGGGAGGGACCCCGTTTATTAACACTAGTGGACTCCGGGAATAATTTCCAAATCAGAGTGAAGAAACAAGCAGAGGGCTTCACTTTTTATAACCTTCTAGGGTCTTTGTCTTGCAGATATGGTTCCACCCCCTTTGATGGACTTACAGGAAGGCCCCCAGGTGTTGGGGTTCCCCAGGCCCTATCCCATGATCTGTCCTGGGGCCAGTGATAATGAGCCCCCCGCCCCCAGGGCAGTGCATTGTTCACAATTTTTATGGCCTGACATGCCTTGCAAGACCAGTTTCCTCCTCAATATAAACTGTACTGAAAATTTGTAAGCCATCTAGTTATACCTATATAGTGTAACATGACAAAGCAAAAAAGTTGAAGAAACTTTATTCGTATCTTTTTTTAGCACTGAATTCTTTTTTTTTTCCCTTTAATTGGCTTACTTTTTGATGTTTGAATAAGTGATAGTTACATCCCAATTTATCTTGAACTTTCAGAAGGCTGATATAATGGCATAGCAAATCATCACTGGTTGGAGAGAAACTGAACCTTCAAAAAGAGTTAAACACTTACAATGAAGAAATATATTTTAAAATGTAAAATACTAATAATTAAAGTGAATACATTTCAAAACTAATGAAAAATAGACTATTAAGCAGACATGTAATTATACTTTAATTCATTAAGCATTTCAAGATAGTCTGAAAATTAAATTGTATGACTTTAGTCTAATTCATTCCCTGAATAAAGTGGGCAAGGTTATAACTTTGAATGCGTATTGAAATTTCTTATATTTTTAATGTCTTTAATAAATAGAACAAAGAATTTCTACAGTTAGCCAAGATAGAAAAAAAATCCAGTGTTATGACATTAAATGTAAATGATCTCAATACACCAGATTGGATAAAAATGCTAGATTCTATAAGTTTCTAATAAGAAACTTATTGTAAATATAAAGAAACAGGCCAATTAAAGGTAAAAAGATAGAAAGACACCATGATTACATAAATCAAATGACTCTGGAAAGGTTAAATTAATATCAAAGTAAATTTCAGAGCATTTAATATTAACAGGGATCAAGAAAGTCAAATTACAGATATAAAAATTAATTTATCAAAAACACAATGATCCTAAACATTTTTTGAAATATATTTTTATTTCAGAGAGGAAAGAGGAGGGTGAGAGACAGAAACATCAATGATGATAAGGAATCATTGATTGGCTGCCTCCTGCATGTCCCCAAGTGGGGATTGAGCCAGCAACCCCAGCATGTGCCCTGACCCTGAGCTAAACATGAAGTCCATTGGCAAGAGATTAGGGAGGCGGGAGAAAGTGAAGAGGCAGTGGGGGGTGGGGCAGGGAGAACCTCTGGGATTGGATAGAAAGTAAAATGATTGACACATTTCTTAGGTGAGTACAGGATAGTTAACAGTCAACAATTAACAGGATAGCAATGATAATGAAGGAATTTGTGGTATCTGTCCTGGTGCCCAGGCACATTAGGTTGTGCCCCAAGGGGTCCGGAAAATGGGGAATTACAAGTTACCCAGACATTTCAAGCATATGTTATCTTAGATGCAAAAAGACAGATAACAGATAGGCTCAGTTAAGGCTGACCTTGTCAGGGAAGATACCGGCCTAGGAGTGACTACCCACCATAACTGCTTTTAGTTAAAGTTTAATTTCAGACCATCCTTTGTGGTGACTTTAGGTCTCTGAGTTTGTAAGACTGCCATGCAGGCCTCCCTTGAGCTTGTCAGTTAGCATGTGGCCCCTTTCCTCCACAGAACTCACTGGGGATTTCCTTACTTTCCTTTTTATGTTTTCTTTCAGATTGGGCTCTTTCTTTGTTTCTCTTGCTATTGTCATTTGTTTCTCCCCTTCCTTTCACCCCTTGTTTGTATAGTTGAATGGCCATTCCTTATTATCTTGCTGGTAAAGTGAGGACAAGATTGTGTGTTTGCCCTGATAGACTATGGGTTAATTCCCCAAGCCTTTCCCACCTTAGCTGTGACTTTGTTTCCTCCTTTCACTGTACCTCCTGAATACACTTCTGAGCATGGTGTGGTTCTCTGTTTAGTATAAGGTGATATTGGGGGGGATAGCTCCGCTGGTGCCTTAGGCTCTCCGTCCTGTGTCTTTAGAACTTGTGTCTTGTACTGGCCTTTCTAGATCCTGCTGAGGTGTAATATATTTTCAGGGGCTTCAGACCCTTCCCTCAACTTGGAATTAAACAGGTTCTGGTGCCCATGCCAAATTAATTGCATATTTCTATCCAAACTAGAAGATAGTCATTAAAACTTTCAAGGTTTACTCCCTTACCTATTTTTCTCATTACTGCTTCCAGGCAGTGTAATCAGGCGAGGATAGGAGCCAGACCATACTGCATACTGGACAGAATCTTTCTGGCCACTACTTTTTAAAAAAATTAATTTCCCCCATCACCGTTGATCCCCTCTGTACCCTCCTCTACCCATTCTTTTCCCCCTGCAATCACTATACCGTTGTCCCTATCCACAAATTCTTTTTCTTTTTTTCCTTTTTTTGCTTCTTTATCTCCTAGCAACCCTCCCCTCCCCCCACAGCTATGGAGGTTCTTAGTTTAAACAGTTTCTTGTTTGCAGCTGGTGGTTTTTGTTCGTTTATTTGTTTTTAAATCCTCACCAGAGGATATGTTTCCATTGATTTTATTCTTTTTAAAAATATATATATTTTATTGATTTTTTACAGAGAGGAAGTGAGAGGGATAGAGAGTTAGAAACATCCATGAGAGAGAAACATCAATCAGCTGTTTCCTGCACACCCCCTACTGGTATGTGCCCGCAACCAAGGTACATACCCTTGAACAGAATCGAACCTGGGACCCTTGAGTCCGCAGGCCGACGCTCCATCCACTGAGCCAAACCAGTCAGGGCTGGAACCAAATTTTTAATTAAATAAAATTAACAAATTAAAAACAATATAAGATACTAAGCTTAAAAATATCAATGACCTTAAAGCATACATATTTCTTTCATTTGCATTCTCTCTTGTGTGTGCTTTTATAAAATTTGTATATAACTGCAATGAACATATAATGACCGTATTATATTTCTGTTAATGTTAGGGTAAACATTTTAATATTTTTATCTCATCTTTTTAAACTCATCATATGGCACATCATAATTTATTAAACAGTTACTCAAATAGAAGACACTATTGTTTCTAATTTTATGTTTTTGTGTGTGTATTTAACCTTTTTGTGTTTATTGTTTTGTATTACCTTTAAAATAAATTAGAGAGGTTCAGATTAATGGACTAATCAACTTTATTAAATCATTATACTTCTTACACTGGCACTAAACAGGGTGTCTGTTTATATTACTGGATAAAAATTATTTTGAGATCGTTGCTTAAAATGACAGCTGAGCCCTAACCGGTTCCACTCAGTGGATAGAGCGTCGGATGCCTGCGGACTAAAGGGTCCCAGGTTGGATTCTGGTCAAGGGCATGTACCTTGGTTGTGGACCCATCCCCAGTAGGGGGTGTGCAGGAGGCAGCTGATTGCTGTTTCTCTCTGATGTTTCTAACTCTCTATCCCTTTCCCTTCCTCTCTGTAAAAAATCAATAAAATATATTTTTAAAAAATGACAGCTGATATCTCAGCCTTTAATGCTATCAGATTTTTGTTGTTATTGTATTGTTTTCCTATATCCTTCCAATGACTTGAATAATAAATTTTAAAAAATGTATGATAGTTTCTATAAGATCATGTATGCTTATAAAAAAAAATCACATGTTAGTATTTTTAAAGGAGATAGTACCCAAAGTGAAAAAAATAATTTGGGTAAAAATTAAAGATATGCTATAGAATTATGTTTTTTTTATTGCTGTTTTTAATAGTCTTTGGTAGTCTACTTTTATTATTGATCTTGTTATCATCCATAGTCTAGGTTTATAAAAGTGTTCATTTTCTCCTATCATAAAGTTATTAATTTAATTATTGCATTCAGTATTTATTAAGAGTCTTATAAGAATCATGAGTAGCTTTTGGGCTTTGCTGCATTTAATTATATAAGAATATGCATTCATATTGTATAACAATCAATGTAATTATCCTTATTTAGGAATGTTTAATCTATTTTTATTTTCTCCTCAGATTCTGTCAAATTTTAAGAACAAATGTACTTTATAGCTCATGGAAGAAAAAACACAAATCAAGACATATTTGGGTACCAAGTTGCCAAAGTATGGAACAAAATCTGTAAGAAGTACACTGCAGCCAATGCCAAATGGGACACCTGTTAATTTATTGGGAACTTCCAAAACTAGCAGCATCAAAAGTTACATAAAAAATAATGGCTCTGATTGTCCATCATCCCACTCATTTAATTGGAGAACAACAGCTAAATACCAACTTAATGCGCCAAGTGCTGAGGAACCTAATGATACTCAAAGTTCACATGATAAAGTAATTGATCCTGAAAAACATGCACCTGCTCAAGAAATGTTTGCTAAAAATGGGATAAAGGGAGATTTGAAAAGTGTTTCTTTTACATCAAACTTAGCAAAGCCATCCACTATGTTTGTGTCATCTACAGAGGAATTAAAACAAAAGTCTTTGTCTGGACCATCCAGTTTGGGTAAATTCACCAAAGGCACGATATTAGGAAGGACTTCATATTCTCTAGTCAGTGCTCCAACATCGCAGTTGAATGGGTTTTATGTGAATCGATCAACTGGTAGCATACAGAGGCCTAGAGCAAACTCCTGTGCTACCAGAAGCAGTTCTGGAGAAAGCTTAGCACAATCCCTAGATAATAGTAGATCTTTTACTTGTGAAAAAATGGTAAGGTCACAGAGTTTTTCACATTCCATTCAGAATTCATTCTTTCCACCTTCATCTATAACCAGATCACATTCCTTCAATAGAGCTGCAGATCTTAAGCCTTATCAGAACCAACATCTACCCATTAGAATGCCTCTGAGGTCAAGTATGCTAACAAGAAATTCCCAGCAGTCTGAAGTACTCAATGGGCATGAACATTTAGGGTATGGATTTAATAGGCCGTATGCTGCTGGTGGAAAGAAGTTGGCTTTATCAAATGGCCCAGGTGTAGCTTCCACTTTGGGTTATAGGATGGTTCATCCCTCTCTACTGAAATCTAGCAAATCTCCATTTTCTGGGACTATCACAGTTGATGGTAATAAAAATTCACCTGCTGGCACATGTGTAGGGGAAGATACTGAACTTTTGGCTAAGGACAGAGCTACCAACAAGGACCAAGGACTAATTGAAAATAATAGTGATAGAACAGAAAATGGCCAGACCATGAAGCATGATGCTAAAATTAGATACCTGAGTGATGATGTGGATGACATTTCCTTATCTTCTTTGTCATCTTCTGATAAGAATGATTTAAGTGAAGACTTTAGTGATGATTTTATAGACATAGAAGACTCCAACAGAACTAGAATAACTCCAGAGGAAATTTCCCTCAAAGAAGAAAAGCATGAAAATATACCACCAATGGATATATTTGATTCCCCCAAGGAAAATGAAAAATCCTTCAGTAAAACTGATGAGTGGATGGATAAAAGTGTCTCTGGTAAATATTAATATCCTTAAGTTTATTTGCTTTCTCCTAGATTATATAACTGAAGTTATATTTAGGATTATCTTCTGATTAATTCCATGAAACTATCAATTTCATGGAGGGATGCATCTAGATAAAATAGAAATGGGGCAACATTTTCCTTTCTTGTGACTTTTGTTCCCCATCCTATTTTTCACTTTATGTGGAATATCAATGAAAACATTCTTATCCTAAAGTTAATTACCTTTTTCTCTTTTGGCTGTCATACACAGGCTTATTCCTACCTACTTCAAAAAGTCCCCTGCCCCCACTTCTCCCAACAGGTGGCATGCCATTTTAAACCATCTCTTTTCTTAGGGGTAGTAGATCATTGCTATTTGTTAAGAGTGAAGTTATACCAAAGGTAAATGAGCAGTTATGTCTAATCTAAAGAATTTTTTTATTCTAGGAAATTTTAATTTTTTTAATGGAAGACTTAGATTTCTTGTTATAGCAAGCTTTTTATAGTTAATATTTTAAAAATACATATATTGATTTTAGAGAGGAAGGGAGAGGGAGAGAGAGAGAGAGAGAAACATCAACGATTAGAGAGAATCATTGATTGGCTGCCTCCTGCACGACCCCCGCTGGGGATCGAGCCCACAACCCGGGCATGTGCCCTTGACCATAATCAAACCCGGGACCCTTCACTCCCCAGGCTGATGCTCTATCTACTGAGCCAAACCAGCCAGGGCTATATTTAATACTTTCAGAGGACCTTTATTTTTTTAAATGAGGAAAGTGAGATGGCACATGTTAAACATTTCCTTATTTTTGGTTATCTTAGCACTAAAAGCCACAGAAAATTTATCCGTGTGCCCATATAGTCTGAAAATAGAACAAACTGAAGGGTAAGGCATATGGTCTGGTCAAGGCATTAGGCCATACTTAGAGATGTACATAATCCGTGACTGCCTGAGACTCTTCTATTAGGAGTGACTGCCTGAACAACTTTTTTCCTTATAAGGAGGCAACTGCGAACTTAAATGATATACACGGGGGAAGGAGTTTCCTAGCCAGTGTTTAAATGTAAATATATTAGGAACTATTAAAGGAATATTAGGCTTTACTTACATTTCTAGAAATGTTGCAGAAGTGAAAGATGGCTCAGTGAATTTTCTTTATATTGGGAAACATTTCAGTAGGTTATTTTTGAGATTTTACCTCTGGATTTATTTATTGTTTAGAAGTTAGAAAATGCTACATTTATTAATGATTTTTGCTATAATATATCACATTTTTATCTTATAATATTTATAAAAATACGTTATATTTTTGGAACCTGAGAAATAATTATATTTTTGAGAATTAATAACTGTTTTCTCTCTCTTTTAAAAAAATCAATTGAAGACAGGAGTGAATGTACAAAACATACTTCTGGGAGTAACTTGATTTCACCAGATACGGATTTCAGAGCTGGTTCTTCATTTGAACTCTCTCCATCTGATAGCTCTGATGGAACATACATGTGGGATGAAGAGGGCTTGGAGCCCATTGGAAATGTCCACCCAGTTGGGAGCTATGAGTCCTCTGAAATGAACAGCATAGTATGTATGGTTTCTATATACTTTTGGAATGGTTTATCTTACTGCAGAGAGACTTGTGATACTGACTGGGTTATTTTTAAGGTACTGAATTAACTCTCCAAGTTTGAGAATGGAAATTTATATGTGTTAAGGGCCTGTAAAACATCTGATCTTTATACATAGTAAAGCATATATTTGTGTCATGTGACATGTGAATTAAATATACTTTCATACACACCTTTGTAACACATATATACATAGAGACATCAAGCTAGGCTAATGCTTCTCAAAGTGGGGGGGAGGGCAATGTCGAGACATTTTCGGTTCTCACAAAGTGGGGATCATGCAGGAGGCAGCCGATCAAAAAATCGAAGGTAGACACCAGGAATGCTGCTTAATGTTCTGTAATGCAGCAGTTGCCATTCTTTCAGACCTCACGGACCATCAGTGGTCCGCAGACCACCAGTTGGCAACTGCTACTAACGCACAGAACAGCACCCACAGCAAAGATGTATCCTACCCAAGATGTCAGTAGTGCTGTTGAGAAACCCTAGGCTCAGGTAACATTAAGAGCCAATTCTCAGAGCTTAATGCAATAAAAAATTATTTTTTATTCTTACAAAGTCAGTTGTAGGTATGAACAACTCTCGAGTAGCTGTCATAAGTGTTCTAAGCTGTTTTAACCTTGGGGCTTTACCATCTCCTTTTGAGGTTCTGTCTTGTCATTGTGGTAGAGGAAGAATGCCTAAGGGTCTAAAATGTGCAATTACTTGCTTTGGCCTGCAGATGGCACATAGAACTTTCACGTAAAACTATTGAGCCAAACTAGTGTTATGTACTAAGAAATTTTCCTGTTGTCTGAAAGGCAATGAAATCAGATATGGATGAGTACTAGAAGACCTGCTATTCATCTATACATGCAAATTTTAAGAAACATTGCAAGTAATGTGTATGATACGCTCTATGAGTAAAGTGTAGTTGGTACATTTAAAGTGACTCATTGTACTTACTCAGTATATACTAGTAAATATATGGTTTTCCAGTAGGTGTATAGGAAATTGGTAGGCTTTATGCATATACTAAATTCCAGATAGATTTCAGGCAATGTAATTTTGTTGTTAATCCTCACTAGAGGGTATATATTTTTTCCCAATGATTTTCAGAGAGAGTGGAAGGAGGAGGGGAGGTGAGAGAGAGGGGGTCAAGAAGAGAGAGAGAGACAGACAAACATTGATTGTCTCCTGCACACACCCCAGCTGGGGCTGGGGTTTGAACCTGCAACCCAGGTATGTGTGATGCACAGGCCAACACTCTAACCACTGTACCGTGCCGTCCAGGGCCAGGCAGTGTAATTCTTTATACTCATACTAATGACCCAGCGTGGGAAATCACGCGAGACCCAGGACCCCTGAATCCTGCCGGTGCCGCAGGACTCCCCTGAGTCCTGGCGCGCCGCAGGACCCAGAGTCAAGTCCCTGCCTACCCGTGCACGCCTCGCCATGCATGAAGCCCACCCAGCCGTGCACACCTCGCTGCACACACGGCCTCCTGGTGACTGGTCTTTGGTCCTTACGGCATTATGACCACTTAGTTGTTATTATATAGATAAATAAACCTGTAACTTGGAAAAAATAAGCATCGTTACCAAAAGCTTAAGTTTCACAAACTTAGAGAGGATACAGATTTAATTCAGAGAGACTGTTTCTATCCTATTAGATAAAGGAAGTTAAGAAAAGGGTATGATTTAGGGCCTTATGTTCTTATTACTAGGACTTTCTAAAGTGACTGATTGAAGTAGAAATGAACATTGTGTCCAGCAGATGGCAGCAATAAGCCACTTAGTACCTGACATTTCTTAGTTCACCATCTTTATTTATTCATTGTGCTTTTTGTCTTATGGCCTCTTTTTTTTTCTGATAACAGTATATTTCACCAGTTTTATTTATATATTTTCTAGCCTTTTGTTGTAAAACTTTTTGACACATAGCAAATAGGTTATTATTTTTTTTTAAATGTAGGCTTTTTCTTTTAACCTGTGAGTTTAGTCCTTTAATCTTTGCATTTATTGATATACTGGGACTTCATTCTGCCATCTTATTTTTATTTAAATCATCTCACTTTCTCTGTTTTTTTTTTTTCCTTTCTCCTTTTTTCCCCTAAAGTAGTCTAAATGAATATCATTAACTTTAAAATGTTCTCATTTTCCTTGGTCTCTCCATTGCTTCTCACTAAAGGCCTTTCCTGACCCTCATGTCTGTTATCTCTGTGGCCTTCCATTCTCTCCCTCTCCCCTTCAACCACCACCACAGTTGGCTTGTTCTCTACAACACTGCTCCTTCCAGCCCAGGTAGAGGTAAGGAGCTTTCAGGGGAATGTAAGTCAAATGGTGTCACTACTAACACAGCTTATTTCAACCCACTATTTAGTACAGTTCACACTGTTTTCATAGCAAGGAAATGCATTGTGGTGCAAGCTCCTTATCATAGATCCTAACTAACACTTTGTAGACTGACTTCATTGCATAGCACTTATCTAGAATCTATGCTATAATACAGTGTTTTGTTGAGATATAATTTACATACAGTAAAATGCACAAATCATTTTCATATACCACAGGGAATTTTGAAAATTTGTGTATATTTATTTAACAATCATTTACATGTTTTCTGTACTTTTCAGTCATTCTCTCAGCCCCCACCAGAGGCACCACCACTATTTATATATTTATTTTTTAAATATGTTTTTTATTGATTTTTAGAAAGAGAAGAAGGGAGTGGAATAGAGACATAGAAACATCGATGAGAGAGAAACATCATCGATTGGCTGCCTCCTGCACGCCGCCTACTGGGAATCGAGCTCACAACCTGGGCATGTGCCCTGACTGGGAATTGAACCTGCGACCTCTTGGTTCATGGGTCGATGCTCAACCACTGAGCTGCACTGGCGGGGCAATTTGCCTATTCTTGAATTCCATATAAGTGCAGTTATAAACATGTCTATTTCATATCTGGCTTCTTTGAATAAATATTATGTATATAGTTATTTGTAGTTTGTTCAATTTTTATTATATAACATTCCTTTGTGTGAATGTTCTACAACTTAGTATTTTATCCTGCTATTATGGGCCTTTAGGTTGTTTCCAGTTTTGGGCTACTACTGCTTTGAAGATTTTGCTACATGGTTTTTGGTGAACATTTATGTATTTCTCTTGATAAAATATGTAGGAGGGGAAACGCTGGATTATAGACTATATATGTCATCTAAATATACATATATAGAGAGAGACCAAAGTGGTTTTACCAGTTTACACTCACTGGTAATAAATGAGCATTCCAGAAACTCCACTTCCTAGTCAATCCCTGGCATTGTCTCAGTCTGTTGCATTTTTGCTATTCTGGTGGGGGTATGGTGTAGTATTGCACTGAGATTTTTGTCTTGTGTTTTGTGATAACTACTCATAGAACAATTCACTTATGTTTATTTATCATTAGGAGATCTTCTTTTGTGAAGTGCCTTCTGTTGGGCTGTATGTTTTTCTTTTCACTGGTTTGTAGACATCTTTCATATATTTTGGATATAAATCCATTGTATACAGGCATTCCTCAGAGATACTGCAGGTTAGGTCCCAGAGCACCACAATAAAGTGAGTTCTAATCTGTTGGCTGGTAGAGGGTCTTGCCTTCAATTTGTAAAAAATACAATATCTGTGAAGCAAACTAAAGTGAGATATGCCTGTGTGTGTGTCACACACATACACATATGTGTATGTATATCAGGGTTACTTTTTAAATTGTAGAAGTTTACAATTTTAATACAGTCCAATATAGTATTTTTTCTTTATTGTTAGCACTTTTTTGAACTGTGAAATTTTTGTTTTTTCTAAAGTCATGAAGATATAATCCAGTGTTTTCTTTTAAAATATTTGTTTTTTGACCTTCATATTTAGAGCCTCAAAGCCATCTGGAAATTATTCCTGTGCATGGTGTGAGGTAGTGGTCAAGATGAATTTTTTTCTTTTTTTAAAACTCATATTTCCGCCCCTCTACTTCAGGGTTATTTTTGTCATAAATGGTTATATATTTCTTGACTTTCTTTTAGTTAATTGGTCTCTTTGTTTATCCTTATGTCAGTGCTATACTGTTTTAATTACTGTAGCTTTATAAGTATTGACATCTGGTAGTGTAAGTCTCTCATCATTGTTCTTTTCTTTTTTTTTTTTTTTCTTAATTAAATCTTTATTGTTCAGATTATTACAGGTGTTCCACTTTTTTTCCCCCCATAGCTCCCCTCCACCTGATTCCCCACCCCACCCCATGCCCTTACCCCCCGCCACTGTCTTCATCCATAGGAGTAAGATTTTTGTCCAATCTCTTCCCGCAACCCTCACACTTGCTTCCCCTGAGAATCGTCAGTCCACTCCCTTTCTATGTCCCTGATTCTATTATATTCACCAGTCCATTCTGTTCTTCAGATTTTTTATTCACTTGATTTTTAGATTCACTTGTTGGTAGGTATGTATTTGATGTCATTTTGTTGTTCATAATTTTTATCTTTACCTTTTTCTTCTTCTTCTTCTTCTTAAAGAATACCCTTCAGCATTTCATGTAATCCTGGTTTGGTGGCGATGAACTCCTTTAGCTTTTTCTTGTCTGTGAAGCTCTTTATCTGACCTTCAACTCTGAATGATAGCTTTGCTGGGTAGAGTAATCTTGGTTGTAGGTTCTTGCTGTTCATCACTTTGAATATTTCTTGCCACTCCCTTCTGGCCTGCATAGTTTCTGCCGAGAAATCAGCTGACAGTCGTATGGGTACTCCCTTGTAGGTAATTAACTGTTTTTCTCTTGCTGCTTTTAATATTCTCTCTTTGTCTTTTGCCCTTGGCATTTTAATTATGATGTGTCTTGGTGTGGTCCTCTTTGGGTTCCTCTTGTATGGGGTTCTGTGCGCTTCCTGAACTTGTAAGTCTATTTCTTTCACCAGGTAGGGAAAGTTTTCTGTCATTATTTCTTCTAATAGGTTTTCAATATTTTGCTCTCTCCCTTCTTCTGGCACCCCAAAAATTCGGATGTTGTTTCGCTTAAAGTTGTCCCAGAGGCTCCTTACATTATCTTCATATTTTTGGATTCTTTTTTCTTTTTGTTTTTCTGGTTGGATGTTTTTTGTTTCCACATATTTCAGATCTTTGGTTTGATTCTTGGGGTATGTTGATCTACAGTTGAGTTTCTGTATATTCTTTATTTCAGACAGTGTATGCTTCATTTCTGACTGGTCCTTTTCCATTTTTTTGGCATTCTCATTAAGGTCCTTGAAGGTCTCACTAAGCTCCTCAGAAGTGTCATCAAGTTTCTCGGCAGTTTTTAGAAGATTCTTGAGTAACCTTATAAATGTGATTCTGAACTCTATGTCATCCAGTAGTTTGCTTTCCTCCGTTTCTTTCATTCGTGACATGTTTCTTTGTTTCTGCATTTTGGCTGCTTCCCTGTGTTGATGGAGTGGCTTTGTGTGGTAGGTGACCTATAGGGGGCAGTAGCTCAGCCTCCCCAATCACCTGATGTGGATGCTCTTGGTACACCCCTTTGTGGGCTGAGTGCAAAGTCTTGGTGTAGTTAAGCCTGAATTGCTGTTGGTACGCTGGGAGGAATTGACCTCCAGGCCAATTAGCTGTGAGCACTCCCTGTGTCTATAATGGAAGAAGTGCTGCGCTTATGGGGCAGGACTTGTTTCAGTGGGCTTTGGTGCTCACTGAGTCTGCCTCTTGAATGTGTCACTTATGGATGTGAGGAGTTGAAATCTGTTGTCTCACACTGACCACTAGGTACACTGGCTTCTGGATCTCCAATGGGGTGCAGGTCAGCTACTGTCTGAGGCCACTCAGCAGGAGCTACAGTGAGAGCTGCAGTTTTCTCTTCTTTGCTTGGGGTTTGGAGGTTTTGGAGCTGTCTGACCCGGGCTGCAAGTTTTCTAGGTTAAGCTGCAATAGGGCAGGCTTTCTTATGCTAATTGAGCTACTTGGAGCTTGGGTGGGTTTGTAGGTTGTGTGGGGTGGGGTCTCAGGGCGTCACTAGGTTAGGGCGTGGCAAACAGCAATGGCTGCTAGTAAGCCCGCTCTGTGTCCCGACCGTGTCCTGGAATCCTGTGCCCCAGTGCCGTAAACAGTTATTCCTGCGCGCAGCTCTGCTAGCAAGCCACTCTCACTGGCAGACAGTCCAGCTTCTCCCCGTAGGAGTTTGGGTCCCCCGCGTCTCCCCAGAGACTGGATTTCAGAGTAGTCGGGGGCTTGTCTCCGTTCGGGTTGAAAAAAGCAACGCACCCAGTCGCCCGCCGCCAGCCCGGATCCCGCGCCTCTGTACCTCAGCTTTTCAGCGCTCGTGCACGTCTCAATGCTCTTTTCTCTTTCCTTCTAGTTGTAGAACTTCCACTCAGCCAGCTTTCCCGTGGTTCTGGGTGATAGACGTTTTATCTTTTAGTTGCAGTTTAAATTGTTGTCAGAGGCAGCAGTTCAGGTGTTTACCTATGCCGCCATCTTGGATTCCTCATCATTGTTCTTTTCTAAGATTTGCTTAATTTGCCTTTTTTAAATCTATTTAAATATTAGAATGAACTTCTGCAAAAAAACTTCTGCAAAAAAACCTGCAGGGATTTTGAATGGGATAACACTGAATTTATTGAATGGGATAACACTGAAAAATTGACATGCTTGCTATAGCGAGTCTTCCAATTCATGGTGTATGCCAATACTTGTTCTATTTATTTGGTATTTTAGAAATACTTTTAACTGATGTTTTATATTTTTCTGTATAATTTTACACATATCTAATTTATTTTTAGCTATTTGAGTTTGTTGTTATAAATGATACTTTTACATTTTGTTTTTTAAGTTTTTGTTGTATATGCAAATATATTTGATTTTTGTATTTTGACCCATTTTTCCAGTGACCTTGGTAAATTCACTTATTAGTCCAATAATTTGCTTGTGAATGTTTTTGGAATTTCTGAATATGTACTATACAATCATACCATTTGCAAAGTCTCCATTTCCCCATTTTGGTTAGTACCCCTAACATAATGTTGAATTGAAATAAGGATAGAATTTCAGGAAAGTTATAATAGTTACCATTAAAGTTTATCTGTGTGTGAGAGGGGTGGGGGAGAGGTAAGGGTTAATATACATCTTTCATCAGATTAAGGAAGTTCCCTTTTATTTCATTTGCTGAATTTTTGTTGCGAGTTGATGTTAATTATTATTAAATGCTTTCTCAACATCTATTGAAATGATCAGATTATTATTATTATTTTCCTGTTACAAATTTTCTGTCAGTGTGGTAGATTGCATTTTGTGGTTTTCAAGTATTAAACCACCTTTTCATTCCCAAAAGGAATTCACTTGGTTTTGATGTACAGTAAAACCTTGATTTTGCAGACCTCGACTTAACAGACTTCAGCTTTAATGGACAAAATTTCTAGTCTGTATGTCATATGTGAAAATTAACACCCTGTTAATTTAAAAATGATTTTTACCAAGATTAGCTTATAATTAAATTAGGTTATTTTTTGTTATTAATTCACTGTTATATTTTAAAAATTGTAGCGAATAGGTCATATGTTGGAAAAAACACTGTAGTGATTTTGCTGATGTAAATAAATATATCATATCTACAATGATAGTCTACATATTTAAATCCATGAGTCACCATTCGTAAGCAGTGTTCAGCAGATGATTAGCACATGATGACACCATATTGGCGCAAATAATAGATTCTGTTGTCATGTGGCTGACTTTCTGCAGCAGTTTTAAGGTGTGCAGATGTTCTGATTTTTGCTAAGCCATACTCCATTTGTACCTTTGTTTACTCACAGTGATCGGTGAATGTATGCATTTACTAGACCTATTTAGTATAAATTTAAAATTACAGTAATACATATAGAAAAGTTTTCTGTGAAATTAAACTTTTCATACATAATTTTAATTACACAAACGTGTCTACATAAGTAAAAACATGTAAACTAATTTGTCAGTTTTTTAGCATACGCATTTGGAAAACCTACTTTATTATATAGTGGATTTTCAGCTTTAATGGATACCCCCTTGCGCAAATTAGTCCATTATATCGAGGTTTTACTGTATTTTCTTTTTAAGTGTCATTAGAATTGATTTCCAACTAGTTTAGTGGTGTGTGCTTTTTGAAATTCATAATTTTCAAAAATAATTTGAAATTTTATTTATTTAGTCCTCACTCAAGGATATGTTTCTAGATTTTGGAGAGAAAGAGGAAGAAAGACAGGGAGAGAGAGGGAGAGAGAAAGAAACATTGATGTGAGATGGGTTGTCTCCCGTGTTGGTCTCAACTGGGGATCAAACTCACAATCTAGGTATGTGCCATGACCAGGATTTGAACTTGCAACATTTTGGTGTATGGGACAGTGCTCCAACCAACTGAGCCACTCGGCCAGAGTGGGTTTTGTGCATTTATGTTCATAAGCAAGATTGCTCTATAATTTTTCTTTATTTGTGTTCTTGTCACATTTTGGTATCAGAGTTATGCTAGATTCATAAATGAGTTGAGAAATGTTTTCCTGTTTTTTGCACTTTACAAGATTTTATGTACAATTGATATTACGTCTTCCTTAAATGTTTAAAAGAATTCACCAATGAAACCTTTTGGTTCTGGAGTTTACTTTGTGAGAAGTTTTTAATAACAGATTTGATTTTCAAAATAAATATTGGCTCTAACCAGGCCAGTTGGGGAGGGGGTTAGTGAGGGACGACCAAACCATTGAATAAGCAGGCTGCGTGGGGTGACCGGCCAGCAGGGGGAGGGAGGGGGGAGTTGGGGTTGACCAGACCAACGGGGGGCAGTTGGGGGTGACCAAGGCCAGCAGGGGGGGGCATTTGGGGGCGACTAGGTCAGCAAAGGGGGTCAGTTAGGAGCGACCAGGCCAGCAGAGGGGGGCAGTTGGGGGCGATTAGGCTGGCAGGGGGGGCAGTGAGCGGCAACTAGGCCCATGGGGGGCAGTTGGGCGACCAGGCTGGTAGGGTGGGGCAGTTAGGGGTGACCATGCCGGTAGAGGGGGGCAGTTGCGGGTGACCAGGCCAGCAGGGGGGGCAGTTGGGGGCTATCAGGCTGGTACACAGAGGCAGTGAGAGGCAATCAGGCTGGCGGGGGGGGGGGCGGACGCAGTTAGGGACGACCAGGCAGGCAGATAGGTGAGCGGTTAGGAGTCAGCGGTCCAGGATTGTGAGAGGGATGTCTGACTGCCAGTTTAGGCCTGATCCCCTGGATTGGTCCTAAACCGGCAGTCAGACATCCCCCAAGGGGTCCTGGATTGGAGAGGGTGCAGGCTCGGCTGAGGCCCCCCCCCCATGCATGAATTTCATGTGCTAGGCCTCTAGTCTAATCTAATAATAGAGGAATATGCAGATTTGTCCAGTACAGCGTCAAATCACAACAGGATCAGCAGTCTGTGTCCGTGCCCTCTACTCAGGCAGCTGCAAGGCCCAGTGTAGGATAGGATATGATAGGAGAGGATAATAAAGGAAGGAGGTGGTGACCGCAGGGGGGCAGAGCAGGTGCACCTGGCGCGGAGCAGAGCAGCACTGCCCATATGTGGGAGGAGGATGGTGGTGGCCGTTGGTGGGGAGGCACCCACAGGTTCGGGACGGAGTGGAGGACAGTCCGAGGCCTTCTGGGTGGAGGCGCTCCTGCTTCGCAGCAGCAGTGCCCGGACCATGCGGGGCCTTGGCCAACCTCGCTGGGCTGGGCATCCCGGGCAGGGAATGGGAGCAGGACAGTGGCGGGGAGGCCAGGGAAGGGGGTGTGGCAAACACCTGGCTGGGGCTGAGCCCTGGGCTGGGGGTTAATGCCCCCCTCCCCATTGGAAGCTTTAAGAAGGAAAGGAGGGAGGGAAGAACTTTATAAAGGAGTCAGTAGAGAGCAGAGTTAAAGAATGAAAGAGGATGTATAACTGAACTTTAGGAGCTATAATTAAAATCAAGTATAGTTGTGTACTGGGACAGATCTTAAAAGTAGGAGTCAGAAAAGAAAAAAGATAAAGCGATAGTGAACAATTAGGCAGGTAGATAGATGTTAAAGCAATGGAAGTAAGTAGAGAAGAATGTGGATGAGAGAAAGAGGGAGGGAAGAAAAGTTTTAAAGGGGACTTGGTAGAGCTTAAAAGGAGAATGGGAAGAAGGAAGAAATAGAGGAGGGAGCAAAGCAGGTCCGAGGGAGGAAGTGAAGAAAAAAATGAAGGTGGGAAGGAAGGAAAAGGGAAGGGAGGGCAGGGGTAAAGATAAACAAAAGAAGGAATGTGGGGAGGGAGGGAGGATAGGAGAAAGATGGGAAGGATGATGGAACAGAAGTAGGAAATAACGAGGAAAGAAAAGTTTATAATTGATGAGTCAGTAGGAAAAAGTGTTACTTAAAGGAGGGAGAAAAATTGTGTGACAGGGAGAAGCCAATAAGGAAGTTAAATACAATTGTGTGTGAAGAGGATAAGATCTAAAAAAAAAAAAGAAGAAGAAACCAAGATGGCAGCATAAGGTAAACACGTAAACTGCCGCTTCGCACAACAATTTCAAAACTACAACTAAAAGACAAAACGTCTATCACCCAGAACCATGGGAAAGCTGGCTGAGTGGAAGTTCTACAACTAGAAGGAAAGAGAAAAGAGCATTGAGACGTGCACAAGCGCTGAAAAGCTGAGGTACGGAGGCGCGCGAATTGGGCTGGTGACAGGTGTCTGGGTGTGCTGCTTTTTTCAGCCCGAAGGGAGACAAGCTCCCGATTACTCCAAACTCCAGTTTCTGGGGAGATGCTGGGGACCCAAACTCCTACAGAGAGAAGCTGGACTGTCTGCCATCAGGTCGGAAAGTGAGAATGACTTTCTTGCAGAGGTGCGCCCAGCAATCGTTTACTACGTGGGGGTACGGGACGTGGGGACTTGGAAACATGGAGACACAGAGACAGCTGACTGGCAGCCATTGCTGTTTGCCACGCCCTAGCCTAGTGACTCCCTGAGACCCCGCCCTGCACAATCTACAAACCCACCCAAGCTCCACACAGTGGCTTTTGCATATAAATGGCCTGCCCTATCGCAGCTTACCCTAACAACCTGCAGCTCTGGTCAGACAGCTCCAAAACCTCCAAACCCCAAGCAAAGAGGAGAAAACTGTAGTTCTCACTGTAGCTCCTGCAGGGTGGCCTCAGACAGTAGCTGAACTGCAACCCATTGGAGATCCAGAAACTAGTGTAACTAGTGGTCAGGATGAGACGACACCAGATTTCAACTACTCACATCCATAAGTGACACATTCAAGAGGCAGACTCAGTGAGCACCAAATCCCCACTGAAACAAGTCCTGCCCCATAAGTGTGTCTCCAGCACAGCAGCTCTTCCATTATAGACACAGTGGGTCCTCACAGCCAATTGGCCTGGAGGTCAATTCCTCCCAGTGACACCAACAACAATCAAGACTTAACTACAACAAGGCTGTACACACAGTCCACAAAGGGGTGCACCAAGAGTGTCCACCTCAGGTAACTAGGAGGCTGACCCACTGGGCCATATAGGACACCTAGCACGCAAAGCCACCCTACCAACTCAGGGAAGCAGCGAAAATACGGAGACAAAGAAACATCACAAACGAAAGAAATGGAGGAAAACAAATGACTGGATATAGAGTTCAAAACCACAGTTATAAGGTTTTTCAAGAACTTCCTAGAAATGGCCAATAAATTTAACGATACCCTCGAGGATATGAAAAATGACCAACTAGAAATTAAACATACACTGACTGAAATAAAAAATATTATACAGAGACCCAACAACAGACTAGAGGAACACAAGAATCAAGTCAAAGATTTGAAATACAAAGAAGCAAAAAACACTCAACTGGGAAAGCAAAAAGAAAAAAGAATCCAAAAAGTTGAAGATAGTGTAAGGAGCCTCTGGGACAACTTCAAGCATACCAACATCAGAATTATGGGGGTGCCAGAAGAAGAGAGAGAGCAAGATACTGAAAACCTATTTGACGAAATAATGACTGAAAACTTCCCCCACCTGTTGAAAGAAATAGACTTACAAGTCCAGGAAGCGCACAGAACCCCAAACAAAAGGAATCCAAAGAGGATCACACCAAGACACATCATAATTAAAATGCCAAGAGCAAAAGAAAAGAGAGAATATTAAAAGCAGCAAGAGAGTAACAGTTAGTTACCTACAAGGGAACACCCATACGATTGTCAGCTGATTTCTCAACAGAAACTATGCAGGCCAGACGGGAGTGGCAAGAAATATTCATTGATGAATAGGAAGAACCTACAACCAAGATTACTCTACCTGGAAAAGTTATCATTCAGAATTGAAGGTCAGATAAAGAGCTTCAAAGATAAGCAAAAGCTAAAGGAGCTCATCACCACCAAACCAGTATTATATGAAATGCTGAAAGGTATGCTTTAAGAAGAGAAAGAAGAAGAAAAAAGTAAAGATAAAAATTATGAACAACAAATACATATCTATCAACAAGTGAACCTAAAAATCAAGTGAATTAAAAATCTGATGAACAGAATAAACTGGTGAATATAATAGAATCAGGGGCATAGAATGGGAGTGGATTGATAACCAGGGGGAAAAGGGTGTGGGGGTTACGGGAAGAGACTGGACAAAAATCGTACACCTATGGATGAGGACAGTGGGGGGGATGTAAGAGCAGAGGATGGGGTGGGAACTGTGTGGAGGGGCGCTGTGGGAGGGGGAAGAAGGAGAAACAATTGTAATAATCTGAACAATAAAGATTTATTAAATTTTAAAAAAATTGGAAAAAAAGAGAAGATTAAAAAAAAAGTTAATAGGGGCGACCAGGGCAGCAGCGGAGGCCAGTTAGGGAGATCAGGTAGTCAGGCAGAGTGGTTAGGGCAGGCAGGCGGGTGAGCAGTCAGGAGCCAGAGGTCCTGGATTGCGAGCGGGATGTCCAACTGTCAGCTGACATCCGTGAGGGCTCCCAGATTGGAGAGGGTGCAGGTCGGGCTGAGGGACACCCCCTCTCCCCGTGCATGAATTTCGTGCACGGGGCCTCTTGTATATATATAAAAGTCTAATATGCAAAGTGTCCCCTTGAGAGTTCGACTGATGGGGAGTTCAATCCCTTGCTGTGACGTGCGCTGACCAACAGGATGGTGCGGAATATATATGTATGTATGTATTTTTGTGTTGGTTTTTGAGAATTTGTCTATTTTATCTACTAGTAAGTTGTCATTGGTGAAAGTTGTTCAGGATTATCTTATCTTGTTAAGTAGTCCCATTTGTTTGTTTTCTCCTTAGTTTCCATTGTCCTAGGGCAGTGGTTGGCAAACCGTGGCTTGCCAGCCACATGCGACTCTTTGGTCCCTTGAGTGTGGCTCTTCCACAAAATACCACGGGTGGGCACTCACGTACAGTGTGATTGAAACTTCGTGGCCCATGCGCAGAAGTCGGTTTTCGAAGTGGCGTTAGAACACTCAAGGGGCCAAAGAGCCGCATGTGGCTTGCGAGCCGCGGTTTGCCGACCACTGTCCTAGGAGATGTATCTGTAAACATATTGCTACGACATACGTCTGATATTTTGGTGCCTATGATTTCTTCTAAGATTTTTATGGTTTCAAGCCTTACTTGTAAGTCTTTTATCATTCATTTTGAATTGATTCTTGTGTATGGTGTAAGTTGTACAGTTTCTTTTATTTTGCATGTACCTGTCCAATTTCCCCAACACCATTTATGGAAGAGACTGTTTTGACTCCATTGTATGCTCTTGCCTCCTTTGTCAAATATTAATTGAGCATAGTGGCCCGGGTCAATTTCTGGGTTCTTCGTTCTGTTCTATTGATCTATATGCCTGTTCTTGTGCCAGTACTAGGCAGTTTTGAGCACAGTGGCTTTGTAGTATAACTTGAAATCTGGTATTGTGATCCCTCCAACTTTGTTCTTCTTTCTCAAGATTGCTGTGGCTCTTTGGGGTCTTTTTTGGTTACAAAATTTAAAAAGTTTTATACATAAACTATTTAAGATTTCTCCAGCACTAACTGACACAAAGCATAATGAGTTGGCACTTACAGAGACAGCAGCTTCAGACCCAGAAGAGGGTGATGGATGAGTTCCATGAGGCTAAGTCAGTGATGAAATCATCAGCAAATGACTGGTCACTTCGACATGAGCACATGCTCCATTCTGGGAGCCCTGGGGAAAGGCTAGAGATGTGACACGGATTTGGTCTCAGACAGAGGTCTCACCATTTTAATTTGTTTGGTCACTTCTGATGAAAAAAATAAATTGCCCAAAGATACCTTAAAAGCTGAAACCTAAACATCACCCTATTTTTTGCTAACTCCTGGAATCACCTTTCCAACTTGGCTAGCACTCTGCACAAAGCAATGATTCCCCATAGTGGAGTCATTCTCTGGGATATCTATGTGGCTCTCAGTGAGGCCGGCCCATACCTCTTTCCCTCCTATATGGAGAGGGCACTATAGACTAAACTGAAAGAGTACCTCCTAAAAGTGAGACAGGGATTAGACTGCTGCTTGAGAACTGTGGAATTATTTGGAATGTTTTACAAATGGTTGCCACATCAACAACAAAAAAGGTAATTACATAATGTGTACATCACAACATGCTTTTAAAGACACTTTGCATTGTGCTCACATTCCCTTAAATGTTCCCAAAGGTGCTCAGCCTCTAGCCCAATCAAAATCTCTGAGGAGAGGCAGAGACAATTTGGTGAAAAAGACACAGGTTGGGGCGGTGGGAGACAGTGAAAGGAGAAAGCAGCCTTCCAGTTAAAGATCAGCCCTCAGTTTAAAGGTCAGCTTCAAGCAGGCTGGCCTCGGGGTGTCAGGGTTGGAGGGAGGAGCAGCGGCATGGTGGGACTGGGGTGCTCTACATCTCATTCAGGTCCAGCAGAGCAGGTCCAGCCTCCTTTGTATACAGGGGTGTTCCTCTTTGGTGCATTTCAGTTTATCTTCCAAATCATCAATTGTCTTTTCCAGCGTGGCTACCGATCTCTCAGGAAACTCAACACCGGTCCCTGCATCCTTGAGTTTATCAGTAAGAATCTTGATCGCTTCCTCATATTTGTCTTCTTTTTGAGAGTACTTTTCTTTAGTAGCACTCAGACACTTCAGGTTCTGGTCCATCAGTCTGATCTACTCATCTATCTCTCGGCAATGGGACACTGCCAGCACAGCTCATTCCTCTGTGTGGTCCAAGTCTCCTTCAATAATCACCAACTTACGAGCCACCTCTTCATACTTTCTATGCATCTTCTGTGATGTGCTTAGCTTCTTTGAGTTGGATTTCCTGGAGTTTCAACTTTTCTTCATCTTTTACAGGTTGATTTTCAGTAACCTTCATACATCTCTTGCTCTCTTCAGCAGCTTCCTCCAGTTTTTGCAGGGCAGTGGCCAGTGCTCTGAGCACGGTCCAGCTCCTCTTCAACCCGCTGGATCCTACGCTTCAAGGAGGCTGCCTCAGCCTCAGCCTGTTTCCAGCCGGCCTTTCTTCCTCCACTTCCTGCTGGAGGCGCTTGGCCCTCTCGTCTGCATCATTGGCCCTCTCATCTGCATCATCTGCCTGCTGCTGCAGAACTGGGGTCTTGCATTTCACCGCCTCAGTGGTGGTGATCCTAGCCATGGTGCCCACCAGCTCCTGCTCGAGTTCCTGCCTTTATCTTATTGATAAGGAAAAGTGTCGTGTGTGGTCTGAATTTAATTATTTTCTTAAATTCTCACCTGAAGATATTTTGCCATTGATTTTTAGAGTGCAGGGGAGGGAGGGAGGGAGAGACAGAGAGGGTGAGGGAGAGAGGGGGAGAGGGATGGTGGGGGAGAGAGAAAGAGAGAGAGAGAGAGAGAGAGAGAGAGAGAGAGAGGGAAACATCGCCCTGAGACAGACACATTGATTGGTTGCCTCTGCTTGCACCCCGACTGGGATTGGGGATGGGACCTGCAACCAAGGTACGAGCCCTTGACCTAAAATTGAACCTGCAACACTTTGGTCTCCAGGCCAATGTTCTAACCACTGAGCAAAATCAACCAGGACTGAATTCTTGTTAAGTGTGTCATAAATAATCTTTTCTCAGCCAGTGACTTCTAACTTTGTGTATTGTGCCTTCTACTATGTATACTGTTTAGTCTATCAAAATTTAGATAGTAATGTGTTGTGTGTGTGTGAGTCTGTGTGTAAGATATCCTGCCCATCCTAGGGCCAGCCATACAGCTATATTTTGTATATTGAGAGGCAGTATAGAATAGTAACTAAGAGCCAGGGTTCTGTAACAAGGAAATTAAAAAGCCAATCTTTGTCATGTACTAGCTGTATATCTTGGATTTTCTATCTTTGTTTCTTTTTAAAAAGCAATGTGGTGATAATAACAGTACCTGTCTCCAAGGCTAACATTAGGAAGTACATGCCTGAATGGTGTAGCAGCCACGTGATATTGGTTATTGAGTATTTAGAGTATCATCTCTGAATACCTCATGGGGTTGTTGTTAACATTAAATAAGGTCATAATGCTTGGTGCAAGGGATATAGCAAAAGCTTGTAAGATTAGGTATTTATTATTATTTTATGACAAGAGGCCCGGTGCACGATATTTGTGCATGGGAGGGAGGGGTGGTGTCCCTCAGCCCAGCCTGCACCCTCTCCAATATGGGACTGTATCAATCCAGGACTGCTGGCTACCAACTGCTCACCTCTCTGCCTTCCTGATTGCCCCTAACCGCTTCTGCCTGCCAGCCTGATCACTCCTAACCAGTCCTCTGCCAGCCTGATTGATGCCTAACTGCTCCCCTGCCAGCCTGTTTGCCCCTAACTGCCTTCCCCTCAGGCCTGGTCCCCCCCAACTGCTCTCCCCTGCAGGCCTGGGTCGCCCCAAATTGCCCTTCCCTGCAGGCCTGGTCGCCCCCAACTTCCCTCCTTTGCCGGCCTGGTCACCCCTAACTGCCCTCTCCTGGAGACTTGATTGTCCCCAACTGCCCTCCCTTGCAGGTCTGGTCTCCCAACTTCCCTCCCCTGCTGGCCTGATCGCCCACAACTGCCCTTCCTTGCAGGCCTGGTCCCTCCCTACTGCCCTCCCCTGCTTGCCATCTTGTGGCGGCCATCTTGTGTCCACATGGGGGCATCCATCTTATGTGTTGGAGTGATGATCAATTTGTATATTACTCTTTTATTAGATAGGATAGAGTAGAGGCATGGTGCACGGGTGGGGGCCAGCTGGTTTGCCCTGAAGGGTGTCCTGGATCAGGGTGGGGGTTCCCTTGGGGCATGGGGTGGCCTGGGTGAGGGCACTGTGGTGGTTTGCAGGCCGGCCACGCCCCCTGGTGATCCAAGCGGAGGCCCTAGTATCTGAGATTTATTTATCTTCTATAATTGAAACTTTGTAGCCTTGGATAGAGGCCTAGGCCAGCCAGGGTGTGTGGAAAGCTTGGCTTCCTCCATTGCCGGGGGCAACTCAAGCCTCCTGCTCGCTCCGTGGCTGCAGCCATCTTGGTTGGGTTAATTTGCATACTTGTTCTTGATTGGCTGGTGGGTGATTGGATTGTGGGTGTAGTGAAGTGATGGTTAATTTACGTATTACTCTTTTTATTAGCTAGCAAGAGCTCAATAATGTTAGGTATTTATTATTATTTTATTAACTTCTAGTTGTTTTAATTTTATTACATTTAAGACTTAATTTTTTCTTTTATTTTATTTTTTCCATCACAATTTATACCCCTATAGCCTCTTCTACTCAGTCACCGCTGTTGTCCATTTCAATGAGTTCTCCCTCTCTCTCACCTTTTGTTTGCACCACCCTTCCCCCCACAGCTGTTAGCCTGCTATCTAAATCTGTCTCTGTTTTGCTTGTTAGTTCATTTTGTTTATTAGATTTCACATATGAGTGAAATCATATGGTACCTCTCTTTCTCTCACTGGCTTATTTCACTTAATGTTCTCCAGGTCCATACATAATGTCAGAAAGGGTTAGTGAGGGTCAACCAAATGACAGCAGTGGGCTGTGTGGGGCGACCAGGCCGGCAGGGGGGTTAGTGAGGGACTACCAAACGACTGAGCAGAAGGCTGTGTCGGGTGACCAGGCCAGCAGGGTGGGGCAGTGAGGGGCGACCCAATGACTGAACAGCAGGCTGCGTGGGGCGACCAGGCCGGCAGGGGTGGCAGTTAGGGGTGACCAGGCTGGTGGGGGAGGGGGGACAGTGAGGGGCAACCAGGCTGGCGGGGGGGGGGGGACAGTGAGGGGTGACCAGGCCAGCAGAGGGGGCCAGTGAGGGGTGACCAGGCTGGCGGCGGTGGGCAGTTGGGGGTGATTAGGCAGGCAGGCAGTTGGGGCAGCCTGGCTGTCAGGGGGGCAGTTGGGGGTGATTAGGCAGGTAGGCAGGTGAGCAGTTAGGAGCCAGTGGTTCCAGATTGTGAGAGGGATGTCCGACTCCTGATTTAGGCCTGATCCCACAGTGGTCTAAACTGGCAGTTGGACATCCCCCGAGGGGTCCCAGATTGGAGAGGATGCAGGCTGGGCTTCTAGTTTACTATAAAGTTGTGGGATTATTTATGGGCTTTCTGTTCTGTTCCATTGATCTACATGTCTGTTATGCCAGTGTGATACTGTTTTGATTACTATGGTCTCCTAGTATAGTTTGATATTAGGTAGCTTTGTTCTTCATTCTCAAGATCACTGTTACTATTCAGGGTCTTAGTAGTTCCATATACATATTTCAAATATTTGTTCTAGCTCTGTGAAATATGCCATTGGTATCTTGATAGGAATTACATTGCATCTTCAGATTGCTTGGGGTAGTATGGACATTTTAATGATGTTAATTCTTCCTATTCACGAATATGGTATCTGCTTCCACTTATTTGTATTTTCTTCAATTTCTTCAGTGTCTTAAATTTTCCAAGTACAGATCTTTTACATCTTTGATTCAATTTATTCCTAGGTATTTTTTTAAGCAGTTGTGAATGGGATTGTTTTCCTAGTTTCCCTTTCTCAAGTTCATGATAGGTGTTTTTAGAAATGCAACTGATTTTTTCGATTTATTTTATATCCTGCTACTTGATTGAATTCATTTATCAGTTCTAGTAGTTTTTAGATGAAATTTTTAGGGTTCCCTATATACAGTATCGTGCCATTTTCAAATAATGACAGTTGTATGTCTTTTTTTTTCCAATTTGGATGCCTTTTATTTCTTCTTCATATATGGTTGCTTGTGGGTAGGACTTCCAACAAGAGTGGCAAAAGCAGACGTCCCTATCTTGTTCCTGATCTTAAGGGAAATGCTTTTAGTTTTTACCCATTGAATATCATGTTGGCTGTGGGTTTCTCATTTATGGCCTTTATTACGTTAAGGTATGATCCCTCTATTCCCACTTTGCTGAGAGTTTTTATCTAAATGGGTGCTGGATTTTATTGAATGCTTTTTCTGTGTCAATTGATAAGATCATGTGATTTTTATCCTTCATTTTGTTTATGTGATATACCACATTTATTGATTTATGAATATTGTAGCAGCCTTGCACCCCTGAAATAAATCCAACTTGTCATGGTATATGAACTTTTTAATGTATTGCTGGACCCAATTTGCTAATATTTTGTTGAGGATTTTAGCATCTATGTTCATCAGGGATATTGGCCTATAATTTCTTTATAGTGTCTTTATCTGGTTTTGGAAGTAGGATAATGTTGGCTTCGAAAAAAGAGCTTGGAAGTCTTCTCTCCTCTTGAATTATTTGGGATAATTTGAGGAGGATAGGTGTTAGTTCTTTGAATGTTTGGCAGAAATCACCTGTGAAGTCATCGGGTCTCCAGGACTTTTGTTTGCTGGGAGTTTTTAAATTACTGCTTCAATTTCATTTGTTATCACTTTATCTAGGTTTTCTCATTTTTCTTGATTGAATTTTGGAAAATTGTATATTTGTAGGTATTTGTCCAGTTTGCCCAGGCTATCCCATTTGTTAGCATATAATTGTTCATAATATTTTCTAACAATCCTTTGTATTTCTGTGATGTCAATTGTTACTTTGCCTCTTTTCATTTCTGATTTTATTTATTTGGATCTTCTCTCTCTGTTTCTTGATGAGTCTGGTTAAAAGTTCCTCAATCTTGTTTAACTTTTCAAAGAACCAGCTCTTGGTTTCATTGATCCTTTGTAATGTCTTTTTAGTTTTTATGTCATGTATTTCTGCTCTGATATTTATTATTTCCTTCATCCTACATATTCTGGGCTTTTCCGGTTGTTCTTCCTCTAATTCTTCTTTTTAATAAATTTCTTTATTGATTAAGGTATTACATATGTGTCCTCACTCCCCCCTCCCCACCTCCCATTCATGACCCCACCCCCATGTTGTCTGTGTCCATTGATTAGGCTTATATGCATGCATATAAGTCCTTTGGTTGATCTCTCCCCCTTACCCCCACTCTCCCCTACCTTCCCTGAGGATTGACGTTCTGATTGATGTTTCTCTGTCTCTGGATCTATTTTTGTTCATCAGTTTATGTTGTTCACTATATTCCACAAATGAGTGAGATCATGTGATATTTATCTTTCTTTGCCCGGCTTATTTCACTTAGCATAATGCTCTCCATCTCCATTCATGTTGTTGCAAATGGTAGGAACTCCTTTTTTACTGCAGCATAGTATTCCATTATGTAGATATACCATAGTTTTTTAATCCACTCATCTGCTGATGGGCATTTAGGCTGTTTCCAAATCTTAGCTATGGTAAATTATGCTGCTATGAACATAGGGATGCATATATCCTTTCTGATTGGTGTTTCTAGTTTCTTGGGATATACTCCTAGAAGTGGGATCACTGGGTCAAATGGGAGTTCCATTTTTAGTTTTCTGAGGAAACTCCATACTGTTCTCCACAGTGGCTGCACCAGTCTGCATTCCCACCAGCAGTGCACAAGGGTTCCTTTTTCTCCGCATCCTTGCCAACACTTGTCGTTTGTTGATTTATTGATGATAGCCATTCTGACAGGTGTAAGATGGTACCAGATTGTTGTTTTGATTTGCATCTCTCTGATGATTAGTGACTTTGAGCAGGTTTTCATATGTCTCTTGGCCTTCCTTCTGTCTTCTTTCAAAAAGTGTCTATTTAGATCAGTTGCCCATTTTTTTGATTGGGTTGTTTATCTTCTTTTTGTTAGGCTGCACGAGTTCCTTGTAAATGTTGGAGATTAAACCCTTATCGTTGATATCATTGGCAAATATGTTCTCCCATGCAGTGGGCTTTCTTGTTGTTTTATTGATGGTCTCCTTTGCTGTGGAAAAGCTTTTTATTTTGATGCAGTCCCATTTGTTTATTTTTGCTTTAGTTTCCATTGTCCTAGGAGCAGTATCAGTGAAGAAATTGCTTCGGCATATGTCAGAGATTTTTCTGCCTGTGGATTCCTCTAGTATTTTTATGGTTTCTTGTCGTTTGTTTAAGTCCATGATCCATTTTGAGTTTATTTTTGTGTATGGTGTAAGTTGGTGGTCTAGTTTCATTTTTTTGTATTTATCTGTCCAATTTTCCCAACACCATTTATTGAGAAGAGACTGTCTTGACTCCATTATATGTTCATGCCTCCTTTGTCAAATATTAATTGAGCGTAGTGGTTTGGGTCAATTTCTGGGTTCTCTATTGTATTCCATTGATCTATATGTCTGCTCATGTGCCAGTACCAGGCTGTTTTGAGAACAGTGGCTTTGTAATACAGCTTGAAATCTGGTATTGAGGTCCCAGCTACTTTGTTCTTCATTCTCAGGATTGCTGTGGCTATTCGGGATCTTTTTTTATTCCAGATGAATTTTTGGAGAGTTCTTTCTTGGTCTGTGAAATATGCCGTTGGTATTTTAATGGGGAGTGCATTGAATCTATAGATTGCTTTGGGTAGTATGGACATTTTAATGATGTTGATTCTACCAATACATGAACATGGTATGTTCTTCATCTGTTTATGTCTTCCTCTATCTCTTTTTTCAGTGTCCTGTAGTTTTCCAAATATAGTTCTTTTACCTCCTTATTTACGTTTATTCCTAGGTATCTTAATTTTTTTGGTGCGATGGTAAATAGGATTGCTTTTTTAGTTTCTCTTTCTGTAAGTTCACTATTGGTGTATAGAAATGCCATAGATGTCTTGGCGTTAATTTTGTATCCAGCTACATTGCCAAATTCATTTATTAAGTCTATTAGTTTTTTGATGGAGTCTTTTGGGTTTTTTATGTACAATATCATGTCATCTGCAAATAAGGACAGCTTTACTTCTTCTTTTCCAATTTGGATGCCTTTTATTTCTTCTTCTTGTCTAATCACAATGGCTAATACTTCCAGTACTATGTCAAACAGGAGTGGTGAGAGAGGGCATCCCTGTCTTGTTCCTGTTCTTAGGGGAAATGGCTTTAGTTTTTGTCCATTGAGTATGATATTAGCTGTGGGTTTATCATATATAACTTTTATTATGTTGAGGTATGATCCTACTATTCCCACCTTGTTGAGAGTTTTTATCAAGAAAGGGTGTTGGATTTTGTCAAATGGTTTTTCTGCATCAATTGATATGACTATGTGATTTTTATCTCTCAATTTGTTAATGTGAGGTATCTCGTTTATTGATTTGCAGATATTGTACCATCCTTGCATTCCTGGGATAAATCTTACTTGGTCATGGTGTATGATCTTTCTGATGTAGTGCTGGATCCGATTTGATAGAATTTTGTTGAGTATTTTGGCAACTATGTTCATGAGGGATATTGGCCTGTAGTTCTCTTTCATTGTGTTGTCTTTATCTGGTTTTGGTATTAGGGTGCTGCTGGCTTCTACGAATGAGCTTGGAAGTATTTTTCCTCTTGAATTTTTTGGAATAGTCTGAGGAGGATAGGTTTTAGTTTTTCCTTGAATGTTTGGTAAAACTCCCCTGTGAAGCTGTCTGGCCCCGGGCTTTTGTTTGCTGGAAGCTTTTTGATGACTGCTTCAATTTCTTCCATAGTTATTGGCCTATTGAGATTTTTAGATTCTTCCTGATTGAGTTTGGGAAGGTTATATTTTTCTAGGAGTATGTCCATTTCCTCCTGGTTGTCCAGTTTGTTGGAATAGAGTTGTTCATAGTATTTTTTAACAATCCTTTGAATTTCAGTGGGGTCTATTGTTATTTCACCTCTTTCATTTCTGATTTTGTTTATTTGGGTTCTCTCTCTTTCCTTCTTGGTGAGCTTGGCTAGAGGTTCATCAATCTTATTGAACCTTTCAAAGAACCAGCTCTTGGTTTTGTTGATCTTTTGTATTGTTTTTTTTGGTCTCAGTGTCGTTTATCTCTGCTCTGATCTTTATTATTTACTTCCGACTTACACTGGGCTTTTCTTGTTGCTCTCTTTCTAACTCTTTGAGTTGTAGGGTTAATTTATTACCATTTTTTTTTTTTTTTTTTTTGCAGTATGCTTGTAGAGCTATGAACTTCCCTCTCACGACTGCTTTCGCTGTGTCCCATAGATTTTGGATTGTTGTGTTTTCATTGTCGTTTGTTGCCTTGATGTTTTTTATTTCATTGATCTCTCTGGTAACCCAGTCAGTGTTTAATAGCATGCTGTTTAGTCTCCATGTATTTGATATTTTTGGATTGTTTCTATTGTAGTTGATTTCCAGTTTTATGCCACTGTGATCTGAGAAGATGCGTGATATGATTTCTATCTTCTTGACTTTGAAGAGACTTTGCCTATGACCCAACATATAGTCTATCTTTGAAAATGAGCCATGTGCACTTGAGAAGAATGTATATTCTGTGGCTTTGGGGTGAAATGTTCTAAAGATGTCAATTAATTCCATCCGGTCTAGTGAGTCATTTAGGATTGATGTTTCTTGACTATTTTTTGTTTACAGGATTTGTCCAGTGGTAATAGTGGGGTATTAAAGTCTCTTACTATGATTGTATTGCTGTCAATCTCTCTTTTGATATCCTTCAGGAGTTTTTTATGTATTTGGGTGCTCTTGTATTGGATGCGTATATGTTTACCAGAGTTATTTCTTCTTGTTGGATTGCTCCCTTTAGTATTATGAAGTGGCCTTCCTTATCTCTTTTTATGTCCTTCACTTTGAGATCTAATTTGTCAGATATAAGTATTGATTGCCACCCCAGCTTTTTTTTCATTTCCATTCACCTGAAATACCTTTTTCCATCCCTTCACCCTCAGTCTGTGTGTGTCTTTTTCTCAGGCGGGTTTCTTGTAGACAGCAGATATATGGGTTGTGTTTTCTTATCCAATCCATTACCCTATATCTTTTGATTGGGTCATTTAATCCATTTACATTTGAAGTTATTATTGATAGGTACTTATTTGTCGCCATTTTTATTCTTTACCCCTGTGATCCATTTTCTCTTCCCATTTCATTTATTTTTTTACAGCAGTCCCGCTAGCATTTCTGGCATTGCTGGTGTCGTGGTAATAAATTCCCTTAGTCCTTTTTTTTGTCTGTGAAGCTCCTGATTTCACCTTCAATTTTGATTGATAGCCTTGCTGGGTACAGTATTCTTGGATTCAGATCCTTCCTTTGCATGGCTTTGTATATTTCATTCCATTCTGTTGTGGCCTGATGAGTTTCTGTTGAGAAATCAGTTGCTAGTCTGATGGGGGTTCCTTTGTAGGTAACTTTCTGTCTCTCTCTGGCCACTTTTTAGATTCCTACTTTGTTGTTGGTGTTTGCCAAGTTAATTATAATGTGCCTTGGCATCGGTCTTTTGGGGTTCATTTTGCTTGGGACTCTGTGAGCTTCTTGGATTTGTGTGTTTTTTTTTCTTCCCTATATCAGGGAAGTTTTCTGTCATTATTTCTTCAAACAGGTTTTCTATTCCTTGCTCAATTTCCTCTCCTTTTTAACCGCTGTTATGCAGATGTTCTTTCATTTTGTGTTGTCTCAAAGTTCCCTTAGGCTCTCTTCCTGCCCTTAATTTTTTTTTCTAGAAGCTGCTCTACTTGAGTATTTTTTCCTACCTTGGCTTCTAGCTCACTGATGTAGTCCTCTGCTTCTTCTAGTCTACTCTTGATGCTTTCTATTGAGTTCTTTACAGAAGCGATGTCATTTTTCATTTCCTCTTGGTTCTTACTCATATTGTCAAATTTGTCTTTCATTCTTTTCAGCCACCTTATGACCATTTCTCTGAACTCTTTCTCTGACAGGTTGCTTGCCTTCATTTCGTTTATTTCCTTTTCTGGTGATGCCTGCTTTTCTTTCATATGCGGGCTGTATCTTTGTCTCCCCATGGTCTCTCTTCTCCGGGTGTCTGCTTATGTAGTTCTCTCTCTCCTTTCCATGGTGGAGTGTAGAGCTCCTCTGAATCTGCGTGTTTGCGCCAATTCGGACCGGTGCTCTGGGGTTCGCAGCTGTTCAGTGGGTGCAGCAGTTGTAGATTTTCAGGCTTCCGATAACATCCACTTTCCCCTTCAAGATGGCGCTGTCTCCGCATCTGAGCTGGTTTGCTCACAGTTCTAGAAACTGGAAGTTCACCTTCAGAGTGTTGGGTTATGGTGAAGATCTACTTTCTAGGTTTTAAACAGCTGTATTCTCATGGTGTCCCAGGCCCAGCAACCAGTGTCCCCTGTCACCTCACACAGGAGTTATGAAGGTGGTGGTGATGATTACCTGCGTCCAGTGACAATGGAGAAGGGAACTCCCATGTCCTGCATGCCCAGCTTTGAGCTGCTCTCTGAGGAACTACTGGGTATGGGACAGACATAAAGACCCAGGGAGGCAAGGCCTCTTACTGAGCAGTGGCCCTCAGAGACTTGATTACAGGAGCCCCAAACACCTATGGAAAAGTTGGGAGCCTTGCAAGAGCACAGGAGGCTCTAAAAAGTCCTTCAAGGAATCCAAAACATCCTCCTGAACCTCTTCTGCAAGGATATACTGAAAATTTTGTTTCACAGAAGCAGTGGGGATTAAATTCACTGGCTCAGATGAAACCCCACAACTTCCCTCTGGAAGCCCTGTGCTTCTCAGTCTTCCTCTAATTGTTTTGTGGGTTTAGATTGTTTATTTGAGCTTTTTCATGCTTCTTGAGGTAGGCCTTTAAAACTATGAACTTTTCTCTTACTGCTTTCACTGTGTGCTATAGAGATTTTGGGATGTGTATTCGTTTTCATTTGTTTCCTAGTAGTTTTTATTTCTTCCTTGATTTCATTGGTAATACATTCATTGTTTAATTACATGCAATTTAACCGCTATGTTTTTTAATGTTTTTGAAGGTTTTTCTTTTTGTGTGTGTGTGTGGTTTATTTTTAGTTTTAGCCATTCTGATCTGAGCAGTTGCTTGATATGATTTTAATCTCCTGTTGTCTGTCATTGAGAATGTTCCTTCTGCACTTTAGAATAATGTAAATGCTGGTGCTTTGGGGTGAAATTTCTGTATATATAAATTAAAGCCATCAGATTTAATGTGTCATTCAAGGTTGCTGTTTCCTTGGTTCTTTTTTTTTTTCTTCTGGAACATCAATCATTTGATGACAATGGGGTGTTAAAGTCCCCTACTGGGACTGTGTTTCTTGATCTCTTCTTTAAAGTCCACCAAGATTTAAAAAAATTTTTTTGTACATATATTTAGGTGCTCCAATTTTGAGTGCATAGATGTTTATAAGGGTTATAGCCTCTTGTTTGATCATCCCTTAATATTAGTAGTGACTTGCTTTGTCTCTATTTATGGCATTTGTGTTGAAGTCTATTTTGTCAGAATTATGTATTGCTAACCCAACTTTTTATTTGTTTCAATTTGCATGGATATTTTTTTCCATTTCTTCACTTTCAGTCTGTGTGAATCTTTTTTCTGAGATGGTTTTATTGTAGACGGCATATATGGGTTGTATTTTCTTGTCCATTCAGCTACTCTACGTTTTTTGATTGGAGCATTTAATCAGTTTACATTTAAGGTTATTATTGATAGGAACTTATTGCCATGTTTTCTTTCCCTTTATGCCTATGTTCTTTTCTCCCTATATTTATTTTTTTAACATATTTTTATAGTTGATAGTATTACAGATATCACCCAATCCCTCCTCCTCTTTTCCCCCTCCCCCAGCTCCTACTCACCCTTCCAGGTCTTCACTATATTTCTTCTTTTTAAAGCAGTCCCTTTAGCATTTCTTGCAGTGCTGGTTTGTTGGTATTGAACTCCTTTAGCCTTCTTTATCCTGGGAAGCTCTTTATATAACCTTCAACTTTAATGATAACTTGACTATATAGAGCACTCTTGGTTGCAGGTTCTTGCTTTTTATTATTTGGAATACTTCATGCCAGTCCCTTCTGGCCTGAAGTGTTTCCATTGAGTCATCTGCTGACAGCCTTATGGGAGTTCCCTTGTAGGTGACTGTCTCTCTCTTGCTGCCTTTAAAATTCTCTCTGTTCCTTTAACCTTGGCCATTTTATGACGTGTCTTAGTGTGGGTCTCTCTGGCATCTTAATTGACTCTCTGTGTTTCCAGAACTTGAGTGACTTTTCCAGGTTAGGGAAGTTTTCTGTGGTTATTTTTTCAAACAGGTTCTCTATCCCTTGCTTGTTTTCTTCTCCTTCTGGTGTCCATGTAATTGCAGATGCTGTTATATTTCATGTTGTCCTGGAGGTTCCCTTAAAATATCATTGTTCTTTTGAATTCTTTTTCCTTTTTGTTGCTCTAATTAGATATTTTTTACACCTTATCTTCCAAATTGTTGATTTGATCCTCTAGTTCGTTCAGCCTACTTTTAATTTCTTGCAATGTATTTTTGATGTCAGATATGGTATTCTTTCTTTCTAACTGATTCTTATTCATGATTTCTATGTCCTTCGTGATGATGTAGTTCCCACTGTGTTTCTTGTAGTTCTCATTAAGTTCCTTGTGGTTATCACTAAGTTGTTTGATTATCCTTATAACCATTACTTTGAACCTATGTCTGATAAATTGCTTGCCTCCATTTCACTTAGTTCGTTTACTAGAGATTCTTCCTTATCTTTTATTTGAGGGTTGTTTCTTTGTCTCCACATTTACCTGTCTCTTTGTGTTTGTTTCTATGGATTAGAAGAACTATTATGTAGTAAGTGTACTGTGGGACCTAGTGGTGCAATCTCCTTGATCTTTTGAGCTGGGTGCTATAGGAATATTCCATGTTTGGGTTATGTGCACCCCCTGTTGTAGTTGTTTTGATGAATGCTTTTGGCCCTTTAGTCGGTGGAGTTAACCTTTGAGGCTGGGTAGGTATAAGGGTAAACTTCTATCACTGTGTATGAGATATTTTCAGGAGCTGTCCCCCCAGTGCAGAAATGTTCCCAGTGGGATTTGATGCCTGCCAGATACTTCCTTTGGTTGTATCACTTTTGTTGCTGGTTGGGTTGAGCTCTGATTTGGTCTGAAGCCCATTACTGGTTGAGTTAGTTCTGGGCCCACTTAGGTGGGATTCAGGTACAGGTTGCTGTCAGACACTTGTGTGTAAACAGTTTTGGTCTACCTGTCTAGAGGTGCCATGCTGTTCACTATTTGTGTCTGTTTCGACTTGATTGGGTGTGCATGCAAGGAGCCAATCTGCATAGTTGGGTTGGCTTCCTAGAGCTCTTAGCTATGGTCAGATCAATAAAATGCGAAAGCACCTTGAGTTCGGCTACCACTTCTTTGCTCCTCTTGGATGTTGCCTGGACTTCCTCCAAAGTCTTATGCAGAAAGGCAGTAAAGTGGGCTCAAGTTGGCCCCACCTCACTGACCTTTCACCTAGGGCTCAGGCTTTGGTAGGTGTGTTTTCCTTTCATCTAGGGCTCAGGCATGGTAGAGGTGTGTGTGTGTGTGTGTGTGTGTGTGTGTGTATGTGTGTGTGTTTTAAAATATATATTTTTTGATTTCAGAGAAGAAGGGAGAGGGAAAGAGAGATAGAAACATCATGAGAGAGAGAATCATTGATCGGCTAGAAACATCAATGATGAGAGAGGATCATTGATTGGCTGCCCCCTGCATGCTCCCTACTGTGGATCAAGACTGCAACCCATGCATGTGCTCTTGACCAGAATCAAACCCGGAACCCTTTAGACGGCAGGCCGATGCTCTATCCACTGAGCCAAACCAGCTAGGGCTTGGTAGATGTGTTTTCCTTTCACCTAGGGTTCATGGTAGGTTGGAGCATCCAGGTCAGTTGGACAGGGTTAATGGGTTTCCTAGTTTGGGGCGGCTTTGTCCAGCACTCAATGGGGAGAATGTTGCCCCTACTTCAGTGCCATACCATTCAGACTCTGCCAGAGTCTCCAGCTCTATCTCCCCCAGGAGGCGTGTACTGCAGGTTCAGGTTGGGTGTAGCCAGTTGTCCTCACTGCAGGAGAAAGCTCAACAGAACAGGGCTCATTCACTGGGGCTTGGGCAAGCAGATTGAGCAAACCTTCTTTTGGGGGTGGCATCAACTGTGCTGCCAGAGAGGGGTGAGGTGTACTCCTCCTTTTAGTTCTGTTCACATCTGCTCAAGCCCTGGACTGGAGCCTCTAAGGTATATGAATTCTAAATGCCCTGGATATGAGCAGAGCCTCCTTTTTCCTCAAAACTGAGCCTAGCAGGACAGGCCCAGTTGTGCTTTCTCTGCTTCCTTCCCCCATGTATCTTAGAGGGATAGATCAGGGCAACCTTCTGCTTGGAGTGGCATTGGCCCTTGGGAGGGGAGAGAGCTGCTCATCTCCTTCTGTCTCTGCAGTTCACTGTCAGAGACACTGAAGTCTCGGAGGAGGTCTTGCCAGATGTCCCAGTTCTGAGTTGTGCTTCCTTTCCCCTGTGGAACTGTGCTTGGCAGGCTGGTGCCAGCAGAATTTGGGAATGCAAATTCAGGCAGCCCTTCATTGGGTTGTTCAGAGCCACAGGAGGGGTACAAGTATATGCCTCCCCCTAATTCTGCAGCTGCCGGCTGCCTGAAACCTTGACAGAGGAACCTTCCGTTGGGGGTGGCACCTGCCTAACCCATGGGAAGGGGGAAAGACTGGCCCTTGTTCCGAAGCCACTCAGTTCAATGATTGTCTAAGAGCCTGTCTATAATTTCTCTAGAAAAAGAGTGCAGCTCAGGTTCCTGTTGGGTGCAGCCAGTCCTTTATGCGGGATTTGAGCTTGGCAGGGTGGTATCACCACTATTTGGAGGATGAAGTTAGTGCACTTTCTCCAGCTGGTGCTGTAGAACTAGAAGTGCTCAACCCTGAGAGTTCGTGCCTGAGGGCAGTGTGGGATGTTGACTCAGCACTGGGATATCAGATCTCCGGAGCTCTGCCACCCAGATCTCTTTATGCCCGGAGTCTCCTTTCCTCTACTAGAGCCCTGGGTGAGAGCCCATGCACCTTGGCCCTTAAGGAGATCACTGAGATTCCAGCAGACTCCCTCCTCTTTCCAGTGGACAAAGTCCCTACTTATTTTTACTACAAGATGCTATGCAGGCTCTTCTTCCCAGCCCTGGTGCTCTGGTTTGGGGTCCTGGCGTGGGATTGAGACCCCACTTTCCTGACTTGTCAGCTGCTGCCCTGTTCAGATTTCCTTCTGTTGTTTATTTAGATTGATTGCTCCAAATTTTAGCTGTAACTCTGGTTTGGCACCAGGAGGAGGTATGTTTTCCTTTCACCTATTCTGCAGCCAACTTGGAATTTCCAAAAAGAACTTTAAACATGTTTTTTTTTTGCATTTGTTTAATTTCTATCTCTTGTTTCTTTGGACTGTATTAATAGGGGCCAGCAAACTACAGCCTGCAAGCTTTCCTCCTCTTTTTTGTAAACAAAGTTTTACTGGAACACAGCCATGCCCTTGAGTTTACATACAGTCCATGGCTGCTTTCATGCTAGTGTGGCAGGATTGAGTAGTTGCAACAGAGACTGAATTACCCAAACACCTAAAATATTTACTATTTTACCTTTAAGGAAACATTTGATGACTCCTACATTAGAACACTGTACATAATTTAAAAAGATTCAGAAATTAATTTTCTAAACCAAATATGCATCGATGTAAGGCATTCAATTTTCTCTTTGTTGTCATTCCTAGTACCATTTTTCCTCTGGTCCCCAGTAGAAGGTTTCCATCGATTCATTCAGCATCTTTAACAACCATTATGTGCAGGGCACTGAGGATACAGTGATCAAGACAGCTACAGATTCTGTTTTAGTGTTGCTTATATTCTTTTTTAAATAATTTTTTTCACATTCATTATTATTTTTCAATTATAGTCAACATCCAGTATCTATACTAATAATAGAGGAATATGCAAATTGCCTAGGACGCTGTCACAGTAACAACTGAACAGAAGACTGCGTGGGGCAACAAGGCCGGCAGGGGGGTTAGTGAGAGACGACCAAACTACTGAACAAGCAGGCTGTGTGGGGTGATCAGGCCAGCAGGGGTGGCAGTTGAGGGTGACCAGGCCAGCAGGGGGGGCAGTTGGGGGCAACAAGGCCAGCAGGGGGGGGGGGGCAGTGAAGGCCAACCAGGCCAGCAGAGGGAGCAGTTGGGGGTGACCCAGGCCGGCAGGGAGGGCAGTGAGGGGCAACCAGGCCAGCAGAGGGAGGAGTTGGGGGTGACCAGGCCAGCAGGGAGGGTAGTTGGGGGTGACCAGGCCGGCAAGGGGGGGTAGTTGGGGGCAGTAGGGGCAACCAGGCTGACAGAGGGGCCAGTTGGGGGTGACTAGGCCGGCAAGGGGGGGCAGTTAGGGGTGACCAGGCCGGTGGGTGGGGGCAGTTGGGGGCAAACAGGCCAGCAGGGGGGGCAGTTAGGGACGATCAGGCAGGTGAGCAGCTAGGATCCAGTGGTCCTGGATTGTGAGAGGCATGTCCTACTGCCGGTTTAGTCAGACATCTGGTGGGTCAGACATCCTCCAAGGGGTCCAGGATTGGAAAGGGTGCAGGTGGGCTGCGGGGACCCCCACTTCCCTGTGCACAAATTTCGTGCACCGGGTTTCTAGTTATTTTGTACCAGCATAGTGGTTAGACAGTTATGTAATTGACAAAGTAATACCCTCCCTGATAAGTCTAGTACCCACCTGGCACCTTACTAGTTATTACAGTATTACTGGCTTTATTCCCTATGCTCTACTTTACCTCCCCATGACTATATTGTAACCAACAATTTGTACTTCTTAATTTCTTCACCTTTTTTATCAAGACCCTCCTCCCTTTGCCATCTAGAAACCATCAGTTTGTTTTCTGTATCTATGAGTCTGTTTCTATTTTGTTTGTTCATTTATTTTGTGTGTGTTTTTTTTTGCTTGCACATATAAGTGAAATCATATGGTATTTGCCTTTCTCTGTCTGACATATTTCACTTAGCATGATATCCTCCAGGTTAATCCATACTTTCACAAATGGTGAGACTTCATTCTTTTTTAAGGCTGAGTAATGGTCCATTGTATATATACACCACATGCATCTTCTTTATCCACCTGACTATTGATGGGCACTTGGTTGCTTCCGTTGCTTGACTATTGTAAATAACTCTGCAATGAACATAGAGTGCATATATCTTTCAAATTTCTGTTTTGGATTTCTTTGGTTAAATATGAGAAATGCAATTGCTGAGTCATAGGTAGTTCTATTTTTCATTTTTTCAGGAACCTCTCCATACTGTTTTCCATAGTTACTGAACTAATTTGCAATCCCACCAATAGTACACAAGGGTTCCCTTTTCTTCACATCCTCATCAACACTTGTTTGTGCATTTATTGATGATAGCCATTTTGAAGGTTGTAAAGTGATATCTCATTGTGATTTTAATTTGCATTTTTTTGAAACTGTAAAACTCCTAAAAGAAAACATAGGAAGTTCTCTGACATTGCTCTTTGTAATATTTTTGTGTGATATATCTCCTTGGGCAAGGGAAACAAAAAATAAACAAATGGCACTACATCAAACTAAAGGCTTTGCATAGCAAAGGAATTCATCAACAAAACAAAAAGCCTATTGAATGGAAGAAGATATTTGCTAATGATACACCTGATAAGGTTATTATCCAAAATTTATAAAGGAGTCATATAACTTAATATTAAAACAACACAAATCCAATTAAAAAATTGGCAGAGGACCTATATAGACATTTCTCCTATGAGGACATATAGATGGTTAATAGACATATGAAAAGATGCTCACTGTCACTAATCATCAGTGGTGCTTATGTTCTCATTAGGCAGATGTAGTTGAACTATTTAACTAACTCATTAACCACTTATCTTCAATTGATAAGTGAGGAAAATGCTACAGAGGAGAATTAGAAAGTGTGAAAGTATATCATTTGAAAACCTGGTCTGGGGTGGGTGTTAGGGGAGGCTTTTTCAGGAAATGATATTTAGGCTCAGTTGGCCTAAGGATTCAGTAGACAAAAAGGATTGATGTAATTGAAAGAATATTATGTGTTTTAGTAAGTTGCTTGTGGAAAGGCCTTAAGATCATGGGGTGTTTGAGGAACTCTGAGAAGTCTAGACTGAGTATTCACGCAGAGAGAGGAGTGGCAGGAGAGGAAGCTGCTCGTAAAGAGCAAAGAGAAGCAATGGCGAGAATTAAATGCATCTGGGGATTCATTGGTTTGGGGGAAATATGACTTAAGAAACATTTAGAGCTCAGCTCAAAGGATTTGGGTATTTATCCAAAAAATTGAAGGGAAGCTGTTGAAGGATTTTAAGCTGGAAAAGGACATAATTTAATATTTATTTTAAAAATGCTCTTTATGGAGATTGAATTAGAAGGGAACTGGACAGACTGCTGGAACCTACTGGTCCAGTGGGGGTTGCAGTGGTTTGGGCTAAGGTGGTGGCACAGTGGAGATCTAGAGGGGTGGGTAATTTTGAAAATGGGCTAAGAGGGTTCAATTGACAAAATTGTGTTATTTAGTGACTATAGGGGAGAAAAGTCACCCCCTCATTTTTAGAAGACTAGTATTGTTTCCATTTATTTTGCCCAAATCATCCTAAAATGCCAGTTATACTTATTTTTCCCATTCCTTGTAATATTAAATCGAAACTCCTTTTTTGACTGATTCCACATGATTTATTCTCACATAATATTTGTCTCTCTAGTTGCTTTAAATCTCCAATTCCTTCTACATGTCTTGAATATAGTTGATACTTCATTTTCTCTTTTAGGTTTCTGGCACTAAATACAGATGCAATACATACATACTTATTGAAACGGGTGCCATTTCATTCAAAATAAATAGAAACACATAAACTAAAAGTACTATTTACTACTGTTCAATTTTTTTCCATACACATTGTGACATGGACTATTTACAAAGAAAGTGTCAAAGGTACCGTGTGTCACAATAGCAAGGTACAAGTAAATAAAAATGTGATGTTAGCAAAGGTATGATCGTCGAGGGACAACTTACAGAAAGTTGAGACCGTCATAATGTAGGTAAATTAAAATCTCAAACTGATATTGATACTTTCAAAAAGCTATGCTCTGATATAGAATAGCAGAAAGGGATTTAATCCAATTTAATTATTTTACAGATAAGGGACAGAATGAGATGAGGAAATAAATGTTTCTAAAGTCATATTTTTCCTCCAAACTAATGAATCCCCCATATGCACTTAATTATTGGCATAGCTTCCTTTTGCCCAATTAATATAACTTTTATGTTTGAAAACAAGTTTAAATTTATCAAATGTAGTTATTGTGACCCTTTTATTATATTGTTTCTTATAGATTAAGTCTATTACAATAAGAACTTTAATTCAGTAATTATTGAGCTTCGACTGTGTGCCATGCATACTGTTAAGTGGTGAAAATACTGGATGTGGATAAGGCTGTCTTTGTTCTTAATGAATTCAAAGTATAGTATATATACAATGAGTGGCCAGATTATTATGATCTCTGAATGCATAATAATCTGGCCACTCTGAGTGTGTGTGTATGTGTGTGTGTGTGTATGTGTGTGTGTGTGTATGAGGCCCAGTGCATGAATTTGTGCATGGGTGGGTATGGCCAGCCTGGCCAGGGGGAGGGGACATGGACGGTTGGCTGACCTGCCTGCTGGTCAAACTTCTGGTCTAGAGGACAATTTGCATATTAGCCTTTTATTATATAGGATATGCACTGAGTGGCCAGATTATTATGCATTCAGAGACCATAATAATCTGGCTGCTTGGTGTATATATTATTATCATACTATAGTTTTATAAGTGATATCATGTATCCTGTGATTAGTGTGCATGTGGTCCTGAAATAATACAGAATGGAGGTTTAATTGTGTGTGTTCAGAAGGTTTTAGAGAGGAAGTGACATCTGAGTTGAATTCCGAAGAATGAATAAAAAGTTGACCAACTGGCCAAGGAAAAGAGAAGGTGAGCATTTTAAGCATAAGGAACAGTGGCATGGAGGTATCAGAAAAATCATGATGTGCTAGAGGACTGTTCGTGCTACTAAGGGTATGGAGTGGGAGATGAAGAGAGTTGAAGACAAAGCAGGGGAATTAAGAAATCAGAAAAGAAGAAAAATCTTGCATCCCACAATGAAAAGACAAATTATGTTTACTTAGGGTAGTTCTTTTAGTTCTTATCCCAGTGGTTGTGTTACTCATTTGTAATCCTGTTAGGTTCATTTGTTACTGCTTATATTTCATTTTGAGGTTCTCCCCTCCATAGCATGGTTCATTTTAATTATTGATTTACTTCATATTACTTATAGAGCAGTTCCTTGTTTTTTACCACTGTACACTACTTCATTCTGTAGGTATACAGTGTTTATTCAATTACTCTTCTAACAATGGATGCTAAGCTTATTTCCAATATTGTACAATTATAAACTGCAGTGACTATCCTAGTGCATATTTATTTTTGAAATTTAAAGAAAAGAAAGTTTATCACCTTATCCTATGTTCATATTAGCTCCTATTCAATTGTTTAGAAACTTCTGCATATGAAAATGCTACTGAGTATTACAATCTGGTTGTTGTTACTCCTTATATTGTATTTACCTAGAACATTTCAAGTCACCTTCCAATCTTACCCAAAACTTACTAGCACATTATAAATGCTATAATTAAGAAATCTATGAGGTTACTATAACATATTTTTAAATGTCACCCTGTAATGTTTTTATTACTACTACCTCCCCCAAAAAATGTACATTACACTTTAGATGTGAATGTATACAGTGTAATGAAACAAAAAAATGCTTTAAAAATATTTCTGAAACTCCATTTGATATAATTTGTGTGTTTTTTTTACTTTTTTTGTTTGTTTAATTTAATAAATCTTTATTGTTCAGATTATTACAATTGTTCCTCTTTTTTCCCCTATAGCTCCCCTCCACTCGGTTCCCACCCCACCCTCTGCCCTTACCCTGCCCCCCCACCAACAGTCCTCATCCACAGGTGTACGATTTTTGTCCAGTCTCTTCCCGCACCCCCGACACCCCTTCCCTGCCAAGAATTGTCAGTCCACTCCCTTTCTATGCACCTGATTCTATTATATTCACCAGTTTATTCTGTTCATCAGATTTTTTTATTCACTTGATTTTTAGATTCACTTGTTGATAGATATGTATTTGTTGTTCATAATTTTTATCTTTACCTTTTTCTTCTTCCTCTTACAGAATACCTTTCAGCATTTCATATAATACTGGTTTGGTGGTGATGAGCTCCTTTAGCTTTTTCTTATCTGTGAAGCTCTTTATCTGACCTTCAATTCTGAATGATAGCTTTGCTGGGTAGAGTAATCTTGGTTGTAGGTTCTTGCTATTCATCACTTTGAATATTTCTTGCCACTCCCGTCTGGCCTGCATAGTTTCTGTTGAGAAATCAGCTGACAATCATATGGGTGCTCTCTTGTAGGTAACTAACTGTTATTCTCTTGCTGCTTTTAATACTCTCTCTTTGTCTTTTGCCCTTGGCATTTAAAATATGATGTGTCTTGGTGTGGTCCTCTTTGGATTCCTTTTGTTTGGGGTTCTGTGCGCTTCCTGGACTTGTAAGTCTATTTCTTTCAACAGGTGGGGGAAGTTTTCAGTCATTATTTCTTCAAATAGGTTTTCAGTATCTTGCTCTCTCTCTTCTTCTGGCACCCCCATAATTCTGATGTTGGTATGCTTGAAGTTGTCCCAGAGGCTCCTTACACTATGTTCAACATTTTGGATTCTTTTTTCTTTTTGCTTTTCCAGTTGAGTTTTTTGCTTCTTTGTATTTCAAATCTTTGACTTGATTCTTGTGATCCTCTGGTCTGCTGTTAGATCTCTGTGTAATATTTTTTATTTCAGTCAGTGTATGCTTAATTTCTAGTTGGTCCTTTTTCATATCCTCGAGGGTCTCATTAAATTTATCGGCCTTTTCTAGAAAATTCTTGAAAAACCTTATAACTGTGGTTTTGAACTCTATATCCAGTCATTTGCTTTCCTCCATTTCTTTCATTTGTTATCTGTTTCTTTGTCTCCGCATTTTTGCTGCTTCCTGGAGTTGATAGAGTGGCTTTGTGTGCTAGGTGTGCTATAGGGCCCAGTGGCTCAGCCTCCCCAATTACCTGAGGTGGACACTCTTGGTGCACCCCTTTGTGGGCTGTGTGCACAGTTTTGTTTTAGTTAAGCCTTGATTGTTGTTGATATCACTAGGAGGAATTGACCTCCAGGCCAATTGGCTGTGAGGATCAGCTGTGTCTACGCTGGGAGAACTTAATGTGCTGGAGACAAGGCTTGCAAAGCCTCTGTGCTCAGCTTGGATGGGGTGGAGTCTCAGGGCGGAGCAGACAGCATTGGTTTCCTGTCAGCCCTGCCCTAATAGGCCCCTGTGTCTCAGTGTCCCGTGGTAATCACTGCAAGCACCTCTGAGAGAAAGCCGCCCTCGAGTTCTGCCCGCCTCCATATAGTCCATTTTCTCCCCGAATGAGTCTGGGTCCCCAGAGTCTCGCCCAGAACTGGAGTTCAGTGCAGTTGGGAGCTTTTGTCTCCCTCTCACTTGAGAAAGCCAGCCGTGTACTCAGTTGCCCGCCCTCTCCGTGCGCGCGCCTCAGTATCTCTGCCTTCTGCAGTTCCTCTGAGTCTCAGTGTGCTTTTCTCTTTTCTGACTGTCCAGTTTGACCCCGTATGAGTCTGGGTTCCAGAGTCTCGCCCAGAATTGGAGTTCAGTGCAGTCGGGAGCTTTTGTCTCCCTCCTGCTTGAGAAAGCCCCATTGAGAAAGCCAGCTGTGCACTCAGTTGCCAGTCCTCTCCATGCGTGTACCTCGGTACCTGTGCCTCCTGCAGCTCCTCTGAGTCTCAGTGTGCTTTTCTCTTTCCTTCTAGTTGTAGAATTTCCACTCAGCCAGCCTTCCTGTGGTTCTGAATGATGTCCGTTTTGTCTTTTAGTTGTAGTTTTGAAATTGTTGTGTGAGGCAGCAGTTTAGGTGTTCACCTATGCCGCCATCTTGGTTTCTCCCCATTTGATATAATTTGTAATAAGTCTGATGTTCAGCCAAATGCACTATCACTTGACTGGTTATAAATTTAGAAACTTGAATCTGAAAGAAGGAAATAAGGCCAGCAAGGGAATTAGAACCAGAGGGGAAGCTGGTTCATGTAGACAGAAGTTCCCTCCCCTGGTCCCTCATTTTCCTATCATTCAGCAAGAGAACTACACTAAATCACTAATATACTTGGCATTTTGATTTAGTAAACATCCTTTTAATCAACATTTGTTAGTGGAGCCCTAGTGTGTGGGATGTGAGCCAAAAGACCACAAGAGAAATTAAGACAGAAGTTTAATATTTACAGGTCCTGGAAGAAATACACCACACACCTTGAGGGCGGGGCCACATGCAAGGTCAAGGCAGGAACAGGCAGAGAGTGATCAGGCCTGGGGCATATACCTTTATGAGAGTGCTTTGAGGTTCAGGGCCAAGGCAGGACTGGTCAGTTTAAACCAGGAGCAGGGTTTTGGTCTGTTGCTTAGGTGATTTTATCTAAGGATCTCACAAGGGAAAGGTGCTGGGAGGCAGGGAACTTACATTTACTTGTCACCACAGGCTGTTTCTAGGGTTTTAATGTCAGTGTCAGGTCCTGGCAGGTTGCCTGGCCAAACAAAATGGATGCCAAGACAGCATTGCCAGGGCGTGGCTTAGCTGAACTCTTGACAAACACACATGTTAATTGAAATCTGCTACCCACCATTATACTATCTTAATAAAAGAGTAATATGCAAATTGACCGTCAATCCAACACACATGATGGCTGCCCCCATGTGGTCATAAGATGGCCATCACAAGATGGCCACAGGGAGGGCAGTTGGGAGGGACCAGGCCTGCAAGGGAGGGCAGTTGTGGGTGATCAGGCCAGCAGGGGAGGGCAGTTGGGAGGGACCAGGCCTGCAAAGGAGGGCAGTTGGGGTAATCAAGCCTGCAGTGGAGGGCAGTTGGGGGAGACCCAGGCCTGCAGGGGAGAGCAGTTGGGGATGACCAGGCCTGCAGGGGAGGGTAGTTTAGGGGTGACCAGGCCTGCAGGGGAGGGCAGTAAGGGGCAAACAGGCTGGCAGGGGAGCAGTTAGGCATCAATCAGGATGGCAGAGGACTGGTAGGGGGTCATCAGGCTGGCAGGCTGAAGTGGTTAGGGGCAATCAGGAAGGCAGGCAGGTGAGCAGTTGGAAGCCAGCAGTCCTGGAATGTGAGAGGCAGTCGGACATCCCTCGAGGGGTCCCAGATTGGAGAGGGTGCAGGCTGGGCTGAGGGATAGCCCCCCCCACCCGTGCACGAATTTCATGCACCTGGCCTCTATTAATCAATATAAAGTCTGAAATCTATAAAGACTAAAGTAATATTTAAAATGGTTTAAAGCAATGTAAGTTGTTTTATCTGAGCGTTTTATAGGTTGGAAGTCAGATGCAGGTCTTAGTGGGCTAAGGTCAGGGTGTCAGCAGGTCTGCATTTTCTGTGGAAGGCCCTTACTTTTACCAAATTCTAGCATCTGCCCTGAATCATTCCCCTGCCCCTTTCATCTTTAAAGCAAGCACCACTGCATCTCCTTGACCATTCTTCCTCTGCTTCTCTCTCCTTTTTTTTTGGCTCACTCTTCTCCTCTGAAGAGTGATTACATTGGACCCATCCTGTAATCCAGGATGATATTCCTATTTTTAGGTCAGCTGACTGGCAACCATAATTCCATCTGTAACCTTAATTCTTCTTTTGCATGTAACCTAACATTCACAAGTTTCAGGGTGTCAACCCATGGTCATTGGCGCCAATTCAAACGCCAGTAGGAATCCCCAACGTGGAGTAATGAAGAAGACTATTCAACACCAACACTTGGACTGTAATACAGCCTGGCTGGGAGCGCAGCTGGATGGTGCCCCAGCGAGGGCTGCAGGGCTGCAGGGCCAGGCCCCTCTTCAGCTGGGCAGCTCTGTTCCTGGATGGTCCGTCTCACTCAGGGGGACCTCATTGTTTCAGCTCCAGCTGAGGAAAAGCAGTAGCCGTGCTATGGGGAAAAGTGCTCTCTCCCATCCAGAGGGGAAGCTGGTTCATGTAGACAGAAGTTCCCTCCCCTGGTCCCTCATTGGTCAGAATAGATCCACTCTGATTGGTCAGAGCTGCACAGCTCCGATTGGATGGGAAAGCCTTAGTCCTATTGATTGAAATAGGATTCCGGGAACCCTTTATGAGGGTTCAGATGCAGAAAGGAAGCAGCCAGCCAGGTCAGTGCAGGGGCAGGCAGTTCAGCAGCGGTTTCTCCCTAAAGGGCAGTTTACATGAGAGGCCCCTGTACAGAAATGGCTGCTAGGCCCTGCCTCCCACCTCTCCCTCCCTCCCTCCCTCCCTCCCTCCCTTCCTTTCCTCCCTTTCTTTCTCTCTCTTTCTTTTCCTCCCTCCCTCCTCTCTCACTTTCTTTCTCTCTCTCTCCTCCCCTCCCTTCCTCCCTACCACTCTCCTCTTCTCTTCTCCCCCCCCCCCGCTTAGCCCACTTAGCCACCAGCAGCCCTTAGTCCCTCAGAGTTCACAGGGAATATTTTCTTAATAAGGAAAATTATTTCCTTTTTGTGGAATTCCTATTTTCATTGCAGTAGATCTTTAAGAACATTTTTATTGATTGATTTGAGAGAGGGCAAGAAATGGAAAGAGAAACATCGATTTGTTCCACTTTATGCATTCTTTGGTTGATTTTTTTTTTTTTTGGAATGTTTTTATTGATCTCAGAGAGAGGGAGGAAGGGATAGAAACATCAATGATGAGAGAGAATCATTGATTAGCTGCTTCCTGAACACACACACCCATACCCCCCACCCCCCGTCCCCCCCACTGGGGATCCAGCCCACAACCCAGACATGTGCTTTGACCGGGAATCAAACCATGCTCAACCACTAAGCCATACCTACCAGACTTGATTGATTCTTATATATGCCCTGGCCAGAGATTGAACTGTAACCTTGGCATATCAGGATAATGCGCTAACAAACTGAGCTACCTGGCCAGGGCCTGCAGTATCATTTTTAAAGCATTTGATGAGAAGTTATAGTTTCAGCATGGAAACCTCAAAATGAAACAGCAAGTAGTCATTTCTTCCTCTGGTGCTCTTAGGTTTGTGACCTTGTATGCTGTGTTTATTTTTTTAAGGTATTCCTAGGTGTTAAGTTAGATTTATTCCTGAGAAGAATGGAGGGAAAAATCTAAGATAATCATTTCTTAAAAGCAAAAGAGAAATTATGAAGAATTAAGCTACAGCTGAAGTCTCTTGTAAAGATTTTTGTTTCATAGGGTATTCTTTTAAAGAATTTGTGTAGACACATCAACAAAGCCCTATTGCTCTGTTCTCTCGGTGTGGGAACCAGCTCTATTTTACAGACATTTCTTCTGTATAATGCTTTTATTGTGATATTTTTAAGCTTAAATTTGATCACTCTCACTATATCTGGCCATTTGCATTTTCCCCAGGGTTAGACTAACTACCTCAGCCATTTTTCCAGAGAGGGTCTTATAGCAATACTATATCTGAAATTTCTCAGGAAGTTTTTAATGTCATGATGGGAGTAGGATACATGAAGAAGAACACTGGACTGGAAGTTACTAGCGTTGAGTATTAGTCTGGGTTTATTTTCACTCACTAAATGTGTTTTGGGTACCTAAAAGGAAATAATTCTAAAGAATGTAATAGCATTTTTAACCCATCTTAAATGAGGATTTTGTTCCATTTTCCTTTTTAAATCTGGAAGTTTTCTTTTTCTCTCTCTCTCTATTCTTTTATCCCCTCAATTGTTTATGTGCTGTTTTTCTAGAACTTCTAATAGTTGGTTATTATATCTCATATGAGCCTCTTTTCTCTCCTATTTCTGTTCATTTCTTTCAACTTTTGTTGTTTTGCCTTCTTTTTTTCCATTCTTTTGTCTTTTAGAAAGATTTACTAAAGTTCATTTTCTGGCCCTTATACTTAAATTTTTAAGTCAGGTAGTTACTTAACACCTTGTAGAAAATGTCAAACATACTCAAACCTAGAGTCTTGGGGGTTCATTATAGTAATTATTCAACTTTAACAATGATAAAATCATAGCATTTATTCATTTATATTCCTATTCATCCACACTGAAATTAATTTGAGCAAGTCTTAGACATCATCATGATTTAAATGTCAAAAAATATTTATATGTATATGTGTATTTATATACATCCTATCTAATAAAAGAGTAATATGCAAATTGACCATAACTCCAACACACAAAATGGCCACCCCTATGTGGACACAAGATGGCCACCACAAGATGGCCAGCAAGGGAGGGCAGTTGTGGGCAATCAGGCCAGCAGGGGAGGGCAGTTGGGAGGGGCCAGGCCTGCAGGGGAGGGCAGTTGGGGGGGAGCAGGCCTGCAGGGGAAGGCTGTTGGGGATGACCCAGGCCTGCAGAGGAAGGTAGTTGGGGGTGACCGGGCCAGCAGGGGAGGGCAGTTAGAGTGACCAGGCTGGCATGGGAGGACAGTTGGGGGCGACCAGGCTGGCAGGGGAGAGCAATTAGGGGCAATTGGAACAGAAGGGGAGAGGTTAGGCATCGATCAGGCTGGCAGGGGAGTGGCTAGGGTGTGATCAGGCTGGTAGGCAGAAGTGGTTGCAGTGGTTCTCAACCTTTCTAATGCTGCAACCCTGTAATAAAGTTCCACATGTAGTGGTGACCCCAACCATAAAATTATTTTCGTTGTTACTTCGTAACTGTAATTTTGCTACCGTTAATAAATCATATTGTAAATATCTGTGTTTTCTGATGCTCTTAGGTTCTACAGCAGCGGTTCTCAACCTGTGGGTTGTGAGAACTGTAATTTTGCTACTTTTAATAAATCGTATTGTAAATATCTGTGTTTTCCGATGGTCTTAGGCTCTACAGCAGCGGGTCGCGACCCACAGGTTGAGAACCACTAGCAGGGTTGCCTAAGACCATCAGAAAACACAGATATTTACATTATGATTCATAGCAGTAGCGAAATTACAGTTATGAAGTAGCAACGAAAATAATTTTATGGTTGGGGGTCACCACAACATGAGGAACTGTATTAAAGGGTTGTGGCATTGGAAAGATTGAGAACCACCGGTAGGGGCAATCAGGCAGGCAGGCAGGCAAGTGGTTGGGAGCCAGCAGTACTGGATTGTGAGTGGGATCAGGCCTAAACGGGCACTTGGACATCCCTCGAGGGATCCCAGATTGGAGAGGGTGCAGGCTGGGCTGAGGGACCCCCCCCCCCCCGTGCACAAATTTCGTGCACCGGGCCTCTAGTATGTAGATATTTATGAATGTCTTTTACCAATAGTTATTTCCAGTGTCTGACTAACAGGTACTGTTGTTAAGACAGTTACAATGTCATAATTGTACCCGTAAAAAATTAACAGTAATATCTTAATGTCATTGAGAACTGAGTAAATGTTCATCTTTTTAGTAAATCTTTAGAGCAGTTTTAGATTTACAAAGATACTATAGAGAAGTCCCTGTATACCCCACATTCAGTTTCCCTTATTTTTAGCTTCTGTTAATATGGTACATTTATTACATTAATGAAACAATATTGATCTCATTACTTAAAGTCCATATTATTCAGATATTCACAGTTTTTCTCTTCTTTTTCTGTTTTAGGATCCATTTCAGGATACTATATTATAGTTAGTATTCATGTCTCCTTAGACTTTCTTTTTTATTTTTGAAACTAAGTTAATTTTTTGAAAATTTATTTTTATTGTTGAAAGTATTACATGTGTCCTCTTCCCCCCTCCCCATTGACCCCCTCCACCCTGCTCCTGCCCCCTCCCCAGGCCTTCACCTTACTAGTGTCTGCATTCATGGGTTATACATATATACATATAAGTTCTTTGGTTAATTCCCCCCTCCCCCCACTCCTACCCCCTTCTCTCTGAGATTCATCAGTCTGTTGCATGCTTCCATGTCTCTGGATCTATTTTGTCAGTTTATTTTCTTCATTAGATTCCACATATAAGTGAGATCATGTGATACTTGTCTTTCTCTGACTGGCTTATTTTGCTTAGCATGATACTCTCCAGGTTCCTCCATGCTGTCTCAAAGAGTAAGAAATCCTTTTTTTTACTGCTGCATAGTATTCCCTGGTGTAAATATACCACAGCTTTTTTATTTACTCATCCACTGGTGGGCACTTGGGCTGTTTCCAGATCTTAGCTGTGGTAAATAGCACTGCTTTGGACATAGGGGTGAATATATTCTTTCTGATTGGTGTTTCGAGATTCTTAGGATTATTCCTAGAAGAGGGATCACTGTGTCAAATGGCAGTTCCATTTTTAGTTTTTTGAGGAAACTCCATACTGTTTTTCCATAGTGGCTGCACCAGTCTGCATTCCCACCAGCAGTGCACTAGGGTTCCCTTTTCTCCATGTCCTCGCCAATACTTGTCATTTGTTGATTTGTTGATGATAGCCATTCTGACAAGTGTGAAATGGTACCGTATTGTCGTTTTGACTTGAATCTCTCTGATGATCAGTGACTTTGAGCATTTTTTATATGTCTCTTAGCCATCCGTATGTTCTCTTTGGAAAAGTGTCTATTTAGGTCTTTTGCCCATCTTTTAATTGGATTGTTTGTCTTCCGTTTGTTCTATGAGTTCTTCATATATTCTTTTTGATGGCCTTGGTAAATCTGAGGAGTACTGTATGTCAAGTATTTTGTAGAATATTTCCCAAATGGGATTTGTCTGATGCTTTTCTTATTACACTGGGATAATATACTTTTGATAGGAAGACCACAGAGGTAAAATGAACTCTCATCATATTATATCCAGGGTATATACTATCAACATGACTTATCATTTGGCTTCAGATAGTGTTTGTCAGGTTTGACAATAAAGTTGTTCTTTCTTTCTCACTTTCCATACTTTATGTACTCTTTGAAACATCACCAATAGCAGTCCTTACTTAAGGAGTGGCTATTTTTGCTCCACCCCCTTATGGGTGGAGTATCCACATAAATTATTTGTATTTCTACTGTAAGAGTGAAAGGAATGTGTCTTTTCTCCCTTATTTATTTAATAATTTCTTTATATCAGAATGGACATATATTTCATATTTTTGTTTCTAATCCATATTCTTGTCATTGTTTTTTTGTTTTGTTATTTCATTTTTGAGAATTTTCAAAAAATTATTCTGACACTAAAGATGTTCTAGGCTCATCTTGTGTATTTTTTGCCTCACTCATAGATTCAACTATTTCTTCACAGACTAGTGGTTCCTTTAATTGGAGAATGGTATTAGAAATCAAAATTTAGACATGAGGCATGCTTCTAGGTTCTGTTAGCTGAAAGAGCATAGTGATATATGTTTATATTCTAACCCTTTGTAAATGTATATACGTGTTTCTATAAATATTTCTGTATGTAACCACTTGTATTTTAAGCTAAACATGAGTTCATATACTGATGTCCCCAACTCCGATCCAATGCTACCTGTATGTTTCTTGCTTCTTCCCCTTGCTTATTTGTAACTTCCCACTTACCCAGTAAGTAACCTGCCACTTACTACCAGCCATCCATTTAATTGTTCAGTTCCAATATATGCATATAGTTATTTCAGAATTGTTAACTTTTATCCCCGTGGGAAACACCTTTATCAATCAGAGTACAGTTCTTATATAGAATTATTTTGCCTTTAGTCTTACAGACTCTGTTTATTTCCGAAGTTACTTGGGCCAACATTTTGTTCCCCTCAGCCCTTCAGTGAGGTTGTTTAATACATTTGTAATGCATTTAAACTTTTGTCATTCTGCATTCCCTCTCAGGACCCTGACCTCTGAAAAGACTTTTAAAAATTTTGTACTAGTGTGCATTAAAGTTTATTCTTTGTACTGTAAAATTCAGTGGATTTTGGTGAATGGTTAATGTCTTTTATTCACCATTACAGTATCATAAGTAACAGTTTCAACATCCTAAGATGTTTCCTATATTTCATCTATTTATAAGTGACCCTCTGGCAAATGTTGATCTGTATAGTTTTAGCCGATCTGTATAGTTTTGCCTTTTAAAGAATGTTATATGATTGAAATCATACAGCACATAGCTTCTTCATACTGGGTTCTTTGATTTAGCAATAACCATTTAATATTCATCCATGTCTTTTTTTGACTTGCTACCTCATTTTTTATTTTTTATGAATAATGTTACATTGTGTGGATCTACCACAATTTGCTTATCCATTCAGCTATCAGGGGACATGCTGATTGGCTGATTCCAGTTTTGGGCCGTTATGAATAAAGCTTCCATTAATATTCACATGCAGGTATTTATGTGGACAGACTCTTTCAAGTCATTTTAGAAAACACCAAAGAGAGAGATTGCTTGGTCATAGGTAAGACTTAGTTTAGCCATCTAGGAAACTGCCAAGCTGTTTTGCAAAGTAGATGTCCCATTTTGCATTCCCACTCGCAGTGTGTGAGAGTACTTGTTGCTCCGCATCTCCCCGACAGTTGAACCCTATCAGTGTTTTGGATTTGAGGTATTCTAACAGTGGGACATGGTACTCACTGTCATTTTAAATTTACAATTTCCTAATGACAAGTGGTATTGAGTATCTTTCCATGTGCTTATTTGTCATCTGTATATCTTTGGTGAAGTGTCAGTTTAGATCTTTGTTCATTTTCTAATTTATTTGTATTCTTATTATTGAATTTTAAGAGTTTTTAATATAGTTTGGATGTCTTTTATCAGATATGTTTTGCAAATACTTTTTTCCAGTCTGTGCTTTGTCCTTTCATTCTCTTAAAAGTGTCTTTCACAGAGCAGAAGTTTGAATAAATTCCAAGTTATCAATTTTTTGTTTCACAAGTCATGCTATTGATGTAGTTTAAAAATCATTAGTAAGCCCAACCAAGGTCATGTAGCTTTTTTACTTTTTATTACTTCAAGAAACTTTACAGTCTTGTATTTTATATTTCTGTGATTCATTTTGAGTTAATTTTGTGTAACACTTGTGTTTGGGTTAATTCTTTTGCATGAATTGTTGACCCTTGAACAAAGCAGGGTTTGGGGTACCAACACCCCACACAATTGAAAATCTGTGTATTAATTTTTTGATTCCCCCAAAACTTAACTACTAAATAGCCCATTATTGACTTGGAAGCCTTGTAGATAAAAAACTGATTAACACATATATTGTATGTTATATATAGTATATACTGTATTCTTAAAATAAAGTAAGCTAGAGAAAAGAAAATGTTAAAATCATAAAGAAGGGAAATAAATTTATAGTTTTTATTGAAAAACAATTCACATATAAGTGGTCTAGGGCAATTCAAACCTGTGTTGTTCAAGGGTCAAGTGTAATTTCATATAAGAATTTCGGCACTATTTTTATTTTTTTTTTGCATTGAATTGTTTTTGTTCCTTTGTCAGAATCAGTTGAATATATTTGTGCATTCTACTTCTGAGCCTGCTGTTCTGTTCCATTGATCTATTCTGCTTCAAGTGTCCAATCTTTCACCAATAACAATGCTGTCTTAATTATTGTCTTATAGGAAGTCTTTTGTTGTATAACAAAAATCTTAGCTGCTTTTGTCCCTAGGTCCTGTGTGGAAACCTCTACATCTTTGGAATTTTCCTAGTGATAGGAGTGTTTTGTTCATAGTGGGCCCTTATAGAGTATGCTAATGAGGTGACTCTGGATGGGGGCAGGCCACACAAGAAAAAGCAGACATGTAATTAGAGGGTTGGGGTATTGAGCTGTGTGATATTAGTCTGACTCCTGGGAGCAGAGGGAGGAGGCTGTATCATGAGGCCAATGATTTGATCAACCATGCCTGTGTAATGAAACTCTGGACACTGAATACTATGTGAGCATTCCTGGTTAATACTCTTATCGGTGTACCAAAGAGATTACCTGCTGTGATTTCACAGGGAGAGAATGTGGAAACTTTGCATTTGGGACCATCTTAAGACCTTGCCCTGTGCGTCTTATCTTTTGGCCATTTGTGATTTATACCTTTCACCCCCTATAATAACACTGAAATCATTAAGTATATTGCTTTCCCAAGTTCTGTGAGTTCTAGTGAATTATTGATCCCTGTGGGAGTAGTGGAAACCTCCAAATTTATAGCCAGTTGGTCGGAAGTTCAGGGCCTGGGAACCCTTGACCTTTGACTGGTGGTGTCTGAATTAAAGTCAGTCTTGGGGAAGACTGTGTCTTTCACCTGTGAAATTTGTCTTACTCTGGGTGGTTAGTGTCAAAAGTCATTGTAATTGTTTTCAAAAAAAGTGGAATTTTCTGGATCAACTCTGACTCACTGTGAAACATGTGGCTTTGGAAGAGAAAGGATGAAAGGGCAGGGGGTGAGGAATTTTTGATTCTTGGATAGCTATCTAGTCTTGATATGAAATTATAGCTGTGCTGTGATTCATTACTAAAGGCAAAAGAAATAGTGTTAGATCCAACTCCCAATGAGATTGTTCACTAGGTATATAAGGAAATGCAGAATAATAAGAGACAAAATAAATACACAATACCTTGGTTATTATTACCTATAATAGCTAAGATAAAAGTAATCGAGAGTGCTGGGGCTCATTCTGATGCTAGGCCAAGCTTAAATTTCAGTCAGTTTGAGCTACAATTAATAGCCTTAAAGTTACCCCAATGGGAAAGATTATTCTACTCTTAGGAATGCAGCAGTAGTCCCTTTGGGGAGAGGCCACAATCAAGAAACTACTGAAACCAGGAGTTATAATGCCAAGGAGTTGTCTCAGTTTGTGGATTGGTATCACCAGTTTTCTGGAGACCCTTTACTAAAATGGATTCTGAGAGGGACTAATTTAGGGCAGTATCTTTGGGTTTGAATGCTACAGAATGTTAAGATTGATATCAGACCACAGTTCACTATAAAACAATCACAGATGGTGACTCCCAAGGGAGCAGGTAGCCTGCTGGACTGGATGAAAGCTGCTGTGAAGTTTGTTTACCTGAGAAGAGGGACTTCTTTCTCCTATAAATGCTATTTGGAACACCCCAGATGAAGTGGCCGTACATTTTATAGCAAGCCACGCTGAATTGGCTTTATGATGATTGGGACATTCATCTACTGAATATGCCCCTTAAACAGGTCATGGTAACTGGTCTGATTAAGGGGGAGGGCTTTTACATGGGTACACCATGTAACTATACTGCCGTAAAGCCTGGTAACTGTCCAAGAAACGTTATTAGATTTGCTGTCTCAGTTTCCCTTATAGGTATTAAAGATGCAAAAAATAAAATAAAAAATAGAGTCATTAACAAGGAAAAGGGAAACAGAGGCGAGAACCAAGGGATTCATCTCATTAAGGATCAATGTGTATTAAGAAATGGGATAACTATTTTGTAAATTGATGAGGTTGAAGCAGTGGTATTAATGAGCACCACTGAAGACTGAATGTACTAATGGGAGCCAATGCTGAGTTCCCTAACATTAAAGAGCCCTAAACAACTCTATTTATACCACTTTGGAGGAACTGAAGAAGCTGAAAGGCAAAAATAAAAATGAGAAATGGACGTGGAATCAACTGGGACAATGGGTTGGTAGATTAGTCATGATGAAGATTGACAGAAAGGCCAGGATCCCTTGGCGCTTTCTCTTCCCCTCTGGGGACCTAAGGCCTTATGTATATGAGTAGGTAAAATGGTCACTGGGTATAGAAGAGACTTGGCTGGACTCCCTGACACACGTGCTTTGGTATCAAAACCTTTTGATGTCCTAACGGGCTACTTTTAAATTGAGAGACTATAGAAATGTATGGTTGTTGGGATTAAGATGAAAGTTCAGATGAAAATTCGCATGTTTAAAACAGGCTTTATGTGAATTGGATGGTCTTCCTTACCTGAATGTTTTATAAAAAAGGCTCTTACGCCATACCTAGTATTATAAACCAAAACCACTTGCAGTCTTAATGGAGGCTACTGTTAGGAATGCAAGGGGTGTGGGATTATTGTCTTATGAAGGTTACAGAATAATTCCACCACCAGCAATATAATTACTGAAAACAACTTGAAGATTTAAACATTTTTTTTCTACTTGAAATAGTTTCTCTGAATGGTTATTCCATGAACTTGATACACAGTTGGGTTCTTATATATTATATTTTAATTTTAAGGATTTATTTAAGCATTATTTGTAATAGTATAAGATTAGAAACAACTCAAACATCTAAATAAAATGGTTTACATAAGAATAGCATATTGAAGAGGCAAGGTAGGCAAAAGGATATGAACATATAGATTTTTGTTCAAAATTTTAAAATTTATTTTTATTGCATTCCCCCCCCCCCCAAATAACCATATACAGAGTGGGCAAAAGCAGGTTTACAGTTGTTCATATGGAAAATAATACAATAATTAATAATTAATGCAAGAACAGGTTCTGTTTTGTGCACTTACAACTATAAACCTACTTTTGCCCACTGTGTGGATGTGTTTGCCTCCCCTCAGCTTCTAAGCATATACATTATGCTTTTGCTATCCTATAAAATAAAGAAGTAATATGCAAATTAACCCTCACGCCCTCACAAGATGGCTGCCTACAACCAGGCCAGCAGCGGGGTTAGTGCGGGACGACCAAATGACTGAACAGCAAGCTGCGTGTGGCGACCTGGCCAGCTTGGGGAGGGGGGGGACATGAGGGGCGACCAGGCCAGCAGGGGGGGGGGGGCAGTTGGGAGCGACCAAGCCAGCAGGGGGGGCAGTTAGGAGTGACCAGGCCAGCAGGAGGGGCAGTTGGAGGTGACCAGGCCAGTGGGTGGGCATTAAGGGTGACCAGGGTGATGGGGGGGTAGTTAGGAGCAACCGGCCAGCAGGGAGGGGCCAGTTGGGGGTGACCTGGTTGGCAGCAGGAGGCAGTTAGGGGTGACCAGGCCGTTGCGGGGGGGGGGGGCGTTGGGGGTGATCAGGCTGGCATGCAGAGGCAGTGAGAGGCAATCAGGCCAGCAGGGGGAGGGACAGTTAGGGGCAACCAGGCAGGCAGGCAGGTGAGCGATTAGGAGCCAGCGGTCCAGGATTGTGAGAGGGATCCTCTGAGAGGTTGCGAATTGGAGAGGGTGCAGGCTGAGCTGAGGGACACCCCCCCCCACAGTCCATGAATTTTGTGCACTGGGCCTCTAGTCTATATATAAAAGCCCAGCGACCAGAATGGTGGAACAACCAGAACGACTGGTGTCTATGATGTGCACTGCGGCAGCTAACCAGCCTGATCTGGGCCCCGATCAGCCCCCCCCCACCCTGATTGGGGGCAGGACTGGTGGCCAACTGCCTGCGGCCCCTCCCCCTCATTTGCCCAACTGGATGGGCCCCCATTGGGCCAGATGGCAGTCAATTAGCATATTTGTGCACCAGGCCTCTAGTTACAAATAATTCCTTAATAGCATGATCTTTTAGTATTTGGGAGATATACACTGAGTGGCTAGATTATTATGATCTCTGAACGCATAATAATCTGGCCACTCAGTGTGTGTGTGTGTGTGTGTGTGTGTGTGTATTAGAGGCCCGGTGCATGAATTCGTGCATGGGTGGGGTCCAGCCAGCCTGGCCAGGGGGAGGGGACATGGGCGGTTGGCCAGCCTGCCTGTTGGTCGAACTCCTGGTTGAGGGGAAAATTTGCATATTTGCCTTTTATTATAATAGGATATACACTGAGTGGCCAGATTATTATGCATTCAGAGATCATAATAATCTGGCCACTCAGTGTATATGTAGACTTTTGATATTGGGTCAATGTTAAATGTACATATATGTAATTTTCTGTGATATTTGAGCAACATTTTTTTGGGAAGCTCTTTTTGGGGGAGACCAAATTTATATAACATAAAATTAACCATTTTAAATGGAACATTTTAGTGGCATTTAATACATTTGCAATATTGTGCAACCACTATCTCTATCTATTTATAAAACATTTACATCACCCCAAAGTAAATCTGTCCTCATTAAGTACTCACTCTCCTTCCACCAATCTGCTTTCTATATATTTGAATTTACATATTTTGGATATTTTATAAAAATGGAGTCATACAAATATATGACCTTTTGTGCCTGACTTCTTTTACTTATATTTTTTAGGTTTATCCATATTATAGCATGGATCAGTAGGTAGTCCATTACTTTTTAAAGCTGAATAGCATCCCATCATATGTATATTACATTCATCCACTGATTGGAATATGGGTTGTTTCTAACTTTTGCCTATTGTGAATAGAGCTGCTGTGAACATGTGTATACATTTATTTGTTTGAGTACCTGCTTTAAAATTTTGAGGTATATATTTGAGTGAAATTGCAGGGGTAGGTAGTAATTCTGTGTTTAACTACCTGAGCAACTGCCAAACTGTTTTCTATAGCAGCTGAATTATTTTACATTTCCACCAGCAATCCTGTCTAATAAAGAGGGAATATACTATTTGACCATCATGCCCTCACAAAGATGGTGGCTCCCACAGCCAATAGGGAGGGAATATGCTAATTGACTGCCACCCCCCTCAAAGATTGCAGTGCCCACAGCCACAAGATGGCGGTGCCCAGTCACTCAGTCCTGCCGGGGTGGCAGGCACATGGCACGGCCAGGTCCACCTCTAGGCGGGTCCAGCCACTCTTCACACCTGCCTCTGGAGTCCCCCAGTCCCCTCAGCCCCCTAGCCACCCAGAGCCAGCCCAAGGCGTAGGCAAGCCTCAGATGGTGGCTGCGCAGCCACCCAGGGCCAGCCTGAGGTGCAGGGAAGCCTCATATGTCGGCTGCCCAGCCGCCCGGGGCGGGTCCAAGGCACAGGCAAGCCTCGGATGGCAGCTGCCCAGCCAATACCCGAGGCGCAGGCAAGCCTCAGATGGCAGCTGTCCAGCCCCCAGGGCTGCTGAGGCTCAGGTAACAAGGGCCGGCTGAGGCTTGTGCTGCTGGCATTGGCAGCAGCAGAGGTGTGATGGGGCTTCACCTTGCCCTGATAGCTGGGTCGCCTCCCGCCCCTGAGAGCTCCCAGACTGTGAGAGAGGGCAGGCCGGGCTGTGGAACCGCCCCCCTCCAGTGCATGATTTTTCATGCCCCGGGCCTCCAGTATATATATATATATATGGCTTCCATTTCTTTACATCTTTGACAACACTTGTTTTTCTGGCTTGTTTTGTTTTTTAAATTATAGCCATCCTACTGCATGTTAAGTGGTATTTTATTTATTTTTTAATAAATCTTTATTCAGATTATTATAATTGTTTCTCCTTTTTTCCTCCATAGCTCCCCTCCACCCGGTTCCCACCCCACCTTCTGCCCTTACCTCCCCCACACTGTCCTCATCCATAGGTGTACGATTTTTGTCCAGTCTCTTCCTGCACACCCCCCCATTCCCCTTTCCCCCTGAGAATTATCAGTCCACTCCCTTTCTATGTCCCTGATTCTATTATATTCACCAGTTTATTCTGTTCCTCAGGTTTTTAATTCACTTGATTTTTAGGTTCACTTGTTCATAGATATGTATTTGTTGTTCATAATTTTTATCTTTACTTTTTTCTTCTTCCTTTTCTTAATACCTTTCAGCATTTCATATAATCCTGGTTTGGTAGTGATGCTTTTTCTTATCTGTGAAGCTCTTTATCTGCCCTTCAGTTCTGAATGATAGCTTTGCTGGGTAGAGCAATCTTGGTTGTAGGTTCTTGCTATTCATCACTTTGAATATTTCTTGCCACTCCCATCTGGCCTGCATAGTTTCTGTTGAGAAATCAGCTGACAGTCGTATGGGTGCTCCCTTGTAGGTAACTTAACTGTTTTTCTCTTGCTGCTTTTAATATTCTCTCTTTTCTTTTGCTCTTGGCATTTTAATTATGATGTGTCTTGGTGTGGTCCTCTTTGGATTCCTTTTGTTTGGGGTTCTGTGTGCTTCCTGGACTTGTAAGTCTATTTCACCAGGTGTGGGAAGTTTTCAGTCATTATTTCTTCAAATAGGTTTTCAGTATCTTGCTCTCTCTCTTCCCGTCAGCCCTGCCCTTTTGCGCGCGCAACTTCATTCCTGGTAAGGGCCTTATGCCTGGCTTGCAGACAGCTGCCTTTTCATTATATCCTCCTGTGAGAGAGAGAGACAGTGTGTGGTCTCTTTCTCATCTTATAAGGACACTAATCCCATCATGGGATCCTCACCATCATGATCTTATTTAAACCTATCCTCCTTCAACATATGAATTTGGCATGGAGAGGGGCAAACATTTAGTGCATAATAAGTGTTAATGAGCTACTGCAGTTATTTGAATAGGGCAGGTCAGCAAACCTATGTCCTGTAAACCAAATTTGCCCAACCATCTATTTATTTCACAGCCTACCAACCATGTTTTTTTACATTTTAAGTGATTACACTTTATATCCTATATAATAAAACCCTAATAAGCAAATCGAAGAAACGACTGGGGTCACTATTATGCTTACTTACCACCAGGGGACAGATGCTTAATGCAGGAGCTGCCCCCTGGTGGTCATTGCGCTCCCACTGGGGGAGAACTGCCCAGCCAGAAACCCGGGCTCATGGCTGGCGAGGGCAGTGGTGGCGGCGGGAGCTCCCGCCTCCGCAGCAGCGCTAAGGAACAGTGAGCTAAGTACTAAGGAACAGTGAGCAGGCAGGCGGTAAGGTGCGAGGTGTCCAGGACTGTGAGAGGGCGCAGGCCAGGCTGAGGGACTCCTGCTCTCCCCTCCCCCACTTCACGAATTTTGTGTTCAGCGCCTCCAGTGATTATATAAGTACCTAAAAAACATATTGAAATTTGTCTGTAGGCCTGCAAAGTTTAAAGTATTTGCTTCCTGTCCTTTCAAAATGTTTTGCTAACACATGGAATAGATTATGATTTTTGCTTCCTTGCCCTTACCAAACTGCTAATGCAGAATTATCCTGTTTTATGTTCTAGAGGCCACATTTGTCTTTTCTTTGATTGTCTCTGACTTTGGCTTTGTTTTAGGTTGTCTCTGACTTGCCAGACTTAGATATCCATCTGAAGTTGCTCTCCTGGCAGGGCAGTTACCATGCTATAAAGGAATGCCTTAGGGGAGACAACCTGGAGGGTGATGGTGACTTGGTTAAATTAACATTTGTTCAATGGAGTTCTGGGGTCTTGGATGGTGAGCCCCAATTCAACAATAGACCACAAGGAAAAGTGACTGAAGTTTATTATGGTCCTGGAAGAAATACACAGCCTGCCTCAAAGGCCTTACAGGTTCATAGCTGAGAATGGCAGGACCTTGGGTACCTGCCTTTATTAGGGTCTGTGGCTGAAGTGTTTTGGGACTAAGGCTGGGTCCGTCAATTCAAACCAAAAATAGCAAGGTTTTGGTAAGTTCTATGGGAGTCTTATTCAAGGGGTGCACAAGGGGAGACTTGCTCACAAGGGCTGCTGGGATGTCATTTGTGACTTCAAGGCTGTTATCTGGGGCATGAACTTAGGGGAGGGATTAGTTTGAGTTCAAGGCCCCTGCAGGCTGCTTGGCCACACCGAATGGATGCCAAGACAGCAATATAGAGTAGTTTAGTTAAACTCTTGACAAAGAAAGGGATTGTCTTTATGTGCTGAGAATTGTGCCTTATATATATTGGTTTTTATCAGTGTTGAATTATTGAAAGTATTTCTTTGGTTGCCTCATGAAGAACAGGCTTAACTCCCCTATTCCAAAATTTGTTTGGATGTCAAGACAAGTGGTGCCACACATATGCTAAGAGTATGTGAAAAGATTTCTTACTCAGATAATGAGATTTTTCTGGGGAGAGCATAGCAGACACCCAACCAGTCTAGACTGGCTTGAGTGAAAGCAGGAGGGGCAGGTAGCTCTAGTTTTTATTGTGGTTAGGGGACATCTGGACTGAGGGGTCCCCACAAGCAGGTCTTCATGGTTTGAACTTCCTTGTTGATGCTAACATAGATAGACTTTTTCTAACATGAAGTTTTGCTTATTGTAAAAGTACTATGTCCTTATTACAGAAAAATAAAAAAGGATATAAAGAGCATAAGCACATATTACCTCACAATATGGAAAATTATAAAAATTTCTTTGGTTTATCATCATTCAGATATTTAAATGTGTTTTTCAGCATTAAAGATGATACATATTATGCATATGTAATCTGCTTCTTCCCCTACCCCCATTTTACAAAAGAGCTTCTTTCCATGAGATTGATTAAATTTCTGAAACTTTCTGTTAACATAAAAAAGCTTTGAAACCTGTAAAGAATTTTTGTGAGTTTATTTGTGAAAGATGAAACAGAGGGCCAAAAACCAGGACTACAGGCTATATTAGAGGAGAAGGACCCTGAGGGGCTGTCTCACAAGGGGAGAACAGCAACATGTGCAGAGGTGAACACACCTTTTGAGGGGAGGAATGGTAAGGGATGAGGCTTAGGGTACTCGGCACGTGCTGATTGGTGGTTTCATATAAGGCACATTATTAGGCACTTAGGTACTTAGGAATCAAGAGCTTAGGGTATTAGGCAGGTGGTTCAATGTATAATCCATATAAAGTGCTGGTTAGGTGCTCAAGAATGTCCAGGACGCAGGTGCAGGTTATGTCATACTCTGTCCACCAGTTGGGGGAAGGGAAGATCTATCATTCCAGGCTTTTGGTAATATTTTAAAAAATTGAGAGTCCGGTCAAGGTCAGGGGGTGAAGGTCCGTCTTTGTTAGCTACTTCTTGCTGAGAGGGGACATCATCAGGGGCATCTACCTGGAGTCTCAAGGATTCTGGTGATATAGGTGTCTCTAGGTTCTGAATTCAAGGCCAGATAGATCTCTCCCACCTTCTGGTTGGAGAACGCTTGCATTCTGTTCTGCAAAAAACTAGTGAAACAGTGCATGAGACAGGGGCCAAAGAGCAAAATTCAAAGAATAAATACCAGTGGGCCTAATAATGGGAGGAGCCATAGGGTAAGTGAGCGAAAAACAGGTAGTGTTTTCCGTGCTGGAAGAGGGTGCAGCAGCATGATTTCCCCAAGAGACTGGTTGGTGAAGTCTCAAGAGTGATCCTGTTGAGTCACTTGGGAGGTAAAAGCTGGTCCTGAGGCTGCCACAGTGTCACTTGTCTGGTTTTGCTGCTTTTCTGGGCCTGGCACTGAAATACAACTGAGACCTTGATGTTATTTTTAGAGGGGAAAGGGTAGGGGTCTCAGTTGCCTTACTAGTGATAGAATAGGTTACCCTGGAGGTAAGGTTCTTGCTTTCCCAGTTTTGTCCCTTGCTGGGCATCCACATGTTTCTTGAAGGTCCTGAGACAGGGTTTCAAAATAGGTAGAGCAGTGGTTAAGCTCCCTATGGTAGTTCCAACCCCTGCTATGATGCCCAGGGTTATGAGGAGAGGGATTATCTGGACTCCTCTTTTGTGTCAGATATGATGGGTTACTGGGACTGGTAAAGACTGATTATTGGGGCTTCGTCCACATTGGGTGTAAGATAGATGAGAGTACAGGTTCCTGTCCAGCGTATGGGGAGACATATGTATGTGTTTTCCCCATAGAGGAAGAAAAATCCCTGATCATGGAGACAAGCTGAAAAGTATAAGGAGAAGAGGTGGGCTAAAGGGTATGAGATTCTTTTTCCTACTTCTGCACTCCAAGCTGAGAGGGTAGTCACCATGGCACTATCAATAAGGGGTGACAGATGAGTGTTTAAAATTGTATTGCCATGAAAGTGGGAGGAAATGTTAGAATGGGCTGTTATCCAAGGGAAAAGAGAAAGGGAAAGAAAGGAGCAGTGGTAGATGAGGCTGGAGAAAAGGCAGAGGGAAGACGGAGTAGGCCCCTCAGCCTGTTTCCAGGCCTCTAACCGCTTGGATTCAAAACTGCTACGTTTTTCTTAGAGACAATGATCTCAGTTTCTGATAAGCCTGTGCAGTCAAGAAAGTTGTTCTTTGGGAAGGGTGGAGTGGGGGAGGGGGCGGGGTGAGAAGGCGCTGAGGTCAGAGCAGTTTTCAGAGCATTAAAGGGGTGAAAATGTTGGCCTTGGGATCTAAAGGTTCAGTGAGGGGGTCCCTTCGCCATGTCACATCATAGAGGAGCTTTGCAAGAAGACTAAAGTTGTGAACCCGGAGGCGAGAGTACCCAGTGAACCTGAGAAAATTTCTTGTTCAGAGGAGGGGACAGTCTTAGAGGAGATAAGGAGATACGGCGTTTACAGTCCAAGGAATGGCTCGGCCCTGTGGGTTGAGAGAGTGAAACTGAGGTAGGTGACTATGGTTTGGGACAACTGGGCTTTATGAGGGGATTCATGGTAGCCCTGGCCAGGCACTGAGGTAGAATGAGAAAAGAGTGAATGGGGGAATTTAGTAAGATGCAGTGTAGAGTTGAGGTGGCTAATGGCTGTGAGACTAATCTGTCAACCCCCATAACAGAGACTGAGGAGTGGACAAGGGTCCTAGCCAATTCGGAGAGGGCAGAATAAATGGCCCTAGTGTCAATTAAAAAGGAGATCGGCTTACCTGCCACGACAGACGTTACCCGAGGCTCTGTCCTGGTGATATAAGTCTGTGGGGCCCTGTCAGGGCCTGGGCGGCTTCTTCGGTTGCCAGTTCCAGGAGGTCTGGGAGCTCCAAACTGAATCCACAGGGCGGCCATGCTGGATTGGCTGAGGCCTGAACTGGATGGGCCAGACTACAGTCTGATTTCCCGTGGCTTTCCCTTCCACACCTTGGACAAGGCCTAGGTGGGGATCTCAGGTTTGAGCAGGACTTAGCTCAGTGTCCTTCCTTGATGCATTTGAAGCATGGGCCCAGAGGAGGCTTAGCCCCTGACTTTCCTGCAGTTGGAGGACTGGCACTTTGTTTGGGGTTCATGAGAGTGGTGGCTAGGAGCTGGAAGTCCTCCTTTTGGTCCTCAGCCTTGGCCTGATCTCGTTTTTGATTTTGGATTTGAGTCTCCTTGTCTCTATTATTAAAGACCTTAAAGGTCAGGTTAATGAGGTCTTTTTGAGGGGTTTGTGGACCTATTTGAAGTTTGCGGTGTATGTCGGGGAGTAAAGGTGGTCAGGTCAGTGGAAAAAGAAACCTGAGATGCCTCTCAATCTGTTAAGCTGGACCTAGAGAATGGGATGTGGACTCAGAGTATGCCCTCAGTTCCTGCTGCCTCCCTCAGGGGAAGAATGGACTCAGGAATAGAAGAGGTTGTTGAGGAAGGTGGTCTTTGGGTGGCCTGAGAATGAGTGTTAGATGGGAAAGGCTGTTTTGGAGCTCAGGTTCTCAGGATTTGGGCTCTCAGGGACTGGGGAGAAGGCAGCTGCTGGTTAAGAGGGTCTGAAGAGAAAGAGCCGAGGCTTTTTTCACTTTGAGAAAGATCAGAAAGTGAGAAGGGAATAGCTACCCAGATAATACCCTCCCCCCCTGCAACCTCGTGCAAAGGGAACTAACTGGCCAGCCACCTGTGAAATCGGTTGCTGGCGGTCACGGGGGCAGAGATTCAGTGGAGAGCACACAGGGAAAGTCAGGCGGTTAGAATTCTCAGAGGGTAGAGCGTGGGGTGCAGGTTTCGTGGTGGGGTTGTAAGGGGGTGGTGGGGCTTGGTGAGGTGGAGAGGAATGATCAGCTGGGTCCAAAGAGTCAGAAGACAGAGAAAGGGGCTGAGGACCGGTTTGAGAGGGCAAAGAAGACTTCCCGAGGAGGATCTGATGTGTGGAACATGAGGAGTAAAACAAGGGGTGAGAAGGGAGCGGAGGGAAAAGAAAGCCCGTTTGTAGGGATCTCTGAGGCCTCCCTGTCTGGTGGCAAACATTATCTAGGTCTCGAAGGATATTGAAATCGAAAGTGCCATTTTCAGGCCACTGAGAGCCATTGTCGAGTTTATATTGTGGCCAGGTAGAGCTTCTTTGGTTTGATATAACCAGAAAGACCAAGGGTTGAGAGATTGGCGAGGACACACCCTAAGGGTGTGTTTTGAGGGGGTTTGGATTGAGAGTTCCTCATAACTGGAGGGAAGGGCTAGCGGAAGTTGGGGAAGGAACAGGAGCGTCCTCCTGTTCCCTCAACCAACCTGTAGAGAGAGGGGGCAGAGAGAAGGTTCTGAGATTGTCACCCCGAGACACCTTTCCTGTGGAGTAGAAGAGAATTCCTGGCTAGGTGCGCCTGGGCTTTTGTAGAATGAGTAGCCAAGTAGATGGGAAATTCTGAGACCCTAATGCCCCTCCAGGTCACAGGGAGCAAGTAAAAATAAGGGGTGGAGGTTGGGAAAGTCCCTGAAGCCTACCAGTGGGAGGGAAGCAATAAGATCCTTGTCCTGGTCTGGCAGGGTTTGAGAGAGTGTCTGGGGCAGTCCAATAAACTCAGAACTTTACCACCAAACACAGCCAGAGAAACTCAGGGCTTGGTTCGGGGATTGTCCACGCTCCAGTTCACCTCTCCTGGGTTTCGGCACCAGAATGAGAGACCAATCGGGAGGCGAAAACCCAGGGATTGCAAGCTTTAATAGGGGAAAGAGACCTGCTGGGCTGTCTTGCAATGGGAGAACAGCAACCCGTGCAGAGGTGAACACACCTTTTGAGGGGAGGAATGGGAAGGAATGGGGGCTTAGTGTACTCGGTGCTCGCTGATTGGTGGCTTAATGTATGGTCTATATAGGAACAAGGACTTAGGGCAGGGGTCCTCAAATTGCGGCCCACCGAGGACATTTATCCGGCCCGCCGGGTGCCGCTGCCTGTCCTGCTTAGCAGCCAACTCATCCCGGGCCCGCAGTGCGCATAGGAATTTGTTCATAGTTTTTTTTTAAACTATAGTCCAGCCCTCCAACGTTCTGAGGGACAGTGAACTGGCCCCCTGTTTAAAAAGTTTGAGGACCCCTGGCTTAGGGTATTTGGCAGGTGTTGATTGGTGGTTCAATGTATAGTCCATATAAGGTACATGGTTAGTCACTCAGGTATTTCTGGGCTGAAGGTTACATCATACTCCACCCACCAGTTGGCGGAAGGGAGGATCTATCAAAAACAAATGTAGAGTTTCATTATTAGAAGTTGAACCCTGTGAGTAGTGGTGGCCATGCTCCTATAGCTGATTGGTAAGTCTTAGCAAGCCCTGCTCTGACCTTAGACAATGAGGTCCTATTTCCTCTGATTCTTTGTTGTGTCCTTAGTTGTCAGATCTGGCCTGGGGCACCCAGCCTCATCTTGTTTCACACATACTCATGCATATAGAATCCCCAAGTGTTTTTACATAGAATATGATTTTTGGGGGTTAAATTACATAGGTCATAATGCTTATTGCAGAAAGTAAGAAAATATAGGTACTCTGAACAAAAAAAAAAAGAAGAAAACCCTATAATTCTAAAATAGAGGTTTCCCTTGTTTTGGTTTCCTTCAAACGTTTTTTCTATTTTATTAATTTTACTAGAGGCTCGGTGCATGAAAATTCATGCACTGGTGCTGGTGTGTGGGGGGGTTCCTCAGCCCAACCTGCCCTCTCTCACAGTCCAGGAGCCCTCAGGGGCGGAAGCGGACCCGATGATCAAAGGAAGGCGACACCCCATCACACCTCTGCTGCTGCCACTGCCGGAAGTGCAAGCCTTGGCCAGCCCTGTTTACCTGAGCCTCAGGCAGCCCTGGGTGGCAGGGCAGCTGCCATCCGAAGTTTGCCTGCACCTCCGGCTGGCCCTGGGCAGCTGGGGGGGCTGAGGGGACTAGGGACTCCAGAGGCAGGCACGCAACTGCCACCCCAGCGGGGCTGAGGGGACTGGGTGCCGCCATCTTGTGGCTGTGGGTGCCACCATCTTTGAGGGCGTGGCAGTCAATTAGCATATTCCCTCCTTATTGGCTGTGGGTGCTTCCATCTTTGTCATGGTGTGAGGGTCAGTTCACATATTCCCTCTTTATTAGATAGGATTATTTTAATTTCATTTTTCCTAAGATGAGAATCCACTTCTTAACAAACAACAAAACAACTTTTTGTCTTACATATACAACCATCTCAGAATAACACCAGTACTATCATCTGTTAGGGTCACCAAAGGAGAAACGCATGAGGCCAAAAGGGGTAAAGAATTATGAATTTATTAGGTCATCTGGGAAACCAAAATGGGACCAATACCCAGGGACAGGGAGTCAGAGATTTTAAAGGACTCTAGGTGGGCTTTTTCTGGGTGGAGAATTCTCTGGGTGGTTCCAGAGGGGAAAGATAATGGTCTTAGTAAGTGGAATGTGGTCTTAGCCAGTGGAATGTGGTCTAAGCCAGTGGTCTGCAAACTCATTAGTCAACAGAGCCAAATATCAACAGTACAATGATTGAAATTTCTGACTCCTGCGTATGGGCCATGAAGTTTCAATCACACTGTATTGCACACCCGCATGTGGTATTTTGTGGAAGAGCCACACTCAAGGGGCCAAAGAGCCCCATGTGGCTTGTGAGCCACAGTTTGCCGACCACTAGTCTAAGCAAAAGGGAATGTCGGTTGTGAAGTGGTCTAAAGGTCAGTTCCCAGGGGAGGGGGTGTCTACTCCATTATTTGATCATACTTGACACCATCCATATTATATTTACAGAAAACAGTTTGATTCCCCCCCCCACACACACACACTTGAGATAGTTTCTGAGTGTTATGCCATCATCTTGATACACAATTAGATTCATTTATTTCAATTTACTTTTTGACTTATAAGGGTTTATTAAAACTTTTAAAAAAATATGTATTTCATTGATTTTTTACAGAGAGGAAGGGAGAGGGATAGAGCGTTAGAAACATCGATCAGCTGCCTCCTGCACACCCCCTACTGGGGATGTGCCTGCAACCAAGGTCAATGCCCTTGACCAGAATCGAACCTGGGATCCTTCAGTCCACAGTCTGATGCTCTATCCACTGAGCCAAACCGGTTAGAGCTGAAACATTATTTAATTTTTTTAGCACTTTTTTTTTCTTTATTGATTAATGTATTACATATGTGTCCTTATCGCCCCATTGCCCTCCTCCCCCACCAACCCCTCAACTCATCCCCTCATCCCCCTGTTGTCTGTGTCCATTGGTTAGGCTTATATGCATGCATACAAGTCCTTTGGTTGATATCTTCCCCTTACCCCCACCCTCCTCTACCTTCCCTCTGAGATTTGACTGTCTGATCGATGCTTCTCTGTCTCTGGATCTATTTTTGTTCATCAATTTATGTTGTTCATTATATTCCATAAATGCGTGAGATCATGTGATATTTATCTTTCTCTGCCTGGCTTATTTCACTTAGCATAATGCTCTCCAGTTCCATCCATGCTGTTGCAAATGGTAAGAATTCCCTCTTTTTTACCGCAGTTTAGTATTCCATTGTGTAGATGTACTACAGATTTTTAATCCACTCATCTGCTGATGGGCACTTAGGATGTTTCCAAATCTTAGCTATGGTTGTGCCACTATGAACATAGGGGTGCATATATTCTTTCTGATTGGTGTTTCTAGTTTCTTGGGATATATTCTTAGAAGTGGGATCACTGGATCAAATGGGAGTTCCATTTTTAGTTTTCTGAGGAAACTCCATACACTTCCCCACAATGGCTGCACCAGTCTGCATTCCCACCAGCAGTGCACGAGGGTTTCTTTTTCTCCGCATCCTCTCCAGCACTTGTCCTTTGTTCATTTGTTGATGATAGCCATTCTGACAGGTGTGAGATGGTACCTCATTGTTGTTTTGATTTGCATTTCTCAGATGATTAGTGACTTTGAGCATGTTTTCATATGTCTTTTGGCCTTCTGTAGGTACTCTTTCGAAAAGTATCTATTTCGGTCCATTGTCCATTTATTGATTGGGTTATCTTCTTTTGTTAGGCTGCATGAGTTCCCTGTAAATGTTGGAGATTAAACCCTTATCAGTGATGACATTGGCAAATGTGTTCTCCCATAGAGTGGGCTTTCTTGTTGTGTTGTTGATGGTTTCTTTTGTTGTGCAAAAGCTTTTTATTTTGATGTAGTCCCATTTGTTTATTTTCTCTTTAGTTTTCATTGCCCTAGGAGCTGTATAGGTGAAGAAATAGCTTCAGCATATGTCTGAGATTTTGCTGCCTGTGGATTTCTCTAGTACTTTTATGGTTTCCCATCTTATGTTTAAGTCCTTTATCCATTTTGAGTTTATTTTTGGGTATGGTGTAAGTTGGTGGTCTAGTTTAATTTTTTTTGCCTATATCTGTCCAATTTTCCCAGCACCATTTATTGAAGAGACTGTCTTGACTCTATTGTATGTTCTTGCCTCCTTTGTCAAATATTAATTGAGCATAGTGGTTTGGGTCGATTTCTGGGTCCTCTATTCTTTTTTTTTTAATATATTTATTTTTAAATATTTATTTTAAATTTTTCAATAAATTTATTTTAATATATTTATTTTAAAAATTATTGTTATTTTTAGAGAGGAAGGGAGAGAAAGAGAGAAACATCCATGATGAGAGAGAATCATGGATCGGCTGCCTCCTGCACGCCTCCCACTGGGAATTGGGCCCGCAACCAGGCATGTGCCCTTGGCTGGAATCAAACCTGGGACCCTTCAGTCCACAGACTGACACTCTATCCACTGAGCTACACCAGCCAGGGCTGGGTTCTCTATTCTATTCCATTGATCTATATGTCTGTTTTTGTGCCATTACCAGGCAGTTTTGAGAACAGTGGCTTTTTAATATAGCTTGATATCTGGTATTGTGATCCCACCTACTTTGTTCTTCTTTCTCAGGATTGCTGTGACTATTCGGGGTCTTTTTTTTTTTTTTAATTCCAGATGAATTTTTGGAGAGTTCCCTCTTGGTCTGTGAAATACCCGTTGATATTTTAATGGGGAGTGCATTGAATCTATAGATTGCTTTGGGTAGTATGGACATTTTAATGATGTTGATTCTACCAATCCATGAACATGGTATGTTCTTCCATCTGTTTATGTCTTCCTCTATCTCTTTTTCAGTGTCTGGTAGTTTTCCAAGTACAGGTCTTTTACCTCCTTAGTTAAATTTATTCCTAAGTATCTTAATTTTTTTGGTGCGATGGTAAATGGGATTTTTTTTTAGTTTCTCTTTCTGTAAGTTCACTATTGGTGTATAGAAATGCCATAGTTTTCTTGGCATTAATTTTGTATCCTGCTATATTGCTGAATTCTTTTATTAAGTCTAATAATTTTTCAGTGGTGTCTTTAGGGTTTTTTATGTACAGTATCATGCCATCTGCAAATAAAGACAGTTTTACTTCTTCTTTTCCAATTTGGATGCCTCTTCTTTCTTCTTGTCTGATTTCAATGGCTAGTTCTTCCAGTACTATGTCGAACAGGAGTGGTGAGAGAGGGCATTCCTGTCTTGTTTGTGTTGAAACATTATTTTTTTAAAATATATTTTATTGATTTATTTTACAGAGAGGAAGAGAGAGGGATAGAGAGTTAGAAACATCGATGAGAGAGAAACATCGATCAGCTGCCTCTGCACACCTCCTACTGGGGATGTGCCAGCAACCAAGGTACATGCCCTTGATCGGAATGGAACCTGGGACCTTTCAGTCCATAGGCCGACACTATCCACTGAGCCAAACCGGTTAGGACTTGAAACATTATTTTTAAGAGCAAAAGATTAAAAGAACCCAGTCTGTTTTTGCCCCAATTAATATCTTTCCATATCTATAAATATATTTTTATTATCTTTAAAAAATAATAACAATATTCTGTTGTATGACTATATCATACTTACTGTTTAACCATTTTTCTATTGTTGGACTTCTAGGCTATTTCTACTGTTTTGCCATCCTCAATAATGCTGCAATAACCATACTTATACATATGTTTTCTGCATGTGTCTATTTCTAAGGCATAAATTTTTAGAATGGAAAAATTTACTTTTTAAAAAAAAACAATTGTTAGCTAAATTTTGACTAATTGTCCTCCAGAAAATTTATATGAATCTAGTCCTTTCTGATTATAGATTAATACTAGATTCCTCTCAACCATGTTAAGTCAACTGGTGTTAGCATTCTTTCCTACATCATATTTATTCATTGTTTAATTTGTATTTACTTTGTGGTCTGCCATATGGCCTTTGCCAATTTTTTTCATATTCATATTTTTTCTTGATTTTAGGAAGACTGTGTATTAAGGAAAGCAAATCTTTCACGATTGAAACAGGTTTTATGAAATACCTTTCTTGTGCTAGGGTTAAATAATTATCCAGAACTTTTTTAAAAAAAAATAATTACAGTTATTCGAGTTATTTTTTGGTTCTCAATGGATCCTGGAAGGACCCATTTCAACATAAAATTGAAAAGATTTGCATGGCATACCTGACATAGGGAACAATTCTAATTTATTGTTATCATCTAAAATAAAGTAGATATTCCCCTTCTAATAAGAGTTTTTCAAGGCCATAACCTCTAAGTCATTTAAAATTTTGTGGATTTGTGATCTTCTTACATATATATATGCTAAAGAAAGATCTTGCAGTATTGAATCCATTCTTGGATTAAAAGGATCCACTAGTGGGCTATAAGTCAAACTGAGTTTGTTACCTTACACTTAGTTTTGTTTATTTAGTTATTTAGACTTTAGAACAAGGGTCTTTGGAAGCAAAACATTTCTTTTTTAAGGATAGATGATAGCTAGCAAGATTGCAAATAGAACACTGGAGGGGCTGGTAATAGCCATTTGACTACTCCAACCCTATTATAGAAAAATAATGAATTAAGGCAAAGCAAGGAGGTAGTAGTGGTGCTAAAGGTAGTAGTAGGTAGCTTTGGCACAAGAAAGGAATGGAGTAATCACAGGGTTAAAGGATTATTTTGTTATTTTTACATAAATTGTTCAATCCCTAGAGATAATAAAACAAAACCTCCCACACCAAATATAAATAAGATTTGGGAGATTCTTTATTTTTAAATTGAACTTATTTACTATCTAATAAAGAGGGGATATGCTAATTGACTGTCACAACCTCACAAAGATGGCAGCACCCACAGCCAATAAGGAGGGGATATGCTAATTGACTGCCACACCCTCAAAGAGGGCGGCACCCACAGCCACAAGATGGTGGAGCCCATTCCCCTTAGCCCTGCTGGGCGGCAGGTGTGCGGCATAGCTGAGCCTGCCTCCAGGCGGGTCTGGCTGCTCCACGTGCCTGCCTCTAGAGTACCCCAGTCCCCTCAGGCCCCCAGCCGCCCAGAGCCAGCCCGAGGCACAGGCAAGCCTCGGATGGCGTCTGCCCAGTCACCCAGGGCCAGCCTGAGTCTCAGGTAACCAGGGCCGGGTGAGGCTTGCGCTGCCAGCAATGGCAGCAGCAGAGGTGTGATGGGGGCATCGCCTTTCCCCTGATCGCCAGATCACCTCACCCCTGAAGGCTCCCGGACTGTGAGAGGGGGCAGGCCGGGCTGAGGAACTCCCCCCCTTCCAGTGCATGAATTTTCATGCACCAGGCCTCTAGTTGGTTAATAGATTATATAGGTTTAAGGTGTAAAATTCTATGTACATAATCTGTATGTTATATTAGATAGATTTCTTGTGTTCATATCCTGTTTTGGCCAATTATTTAGGCTCTCTGTGCATTAAATTCATCATATATAATATGGGAATTGTACGAGTCACAATATCATAGGGTCATGTTATAAATAAATGAATATTTGTAAAGTGCTTAGAACAATATCTTTCAGTGTGTAAGTTTTTCAAAATAAAAATAAAAATCTGATGGGGAAGAAGACTAGGAAAAGGATACAAATAGCTTAATCAGGTAAACCAGTTGAGTCTATTTTTTTTATTTAAGAAATTTTATTTCTAAAATCTATTCTTAACACACAAACATTGAGTAAATTCATATTATCATATATTCATGTTTTCAGAACTAATAATTACATACATCCTGGAACTAGGTGGTAGCATTTCTACTGCTTTTGTTCACAGGATATTCTGAATAATCTTGAATCATGTGATCTGGAGGAGGATGACCTTATGCTTGATGTGGATCTGCCTGAGGATGCATCTCTTGAAAATGGTAAGTGGGGACAGTATTGAACCTTCAGAGGCATATAGTTGAGTTATTTGACGATAAGCCAATTTGATATTAGTTATTTACAGACTTCCTAATCTCATAGAGGAAGACTTTTTTTTTTGGTGGGTTCCAGGACCAATGATCACCAGCTGCCCAAGTACCAAAACATTATGCTTCCGAAATCTCTTGATGTTGATTCTGCACGTAGAGCAATCAGGCTGTTCTACGTGTGCCATGCACGACAGAAGCCCTTTTTATGAGGAAGACTTTTTAGACTGAAAATCTTAAGTGATGTTAAATAAGTTCATTGCAAATTTATTTAAATGTTTAAAACCTGATTTTGTAGGTAGGTCTTGGTATAATTCTGTATGATGCAATAATGTTGTGTACCTATTCCATAAAGTAAATGGTAGATAGGATTTGGCCTTTTTTTTTTCCATATATACATACCCAGTTTTTTCTCCCTTTATCTCATTTTGATTCCATGAAGAAGTACGTTTAGAGAAACAGATAGCATTTGATTTGAGAAATATCAGTAAACTACCGTGGTTGATAAATATTTTAAAAAGATTAGTTCTGGGAAAATTGTAACCTGAATAAATTATTCTATCATTTTAATTACCAAGTCTAGTCTGTCTTCCTCCTTAGACTCTAGTAACTGCTGGAGTAGGGCTTTAGATAATCCATGTGCAAAAGGGGCCTGGGTGCTCTTGCCCCCACTGACTTAGCGTTTGCAGGATTGCTATCTTAAGGACTGGTTAAGGACCAGAGACCAGCCTAGGAAAGCCCCTGGGACACAGGTTGAAATGGGGATCCTCTTGGGAAGAGAAACCGGCTCCAGAGAACTTTCAGTCAACATTTGCCAGTTTTCTCAGGCCTCCTAGGGACCAGGGATGACTAGGGTGGAGAGGCTGGAAGAATGCAGGGATGTTTGAGGGAGGGTAGATGTTTGTTTTCAGTGCATCACTGAGGTACTAGGAGCCGGTTTCTGCTCATATTTGTTATATTGATCAGGCTTTTTGTGTGTGTGTGCTGCCAGGATGCTCTGTGACAGTCAATCTCAAAATCTCAGTGGTTCAAAATAGACATTTACTTTTCTCATTCATGGATCTGTGGGTTAGCTTGGACAGTTTAGGCTATGGGTCTGAATTCATGTCTCCTTGCTTTCATTTTGAGACCAGTCTACTTGGAGCAGGTTTCTCTCATGACAGATGTCAGGACAACAGGGTGAGCAGAGACATGCATAGGTCATCCCTTACCATCCCTTACCATCGTCTCTAAGAACCAGCACTGTCAGTTCTGCCCTAGTGGGATGGGGAGGTCCACACTGTTGGCTGTGAGATACCCTGCCACAGAGGACATTAAATGCATAGTTCCTCTAGGGAGGAATGCACTGAGATCAGTATCTTTGTCCCCTTAAGTGTTCTAACGCCACTTCTTGAAAATAGACTCGCCCAGGAAAAAAACCGGCTTCTGCGCATGGGCCACGAAGTTACAATCGCACTGTACGTGTGCGCCCGCACGTGGTATTTTGTGGAAGAGCCACACTTAAAGGGCCAAAGAGCCTCATGTGGCTCGCGAGCCGCAGTTTGCCGACCACTGGCCTAGGAGATAATAATGAGAGCACTTAGTGAGAATCAATTGCAGAACAAAGCTTTCTGGAGCTATAAAAGAAGGCTTCCCCACAGAACAGTTTAGTAGATGACAAAAAAGAACAGCTGTTGTTGAAATCTGAGTTAGTGACCTGGAAGATCAAGTAGAAAAATACTGTAGAACACAGAGGAAAAACATACAGCATTGAAAATGATAGGGGAAGAATGAAACTTCCTCTCCAGGATATGTATGTGAAGTTTCAAGGGCTGGTATTGAGGAACCAGGGATCTACCTCCTTGGAATAAATCACCTCCTAAGCAATGCATTTTACTTTGACAGAATTATAACCACTTCTTATAACCGTATGCTCTTTCTTAAAACAGGAAGTAAAGATGGAGTCATTCTTAGAGCCTGCCTTATCTTTTGGGAACAACAAAAAACTATCCACATAGAAGATAAAAATGTGATCACAGGGAACTTTATTATAAGTTTTAAGGGACTTGGGAAAAGTTTAAGGGAATTCCTGAGGAATAGTTCATATATATTACAGATTTTCCTAGAAGGCAAACAAGTATTAGCTATTTTGAGTTAATGGATACTGAAGAAAGCAGAACATGGATCTAAAATATATTGCCTTCAGAGGACCCAAAGATAAAGTAGCATTTAGATTTGGTGCTACAAGGAAGTAGGTAATGACTGGTCTTTATAGCTCTGAGGTCCTGAATGACACTATACTTACCCACTGAGTGTTTTGATTAGGAGAATAGGAATGTTATGAAGACTGGTACAGTGTGTTTTTAAAAAAAATGTATTTTTATTGATTTCAGAGAGGAAGGAGGAGGGAGAGAGAGATAGAAACATCCATGATGAGAGAGAATCATGATAGGCTGCCTCCTGCAGGTTCCTCACTAGGGATTGAGCCCACAACCCGGCATGTGCCCTTGACCGGAATCGAACCCAGGACATTATAGTTCACAGGCTGACACTATCCACTGAGCCACACCAGCTAGGGCTGGTACAATGTTTAAGGAGTCTTCTAATATACTTCTGACTATTGTTTTTAGTACCTTTAGATTCTGGTTTTTGAAGCTATTAGGGAAATTTGGGTTAAGTTTTTGAATAGGTCACTCTGAACCTTGATGTATTCCACCCACTTAGTCTGCCAATATATGTAGAATTTCTGCCAACAAGATGACTAGCACTTCGTTGAAATCTTCAATTTGCATTCAAGTTTGCCGTAACTTCATTATGATAGGGGACTCTTCTGTGATTTCAAGGAAGAAGCTATGAGAATATTTATCATAGCTTTTTTTTTGCATTTGTGTGGCAAATCATTACCTATTAAGCCAGCACAGAGGAGGAAAGAATGTTCGTTGGTCAAAACTTTCTTAGACTGTTATGGGGTAGGATTTGAGAACTAACTATTTGAGAGTTATTGGAGATATACACATCTTAGTAGTTTGGTGACACAGAGGGAGGTTATGTAGAAGTAGTAGGTTGATATTGTAGTATCTGTATCAATAAAATATATGCAATGTTGTCCTTTAATATTTAGAGAAATTTATCTTTTGAGTTTAAGGGTAAAACCAGAAATAGGGAGCTTGATTTCTTCCTCAGAACACTTTGATTCATCATCCACTTTACTTTTTCTATTTTATTTTTTAATGCAATATAGGACACTTATTTTTCAAATACCCTTCTATTTATTGTATCTATAAATGTATTCAGAGATTTCTTCTTCCAGTATTTAACTGAGTATGGAAGCATCTAGTTGTTACATGTGAAGGATATCATTTCATTCTGAGTCTTATTCTACTTTTTTCTAATGCTCTTTCTGTGTCTTGGAAGTCTGGCAATGAGGCTATTTACAGCATTTCTGCCTTAAAATCCTTCCAAGAAATTGAGGGCCACTTCTCTTTCAGAATCTACTCCTTAATATTATCTAACTAGAGGCCTGGTGCATGAAATTCGTGCACGTGTGTGTGTGTGTGTGTGTGTGTTCCTCAGCCCAGCCTGCACCCTCTCCAATCTGGGACCCCTCGAGGGATGTCTGACTGCCCTTTCACAATCCAGGACTGCTGGCTCCCAACCACTTGCCTGCCGGCCTGCCTGATTGCCCCTAACCACTTCTGCCTGCCAGCCTGCTCACCCCCTAACCACTCCCTGCCAGCCTGATCGACACCTAACTGCTCGCCTGCCAGCTCGATTACCCCTAACTGCCCTCCCCTGTCGGCCTGGTCACCCCTAACTGTCCTCCCATGCAGGCCTGGTTACCCCCAACTGCCCTCCCCTGCTGGCCTGGTCACCACTAACTGCCCTCCCTTGCCAGCCTGGTCGCCCCTAACTGCCCTCCCCTGCAGGCCTGGTTCCCCCAAACTGCCCTCCACTGCAGGCCTGGTTGCACCCAACTGACCTCCCTTGCAGGCCTGGTTGCCCCTAACTGCCCTCCCCTGCAGGCCTGGTTGCCCCTAACTACCCTCCCCTGTCAGCCTGGTCATCCCTAATTGCCCTCCCTTGCAGGCCTGGTCCTTCCCAACTGCCCTCCCCTTCTGGCCTGATCACCCCTTAACTGCCCTCCCCTGCCAGCCTGATCCCCCCTAACTGCTCTCCCCTGCTGTCCTAGTAACCACCAACTGCCCTCCCCTGCAGGCATGGGTCCCCCCCAACTGCCCTCCCTTGCTGGCCTGGTTACCCTCCCCCTCCCCCCCAAACAGCCCTCCTCTGCAGGCCTGGTCCCTCCCAACTGCCCTCCCCTACAGGTCTGCTCACCCCCAACTGCCCTCCTCTGCCAGCCCAGTCACCCCTAACTGCCCTCCCCTGCAGGCCTGGGTCCCCCTCAACTGCCCTCCCCTGCAAGCCTGCTTCCCCCCAACTGTCCTGCCCTGCTGGCCCCATCACCCCTAACAGCCTTCCCTTGTGGGCCTGGTCTCTTTCAACTGTCCTCCCCTGCAGGCCTGGTTCCCCCCAACTGCCTTTCCCTGCTGGCCCAGTCACCCCTAACTGCCCTCCCCTGCTGGCCTGGTCACCCCTAAATGCTCTCCCCTGCTGGCGTGGTTGCCCCCAACTGCCCTCCCCTGCAGGCCTGGTCACCCCCTCCCCCAACTGCCCTCCCTGCAGGCCTGGTCCCCACCAACTGCCCTCCCTTGCAGGCCTGGTTCCCCCCAACTGCCCTTCCCTGCTGGCCCAGTCACCCCTAACTGCCCTCCCCTGCTGGCCTGGTCGCCCCCAACTGCCCTCCCCTGCAGACCTGGTCCACCCCATCTGACTCCCCTTGCAGGCCTGGGTCCCCCTCAACTGCCCTCCCCTGCAAGCCTGCTTCCCCACAACTGCCCTCCCCTCCTGGCCCGGTCACCCCTAACTGCCCTCCCCTGCCGGCCTGGTCACCCCTAAATGCTCTCCCCTGCTGGCGTTGTTGCCCCCAACTGCCCTCCCCTGCAGGCCTGGTCACTCCCTCCCCCAACTGCCCTCCCTGCAGGCCTGGTCCCCACCAACTGCCCTCCCCTGCAGGCCTGGTCCCCCCCAACTGCCCTCCCCTGCAGGCCTGGTTCCCCCCAACTGCCCTTTCCTGCTGGCCCAGTCACCCCTAACTGCCCTCCCCTGCTGGCCTGGTCGCCCCCAACTGCCCTCCCCTGCAGACCTGGTCCACCCCATCTGACTCCCCTTGCAGGCCTGGGTCCCCCTCAACTGCCCTCCCCTGCAAGCCTGCTTCCCCACAACTGCCCTCCCCTCCTGGCCCGGTCACCCCTAAATGCCCTGCCCTGCCGGCCTGGTCACCCCTAAATGCTCTCCCCTTCTGGCGTGGTTGCCCCCAACTGCCCTCCCCTGCAGGCCTGGTCACCCCCTCCCCCAACTGCCCTCCCTGCAGGCCTGGTCCCCACCAACTGCCCTCCCCTGCAGGCCTGGTCCCCCCCAACTGCCCTCCCCTGCAGGCCTGTTCCCTCTCCAACTGTCCTCCCCTGCAGGCCTGCTTCCCCCCAGCTGCCCTCCCCTGCTGGCCCGGTCACCCCTAACTGCCTTCCCCTGTTGGCCTGGTCACCCCTAACTGCCCTCTCTTGCAGGCCTGGTCCCTCCCAACTATCCTCTCTTGCAGGCCTGGTCCTTCCTAACTGCCCTCCCCTGTAGGACTGGTCCCTCCTATCTGCCCTCCTCTGCTGGCCATCTTGTGGCAGCCATCTTATGTCCACATGGGGCATCCATCTTTGACCACATGGGGCAGCCATCTTGTGTGTTGGTGTGATGGTCAAATTGCATATTACCTCTTTATTAGATAGGATGGTGCTGTGAAAGCAGCATGGCTATGGACCAGCTCGGTTGTGCTGCAGCACAGCTACAGCATAGCTCTGGGGCCAGGCAGCCCTGGGGCCAGGCCCCTCTCTGACTAGACAGCTCTGCCCTGAGGGGACATTTTTGGGTGTTTCAGCTCTGCTAGGAAGATAGTCATTAGTCTTACGTGAAAAGGGAAAGTGCTGGGGAGCCAGAGGGGAGCTGGCCTATATGGACAGGCGTCCCCACCGCTGGTTTCTGATTGGTTTGTCTTCATGCAGATGAGGACTCCAGATCCTCAAAATTTGATTGATCCAAAAGGCACTGTCCTGATTGGTCAGAATAGAGCAGCTCTAACTGGCTGGAGCTGTGCAGCTCTTATTGGATGGGGAAAGCCTCAGTCCTATTGGTTGAAGTGGGATTCCAGAAACTCCTTTATAAGGGCCAGCTCAGATGACAGAAACACAGTTGCAGGCTGGTATTTCAGCATAGCTTCTCTGTGAAGTGCAGTTGGCATTAGAAGCCTCCGTGTACAAATGGCTGCTAGGCTCTGCTTTTTACAATTTGAGCCCAGTTAGCAACCAAGAGCCCTTAGTAGCTCCCCACAATCCCTCCCCCCCCACCCCCCAGGGATTCACAGTTATATTTTCTTGCTCAAGAACCTCTAATTATCCCTCATTGCCTATAGATTAAAGCCTAGAATTTGACACATTCACAGTATAATAATCTTAAGAAATGTCTGTTATGTATCTCTTCTTACATATGTTATTTCCTCTACTCGCTCTGGTTTTAAACTTATCTGTGTTGTAAACGATGTCTAATTCCTTCCTGAATCCCACCCCACCAAGTTATGGTGCCTATTCACTTGCACTTATTTCATGTTATTTTTCCTAAGGCCACACTTTTGCTAACCTTTTTATTGAGGTATAGTCATATAAGATTAATAGTATTGTCCTTGACCACTTTCCAGTCATTACTGTATTTTTTTCTGAAAATTTATTTCTATGTTTGAGTACTAATTGTGTTTAGTAGTAACAGGGTTCATGATTTTTTATTTTACAGAAGCCTTTCTAATTTTAAGCCAGATTTCAGTTAAAAGCTTTCCCGATCAGATTGTAAAACTTCCCGCAAAGAACATATTTTTCAGGCTTTGTGATATGTAATTTCTTCCCACCATCTTCATAGCCAATTGTTAGTCACAGACGGAAATACTACCTGTGTTTTCCATTACCTTCTTATGACAAGCTACAGAGAAATAATCTGGGTAACTTTTGGTGTTCCTTTATCAATATCAGAAGAAACGGGTATGATGCGTGTTAGACACAGGCATCTCAACATGCCTTCCCCTTCAGTTAGCTATGCTAGATCCTCTTTTCCTCTTCAGAGGGTAGAGATCTTGGGAGTATCTCTCTGTCTCTTACTCATAGTAAAAATAAACAAACAAAACAACATATTTAAGCTCCTGCCTTTTACATTTGGAGCTGGAAACCTTCAGAAGACCTTTATTCTCTAGTCCTAAACTCACAGTTATGACCAAATCTGCTGTGTATAGATAGTTTTGATCAGCATATTGGGTTAAAACTTTTTCAAACTAGGATTCCTTTAGGTTTACCCCATCATTTTCTGTTATGACACATTGAGAAGGATTTGTTTCTGTCCTTAGTCTTATTTGTCCTGTTTCTTCTTGGCTCTGGAAACTGATTTTGAGTTATCTCCATTTTGTAATTTTATTTACTTTCTATATTATTTATTCAACTAGAGGCCCAGTGCATGAAATTCGTGCGTGGGAGTGTGTGTCCCTCAGTCCAGCCTGTACCCTCTCCAATATGGGACCTCTCAAGGGATGTCTGACTGCCCGTTTAGGCCCGATCATGATAGGATCAAGCCTAAACGGGCAGTCGGACATTCCTCTCACAATCCAGGACTGCTGCCTCCCAACTGCTTGCCTGCCTGCCTTCCTGATTGCCCCTAACCACTTCTGCCTGCCAGCCTGATCACCCCCTAACCATTCCCCTGATAGCCTGATTGATGCCTAACTGCTCCCCTGCCAGCCTGATTGCTCCTAAACTGCCCTCCCCTGCAGGCCTGGTCACCCCTAACCACCCTCGCCTGCAGGCCTGGTCCCCCCCAATTGCCCTCCCCTACTGGCCATATTGTGGTGGCCATCTTGTGCCTACGTGGAGGCAGGATCTTTGACCACATAGGGACAGCCATCTTGTGTGTTGGAGTGATGGTCAATTTGCATATTACTCTTTTATTAGATAGGATAGAGGTCTGGTGCACGGGTGAGGACCAGCTGGTTTGCCATGAAGGTCGCCCCCAACTTCCCTCCTCTGCTGGCCTGGTCATCCCTAACTGCCCTCCCCTGCAGGCTTGATCGCCCAACTGCCCTCACTTGCAGGCCTGGTCCCTCCCAACTGCCCTCCCCTGCTGGCCATCTTGTGGTGGCCATCTTGTGCCTACATGGAGGCAGGATCTTTGACCAACTAGGGGCAGCCATCTTGTGTGTTGGAATGATGGTCAATTTGCATGTTACTCTTTTATTAGATAGGATAGAGGTCTGGTGCACGGGTGGGGACTGTCTGGTTTGCCCTGAAGGTTGTCCCGGATCAGGGTGGGGGTTACCTTGGGGTATGGGTGGCCTGGGCGAGGGGCCTGTGGTGGTTTGCAGGCCGGCCACGCCCCTCAGCAACCCAAGCAGAGGCCCTGGTATCTGGATTTATTTATCTTCTATAATTGAAATTTTGTAGCCTTGAGCGGAGCCAAGCTTCCTGCTTGCTCCTGGCCACAGCCATTTTTGTTGTGATTTATTTATCTTCTATAATTGAAACTTTGTAGCCTTGAGTGGAGGCCTAGGCTGGCCAGGATGTGCAGAAAGCTTGGCTTCCTCCATTACTGGAGAAACCCAAGCCTCCTGCTAGCTCTGTGGCCACAGCCATCTTGGTTGGGTTAATTTGCATACTTGCTCCTGATTGGCTGGTGGGCGTGGCTTGTGGGTGTAGCAGAACGATGGCTAATTTGCATATTAGTCTTTTATTAGATAGGATTCTGTTTGAGAATTTTTAACCTTTTCTAAGAAACCACCACTGATAGTTATTTCACATTATCTTCTTAATAACATTGGAAAGTGAATAAACATGTGATTGATGGGTGCCTCGGCTAGAAGTGTCAGCAGGACATTCCTACACAGTCTTGGCGCAGATTCACCTCTGAGAAGCCAGCCCCCTCTGTCTCCGTTTCTACCAGTTGTTTTTTGTGGTCATGACAGATGTTTCTTTCCAGTACTTAGTTGCTATTATGCCCATGTTTGAGTTCAAATTTCAGTAAAGGTGCTTTACTTTGAAGGCTGTGTATAGTATCAACACTTTTAGCAAACTGAAAAGCAGCACATCTATTTCTGCATTATAATTTCCCACGGTATTGAACCCTGTCTCCTGACATGTTTGTCCTGTTTGTTTGCTACTTGTTATTCTGTGTGTATTGTGTTGTTGATGTGCTAATTAGAACAATTTCTTGTGTGGGGAGTGAGTGAATTTTACCTGCCTGAATTAAGAAAAATATGAATTCAGAACACTTAAAAGTAGCTATAGATCATCCCTCAGATTTATAGAGTTGCACCATGCTTTTATTTGTCTGACAGCCTAGTTTTCTAGAATTGAACTTAAAAGTAGATTTTAATTTATCGCAATAAAGTGACAAGGCCTTCCCAGCACTATTGTCTGTCCATGGGGGGCGGGGGGGGGGGCGGCTACGCATATATGCATATAAGTTCATTGGCTAATCTCTTCCTGCCCCCACCCCCCTTCCCACTGAAATATGTCAGTCTGTTGCATGCTTCAATGTCTCTGCATCTTACCTTTTGTGACAGCATGGAGGAACCTGGAGAGTATTATGCTAAGTGAAAGAAGCCAGTCAGATAAAGACAATTACCACATCATCTCACTTATATAAGTGGATTCTAATGAACAAAATAAATTGTTGAAATTATTTTAAATGTAAGCTGCCTTTAAAAATTTATCAGCCTTAGCCAGTTTGGTTCAATGGATAGAGTGTCAGCCTGAGGACCAAAGGGTCCCAGGTTCGATTCTGATCAAGGGCACATACCTGGTCCGGGCCCTGGTCAGGGACCATGCAGGAGGCAACCAATCAATGTATTTCTCCCACATTGATGTTTCTCTCTGTCTTTCCCTCTTCCACTCTCCCTAAAAATCAATGGGAAGATATCCTTGGGTGAGGATTAACAACAACAAAAATTTATTATAAAAGAAGTATTTTAAAATACTATAAAACATATTCCCCTCCCCCCCACCCCCAAATTTATTCCTCTAATGAAGTTAAACAAAATTTCAGTGTCTTTTAAAATCTTAGCCTGGCCAGCCTGGCTCCATTGTTGAGCATTGACCTATGAGACCTATGAACCAGTAGGTCATGGTTCGATTCCCATCAGGGTACATGCCTGGGTTGTGGGCTGGATCCCCAGTGTGGGGCGTGCGGGAAGCAGCCGATCAATGACTCTCTGTCATCATTGATGTTTCTATCTCTCTCCCTTCCTCTCTGAAATCAATAAAAATATATTAAAAAAAATAAAATGTTGTTCATTTAGAAGACTTATGATACAGTGAGTTCAGTGTATATGAGAATCGAATTACAACATTTTTCCTTTGGAGTGGAGAAGGTTGTTTTTTATCTGGTGTAGTATAATGGGATACTCTCCATATTTCTAATTCAAGTTTTAGGTTAAGGGAAAACAATCATTAAAATACTGTAATGAGTTGTTGTTTAATTGGGGATTACATTTATTTTTTAAGGTTTGTCTTTGTTTTGTTTTGTTTTTTATCACAAGGAGTTCTGAACATGCCAGATTTGAACTTTCTCATGTAATAATTCTCAGACTGGAGAATCCTTTCCTGTTCCTGGCTTGATTTAGTGAGTTGTATTTTTAGTAACAGTCCTAACTCAGTAGCTATGTAAGCTGAGGGAAGATGGAGTCACAGGGTAAACTGGGCTTGCTTCCCACAGGGAGGCTGGGAATCTAACAGGAAGGAAGGCCTGGTTGTCTGCCTGAGTGCAACTATGTCTGAGTAGGCAGCAGGCGACACAATGTCTCTGTTGTACAAAGTAACTCTCTCAGCGAGTGCTCAGATATGTGAGGAAAAAGTGTTCCAGTAGGTGAAGGAGAAGTTTGGCTGTTTCAAGGAGATTCTTTTCGTGTTTTAGTGGCATTTGGATTTCAGGGAGTGGACTGTTGCTGCAAAGGCCCGGCTTTGTGTTCAATGGCATTTTAGACGTATTGAACAGGCTCTACTTGCAGGCAGATTAAAGCGTCCTTCTAAAACTGTGAGCTTCATTGCAAATACAGGATTTGCTTGTGATGAAAAGTTAATTTGTGCTTTTTGAAATGAGGATATTGTGACATTCATTTTTAATAATGAATTCTCTACTAGCCTTAAATACTTTTTCTTGTCATTTTATTCTGAATTCAGAACCAACTAGTGACAATGATGAAAACCACATAAAACTGGTGTTTAAGATGTATAATGCTGATTTCAAATGTCATTTGCTATTTTGAAACATTAATGATTACTTTAGTGATTGTGATAGGAAAGTTTTATAACTTACTTTAGTTTTGGATGATATAAACTTAAGTTGTTACCAAAGGAACTAGTTTGTGGGGTTTTTTTCTTGGAAATCTTTGATTTTGTGATTAGCTAACATAAATGATTGGTATTTTTTAGAATACTACTTTTATATTTTCAGCAGCAATTAATGATCAAGCTCTAAGTAGTTAACTTTTGTAGAGTATGTACATGTTTATAGTGTTTTGCTTTTGAATCTGCCTAGTGGAGTGTGACAATATGAATCGCTTTGATCGATCAGACAGAAATGTTCGGCAGTCTCAGGAAGGATTTTGGAAAAGGTCACCCCAGAGATGGAGTGGACAGGAACATTACCCCCTCAGTCATCCTGACCGCTATCATCACCATGGAAAAAGTGACTTGAGCAGGTGAGTCTAATTTTCTATCCTCTTATTAATTTTGAGTCATAATTTCTCCTTTATTCTCCCCTCCCTCCCAAAAACCTTTTTCTTTTTTTTTTTTTTGGTGCGGCAAAAAATATTTCAAGTTATATATAATACTAATTGGAATAATATGTCTAATTTTTTCCTTTTGACCCAAATCTTTGTTTATTAACTTTATCATGAATATTAATATTTTATTTATGTCTGCTATTTGAAATTTAAGTTTTGTTGTGATTTTTCTAGTTCTCTTTTGAGAATGATTAAATGTTGACTTTGTTAAAGTTTATTATTTTTTAAATACTAAGGTAAAATTAGTGCCAAGTGACTTGTCTTTTTTTGTGCATATAAATTGAAATTAAAAAATTTATCAAGTACTATTAGAAATAAAGGAAGGTACTTTACAATGCTAGAATTCTTTTTCTTTTTGAAGCATAGCATAGTCTTTAATTTGATCAGACCTTGTATATAATGTGTCTTTATAATCATTCAAGTCTGGCCTGGCACATGTTAGCTTTGTGAGCTTAGGTAATGTATTTAATCCCTCTCCACTTCAGTTTATCATTTGTAGACTCTATAATACCTTTTTCTCACTGTTCAAAGATCAGGTTAAAAGAGCAGTATCTGGCTTATATTAAGCACCCACTGGTAGTTGTTAAATTTTTTTCTTTGTCACTCTCTCATCTTGTTCCATTGGGATTTGAGGTCATTTTTTGAGCCAGTTTACAATTCAAATAATAAAATTGGGATAAAGAAATAGTGGGAGAGAAACACATGGCCCCATATAGTTCTTGAAGTAAGAAAAAAAATGGGCTCTAATTCCTTGAGGCAAATGCAAAGAACAAAACTGGATCTATTACAAGAGTTCCAGAGTCCATAAGACAAAGGACACTTCTCCTGAATTGATTGGCTTTTATAAGACAGAAACCTGAAAGGTTGCTTTGTATGAAAATACCTTGTGATATAGTGGACAGGTCTCAGACAGTTTCCCAAAGTAGAAATAATGATAAATTCCTTAAGTCCACAGAGAACTCTAGTCCAAGTGAGAAAAGATGGTTCTATAGTGGGTCGTGAAATGATGATGTCCAACTAAAGATTATAGTTTGATGCAAGGATGAAATTTAGAAGAGCTGAAAGGATTCATGCAGTACACATCCTTCCAGGCATTATTTTGGCTATTTTATTTCTCACATCTGGGCTTTTGTTAAGGAATGGACATCAGAGAATTGGTATTATCAGACAAGAATCTGATGTGTAAATAGTCTTTTTTAAAAATTTTATCTTTATTGTTGAAAGTATTACAGATTTCCTTCTCTCCTCCCCCCCCCCCAGTAGCCCCCTCATATCCTCCCACGCCCCATAGGCATACTGCACTATTGTCTGTGTTCATGGGTAATGCATATATGCATATAAGTTCATTGGTTAATTATTGCTAATAATGAAGGTTTTGCTTCTCTCATCTTTGAAGTTTGGTTTAAAAGAAGGTAAATTTAAGGCCAACTTACGAAAATTTAGAAGTCTTAACTAAAACATGAATCATTGCTTATACTTCAGATAAGATTCATTCATTCATTTCACAGATACTCATTGAGAAACCAGTATATTGAACTCTGTGCTTAATGCTCAAGCTGGAATGAATTGGGGTATTGCATGAGGGGTGAACGCTGTAGATTGGTCACAGATTCTTGGAGCATTGTTCTGAGGATGATAAGAAGCTGAACAGTGTGTGGGCTCAGTTGGAATCATTGCAGTTAGTGGTGAGGTAGGAGATTTGTGTGCCTCTTCAATCCCATGCAAAGAGGAGGAGTAGATCTGCTGGCAAGCAACTGAGGCTGAGAGGGACAGGCATGTCGGTAGTTATAATGCAGTATTTGTGTAGGGCAGTGGTGCCATGTGCCTTAATATGGTGACGTTTACAGACTGCAGGAGCTTGCAGCAATGGTTTTTGTTTCGGGTATTGCTGTATAAAGAAAGTTACTACTGAAATGTGAAGTATGACTGTAGAGTTTGCAGAGGAGTGGTTTATGTAGGAGAAAGGATGAGATTCATATGGAAAAAATAGCATGTGTAAAAACATTTATGAAATGGGTGGCATTTTCAGAGAACTACATTTAGAGCTGGACTACTAGGTCCTTTGGAGGAATGAATAGATGTGATTTCTAACTCTAAAAAGCAAAACGATCTATGCATTTAAAATAAAGATGCCAATTCAACTTAAAGTGAAAGGCTATTAGGCAGACCATCCAAGATGGAACAAATTACTTAGGATTAGTAATCTCTGTCCCTCTCTGTCCCTGGGAATGATCAAGCACAGGCTGATTTAGTTTATGTCAGGAAAGTTAAGCAACATTTTCCAAAAATTATATTCCTAGATGTCAGTAGGTGTAAATAAAAGAGATTCTTTGATCAAATGAGTGTAGGAATGAACAAATTAAATAACGTTAAATGAGTCTTTTAATAGTAGACTCCACAGTGCCTTTAACATATAAACACTAGAGGCCCGATGCACAAATTCATGCATGGTTGGGGTCCCTTGGCCTGGCCAGTGATCGGGGCCAATTGGGGCTGATTGGGTGAGGCCAGCCGGCCAGGGGAAGGGACCACAGGAGGTTGGCCAGCTGGGGGGAGGGACCACGGGAGGTTGGCCAGCCACCCCCCTTCCCCATTGGCCCCGATAGGGGAGCCAACTGGGAAGAGGGACCACAGGAGGTTGGCTGGCCACAGGAGGTTGGCTGTTGGATTTTGTCAAATGCAATTTGTGTCTATTGAGATAATTATTTTTCCCCTCATTCTCTTAATTTGGTGTATAACATTGACTTATACCAACTTTGTATTTCTCAGATAAATCCTACTTGGTTATAGTATATAATCTATAATAATAAAAGCGTAATATGCTAATTAGACTGGACAGCCAAATGACCTTCCAGACATTATTCCAGACATCCTTCCGGATGAAGCCGCTGTGGTGGGGGCCGAGGCAGAGGCGGTTAGGGGCGATCAGACAGGCAGGCAGGCAGGCAAGCGGTTAGGAGCCAAGGGTCCTGGATTGCAAGATGCAGTTGGACATCCCCAAGGGGTCCCGGATTGCGATAGGGTTCAGGCTGGGCAGAGGGACAACCGCCCCCTCCCCCTCCCCCCCATGCACGAATTTCGTGTACCAGGCTTCTAGTTATTTTATAAGTTGCTAGATTCAATTTGTCAGTATTTTGTTGAGAATTTTTCTGTAGACATCCTATATACCAGTAATAAAAGCGTAGTATGCAAATTGTCCCCTCGACCATAGTTCTTCCGGGAGTTCGGCCAGAGGATGGGCTGACCAGGGGAAGGGAGGGAAGTCCTGGTGCTGGCAGGTGGCCGGGGGTTGGAAGGGAGGGAGGTCGTGGCCAGTGGCAGTGGCTGGCAGCTGGGGGAAGGGAGGGAGTACCCAGCCAGCAGCCAGCAGCCACTAGGGACCCTGCCAGTGCACGAATTTCATGCACTGGGCCTCTAGTAATAAATATTTGTCCTTACTTTTCTAGAGATGTTTTTCTCTGGTTTTGGTAATATGCTCACACAGACTGAATTGGTGTTTCATTTATTTCTATTTCTGGAAGAATTTGTAACGGGTTTTTGTTAATTCTTCATTGAATGTTTTTGTGATGAATTCACCAGTAAAGTTTGGGCCTGGGTGTTTTGTTTGTTTTGTTTTTGTGGCAAGTTTTTTTTTTATTACTAATTTAATCTCTACAGATGTCCTATAGATATTTGTTAGGTTTTTTTTTTTTAGTTTGTAGTGTTGTTCAGGTCTTCTATTTCCTTGCTCAGCTTCTTCCCAGTTGTGTTATCCACTAAGGAGAAGGAAGTTTTGGAAGTCTTCAACTTCAATATAATTTGTAGGGAAGGTCTGAGAGTAACATTAAAATGCCACTGTTGGTCTTACTAAGATTTTTTTAAATAAGTGCTCCTCAGTTGTTGCAAGCATTTGGTTGATTTCCAGAGTTCTGAAAAAGTTAGTTTTGACTAATTTGCCAGTGATCTCAGTGCTTTTATGAAGGAGTGAATTTTTGGAGATATTCTGCTCTGCTCTTTTGTCATTTTTTGTTTGTTTAATAGACTTCATTTTTTAGAACAGTTTTAGGCTTACAAAAATATTGAGCAGAAAGTACACAGAGTTCTCATATACTCACTCCCTCACCTTCTTTTATACAGTTTCTCCTGTTATTAACATCTTACATTAGTTGTTACAACTGATGAATCATTATTGATACACATTATTCACGAAAATTCATAGTTTACATTAGGGTTCACTCTGTGTGTGTATATTCTATGGGCTTTGATGAATGTATCAAGGCATGTATCTACCATTACTGTATCATACTGAATAATTTATTCATCCCTTCCTCTCCCCATGCCCTACCACTCTTGGCAATATTCCTGGCAAATACTAATTTTTGTTTTTTACTATCTCCGTAGTTTTGCATTGTCCAGAATGCCATATAGTTGGAAATAGACAGTATGTAGCCTTTTCGGATTTGATTTTTTCAGTTAGCAATATGCATTTAAGGTTCCTCCATATTTTTTCATGTGCTGATAGCTTATTTTTAAAATTTCTAAATAATAGTCCATTGTATGAGTGTACTACAGTTTGTTTATCCATTCACATACTAAAGGACATCTTAATTGCTTCCAAAATTTGGCAATTATGAATAAAGCTGCTCTAAACATTTCTGTGTATAAATTTTTAACTCATTTTGGTAAATAACAAGAAGCACAATTGCTGGACCACATATTAGTAGTAAGTTTAATTTGGTAAGAAACTGCCAAAGTGTCTTGCAAAGTGGCTACACTTGTTGCATTTCTTCCAGCAATGAATGAGAGCTGCTATTGCTACACATTCTCATCAGAAGTTGGTGCTGTGTTTTTTATTATAACCATTCTGATAGGTGTGTACTATCTGATAGCAATATCTCATTGTTTTAATTTACAATTCCCTAATGATATATTATGTTGAGCATTTTTTCACATGCTTATTTGTTATTGTACATCTTCGTTAGTGAGATGTCTGTTTAGATCTTTTGCTCAATTTTAAATTAGGTTGTTTGTTTTCTTGTTGAATTTTAAAAGTTCTTTGTATATTTTAGATACCAGTCCTTTATCAGAGATATATTTTACAAATATTTCCTTCCAGTCTGTGGCTTGCTTTTTCATTTTCTTAATTTTGTTTTCTCCCTTGATATCTTCCAGTTGTTCCAGTACCATATGTTGAAAAGACTGTCCTATCTTCTTTGAATTGTCTTTGCTCTTTGTCAAAGACCTGTTGGTTCTATGGGTGTGGGTGTATTTCTGGACTCTGTTCTGGTGAACTGATCTGTCTATTATTTGGTCAGTACTCCACTGTCTTGATTAGTGTTACTTTACATAGTATGCCTAAAAGTCAGATATAGTCAGTCTGACCTTATTCTTCAAAATTGTGTTGGTTATTCTGGGTCTTTTGCCTATTCATATAAATTTTAGAATCACTTTGTTGATATCCACAAAATAACTTGCTGGAATTTTGATTGAGGTTCTGTTGAATTAAGCCTTTAAAAAATACACTATGAACATAAAAACACACACATTTAACTTTTATCATACGATTTTTAATAAAAGCGAGTAAAGAAACACTAAAGGTTGTGTGAAGACAAATTGTGACTCAGATTAGAAAATAAAGAACAAAAATCTCTCTCCTACCACCTCACTCCAAACACACCTCCATTTACCAGTCTAATCTATGAATCAGAAACCTTAAGCACAAAATCACACATCTTGGTGATTAAGAAGCTTGGTAGAAGTGGAAAAGTATATGGATACAGCCACATAATTTTGTGAGATTCCTTTAAAACTACAATAAGTAATTGGCCAGTAATGTGATTATTAGATGTGTGGGATGAATATCAAGTGCTGCTATTGAATGTGGATTCAATTTTAATGGGTTTAAAAAAGGCTGATATCTTAAAGATTTCTTTCTATAGTTATTCAGATCCTTTTTTTCCTTGTTGATTTTATTGGCTGTATTTATAAAACAATGTTAAATAATGTTGGTGATTGTGGGCATTTCTTTCTTATGCTTCTATAACCACTGAACTCATTTATCCCTTCACCCATACCTCTATTGGTTTCTTCTTATCTACTAAACTGCCTGGCCTGTGATTGACCACATAGACCACAAAGGTGCATTTCTGCCTTTACTTAACACACTACTGACCTTCCAGTATATTCCCCAAAGCAGCTTGCAGTGTTCTGTTGCTTTCACCATATAATTTCTCTACTAGAAAGCCATGATTATTAAAATTTGTATAAAAGTATAAAAGTACAAATGTATGCCTGTCATCTTTTTTTAAATCCTCATCAAGAATATTTTTATTTTATTTTTCCCCAAATAGCATTTCTTTTTTTAAAAAAAATCTTTATTCTTGAAAGTGTTACATAGATCCCTTTTTCCCCCCATTGACTTATAGCCCACCCCTGTGCCACTCCCCAGGACTCCATCACCCTATTGTCTGTGTCCATGGGTTATGCATACATGCATACAAGTTCCTTGGTTGATCTCTTCCCTCCCACCCCTGCCTTCCCTCCCCCGCCTCCCCCTGAGATTCATTTCTGTTCCATGTTTCTGTGTCTCTGGATCTATTTTGTTCAACAGTTTATTTTGTTCATTAGATTCCACATATGAGTGAGATCATGTTGTGTTTATTGATGAGAGAGAGAGAGAGAGAGAGAGAGAGAGAATAAGAGGGTGAGAGGAAGGGAGGAAGGGAGAGAGTGAGGGAAAGAGAAAGAAAAAAAGAGAAACACATCCATTGGTTGCCTCCTGTGAGCCCTAACTGGGAATTGAACCCACACCCTTTTGGTGGATGGAACAATGCTCCAGTGAGTGGAGCCACTGGGCCAGGGCTGTGCCTGTTATCTCAATATGAGGTGCTTGTGTCTACTAATCCTCTTTTGTCTCAGGTTCATTGTTTTCATCTTGTTTATGTCTTCATCCCTGGATCTGTGCTTGTGCTCTTGGAAAGTAATCTAACCTCCCATTTCAATTCAAAGGTCCACTGCTCAGGTGTGAGCATCATCTTTTCAGAATGTGAAATGTCAAAATTGCTCTGTTCTGTTTTTTCCCTTTCTTGTGTGTCCATAGTGCCATTTTATTTTCTGAAAATAACATCTGTTATACATTAGCTATCTTTGTTTTCTTCTGCCTCTTGCTTTCTCAATTACACTCTTTTTTTTTCCTGCAGAAGACTTCAAATGGTCCTCTAGTGAGGTATTATGTTATTTCCAACTTGATGTAAAGAAAAAGTGTGTCAACATTTACCAATTCGAGTAGATAGCTGAAGGGTATAGTATTCTATACCCTTTCATAATAGTATTCTTTTGACATTTATGTTAGAAAACATTTTCAACATAAAGAAGTTGGAAATTATTGGTAATAATAATACAATATTAGTTGGTTTTTATTTATTTATTTATTTATTTAATATATTTTATTGATTTTTTTACAGAGAGGAAGGGAGAGAGATAGAGAGTTAGAAACATCAATGAGAGAGAAACATTGATCAGCTGCCTCCCCCACACCTCCATGTGCCCGCAACCAAGGTACATGCCCTTGACCAGAATCGAACCTGGGACCCTTTAGTCCGCAGGCTAACGCTCTATCCACTGAGCCAAACCTGTCAGGGCAGTAGTTGGTTTTTATTTAACATTTACTATGTATCAGGCTTTGTTCCAAGTACTTTAACATGTGACTCCAATTTTCCTTAAGCCTATCTAATGAAGTTTTTATTATAAATGGGACTGGATTTTGTTGAATGCCTTTTCTGTGTCTATTGATAGGATCATGTGATTTTTATCCATCATTTTGTTTATGTGATGTATCACGTTTATTGATTTGTGAATATTAGACCAGCCTTGAATCCTCAGAATAAATCCTCCTTGGTCATGATGTATGATCTTTTTCATGTATTGCTGGATCCGATTTAATAATATCTTTTTGAGGATTTTGGCATCTGTGTTTATCAGGGATAATGACCTGTAATTTTCTCTCTTTGTAGAGTCTTTGTTTGGTTTTGGAATTAGGATAATGTTGGCCTCGTAAAAACAGCTTAGAAGTATTCCTCTTGAATTTTTTTGGAATAGTTTGAGAATAGGTGTTAGTTTTTCTTTGAATGTCTGGTAAAACTCGCCTGTGCAGCCATGCAGTCCAGGATTTTTGTTTGTTGGGAGTTTTTTCATTAGTTATCAGTTTATTCAGGTTTTCTGATTCTTCTTAATTGAGTTTTGGAAGATTGTATGTTTCTAGGAATTTGTCCATTTTACTCAGGTTGTCCAATTGGTTGGCATATAATTGTTCATAGTATTTTCTTAAAATCCTTTGTATTTCTGTGATGTCAGTTGTTACAAATTTTATTTTTTACTTAATTTGGGTCCTCTTTGTTTCTTGATGAATCTGACTAAAGGTTTGTCAATCTTATTTATCCTTTCAAAGAACCAATTCTTGGTTTCATTAATCTTTTATATTGTATTTTTTTTCCTTTGGTCTCTCTGCCATTTATTCCTGCTCTAATCTTTATTATTTCCTTCCTTCTACTTTTTTTGGGCTTTTCCTGTTGTTCTTTTTCTAGGTCTTTTAGTTGTAGCATTAGATTGTTTATTTGAGATTTTTCTTGTTTCTTGAGGTAGGCCTGTAATACTATGAACTTCTCCCCTCAGGATTGCTTTCGCTGTGTCCTGTAGATTTTGGGTTGTTGTGTGTTCATTTTCATCTGTTTCCAGGGTGATTTTGATTTCTTCCTTGATCTCATTGGTAACCCATTTGTTGTTTACTATTTAGCCTCCATGTGTTTGAATGTTTTTGAGGTGTGTTGGTTTTTTTTAACTGTAGTTGATTTATAATTTCATGCCATTGTGCTCCAAGAAGATGCTTGATATGATTTTAATCTTCTTGAATTTGTTATGACTTGTTTTGTGTCCTAACATGTGGTCTGTCTTTGAGACTGTCCTATGTGCACTTAAGAAGAATGTATATTCTGCAACTTTGGGGTTCTGTAAATACCAACTAAAGCCATCAGATCTAGTGTGTCATTTAAGGTTGCCATTTTCTTGTTGATTTTTTTTTTTTGGTCTGAAAGATCTTTCCATTGATATCAGTGGAATGCTAAAGTCCCCTACTATGACTGTATTGCTAAAGTCCCCTCCAGAGTCCTGCTGCTGTGATTGATTTTTTCCTACCTTGTCTTCTAATTCGTTTATTTGATACTCTGCTTCTTCTAACCTACTGCTTGTGTCTTCCAGGGTGTTCTTTATTTCAGATATGTTATTCTTCATTTCCGAGTAGTTGTTTTCCATGGTTTCTATGTTATTTGTCATGCTACTGAACATTTTTAAAACGATTACTTTATACTCTATTACTAATAAATTGCTTGCTTCCATTTTATTTAACTCTTTTTCTATAAATTCCTGTTGTTCTTTCATTTGGGGCCTGTTTCTTTATTTCCCCATTTTTGCTGTTTCTTTGTGTTTGTTTCTATGTGTGGATAGGGCTGCTATAACTCCCAGTCTTCATGGGGTAGCCTTCTGTAGTAGTTGTCTTGTGCAAGTCAGTTGTGTGGTCTTCTTCTTTTTAATTTTTTATCTCAAGAAAAACGAACTTAAATATAATAATATTACATGCAGTAAACATTCATATTTCAAGAAAAAAAGGATTTTAAGTATAATAATATTACCAAAACTGTACTAACATAGTATGATATTACAAAGGTTGTAGGAAATATTAAAAATCTGCAAATAATAGGATTACTTCTATTATGTTCTTAAGATATTATTTTTTTCCTCTGACTCTGATTTTGTTCATCAGTTTATGTTGTTCATTGTATCCCACATATGAGTGAGATCATGTGATATTTATCTTTCTCAGACTGGCTTATTTCACTTAGCATGATGCTTTCCAGGTCCATCCATGCTGTTGCTAGTGGTAAGAGTTCCTTCTTTTTTACAGTGGCGTAGTATTCCATTGTGTAGATGTACCACAGTTTTTTAATCCACTCATCTGCTGAGGGGCACTTAGGCTGTTTCCAAATCTTAGCTATTATAAATTGTGCTGTTATGAACATAGGGGTGCATATATTCTTTTTGATTGATGTTTCTAGTTTCTTGGGATATATTCCTAGGAGTGGGATTACTGGGTCAAATGGGATTTCCATTTTTAGTTTTTTGAGGAAACTCCATACTGTTTTCCACAGTGGCTGCTCCAGTCTGCATTCCCACCAGCAGTGCCTCGAGAGTTCCTTTTTTTCCACATCCTCACCAGCACTTGTCGTTTGTTAATTTGTTGATGATAGGCATTCTGATAGGTGTGAGATGGTACCTCATTTTGTTTTGACTTGCATCTCTTGGATGACTAGTGAACATATGTTTTCATATGTTCTTGGCCTTCTGTATGTCCTCTTTCAAAAAGTATCTATTTAGGTCCTTTGCCCATATTTTGATTGGATTGTTTATCTTCTTGTTGTTAAGTTATATGAGTTCATGTAGTCTTCTTGACCTGAGTGGGATGCTCTAGGAATATACATTTGGGTTGTGTGGACCCAGCTGTTGTAATTGTGTCTTGATTGCTGTCGTCCTGTTCTAGAGTGCGCTTAGCACGTGGGCTGGATGACTGTGAGACTCAACCCCAACCACCTCATAACAACTGTTACACAGATGCTGACAGAGCAGAACAAGACCAAGCAAGCCAAGCTGAAAACAACAAGAAACAACAACCCAACAGCCACAAAAACAAGAATAATTAGGAGGAAAAAACAATACAAAAAGACAAGAGACCAAAGAATTAGAAAAGAAAAAAGAAACAAAAGGGAATATGAAAGAAAAGAAAAAGAATAAGAATGAAAAAGAAAAGTAAAAAATATTATATGAGACAGTTGTTAAAAACAATAATAATGAATAAAATAAAGTATAGAATAGGAAAAGAATAAATGAAAAAGGGAAAAAAAGAGAAAGAAAAGGAAAGAGAGAAATAGAGATATTAAAGTTTTATTGGTGAGGTGCTCTCTGTGTCCCCACTTGTTATTGGTGGAATTGCACTTCTTTGGGTTCCATGGGAATATGAATATCTTGAGGCCCCCACAGGAGGATAAGGTATCGAAAAAAGTGTTATTGTGATTGAAGTAGACCCCTGTGTTCCCAAGGTCCCATCACCCTCTGTCTCGCCATGGAAGAAGTCTAGCTTTGTCTTTAGCGGAGCGGGATTTAAAGCCGTTGCCCAGACTTTCCACTGCATTTGCACAGTCCAGTCCTGCATCTCACTAGGCTAGCTTGTGTTCCCAGCTACACTCCATTGCATGTGGGGTTTGCTTGGTTGTGGGCCATGCAGCTCCGAGGGGGCCACTTGGTTATGGAAGGGGCACAGGCGAGTGCAAGGAAGCAAGAGGAACAAGAGAGAAAGAATTCCTTTGTTTGCGGATTTGTATTCCAAATTTTCACAGGCTTGCAGTGGCTCCAACCCTAGCCAGTTATATTTGTTCCAGGTTAGCCTGACAGGCAAGTGCCTTCCCTACCTCACCTCACCTTCACTGTGCAAGTATCCATCTTCCCCTTGGTTGGGCCCCTTCCCCCAGTTATTTGCAGGGAATGGACCAGTGGTTCCCTGGGAGTGTAGCATTGCAGCTCCCAGTGCAGCTGCCCAGATGACCGTGCTTATGTCTGGCAGACCCTTTGCCTCAATCCTATTAATATTAATAACTAGCTAATTACAATGGTGACAAAAGTGAAAAGAGAGGAAACAGATTTTTAAAATGAAATATAAAAGAAAAGTGAAGAAAATATTAAAAATAAAAAGTGTTCCCCTCCATAGGTTTTAGTGCCTATTGTGTTCACCTTTGGATCTGCTATTTGTGGAGCCTGCTGGATTTTGCTCCATGATGTCAAGTTGGCCACTGGGTGTGCTGGTCTCTGCCCTCCCTGGAGGTTCTCTGGTGCAGGCCAATGGCAGTCATTGTCCCTGCCTGGCCCTTGGCAATGTGACTGTCCCACATCTGGTGGGTGGGGCCTCTGGAGTCTAGAGGCTGGTCTGCCTCCAGTACGCAGCTAGAATGTCCCTGCTCTGAGCTGCTCTTCTTTCCCCAGGGACCTGCACTCTGCCTCCTGGACCTCGCCAGTGGTTTAAACAGACCAGCCTTGGGGGTGCAGCTGTAACCTGTGGAAAGGCGGTCACTTCCTTTTCTTCCTAGCATGGGGCTTGCTGAACTCCCTGGGGAACTGGGATCTGCTTCCCGTTATGCAGCCCAGGGCTGGGCACAGGCCCATCTGTCGCCCTGCAGAAGCCCACTCAGGATACAGCTGCATCGCCTTAGCTCTGCCTGGCCTCTTGGCACGTCTTGTCACCACACCAGTAGAGGGTGTTTAAAAGAAAAATAAGGCCTGAAGTACTTTCAGAGAAAAATAATATTGTGAAAACAAAGCTCATATTGAATATTTGAGAATTTAGAGATTTGGTAATATTTGTTCAAAGCTAGAAAATTTAAGCAGAAATCATATTTCTACTTTTTGATGTGGTTGAAATTTAATGCATTATGAGTTTTACAAATTTATTGCATCAGGAATTTAACTTTAATCCTGATAAAACATAGCTATTACAGTATATTGCAAAGAACATTTTTTCAGCATCTTTTTTGTCTTAACATAAGAACCAACTGGAATTATGTGTAATGTGAATGCAGTACTTTTTAAATTGCTGTAGCTATGACATCTGATTGAAACATGGTTTTTCACATCCATTAAACACATTATCCCTAGTCTTAAATGTTCAAACAAAAAAATTCTAAATTATTCAGAATGTGTATTGTATGAAACTAAAGGAAAGTTTAATTTTTTTTTTACAGTGGATTTTTAAAATGTAGTTTAAGATTAGGAAACAAGATTTAAAAATCTTATTTAATTTTTATTGGAAAAAATATTTGTCAACAGTGTAAAACTTAACTGTCTACTGGGACTTTCAAGAAATAGGAGTCCTGTAGTGTTATGGGGCTAAAAAAAATGTGATGTTGAAGAGGCCAATTAAAGTCAACAGATAAAAAGGAGGCAATCGGTGCAGGAAAAAGAAAAATAAGTATATTTTTTCCAGGCAAGGCCTTTCCCCAAAGATTTTTGTTTCTACTCATGTTTCTTAAGGAATAAGGTTTATTTAGCCAATGTGTAAAATACACAAAAGGGAAGAGCAGTGCAACTAGAACTGATTGGACTTTTCAGTGGAAACAAATTCAAGGTCTGAGGTGAGTAAAAGTCAGAGGCTTTGTGATAATGATAAGTCAATTATAATATTTATTGCAATAATTTTATTACCTTAATTTCTTTCTGAAATTTGTGTTGTATATCTTTTACCTCCAACTTCTCCTGTCCTTCTAGAGGCTCTCCCTACAGAGAATCTCCTTTGGGTCATTTTGAAAGCTATGGAGGGACCCCCTTTTTCCAGGCTCAGAGAATGTTTGTAGATGTACCCGAAAATACAGTGATACTGGATGAGATGACCCTCCGGCACATGGTCCAGGATTGTACTGCTGTAAAAACTCAGTTACTCAAACTGAAACGTCTGCTACATCAGGTGAGTGTATAATGAACATTTTGACACTTGATATTTTTAGTTGCAAGATGTATTAACATTACTTGAAAATTTTTAAATTGGGTTTTTAATGTCTATTTAGATTTCTGTAAAAATAATACTTGTAAATGGTACTTAATAGCCAGGCTGGTGTGCCTCAGTGCTTTTGGTCCACCTGTCAAGAAGTCAGTTTGATTTCCGGTCAGAGCATACGTCTGGGTTTCAGGCTTGATCCCCAGTGGGGGCATGTAGGAGGCAGCCTATTCATGATTCTCATAATCATTGATGTTTCTATTTCTCTCTCCCTCTCCTTTCCTCTCTGAAATCAATAAAAATATATTTAAAATATTTTTTTAAAATAGTACACAATAGACATTTTTGTGGAAGAAAAAAAATATAAGAATTTGTATATGGTCTCCATACAGTCCCCAACATTTATAAGCTGTGTAACATTGGATAAGCCCATCTCTCTGCTTCTGTTTCCTCATTTTTATAGTACCTGTACTGTAAGGTTATGAGAGAATTAGAAACAGTAGTTGTAAATTGAGAGATTTAATACCTGAAACATAGTGTTACAGAAAACTGAAGAAGAACAAAGCAATACTTAGAGATGGAGTTACATTTATTACGCGCGGGTCCAGAGGAAAATGTCTCTCAAATTCTGGGCCCCAACATGCAGGAACCTTCCCTATTTATATATTTCCACCTTCTTTGTCTCCCAAATATGGGGTGTTTCCGGCCCCTTTTACAAGTTCTTAAAGAGCCTGTATGTGCTGGGGCCTTGAGACCTCAACCAGAGGCCTGGTCTGGCTCCAGCACTGATAACCTTGTCTGGGGAAGGTTTAATGACCTCTCTGAAGTGGGAGTAGTCTTAGCAAGCAAGAATATACAGAAGCCAAATAGCAGGGTTAGTATTTCAAACAGCAGTATTTATATAAGATGGATGCTTCATTCCCCACTGGTTTTATGTACATGAGTCAAATCATTGACTCTTAGTCATTGTAGTTATATTTACTCCTGAGGACTATAATCTTAATTTTCTGCCTAATAAAGTTAGTGGGCCTGCTTATAAGATAAGGGCCCGGAATGAGGGCCAGGACTAATCTTTAGAGGGTCCGAAGAGTCCTGGACTCTCTATTTTTCCTGGGCTGTCTTAAGCCGGGTATGATGAAGCAACGTTGGGATTCCGTTGACCTTGACTGCCGTGGAGATTGTCCTTTCCAGGTAGGAGTCAGTCCTTGGGTGGCAAATTTCTTTATCCAAACAGTCACCAGGGTGGAAGGATGGACCGGATCAGACATGCTTCTGGACTTTCTGGGTGGACTGCAAAGCCTGTAAGAACTTGAGTAAAGACTGGTTATGGATTTTAGCTTTTCTAGATTGGGTAGGTCAGGATCTGGAAGAGTCACTAGAATCGGTAGAGGCCCCACTGGTTTTAGGGCAGCCTCCTGGGCAGCTTCATCTGTGGCCCAGTTCCCTCTTGCTTCTGTGGAGAACCCTTATCTTGTTGTAAATGCGTACCTGCTATCAGTATAAATTGTTACTGATTTTCTTTTGTTTACCAGAGAGCCTGAAACTGGGTGACTCAAGTGTTTGACATCCAGTTCTCTAGTGTGTTCTGGAGTAAAACCTCAACCTCATGTGGGGCAGTTAGGATTAGTTACTGCCCTAGGGTTAACTTATTTGTTTTTTTAATAAGCATAGCTGTGGCTGCCACTGCCTGGAGGCAAGTATGTCACCCAAATGCAAAGGGGTCAAGTCTTTTGGACAAATAGGCTACCAGCCTTTTCTCGGGGCTGAGACTTTGGTGACTACCTCTTTGGCTATGCCCCTTGTCTCACATACGTAGAGGTGGAAAGACTTAGTTACATCTTGTAGAACTAATTGGCCCATCGTCCCTGCTCTGCTCATGTCTGTCTAACTGCCTAATATATTACCTCAAGGATCCTGGCTCTGAATTCTTTTAGGGAAAATGGACATTGAATTTCTTCTGTAGCTGCTTTATGCTGAGGAGGGATGGAGTTTTCTCTCAGAGCTAAGAGATACTTGCCGTCTGTCACAGGGACGATGAGGCCTCATCCCAGAAGGAGGTGGCTTGTAACCTGGCAGAGACAAACTGTAACAAATGGTCCGTGGAAGGGAAAGAGAACATTTCAGTTTTAATGACCTCTATTGAAATAGAATTTTTCTCCTCAAAATTACCTCTATGTTTATCAAAAGAGACAGATCAAGACAAATTTATCTATTGTATTCAATTAGGCCTGATTGTTTGCATAAACACAGCAAGAATGGTAACTGACTACCTTTGCCGGAATTTCATGATTGAATCTTAGCGTGCCCTGTAGGGCCAGGAAGCCAAGCCATCCAGCTGCTGTCAGGCCTGCCTGTAGTATCTGCTGAGTTAGGTGAATCCCTCACCTGCAGCTACTCCACCTGGGCCTACGCTCTAGGTTCTAAGGCCCATCTCAGTAGCCCTCCTGCTCGTCACAGCCTAGAGTGTGTGGGGTTCCGCAGGGATGTAGAGTCGTCCTTATTGCTCCCCTTCTACTCTGACCAACCGCCAGTGATGGTAGGGCATGGGCCTGACTCTCCAGCACCAGCCATTTTCAGAGCTCCCAAGCAGGATACCAGGCTTGTCCTTGGCACTCTTATTGGCTCCAAGTCTTCAGAGTTCAGGCAGGGCTCTTTAAAACATGACACTCCAGTCAAAGTTTCCAGTCAATAAAACCACTATTAGAAACCGGTCTTATTGAACTTATGCAAAGAAATGTATTGCCATGATTTATTAAGCATTGCCAAATTTCAGAGGAATTAAATAAGGAGAAAAATATACTGGCCTGCTTTAAGATCTTCTGATTTTCCTTGTTAGTCCTTTCTATGGATTCTTCAGAGAAATATAACTGTCTTCAAATGACAAGGAGAAATTCAAAATGTGTCTATATTCAAGTAGACAATTATAGCTATCCTTGTAGTAGGGTTCCCCCTACTTAACGTGTCCTTAAAATTTCATATGCTCTCTGGGAGGGGTGACATGCCCTCTGAGAAAGGGCTAAGAGAGCTTTATTGCTTTATAGGGTCTCATATGTCACAGGACCTCACGGGGTCTGTAATTCCTGTAACAAAGGGCTGGTACTCACCACTTCCCTCTGTTCCAAACAGGCCTTCCCCAGTTTCCTAAAGTTGAGGTTTGTGCACCCCTGACATGGGCATGGTCACACAGGCCTGCAAGACAGTAACACTGGCACTGTGGCCACCTTAGGTAGCCAAGTCTTCTGCTACCATATATGACACATGGTAGGGCTATACAAATATCATAGGGAGGTGACTAAGGTCTATTCTTGACTTTCCCACACAGAGTAAAATTGTCCTTGTCTTTCTGGAGTCATGTCCATGAAGTCGCAGGTATCATCTATTATACAGTTTTCTGCAGGCCACTGTCAGGGTTGTGCATGGTAGCCAGGTCTTCTTTCTAGCCACAAACACAGCTGTCTAATTTCCCTAAATTTTATTCTGGCATGGGAGAAAGTTGTTTTGCTGTAAACAGGCAGCTTAACCCCTACATATCTGGGCTTGGACATCTGCCTAGAAAGCCGTAATTTATAAGTTTAACACGTGGCCTTAAGACCTTCTAACCCAACAGGGTCTCTGCCATCCCTCAGTCAGACTCCTCCTCTCTTGGAGAATCTCAAAGTCCTGAAGGCTCCCCAGTCCAGGGAGAGTGCCTTTCCTTTGCTCTTTGAGTTTAAGCTGCCAGTCCAAAACAGCCAGAGTTGCAGTTAGAAACAGCTTTGCATATTGCAGAATGCTTCTGTGGCAGTGGCTTGGGTATTAGGCCCCTTGTCTTCCCGCCAGTCCCCTTTGTGGCAGAGCAGCCACCAGGCCTCTCCCAAGGCAGTGCACTGGAAAGGGATCTCACCCCCTCCTCTTCCAGCAGGAACTGAACCCTTTCAGTACATTTGCAAACAGGGAGCTTTCACTAGCTCTCTCTGCTGCTTTTACAGATCCCGGGCCTGCTGCTCTATTCCTGGGGCTGCAGGAAGGCCAGTAGCAGTCACTGGCTTCTAGTTTAACTGCTGCAGCCAGCAAGCCAAAGGCCTAAGTCTTGTATTGCTTGTTGTAAAATGCTCATTACTCACTGGGCAGCAGCGGGGCAGCTCTAGTGTCAGGTAAATGTCTGCTGTCCCCCATTTTTCTCGCTACTGTGGCTTCTTCCAGGGCCACTGCTGGCAGCTCAGGCATCCAGCCTCCCCCACCCCCTTCTTTCATCTGGCTCTTGGGGGATGAGTCTGCCTAGCAACCAGTTTTAAATCACCAGGGCAGCTAGATTAATTATGCTTGCAGAAAACTTGCGACCTTAAATCTAGTGAAGTTCTGATAAGACACCTGGACCATACCACTACACCAGCAGAGCGGTCTGCAGCCAGTAAAATCAACAAAAACCTATCTCTCCCTGCTTCATAATTAACTGCCGACAACCCCCCCTCCTCCAACCTGTCCCCCAGTCCAGTTGCTTGTCTCTCTTCCCAATTGTGAGTCTGAGGAAGACAATTCCTACAGAGGGGAGAAACAGAAACAGTGGGAGTTTCAGAGAAAACTACAGACTACCGCTGTAGTAGCCCTCCCTTTCGAAGGCTGAGGTCCGACCTGTGGAGAAAAATGACTCTTAGTCAGCCTGGAAAGATAGGGAGGAGGAAGATAAGGGTGCGTAGGGAGATTTCTTGCAAACTGAAAGCCTGGAAGGCCTCCTGAAAGAAAAGATCTTTAATCCAGTTACAGATTCTATTAGAATCGGGGGTCCATAGATAGTTAATAATAACTTCAGCCTTAGTTCCACCAGAGGTGGTTCATGTTGGATTATGATGTCACAGGCAGGGACAGGGCCTGTAAATCTCTCCACTCTGCGGAGCTGTAAGCCCTGCCCCTTGAAGTCTTTGACCACCAAAAGAGATAAGAAAGCCATAAACAAAAGTTCTTTTTCTTTGAAATGTTATGAATTTATGCCTTTACATTAACCCTAGGACGTTAAAATTTCAATTTAATACAGCAAATTCACAAATCAGAGCAAACTGAAACCCTTACTTATACAGAATTAGATAGAAATTTTTATTAGCTAAATGGGCTGATTCCCTCCCACTGTAATAGAGAGCAAACATCTCTGAGAAAAATAACTCAGCAGCGCTGCTTAAGACGTTTGCAAACCATCACAGGTTCAGACTTTAATAAATAAAACATTTTAGCCAGATGAATCAACAGAAATGCAGAATAAATCAAAGTAGCTTTTGCTTCACACAGACCAGTTAATGAGCAGATAATTATGCCAAGACAGACAAACATCCATACTCACACTCTCTCAGTAGACTAGCCCAAACTGGAGCTGAGCAGATAAACGAAACAGTGCCCAACTCCCCAGATGGGCATGGGGGCACTCCCGGCACCCACGCCCCAGAACAAAATTCTCAACCAACGTCTTGGTGAGAACCTACCAGAAGAATTAAGACTGTGTCCATTCCCCCTTCTCGGTAGCAAATTGGCTAGTCCCACACAAACAAACAGCAGAGTGAACTCATAATTCCTTCACTCACCTCCAGAGTCCCACATTTATATACTAGCTAGTCCCAGTTTTTTTTACTTCTACCAGGTATTTACCCAGAGTTTCAATAGCCACCTGATTCCTGACTCCTGATTAATTTGCCTGAGGAAGCCGTATGGCTTCCAGGGAGGTGATCAAGCTCCCCCTTCCACTCACTTGGAGTGTGCTGAACTGACAGGGCCCCTACCTTACAGATTCTGTCGACAGGTCCAGAAGTGTCCGTCCACTCTCTCCAGATGCTGGCCGGGTCCTGGGCTGAGGTCTGGGATTGCCCGGAGACCCCCGGTTCAATTCTGCTAAATCAGCAGAGCAGCACCTCCCAGAGGCCTATCTGGCTCCCTGGGCCCCAAACCTGACCCATTCACCGGAGGCCATAAAGGCCAAGCACAGTTGTTCCCAGTCAGGGAACCAATAATGTTACAGAAAACCGAAGATGAACAAAGCAATACTTAGAGAGATGGAGTTACATTTATTACGTGCGGGTCCAGAGGAAAATGTCTCTCAAATTCTGGGCCCCAACATGCAGGAACCTTCCCTATTTATATGTTTCCACCTTCTTTGTCTCCCAAATATGGGGTTTTTCCAGCCCCTTTTACAATTTCTTAAAGAGCCTGTATGTGCCGGAACCTTGAGACCTCAACCAGAGGCCTGGCCTGGCGACAGCACTGATAACCTTGTCTGGGGAAGGTTTAATGGCCTCTCTGAAGTGGGAGTAGTCTTAGCAAGCAAGAATTTACAGAAGCCAAATAGCAGGGTTAATATTTCAAACAGCAGTATTTATATAAGATGGATGCTTCAATAGTAGGCTTTCAGTCGTCAGTGACTGCTACTAATTTCAGCTAAGTGGGAAATAACAAAGAGCAGTTTTTATTTACATCTATATACATAGAAGCCAAGTGACTGGAACAACCAGAATGACTGGTCGCTATGACGCGCACTGGGGCAGCCAACTAGCCCAAATTGGGCCCCGATTAGGGCCCCCCCAATGTCCTGTGGTCCCTCCCCCAGGCCAGCCCAGCTCCCAATCAGCCCCCCTTCCCTGATCGGGGGTGGGGCCGGCCAGCCAACTGCCTGCAGCCCCTCCTCCTGACGGGTCCCTCCCTTGATCAGGGCCCCCTCCCCTGATTGGGGGTGGGGCCAGCTGGCCCCCTGCCCACATCCCTGTCCCCCCCACCGGCCCAGCCCAATTGGCCCCCATCAGGGTGAGCTGGCCAGACCTCACCTGTGCATGAATTCATGCACTGGGCCTCTAGTAATCATATAATTGTACTTTTGTTTGAAACCTTCAAGTTTAATCTTTCTCCATCTTATTTTTTTATTTGAGAAAATCTAGACTCATAACAGTGATGTGACTTCTCAAAAGATATGGGATGAGCTGATGTTTGAATCTGGCTTCTGATTCAATAGCAATTTTTTGGTTTGAACGTATAACACTTAAGAGACAAGGTCAGATGCATAGCAGAAAACTTAGGAATAAAATACTAATTTCAAAATGTGGACATCTTTAGTTTTAAATCTATATTTGTCTTTTATAGACTGGTCAAATTTTGCTTAAATTAATGTTGAGAAAGAACATTCTGGCTTTCTTGCTCAACTTATTTTCTCATCTTCCTCAGGGTTGTGTGTTCTAGCTAATTCTGAGCAGGGACCAAGTTTTAGAGTTTATGATGGTAATAAAACCAAACTCAAGCCATATGCTCAGAAGTGAAATATGGCTCTGCTATGTCAGCAATGATGATTAGTATATTCTGTTACTGTCATGTAAATTATATTATTTGATTATGGATTTCCTGGACTACTCTTCTCCATGCTTATAGATATTGGACCTTTCTGTGCTAAGGCTGGGACTGAGAATGTGGAGGATCCTTTGCAGATATCCCATTCTTGGGCTCTTTTCAAGACAGAAAGGATTTCAAGGTTGAAATATACAGACATAGAGCTTAGAACGTAGTTTAACTGTAATAGGAGTAGACCAGTTTTTATGGTATTTCTCTGGTTGCCAGTCTGGAGAGAAGATTTCTGATCAGTCAAAGGAAAGAGGACGTAGAAAGGGTGGGGAATAGCTAAACTATGTTCAATGTCTCCTTTGAGTCAGCCAGTGGGATAGCTTCTTTTGTATCTGGGTTTATTGTCCTGAAACATGAAGCATGCCCTAACCGGTTTGGTTCAGTGGATAGAGCGTCGGCCTGTGGACTTAAGGGTCCCAGGTTCGATTCTGGTCAAGGGCATGTACCTTGGTTGCCGGCACATCCCCAGTAGGGGATGTGGAGGAGGCAGCTGATCGATGTTTCTCTCTCATCGATGTTTCTAACTCTCTATTCCTCTCCCTTCCTCTCTGTAAAAAATCAATAAATTACATTTAAAACACACACACACACACACACACACACAACAACAAAACATGAGGCATGATCAAATATTAGCTAATAAGACCAGGCCACCTCTAATAGTGAGAGAAGTTAGGTAATTTAGAGAGTTAGTGAATAAGGACCATAAGAATAGAAAACTGTTTTTCAAGACACTTTATGAAAAAACTGAATCTCTTAACGGCTTTGTGCATTATGACCTCTGAAATTTTAGATAGTACACATTGATCAAATTGACTTTTTGTTTACACAGTGACAACAAAATTATGAGAAGAAAATTTCAAAATCTTTTTAAGGCATGTTTAAATTTTCCCAAAATGCTAATAGATGTTAAAAACTAAATAAGTCCAAGATTTCATATAACTGCCTCTTAATTTTTTCCCTTTTAATATTACTAAATTTAAAAAACGTTTAGTATGATTAATATACACGGTCTAAAAACATTCACGAAGTATCAGAGGCTTAGTGAAAAACAGTCTCTGTGCTTCCCCCCACCTCTGGCGATTTGTCTTGACAAGCCGGAGACTGCTTTGTCTTGACAAGCCGGAGACTGCTGGCTTTACTGTTCAAACAGTGAGATGAAAACTGCACTTTTTCCTTTCCCCTTGCCCTCTGCTGTCTTAGCAGTTCCAGGGCAGCTTGTGCTATGACTCCTCAGGTTAGAAATCAAACCACTGACCACAGCCATGAATTGGTTTATAATTGCACATCTGGCCATTTTTCCTTCTGAGTAAAGTGAACACCAGATGCACTGCTTGAGATTTTGCCCACAGGAGGATTTCCTTTGCTGCTGTTCCTCTGGGTGTCCCAGAAAGAGACTGGTGTGCTCAGCTGTCCACTTCCGGGTGCCATCTGTTGTTGTACAGAACCATCTGTACACCAGCCCTGAGGCTGCTCTGTCAGCTAATCATAGGGAACTCCTGAGGAGAGCGTAGTGCGGCTGGGAAAGAGAAGGCAGTGGAGCAGGCGTGGAAACATGGGCATTTGAGCTACTTCTTCATGTAACTTACTTGTTTCCTCAGGGCCTACTTGGGCCCTGGCACATCTGTACCACTTGCATTTAATGATGGAATCTTGCTATGCACACTCAACTTTATGGCTTTGTGTGTCAGATAATACCTAGTTCATGATGGTAACTGAATGGCCTGAGGTTAAGCATTTAGTTACTAAGACCCAGTAGCAAGCCAAGAGCTATGTCTCCAAAGGAGAGCAGTTCCCGCCAGAGGCTGGCAGGGTTTTGCTCCTAAGGGCCTGCACTGAGCTTCATCTGCAGAAGCCTGGGAAGTCCCAGACGGTATCCTTCTCTGCCACCTCCACTGCTGGATCACAGACCCCAAGTGGCAGAGCAGCTTGCACAGCCGCCTTCTGGGTCTCCAGGCCACTAGGTAAATGGGCTGGAATAATATACCCAAATGAGGACTAGGTTACCTCTAAAATACAGAGGCCAGCATTATAGATCTTCTTTGGGTGCAGAAAGGGCCAGATGCAGCAACTCTTCCTTCACCTTAGAAAGGATGTTGAGACATGCCCATGACCTCCACTGCTACACCAACTTCTCTCTCTACAAAAGCTGTTCATCTTCTTCTTGTGTTCCTGGCAGTAAGGGTAAATCAGTGATTGGACAGTGCTATTCATTATAGCTTGTACATGAAGTGTTTGTTACTGGTCCATTGAGAGTTAAAGTAGCACTTGCCAGAATAGAAATGAACACATTTCATCCTTCTTTCACAAATTCTTACCACCAAAGGAAAAAAAAAATTAAGCCAAACTAAACTGTGTTTAGTGACTAGTTGATTTATAGTCTGGTGCAAGCTTTTTATTATTTCTCAGGCAGGAAGCAGTTTGTGGACCAGAACTGATCTACAAATCAAACTGTGTAACACTAATGTGAGATACTCTTCTTACCTGAGAAAGACAAGTCTAGGGAGTGATAAAGATAAGCAATCAAGTGGTATGTCAGAGGTATCTTTACGCAAGAGAGAAAAGGTTGCTCTGGAATGGAGATGAAGAAATTAACTATGCCATTATAGAGAATACAAACTGGAAGTTGAATTTATCAGGTGAAGAATTTGGGGTTAGATCAAAGGAATCAGCATGAGCAAAGGTACAGGTTCTTACTTCACTTCTCACAATAACTGAGGAAAAACCCATGAGTAATAAGATGCTCAGTAAAGAAAAAAGAAAAGAAAAACCAGTGCTCACTTGATACACTTTGAGTTAATATAACTGCTTACCTCAAAAATGCTTATTAATAGGAAATAATTAAGCATCTATGCTGCATTTATAGTGGGATCTATCCTATATAATAAAAGCCTAATAGGCTAAGTGTCCAGTCATCAGGTGACTGGTCGACCATTCAACTAATCAAAGTGTAATATGCTAATGATATGCTAAGGCCATTCAACCACTCACTATGATGTGCACTGACCACCAGGGGGCAGAGAGTTGACTAGTTGCTATGACATGCACTGACCACCAGGGGGTAGACACTCCGACCAGTAGGGTTAGCTTGCCTTTGGGGTCCTGCTGATTGGGACTGAGCGAGCTGGGTCGGACATGCCCTGGAGCCCTCCTGCAGTCCCTTTCCGGCCCCAATCGTGCACCAGTGGGGTCCCTCACCCTAGCCTGTGCCCTCTCACAATCTGGGACCCCTCGGGGGATGTCAGAGAGCTGGTTTCTACCCAATCCCACAGGCCACTCTCCTCAGGAGGGCACCAGACACAGGGCTTATGGCTGGTGAGTACTGATTGAGCGTGAGCCTGCGGCAGGTACAGTGGGGCCACAATGAGTGGGAGTGGCAGGTAATAGCTGCAAGCAGTGTTGGACTTTGGGTTTTGGCCTGATCCCCGCAGGCCATCCTGAGGGACCCCACCTATGCACACATTCATGCACCAGGCCTCTAGTATTTTAATAACTAAAGAGACCCTTGATGGAAGATAATTCAACTGTGCTGATGAATGCCAGCAAATAAATGTAGGAAGTGTGATGGAATTAGAGAAACTTCATATTCAAAATCCTAACGAAATGTCTGCTTTATGCCTGGTTTATTAATTGACAATCATTAGATGAAAAGGGGCAGTGGATTCCCAGACGGTTCATACAGTACTAAAGCAACACCATAAAAATTACTTTATATTTGCAAGAAAAAAACACATGATTGTTCATTGGAGAGATCAAACTGTCACTACCCTAATCTAGTGTTGATTTTCCTATCACTAATGAATTGGATTAGCCAAATACTATATATTTTCTCATGTGATACAAAGAATTATCGATAGTACACAAAATTATGCATAATACACAAAATTATGTATAATATATTGTAGCCAAAACATTTACTTTTAATTTCTTAAGCCATTACTTACAACTTCCATTTTACAGGATAAACAGAAGATAGACAAATAAGAGAAGAAGGAACCAAAGTCAGATTGATGAAAAATCTGTAGGAAAAATAGTGACATCTCTTTAGCTTGTTGGTGTCCTAAAAAGTTGGTGTGAGGAGAGGTGACAGTGTTACATTAAATTAAATTTAATGCACAACTAGATGTAATGTGAGATTCTGGATAGGATACTAGTTGGGCTGATAACTAGAAAGGACATTTTGGGTCTATTGTGGAAATTTGAATATGGCCTATGTATTAAATGAGGTAGAAATTTACTGAAATGGAAAGATAGAGACTATTGACTAAAGAAAGCAGGTTATAAAGACAGTATGTGCATTATGATCATATAGCTTTATTTGTGTATAAGTATCTCCAGAAGGATATGCACTAAGGTGTGATAATACCTAGATGGTGAGAATGTGATGTCTTTTTTTATCCTCACCTGAGGATATTTTTCCATTGATTTTTAGAGAGAGTGGAGGAGAGAGGGAAAGACAGAGAAATATCGATGTTACAGAAACACATTGATTGATTGCCTACCGCACAAGCCTGACCAGAACCTGGGCCAGGAGGAGCCTGCAACCGAGGTCCATGCCCTTGACTGGAATCGGACCTGGGCCCCTTTGGCCCACAGGCCGGCTCTCTATCCACTGAGCCAAACCAGCTGGGGCAGATGATGTCTTTTTTTAATGGTACATTTGTCACATTTAATGAACTGATATTAATACATTATTAACTAAAGCCTACACTTTATTCATATTTCCTTAGTTTTTACCTATTGTCCGTTTTATTATCTGGGATTCCCCACCTACCAGTATGTCTCCTTTGGCTCCTCTGGATGGACCATTTCTCAGATGTTCCTGTGTTTGATGATCTTGATAGTCTTGAGGAGTACTGTCAGGTGTTTTGAAGACTGTCCCTCAGTAGGGATTTATGTGATGCTTTTCTCATGATTAGATGGGTTTGTTGGTTTTGGGAGGATGACCAGAGAGATAAAGTGCCATGCTCATCACAACACATCTCATCACATCATATCAAGGGTACATACAGACGAGCAACATATGAATTATCACTGTTGATGAAAATATCGATCACCTGGCACAGATCGTGTTCTTCATGCTTCTCCTCTGCAAAGTCACACTTCTTCCATGCTGCTCTTGTCTTTGGAAGGAAGTCACCGTGCACATCTCCCCTGGAAGCAGTGGAGGCACACTTCACCTCCCAGAGGGCAGGGCACATGGCTTTTCCTTGGTTGGCAGACTTACCCCTCAGGATTGTGTATTGTGCTATTATACATTTTTATTTACAATTATTTGTTGTTAGTGTTTAGCGATACAGTTGATCTTACGTATTGATTTTACTACCTGGCGAATCTTGCTTATTTGTTCCAGTAGCTTTTTGTAGATCCCACTGGATTTTCTGTCTAGACAATCAAGTCATTTGCAAATAAAAACATTTTTTTCTCTTTTAAATTTAGGTGCCTTTGTTGTTTTTAATGCCTTATTACACTGACCATAGTGATGTCTTTTTAAAAAATCTATATTTTCTTATGAAAATGCCCTTTCTAGTTATCAGCCCAGTGTATTTACTGTTTAGGGGAAAATAAAAGGTTATTGAAAAGTATGTATCCTGTTCAAAGATCAGCTAATAATTGGATATGGTTAAAATGTTGGGTTTTAGAGAAGAGGCAGGAGTGATAGGTAAGGTTAGGGTAGATTCTAAAGGGCCTGTGTGCCCCTAAAGGAGCTTGGACATTATCCTGCGGGCAGTAGTGAGCCAGATGAGTGATATGATCAGGTTGACCAAATTGTTATTTCAAACATATTACTTGAAGGGATTTGTGGAAAATGATTAGCAGAGCGAATAACTTAAGTCATAATATTTAGGAAGCTATTGCTGACATCCAACTTTTAGATTAAAGTTGTTAAATTTAATTGCTTTGGCAACAGTTGAATTTTAGTGCTCTCATGCGTGTGTCTTACAGAGTTGTCTATGTACAACTTATGTAGTGGTCTTACTTTGCATACCAGGCATTGTTCTAGGTTCTAAAATATACATTATCTCCAGCTCTTGAAAAGTAGGTGATACTGGCTTCCTCTTAGAGTTGAAGAAGTTGAGGCTCAGAAAGCTGATTAGTGATACAATCGGTCATTTTACTTCAGTCTCTATGACCCCAAAGCCTGCACACAGTGGCATTATAGAAGATACCTTGGGGGACAATAGGGTGAGGAGAATATAGAGGCAGCCTCCAGCACTCTATGATTGTCCTTCATCCCCTTAGACAAACACAGAGCAATGGGATCTTTGCTTTGTTAAATAGAACTCTGTTTAAGATCTTGAACAAAATTCTCATCGCACACAAATAAAATTTAAAAATTATAAACCATTGTATTTAGACTTTGATCTATTTTTGTTTTTGTTATACACAACTTTATAGTTTAAACAGCACTTTCGTGTATGTTATTTTCTTCATCACAGCAACACTGAGGGGGAGGGAGGACAGCAGATAATACTGTTTTAATGGTCAGAAAAGTGATACTCCAAGATTTAATTGCATTTCTCAAGGTCACCCAGTTACATATTAATGCAGGATATATTTTAAACCCGGGACTTTGGAAATATTTTAGCTTAGTATTTCTCATATTGTATTGCCTACATTCAGGTAATTTTGAATACGAATGTTGATCCCGATCTGAAGAACATGGGATATATAGAAAATGTAATTTTTTTAGTAGTGTCTTGTCTCCTTACTTTAATTCTCTAGATCCCATTTCAAACATTTGAAGCATAATATGCATATAGAAAAGGGTACTGCTGGGGTTCTTGTCCCAACCTTACAAAGGGTTCAGCAATCTGGAGAAAGGAGCTGCACGTAGATTAAGAAGGAGTCCAAAGACGAAAGATAATTTTGAAAGGCATTGGGGGTCAGAGGATCTTCAGCTAAAGGAGCTAAAAGACTACCCCTTGTCTAAGGACCCCATGCTATTTATTAACACAATTTGTCCTACGGCAAGGTGGAGACATACACTTCAAAGGGTAAGTTTTACAGAAGCATTGTCAGTTTGGGGAATAGCCTACAGTTGTTCAGGTGTTTGGCCAACAGGAGGCAATAACATGTAGATTTAAAATGCTCTGAGCTGTCTGGCAGCAAGCAATCAGGTATGGGGGAAGTGCCATTTAGCCGTGGCTCAGCCCTTGTTGAGCCCCCAAGTCCCATCAACCTTTTGGTGAGACTCTTGTAATTATGACATGTTAGAATTGGTTCCCGGCAGGGTACCATTCAGAAGGTCTATCTCAGTAAATTTTTACAAACCAAACATACCCAGGCTGCCAGCACCAAGCAAGCAACAGAACACACCATACCCTGGAGCAGACGCTCCCTCCAGTCAGCACCCTCCATTTCTAACGGTGACTATTTGCTTTCTAAGAACACAGAGCTGTTTACCTGTGTTTGAACTTTATATGAATGAAATAATATATGTTCTTTTTAAAATCTGTCTTCTTTTGCTCAACATATTTGTGAGTCATCCATTTTTTGGATTCATTCTCATAGTTATAGAGAACTGTAATATATGATGTGAAAATACCGTAATTTATTTCTTTTGTTCTCCAGTTGACAGGCATTTAGGCAGTTTTCCAGTTTTTGGTTATTATGAATAGTGCTGCTACAATATTCTAGTATGTCTTTTGATGAATATATTTTATGCATTTTTGTTGGGTATATACCTATGATATCAGAAGGCATGTAGATATTCAGCTTTAGTAGATACTGCAAAACAGTTTTCCAAAGTAGTCATGCCCATTTTTCCCCCTCTCATTTCTTTGTATTATTTTCCCTGTTTGCTTTTATATTATCATATTCAGCATCTGACCTTGGAGAGGAGATGAAAAATCTAAGGTAGAATAATGAGAAAAGCATGATGATACCTCTTTCTGACATTTTCTTTATGATTCATATCCTGTCTACATGTTTGGGGGATAAAAATACAGAAATATATAATAGTGCTTTATGAGCTACTTTTTCTTTAAAAATGTTTATTTATGTGACACTATCCCACTGCCAAATTACATAATCTAACCATTGCTTTTATAAGAGTTGATAATACATCACCATGGTTCCCTGTCTTGCTCTTGTTCTAAAGTATCTCAACTATTCTTAGTCTTTTGCTTTTTCATAAAATGTTAGAATCATTTTGTTGAGTCCTATGAAAAACTCATTTGGGGTGTTAATGGGAATAGCATTGAATCTATAGAACAATTTCAAGAAGAATTAACATCTTGGAATATTTAGACTTAGTATCCAAAAAATGTGATATAGGTCCATACTTTAGTTTAAAGTTTTTTCAATAAAGTTTTATATTTATTTTCTTTTAAAAGTCTTGAACAATTTTGTTTGATATATTTCTAGTTTTTGTAGCTATTGTAAGTGCTGCTATTTTCTAATGGAATGTTGCTGGTGTACAGAAATGCAGTAAGGGTTTTATCAAATTTATATCCAGTAACCTTGATACAACTATTATTAATTCTAATAATTTATCATTAGATTTATTTGAATTTTTAAATTTATATAAGCATGTAATCTGCAGTAATGATAGTATGTTTTTCCTTTCCAATGTTTGTATTTTTCCTTGCCTATACACTCGCTAGGAACTCCAGTATAATATTGGATTGTTCCTGGTTTGCTCCTGAACTTAGTTAACAGGCTTGTTTTCCATGGTTCACTGTTAAATGTGATATCTACTATATCTTTTATGTGGATACCCTTTGTGAGATGAATGAAATTTGTTTTTTATTTTATTTTTTAATATAAAACTTTTTGAAACTTTTCCATTCTTACAAAAACATTGCAAGCACTTTCTTCAAGTTCCATGAACTTTTTTCTGAACCACTGAGAGTAAATTGCCTGCTGAAGCACATCACCCCAAATATCGTGTGTGTTAACTACTTAAAAAGGTTTTCCTCCTATATAACCACTGCATTGTCACCAAATCAGGAAATCAACACTGATACACTATTAGCATCTATCCTCAGAGCCTGTTCAGGTTTTGCCATCTGTCCTGGTAATGTCCTTTATAGCAGCACGGTCCAGTTCAGGATCCCATCTAGTTTCCTCAGTCTTCCCTTGACTTGATGGCCTTGACACTTGTATGTTATGGGCCAGTCATTCTACAGAATGCTCTCTATTTGGGTTTGTATAAATGCTTGCATTTGGGTTCTGCGTCTTCAACAATGCTACATTGTCCTTGTTGTATCCTGTTGGGAGGCACATGATGCTATATATCCTGATAGTGATATTAGCATTGACCACTTGATAAAGGTGTTGCTGCTAGCCTTCTTAACTGTGAACTTACTCTTTCCCCCTATATAATTAGCATTTTGTAGGGAGGAATTTTGAAACTATATAAATATCCCATTCCTTGTCAAATTTTATTCAATGATTTTTTTATATTATGTCCTTATTTTATGACATCAGTTATAATTTGGGAATATAATTTATCATGATGCTCAGACTGCCCAAGATTTGGCATTTGAGAGTTTTTTCGGGTTGGCTTCTATGTTTTGACTTGTACCCATCTTCTTGGAGTAGTTCTTTCCAGAGGTACCAGGCTATTTAGTATTTCCCCTGTTCCAACCTGGAAACAGCCATTTTTCCCAAGGAGCCCAGTAAAGAATGGTATTTGGAAGCCAAGATCTGGGGCCTAGTTGTGCTTATTGCTATTGGCGGCAGTAGGGTGGAGGGTGAGGGGGAGGGGTCATTGCCCTTAAGCTCATTTAATATGTATATGTGTGCATTGTGGGTATCTGTTTGCATACTGTGACTATATTTTTATATCTGTCTGTATCTGTTAAGAGCTGTACTCATACCTGTAATTGAGTCTGAAGACACCATTTCTCTTTTTCCATATTTATAACTCTGTTCTTCAACAGGGAGAAAATTGGTATCTATTTGCCTTAATATATTTACTCATTTGATCAGTCCTCTTGGGTGTAACCAATTTTCCTACCTTTGCTGTCACCTCTCCTATGTAGTTGCCCTCCTTACCCCACCAAGATTCTAAGTCCACATGCATGGCTGCTTCCCTCCCTCTGTGCACCCCTTCTTTACCCCACATGGGCTCTGACATCCACACCACTCTCCCTCTCCTATGCTGCCTCCTTGCTATGCTTGGGCTGGATACCACGTGTTAGTTGATGCCCACACATGGCCACTCTCCTTGTTCTGTTAGGGTCTTATACCTGGCACGGGCCTCTTCCTATATAGATCCCTTCTTCACGCTGCTGAGCTCAGGTAATCCTGTCCAGGCCATCCATGTATGGCTGCCACACCGCTCTGCCTGGACTCTGGCAGCCCATATCAGGCCACCCAAATGAGCCCTCCTCATTCTACTAAAGCTCGATTCCGATATCAGACTGGGTCCCCATCTTTTCTGTGGTTATCCTTTTAACTATTTGGGGTCTGACATGCCTGCTTCTCCTGCAGGGTCATATTCCTCAACCTATTTAGGCTCTGAAACTCCAGGCCAGGCTGCTTTGTGGGGGGAGGCCTACCTTGCTCTGTCTCACCTAGTGGCTTGTTCTGGAAGTGAAAGGGAAGGGAAGAGGAAGAAAAGCATATTTAAACTATTTACAGTAAGTCCTCAGGTTACATGGGAGATCGTTCCTACAGCACGACATAATGCGATTTTCACCGAAGTCGGAACCCACCTACATAAACACCTACGTCACTCACATAGGGCACAGACACAGCAGTAATGAAGTGATACAGTAACAAAAATGTAAAAGAAAGATAACAATTCCTGACTTTTACTTGTGGTAAATAAGTAAAAAAACATAAAGCAGACATGTACAGACGTCGAAATGACGGAACTCTTTTTTTTTTTTTAATATATATATAAATAAGTGGGAGATGGTGACGTACATCGAGTCCATGTAACCCAAGGACTGCATGTATTGACTTTATTAAGGGGAATTTACGTTCAAATATAGTGCATCCATTTTTAAGTATACAGTTTGAGTTTTAATGAATATATTCAGTTGTGTAACCACCAGCATAATCAAGATGTAATTTTTCCATAGCTGCTAATCCCTCTTGTGCCCCTTGGTCAGTCCTCTCTCAAACCTGGACCAGACAGCAATTGTTCCACTCTCTGTTACTCAAGGTTTGTCTTTTCTGGAATGTTACCTAAATTGGATTAGCCAATGTGTACTCTTCTTTTTTTCTTGGATTTTTTTCATTCACCATAATAATTTTGATATTTATCTGTTTTGTGTGTATCAGTAGTTCATTTATTTCTATTGCTGAATAGCATTCCATTGTACATATATGTACCACAATTATATTTTTACTCATTTACCCATTGATGGATATTTTAATTGTTTTCAACAGTCAGATAATTAGATAATGCTGAATTTCTAGATATTAATGTTAATAAAAATAAATGTAATTTTAAACAATTAGAATTTGAATTTAGACCAGTTTTTTTCACTTGTTTTTTGTGTAATCTTGGACAAATTACTTAAACTTTATGCCTAAATATTTTTATAAAAGATATGGAGTCTATGGCTCCTATCTCAAGACTATTATGAAGAAATTCAGATAAATTAGTAAGCGTACTGTCTGGTGCATAGAAAGCAATCCTATATAATTAAGAGGTCATATGCAAATTGACCCTCACACCCTTACAAGATTGCTGCCTACGACCAGGCCACCAGGGGGGTTAGTGAGGGACGACCAAATGACTGAACAAGCAGGCTGTGTGGGGCGACCAGGCCAACGGTGGGGGAGGGGCGTGAGGGGTGACCAAATGACTGAACAGCACACTGCATGGGGCGACCAGGCCAGCAGGGGGGCTGTGAGGGACGACCAGGCTGGCACAGGGGGCAATGGGGGTGACCAGGTCAGCAGGGGGGGCAGTTGGGGGCGACCAGGCTGGCAGAGGGGGGCAGTTGGGGGTGACCAGGCTGGCAGAGGGGGGCAGTTGGGGGTGATTAGGCTGGCAGGGGGGGCAATGAGGGGCAACCAGGCCAGCATGGGGGGGGGGCAGTTAGGGGCGACCAGGCCAGCAGAGGGGGGCAGTTGGGGGCAACCAGGCTGGCAAAGGGGGGCAGTTGGGGGTGACCAGGCTGGCAGGGGGGTGCAGTTGGGGGCGACCAGGCCAGCAGGGGTCAGTTGGGGGCAATTAGGCTGGCAGGGGGGGCAGTGAGGGGCGACCAGGCCAGCAGAGGGGGGCAGTAAGGGAGGGTGACCAGGCAGGCAGGCAGGTGAGTGATTAGGAGCCAGCGGTCCAGGATTGTGAGAGGGATGTCTGACTGCCAGGGATCAGACCTAATCCGGTGGTCAGACATCCCCCAAGGGGTCCTGGATTGGAGAGGGTACAGGCTGGGCTTGATGCCCCCCCTCCTGTGCATGAATTTCATGCACCGGGCCTCTAGTTAATAATAATGTTAGCTATTATCTTGCTAACAATAATAGCAACAACAATGATCAAGGTTTTTTTTATTATTGATTTTTTTTTTTTAGAGGAAGAGACAGAAAGGGAAAGGTACATGAAAGAGAGAAACATCAATGCTAGAGAGAAAAATCGATCATTTGCTTCCAGTCAGCACCCTGAGCTGGCATTGAATTGGTGACCTTTTGGTGCACATGACATCGCTCAACCAACTGAGCCACTTTGGCCAGGGCAAGGTCATGGGTTTTTAATTGCATGCATTGCTCACAACTTTATGTAGCTTCCCCAAAGCTAGTTTCATTTACTTGAATATTCATTAGTTATTGTTATTCCATCATTCAATTTACTTTATTAAGCAATTGTTGAGTACCAAGGATTGTAATAGTATTGAAGATAAAAAGAAAAAGGACACAATTATTGTCCCGTATCTAATATGTGTTTTTTGGTTAATCTTCACCTGAGGATATTTTTCCATTGATTTTTAGAGAGAGTGAAAGAGAGGGGGAGAGACACACAGAGAGAAACATTGATGTGAGAGACACATCTATTGGTTGCCTCCTGCATGCACCTAACCAGGGCCAAGATCAAGCCCTTGACCAGAATCTTCCCTGGACCCTTCAGCCCCCAAGTCAATGCTTGATCCACTGAGCCAAACTGGCTAGGGCTCTTTTAAAAAAAAAAAAATAAATTTTTTTTTTATTGATTTCAGAGAAGAAGGGAGTGGGAGAGAGAGACAAACATCAGTGATGAGAGAGAATCATTGATCTGCTCCCCCCAGCACACCTCTCACTGGGGATCAAGCCCACAACCTGGGCATGTGCCCTGACCGGGAACCAAACCATGACCTCCTGGTTCATAGGTCAGTGCTCAACCACTGAGCCACCCCAGTTGGGCTGATGTGTTTTTCTTAAAACTACACATTATAATGGGCTAGTGGGTTTTGAAATGAATTTTGTCCATTGTAACTATAATTTTTCCCCAATAAAGTAGATTAGTATAAAAACTGTTCAGGGGGCATCATGTTTATAATGGCAGATACTGTTTTGTGAAACTTGTTTTTAATGTGTTACCTGTATCTGTTTACCCATCCACCATCCATCTATCTACTCATCCTTATTTAGATATAAGCACACATACACACGCACACACATATTTATGTGTGTGCGTGTGTGTGTGTGTGTGTACTTGGTTGTGATATAAAATATATTTTATATTACATGGTCCCCCCCAAAAAACAAACTTGTTCTAGTAGATAAGCAGTACTATACTCAAGACTCCCAAGGATAATAAATCCTATATTTAAATTAGAAATAATTAATCACTGCATCAATAAAACATTAAATCATCAACAAATTTGCTGAGCTTTGTGTTGTTTCATAAAGAAACCTACAACCTTTGTGTAAAAAATTTAAAGAAAATACTAATTTTCTGTGGGAAGGCTAAGTATTGTAAACATTCTAACTTAATCCATGGACATTAATGTAGTAATCAAGACAACTATCTTATAGTCTAGGAAGACATTCGAGTGTTAAGTAAGTATAATGATGTGTTACAAAGATAAGATACCAAATGAATGTATGATTGGAACCTATAGTTCTTTCCAGTACTATTTATAGATGTAATACAATTTCAGTTGAAGTCACAACAGCTTTATTTTTAGGATTCATCAATATGACTCCAGAATTATTAACACCAAAGGCTAAAATCTGTGTACATTATGACAAAAAAAGGGGGGGGAGGCCTTTAGAGCAGGGTATAATACTGACCCAAATAGAAGTATAGAGCAGTAGGAGAGGATAGAAAATGCAGAAGTATGTGCTGAAATGTCTACTGAAAAACAATTGGACACAGAAGGATTTTAAAGTAAATGTTGAGAAAAACTCAGTATTAAGGATCAATTATTTACTTTCTTGTTTTATACTATAGTAAATTCAGATGTTTGAAGAGTTGAATATTTATTAAATATAGAAATTTTATTAAATTAGAAGAAATTTGCAGCTAACATTTTTAAGTGTCACAAGAAACCTATTGGAAAGGATATCCTGATTCGATATGTACAAATGAAATACTTTTATTTACTTTAAAAGTCTAAACAAAAGAAATTTGTAAATAATATCCTATATAATAAAAGACTAATATGCAAATCGACTGAACGGTAGAACGACCAGTTGCTATGATGTGCACTGACCACCAGGGGGCAGATACTCAACACAGGAGCTGCCCCCTTGTGGTCAGTGCACTCTCACAGGGGGAGCACTGCTCAGTCAGAAGCCCTGAGCCTGGCTCATTGCTGGCGAGTGCAGCGGTGGTGGCGGGAGGCTCTCCCACCTCCGTGACAGTGCTAAGTCATCAGTCGGCCATTCCCCGAGGCTCCCAGACTGCAAGAGGGCACAGGCTGGGCTGAGGGAACTTCCCCCCACCAGTGCACGATTTCATGCACCGGGCCTCCTAGTTTGCTTGTAATATTACACATCTATGCAAATATCACAACATTCCAGTCAATTTTAATGCATGATAGATTTTTCTGTTTTAAAAATGTCTTTGTCTAACCATTTGTTAGAATCACCTAATCTCTGAAACACTTATTTAAAATTAGGCTTTATGAGTGCATTTTTAAAAGCCTCTCAAATGTTGCTTGAATCATTAGGTTTTAAGTCCCATAGGTGAATTTTATAGCATTCCTTAAAAATTACTCTCAGTGCACATTCCAGAGTCTGTGTGATATGATACAGTTTTTCAACCATATTTATTTCAAGTTAATTTTTGAAAAGAAAATGAAAATATGAATCTCTCTTCTTCCTCTAATACCTTTCCTAAGATGCCTCCTGTGACTTGCTGCAGCAGATCTGAAACACAAGGCAGCTTTGTTGACATCACTGATGATGCTTGTCAGCAGAGGTTGGTCAACACTGCCAGGTTTTTGTTGTTGTTAGTCACTTCAAGTATCCATGTCTATTGTAGCTGCTCTGGAACTCATAGGAAAATCCCAGTTTTTGCAAAGTCCTAGAAGAACCACGTGGGTAAGACGGAGTTTGTTATAGGGTTTCCCAGCAAGTTAATATGTACAAGAGTTAGACTATTAGAACAAAAGTTTACCTAATGTGCTGTGTCCAAAAAGTGGAAATTGTTTGCCGACAGTAGTCCCCTAATACTCTTTAAGAATAAAGGAAGGCTTATCTATCTTTTTGAATCTTTAATAAAATGCTGACATTTAATTAGCTTAAGGTTACCTGCATTTAGAGTTTAAAAATCCTAACTAGAGTTTACAGAAACTGCTGAAACTGAATTGCTCATGTTTTATACAGTGATGTGTTGTACTTAAGTATTTTTTTGCATTTATTATGCAAAATGTGTACAACAGTACCCATCAGTGATCAATAAATGTTAGCTCCTTAGTATGTGTAATGTGAATCATGAGCTTTGCATGCATGATTGGAATTCAGACTTCTTTAAAAAAGAGGTTTTCTATTTATTTTAAGGTTTTATTACCCCCTATAATGCTTAAAGATGCTTTTCTCAAATGGTTTCCTTATTTTGGCTCGGACACTTTTCAACTTAGTCATGGTTTAATAGAGAGTACTACCATTGGTCAGTGCCAAAGGTATTTGGAGGGAGCTAGTGTTATTAATTGATGCAGTTAGAGATCATATTCCTGTTCTTTAAATTATGCTTTGATGGAAATAATTTTTTTTATCTCCTATGTCTAAACTGCTAGACGGTTAAATTAGAAGGTTTTTTTGGAGGCATAGCAATAATTTAAACATTAATAACTCCCAATTGTTTTTGGCTATATTATAAATTTATTTTATTTAGAATATTAATTTTCAGTTTTCAAAAATATTGGTTTGGTGTATGGGGCTTTCACTTTCAATTGATTTCTAATCTTAGTACATTAATTAATAAAGAATAATATCTATCTGATACAAATTATTTGCAATGTGTTGATATTTTTTTGTGTTCTAAAGCAGGGAAAAGGGGAAAACAAAAACAAACTTTTCCTTAGAGGGCCACATAGTAACTACTTTAGTCTTTTCAGGCAAGAGGCATGACTTAGGTTTTTATGTAGATATTCATAAAGTCATTTAAAATGCAGCCATTAGAAATTAAACACCTTTCTTAGTCCATGAACTGTAATAAAAATTGGCAGCCGGCTGGTCTGTCCATGGGCTGTGGTTTATCAGCCTTTTCTGGCTTAGAGCATGGTTGGTGTTTGTGACTGTGCGGTGTGTGTTTGAATGAAATGTCTACTCTCTGTATTTGCAGTAGCAGAATGTATTGAGCTTTTTAATTGTTGTGTTTATATCTTATTTATCTTTACTAAATTATTACCTTTGATCTGTGAGTTTCTGAGAATAACTTCCTGCTATAATTATGGATTTTTCCATTTCTCCTTTTAATGCTGTGAATTTTTGTTTTAGTGTCTTCAGGCTATTTTACTAGAGCAGTAATGCTCCCTTATCTGTGGTTTCACTTTCTTCAGTTTAAGTTACCTGTGGTCAATTGTGGTCCAAAAATATTAAATGGAAAATTCTAGATATTTTGAGGGAGAAACCACATTTGCATAATATTTTTACAATATATTATTATAATTGTTCTATCTTATTACTAGTTGTTAAGCTCTCACTGTACATGATTTATAAAGTAAAGTTTATCACAGGTAGTTATGTGTAGGGAAGAACAGTATATATAGGGTTCAGGACTATCAGGTTTCAGGTATCCACTGGGGAGTCTTAGAACATATTTCCTTCAGGTAAGGGGGAACTACTGTATATAAATTTTTATGATTGGTACATCTTGGTGGATTGTTCCTCATTACCAATTAAAGTCTTTGTTTATCCTTATTAATACTTTTCATCTTTGTCTCTTGTTATAATAATACTAGTGGTCCAGGGCACGAAATTCGTGCACATTAAAAGGGGATTAATTAGAGGAAATATTTTAATATTGCTATTTGCCCTTTCTCTATAATAGAAGTGTCAGAGATGAAAGAAAATTAGTAAAATGTATATGAAAATCTTCCTCCTGTCAGAGTCTGGGGCGTACTGCTGGACCCAGAGTCAAGTCCCTGCCTACCCACTGCGCCTCAAAATTGTGCGAGACCCAGACCCAGTCGCCCCCACCCTTGTCAAGTCCCTCCAGGAGGGGGTGCAGCCTCAGTTCCTCTGTCAAGCTCCATCGGGCAGGGGCACAGGCTCAAGTCCCCCAGTGCACCCTCAGGTCCCCCAGCCCGGTGCTAGGGTGGGGGGCACAGCCTGAGGTCCCTCGGCCTAGCACCAGGGCGGGCGGTGCAGCCTGTGGTCCCTGGGCTCAGCACTGGGGCAGGGGCATGGCCTGAGGTCCCCCATCAAGCCCCGCTGGGGTGGGGGGGCGCAGCCTGAGGTCCCCTGTCAAGCCCCACTGGGTAGGATGAGCTGCCTGAGTCCCCCGGCCCAGTACCGGGGTGGGGTTGCACCTTGAGGCCCCCCATCAAGCCCTGCCAGGTGGGGGGCGTGGCCTGAGGTCCGCTGGGGTGGGGGGGCTACACCTTGAGGTCCCCCATCAAGCCCTGCCAGGTAGGAGATGCGGCCTGAGATCCCCCATCAAGCCCCGCTGGGCAGGGGGCATGGTCTGAGGTCTGAGGGTGTGACCTGAGGTACCCCGGCCCAGGGCAGGGGGATCCGCCTGAGGTCCCCCGGCCCAGCACTGGGTTGGGGGGTGCACCTTGAGGTCCTCCCATCAAGCCCTGATAGGCGGGGGCGTGGTCTGAGGTCCCCCAGCCCAGGATGGGGTGAGGGGGTGCACCTTGAGGTCTCCCGTCAAGCCCCGCCAGGTGGGAGATGGAGCCTGAGATCCCCCATCAAGCCCTGCGGGGGGCGGGGGTGTGTGGCATGAGGTCCCCCATCAAGCCCCGCTGGGTGGGGGTCATGGTCTGAGGACCCTGTCAAGCCCTGCTAGGTGGGTTGCAGTCTCAGGTCCCCTGGACCAGTGCCAGGAGGGTGGCACAGCCTCGGGTCCCCCATCAAGCCTTGCCGGGTGGGGGGCGCAGCCTCAGGGCTACCGTCAAGTCCCCCGTGGTGGGGGGCACAGCCTCAGGTCCCCAAGTACTAGGGTGGGGGGGCAAGAGCTGAGGTTCCCCGGCCCGGGGCTGGGGGAGCCACCTGAGGTCCCCCAGCCCAGCACCGGGTTGGGGGTGCACCTTAAGGTCCCCCATCAAGCCCCACTGGGCAGGGGTACGGCCTGAGGTCCTCCTGTCAAGCCCTGCCAGGCAGGGGTCATGGCCTGAGGTCCCCCAGCCTGCCATCGGGGAAGGGGGCACAGTCTCAGGCCCCTGCTGATTGCTCATTAAGACTCATTACAGAAACTTGGCCTCCACTGTGGGCGCAGCCATCTTGTGCTATGGAAACCCCACCTCTGCTGTGGGCACTGCCATCTTTGTGACAGCATGATGGTCAATTTGCATATTCCCCCTTTATTAGATAGGATTGGTATATCAGTTTTCTTTTTCTTTTTTTTTTAAATTTAATAAATATTGTTCAGATTATTACAATTGTTCCTCTTTTTTCCCCCCCATAGCTCCCCTCTGCCCGGTTCCCACCCCACCATCTGCCCTTACCTCCCCCGCACTGTCCTCATCCATAGGTGTACGACCTTTGTCCAGTCTCGTCCCACACACCCCACTTTCCCCCTGAGAATTGTCAGTCCACTCCCATTCTATGCCCCTGAATCTATTATATTCACCAGTTTATTCTGTTCATCAGATTTTTAATTCACTTGATTTTTTAGATTCACTTGTTGATAGATATGTATTTGTTGTTCATAATTTTTATCTTTACCTTTTTCTTCTGCTTCCTCTTCTTAAAGCATACCTTTCAGCATTTCATATAATACTGGTTTGGTGTTGATGAACTCCTTCAAAGGCTTTTTCTTATCTCTGAAGTTGTTTATCTAACCTTCAATTCTGAATGATAACTTTGCTGGGCAGAGTAATCTTGGTTGTAGGTTCTTGCTATTCATCACTTTGAATATTTCTTGCCATCTGGCCTGCATAGTTTCTGTTGAGAAATCAGCTGACAATCGTATGGGTGCTCCCTTGTAGGTAATTAACTGTTATTTTCTTGCTGCTTTTAATATTCTCTCTTTGTCTTTTGCTCTTGGCATTTTAATTATGATGTGTCTTGGTGTGGTCCTCTTTGGATTCCTTTTGTTTGGGGTTCCGTGTACTTTCTGGACTTGTAAGTTTATTTCTTTCACCAGGTGGGGGAAGTTTTTGGTCATTATTTCTTCAAATAGGTTTTCAGTATCTTGCTCTCTCTCTTCTTCTGGCACCCCCATAATTATGTTGCTGGTACGCTTGAAGTTGTCCTAGAGGCTCCTTACACTATGTTCAACTTTCTGGATTATTTTTTCTTTTTCCTTTTCCGGTTGAGTGTGTTTTGCTTCTTTGTATTTCAAATCTTTGACTTGATTTTTGCATTCCTCTAGTCTGCTGTTAGGTCTCTGTATAATATTTTTTATTTCAGTCAGTGTATGTTTAATTTCTAGTTGGTCTTTTTTCATATCCTCAAGGGTCTTGCTAAATTTATCGGCCTTTTCTAGAAAATTCTTGAAAAACCTTAGAACTGTGGTTTTGAAGTCTATATCCAGTTGTTTGCTTTCCTCCATTTCTTTCGTTTGTGATCTGTTTCTTTGTCTCTGCATTTTTGCTGCTTCCCTGAGTTGGTAGAGTAGCTTAGTGTGCTAGGTGTCCTATATGGCCCAGTGGCTCAGCCTCCCCAGTTACCTGAGGTGAACACTCTTGGTGCACCCCTTTGTGGACTGTGTGTACAGCCTTGTTTGTAGTTAAGTCTTGATTGTTGTTGGTATCACTGTGAGGAATTGACCTCCAGGCCAATTGGCTGTGAGGATCAGCTGTGTGTACGCCAGGAGAACTTTTGTGCTGGAGACAGCCATATGAGACAAGACTTGCCAAATTGCAAAAGCCTCTGTGCTCAGCTTGGATGGGGTGGAGTCTCAGGGCTGAACAGACAGCCTTGACTTCCCATCAGCCCTGCCCTATGAGGCCCCTGGGTCTCAGTGTCCCTCGGTAATCGCTGCAAGCACCTCTGAGAGAAAGCCACCCTTGAGTTTCGCCCATTGCCAGACAGTCCAGTTTCTCCCCCAATGATTCTGGATTCCCAGATTCTCGCCCGGAACTGGAGTTCAGTGCAGTTGGGAGCTTCTGTCTTCCTTCCGCTAGAGAAAGCCAGCAGCACACTCAGCAGTCAGTCCTCTCTGTGCACACGCGCATGTGCACCTCCAGACCTCTGCTTTTCGTGGCTTCCCTGAGTTTCTGTGCGCTCCTCTCTTTTCCCGACAGTCCAGACTCCCCCCGTAGGAGTCTGGGACCCCAGGATCTCGCCTGAAACTGGGGTTCAGTACAGTCGGAACTGGAGTTCAGCGCAGTCGGGAGCTTTCACCTTCCTCCCACTAGAGAAAGCCAGTGGCACACTCAGCAGTCAGTCCTCTCTGCGGCGCCTCCAGACCTCTGCCCTTCATGGCTCCACTGAGTTTCCGTGCACTCCTCTTTTCCCGACAGTCCAGATCCCCCCCCTACCCGCCCTGCTGTATGAGTCTGGGACCCCAGGGTCTTGCCTGGAACTGGGGTTCGGCGAGGTTGGGAGCTTCTGTCTCTCTCCTGCTAGAGAAAGCTAGCCAGGCACTCAGCCACCCGTCCTCACCGCGCACATGTTTCCGTACCTCAGCCTTTTGCAGCTCCTCTGAGTCTCCGTGTGGTTCTGGATGATGTCTGTTCTGTCTTTTAGTTGTAGTTTTGAAATTGTTGTGCGAGGCAGTAGTTTAGGTGTTTACCTATGCCGCCATCTTGGTTTCTCCAGTTTTATTTTTCTGATTGTTGAGATTTATATGTAATTTTTTGTTTGCTTCAATTTTTTATTTTATTTTTTTTTTAGTCAGTTCTTATTTTAGTTTTCTAGGGCCTCCATAACAAAGTATCACACGCTGGGTGGCATAAACCACAGAAATGCATTCTTTCACGGTCTGGAGGCTAGAAACAGGGAATCAAGGGTCATGAGAGCCACACACTCTGCTGGCTCCAGGAGAGGAACCTATAACCTGTGGTTGCTGCTGGCGGTCCTAGGCATTCCTCGCTTTTAGGTTCATTCCTCCCCTCTGCTCCATCTTCCTGGGACCTTCATGTTACCTGTGTTTCTGTGTCCAAATGTCTCTCTCATAAGCATTCAGTCATTTTGGATGAACTCTATTTGATTACATCTGCAAATACCTGATTTCCAAGTGAGGTTACATCCACAAGTTCTGAGTTAGCCTGAATTTCTGGGCATGATTCAACCTAGCAGTTCTGTGGAGGTATAATTTCCATGCAGTAAAATGTAGCCTTTTTTATTGTACAGTTCTGTGTGTTTTGTCAAATGCATATAATTATGTAGTTTTTACAGTCACACACTCAAATTCTTTTTTCCCCTTTTATAGTGATCCCTACACCCACTAACTCCTAGCAACTTGCTGACGTGTTTTATGTCTCTGTAGTTTTGCCTTTTCAAGATTGTCACATAAGTAGACAAGACTCTAGCCTTTTGAGTCTAGTATTTTTCACTTATAATTCATTTCAAATTCATTCATGCTGATCCATGTATCAGTACTTGTTCCTGTTTGTTCCTGAGTAGTATTCCATTGTATGCATGTATCCTAGTTTGTTTACCCATTTACTAGTTGAAGGATAGTTTTGTCACTTTCACTTTTTGGCAATTAGGAATTCACACACAGACTTTCCTGCATGCATGTTTTCATTTCTCTTGGGTAAATAATACTGGGGCTGGGATTGCCAGGTAGTATGGGAAGGATACATTTAACTTCTTAAGAAACTGCCAAACTGTTTTCCCAAGTGGCTGTAATTTTCCATTCTCACTAATGATTAATGAGAAGTTCCAGTTGTTCTGCATCCTTGCCTACAGTTGGTATTGATAAAATTTTTCAAAAGCCTTTCTCCTGGGTGTGCAATGGTATCTTATGATAGTTTTAATTTGCATTTACCTTTTGACTCATGATTTTGAGTATGTTTTCTTATGCTTATTTGCCATTTGTAGATTTTTTTTTTTTTTTTTTTTTTGGTTAAGTGTTTGTTCTTTGGCCCATTAACAAATATTTTGAAAAATGGAATTCACTTTTGGCAGCTCTATACCGTTGAGTTAATAAGGTTGGTTAAATATTCTGGAACTTCACATTTTCATTATTTTTGTTACTATTGTTTAAAAATAGATAGCAATTTATAAATATTCTCTATGAGTTAGTCACTCTGCTAAGTATTTTACCTGAATTATTGCAAATATTTTCTCCTATTTCATGGCTTCTTTTTCATTTTGCTGATAGTTTTTCAAAGAGCAAAAATGAAATTTATCAAATTTTTATGATAATGTTTTTGGTATCATATCTAAGAAATCTTTGCCCAACTCAAGGACAGAGAGATTTTGTATAAATAAATACAAATTTAGGGAAGTTTTATAGTATTAAGTTTGACATTTAGGTTTAAAATCTGATTTGAGAATTTTTGTATATGATGTATGGATGTTCTAGCACCGTTTGTTGAAAAAGCTGTCCTTTCTCTATTGAATTGCCTTTGTATTTTTGTCAAAAATGCCCTTGAACATGTATGTGTGGGTCTATTTCTGGACTCTATTCTGATCCTTAGATCAGTGTTTGTCCTTTTGCCAATGTCACACTCTTGATTACTATTCATTTTACTAGTGGTCTGGTGCATGAAATTTGTGCACATTAAAAGGGAATAAGAGGAAATACTTTAATATTGCTATTTGCCTTTTCTCTATAATGGAAGTGTCAGAGACGAAAGAAAATTAATAAAATGTATATGAAAATCTCCCTCCTGTTAGAGTCTCGGGCACACCGCGGGACCTAGAATCAAGTTCTCTCACCCACTTCAAAACTGCAGGAGACCTAAACCCGCTGGCCCCACCCCCATTGGGTGAGACCCAGACCCAGCTGGCTCCACCCTTGTCAAGACCCTCTGGGCAGGGGGGCGCATCCTCAGATCCCCCAGCCCAGCGCCAGGTGGGGGGTGCAGCCTCAGATCCCCCAGCCCAGCACTGTGGCATGGTTGTGGCCTGAGATCCCCTGTCAAGCCCTGCCAGGTGGGGGGTGTGGCCTGAGGTCCCCAGCCTGGCACTGGGGCGGGGGGGTGCATCCTGAGGTCCCCCATCAAGCCCCACAGGATGGGGGGCATGGCCTGAGGTCCCTTGTTCCAGCCTGGCACCATGCAGACTCAGGTCCCTGCTGTCTGGTCGTGCTGTTACGGTGTCTGGACTAATTTGCATGTTCCTCTATTATATAGATAGCAGGTCTTGAGATGAAGTAATGTGACTCCTCCAATTTTGTTTTTCTTTTCAAAATTGCTTGATTGTTTTAGTTTTTTGCCTTACTAGATAAGTTTAAGAAGTGGCTTTTCTATTTCTTAAAAAAATTATTCTAGGATTTTGGTTGGGAGGGTACTTATCTGTAGCAAATATGAAAGAGAATTGACATTTCAACAATACTGTCTTTTTAATCCATTAACAGTATGTCTCTCCCTTTTTTACTTAGGTCATCTCTGATTTCTTTAGTCAAATATTTTTGTTTTTAATATAGAGAGTTTGTCTATATTTTGTTAGATTTGTACCTAGGTATATATTTTTAAATTTTAGATTTTGATTTTTCTTGGTTTTGTTGGTTTTTTGTTTTGTGGATTTGGGTTTATTGCAGTCATTTTTTTAAATTGTAATTTTTAGTTGTAGTCTGCCATATCGATATTTTTGTATATTGGCTATATATCTTGTGACTTTCATAAATCATGTATTAATTCTAGTAGTATTATTGTAGATACTTTGGGAATTTTTTACAACAAAAATTATACTGTCTGACTAGAGATGGTTTTATTTTTTTTCCTACTTGTCTTTTTTTTATTCACTTTATTGCAGTGAGTAGAAACTCCAGAGCAGTTGTTACTTGGAGTGCCTTGTTCCTGATTTTAGGGGTAAAACATTATCTTTTACTGTTAAATATGATGTTAACTGTAGGTTATTTTACAAGAACATCAGGTTGAGCAAGTTCCCTTCTATTCCTACTTTGCTGCTGAGTTTTTATCATTTTCAGAAATTTTATCTGTATCTATTGGGATAATCATATTGATCTTTTATCTCGTAATATGGTAAATTACATTCCTTTTCAACTATTGAACCAGCATCAACCTTGCTTGTTTTTCCTTTTTATATATTGTTGAATTTGTGAAGAACTTTTGTGTTTCTGTTCATGAGGGATATTGACCTATAGTCTTGTTATGCAGTCTTTGTTTGCTATCAGGAAAATGTTGGCCGCATTCATTGATTTGAGTAATTTTATAATTAATTAATTTGATTGTTTTCTCTAAGATTGTGTAGAATTGATATTACGTCTTTAAATTTTGGAAGAATTTGCCAGGAAAATATCTGCCTTCAATATTTCTCTTAAGGAAGGTTTAAGCTATGAATTAATTTCACTAATAATCATAGATATAATCAAACTGTTTCATTTTGGATGAGTTTAGTTTGTGGTTTTTGAGTAATTTCTTCATTTCATATAAGTTGTCAAATTTGTGTGCTTAGTCACTCATAGTATTATTGCCTTATTAGCTTTTAATGCCAGTGACATCAATAATGATATTTCTGCTTCCATTTCCTGATTTCTGTCTTCTGTGTCCCTGCAAGGGTCTGATTTGTGCTTTCTGTCTTTTGCTCTTCAAGCAGTTTTGCTAGAGGCTTTGCAGTTGTCAAAGAACCTGTTTTTGGTTTATTGATTTCTATTTGTTGATTTTCAGTTTCATTAACTTCTGCTCTTTATTATTTTCTGCTTATTCTGGGCTTATTTTGCTCCAGTTTTGAGTTAACACCTTTCTTTTAATATATACAATCTCATACAATAATTTTCTCTCTGTGCACTGCTTTAGTTGCATTCCACAAATTTTGGTATGTAGTGTCTTCATTTTCCTTAAATTCCAAATACTTTTTTGTTTACCCCCAGACTTCTGACTCAGGCATGATTTAGAAGTTTCTGTTTACTCTCCAAGTGTTTGAATAGTATCCTTCTGTTACTGATTTCTAGGTAAATTCCTTTATGTTCAGAGAGCACACTTTGTCTATGTTCTATTCTTTTAAATTGCACTTCTCAAATGTGAAGGTTCATGTCTTTTCACGAAATTTGAGGTTTGTTTAACCATTATATCTTCAAATATATTTTTCTTAGTAGGCTCTATTTTTTTTTGGGGGGGGGTTGTTTGTGGGGTTTTTTTTTTTTTTTTGCTTGTTTGTTTTGCCAATCTTTTTATCTCTTCATTGTTCCAGTTGGATGATTTCTGTTGATCTGCGTTAAAGTTCACTCTGTCATCGCTAATGGTGGTACTTAGTCCATCTCGTGTATTTTAAGTTCTTGGTTATTAAATCTTTTCAGTTCTAAATTTTCCATTTGTTTTCACTTTGTGTTATTTCTTTGCTGAGACCTTCTCTTTCAATTCCCTTCAAGAGTTCACCCTTACTTTTGGAGAATTTTTATAATAGCTCTATTAAAATCTCTTCCAGTTAATCCCAACATCTATGTTATTTTGGCATTGATGTCTGTTGACTGTCTTTTCCTGTGAATTGGTATTTCCCTTGTTTGTATGTTGAGTAATTTGGTTCTTCATCTTGTTTAAATGCTCTGGAGAATATTGATTTTTATTTTTTTATAGCAGGCAAACAGTTTGCTTGGGTTGAGGCTACAAGTTCCACCTAGCCACTTTGGGATTGTGGTTTTAACATCAGTTCTGTTTTCAAAGCCTCTGCCATACTCTTCAGCTATGTTCTGAGTGTACACCTTGCAGAGGCTAGTTTGACTCGTGCGCAGTGGTCTTAGTTTATTGCTCAGTCTTTGATCTGATGTTTAGAATCAAATCTCAGAATGCTGCTCAGGAGAGAACCTAGAAACTCAGGTACAACTTTCTGGAGTCGCTTACCTGAGGTCCTGGTACTTCGCAACCTCCCTGGTGGTATCTGAGTCCCTGGACTCCCGATTTTCCTTCCCCCTGAAAGCTGATGTGCATATTTCCTGGTCTACTGCATAAGTTCCCACAGCTATACACATGCTCAAGGCAAAATGGTGTGTGCTTGTGTCTCTCATTCCTTGAGGTTACTGCTTTGCGTGGGCAGAAAGATACTATTGATGTTTGAAATTAAGTCAAATTTTAAAGTCCCTCTTTTCTCAAATATATACTTGTATATAGGCCTGGCCCTGGTTTTATATGTCAAGGCATTTACAGCAGAGCTGAACTTTTTACTGACATGAGTCTTGTAAAATTTTTCTTTTTAAAAAAACACACAGAAAAACATTTTTTTAAGGTGTTGTTCTGAGAATATTTGTTATTCATTAGGCCATTGCCTCCCCTTTCAAGTCAAATTCTGTGTGTTCCTATGATACCACCCATAAATGTCATTTATTCTGGGAAGTTGGCAAATGCTTATATTTTTACTATCAATCAGTATTACCAATTGAACTTTTCTATATACACATTCCTTGGCCCCATCCCTTTAGGTTCTGATTTAGTAGATGTACAGCACAATAAATAAAGAGGAAAATGACCTACATGTTTATGTCTCCTGTTTGGCACTCTTATTTCAATGCCAGACGTTTCCATGGTCTGGGGGATTTCCTTTAGGACAGATATGTCTGAGAAAGATTGTGATCATATTGCTCCTTGAAGGTTGTCAAATCCCTGGGTTTCCCAAGGCAGCTAGGTACCATCTGAACAAACACAGCGCCAACCTGCAGTTTTCCTGTCTCGGTGAGGGGCTCAGCTTCTCCCCATGTCCCAGGTGTGTTCTTCACTGGTTCATCATTCTTGAGGTTGTCTGTGAATCATTGAACATGCATTTCTTAGCTGGTTGTTCCAAACCATTTTGGCAAGGGACTTAATATTATCCTGTCATTTTCTTTATTGTGTTTAAGGACAAAAAATTAAATTTTTTCAAATTTTAAAAATTGAGGTATAGCATACATCCAGTACTGCTTCACTTGCAGCTGGGGCTCTGCATAGCATGTGACCACGCCCCCCCGCATGTGGTTCCCATCACCCTGGTGGTTCCGCAGTGCTCCTTCCCAGCCAGTGACCTCTTCCCCCCGAGTCAATCTCTGTTCTCTGATTTCTAACACCATTAGTTAGTTGTGCCTGTTCTCAGACTTTATAGAAGTTGCAGGATATATACTCATGTATCTAGTATTTTTAATCAAATGGTTTTTATGGCCAATCCTTGCTGAGTTACTTAATATTACTGTTTCTGTCTTGTTTATACCCCCAAACACAACAGCTAAACCAAAGCAGATTTAATTTGACTTTTATTTTACATTTTTCATAGGTGAGAGAATCTTAAAATTCTTTAGAAAATTTGTCATATTTCTTTTTCCATTCTAAAAGTTTCAGTGGTGTTTTGCTTCACCTACTCATCTTATATAAAAAAAGCGTAATATGCAAATCGACCGAACAGTGAATGACTGGTTGGCGGGGGTGGGGCTAGCGAGCAGGTGGTGCCAGGTCAGCCAAGGCGCGTGCCAGCGGGCAGAGGGAGGAGACAGTGGTGGAGGGGTGATACAGGAGGCGGGGGTGGAGCCATGCTTGCCAGCCAGCACCATTCCCTGATCGGCCTGCCCAGGCACCTCCCTCAGAGGGAGGCCAGACTGTGAGAAAGTGACAGACCAGGCTGAGGGACTCCCCCCACCCCCTCCCCAGGTGCACGAATTTTCATGCACTGGGCCTCTAGTGTTATGTTATATATTTCCACAAATTTTTCTTGCCCTAGCTCTTTTTTTTCCACTTCAATATTTTTTTGTTCCTTTTACTACTCACCCGAGGATATGTTTTTATTGATTTTAGAGAGAGGAAATGTGGGGGGGGGGAGAGAGAAAGAGAGAGAGAGAGAGAGAAACATCAATTGGCTGCCTCCCACATGCTCCCTGACTGGGGATCTAACCCACAACCTAGGTATGTGCCCTGATGTGTATGGGATGACACTCCAAACAACGGAGCCACCTGGCCAGGCGTTGCTCTTCCACATTTCCTTCTACAAGTGCGTAGAGATGAAAGGGAGATTTCTACAACTTGTTTTCTATTTGTTCTTTGTCATGCTAGCATTTAGTCTGGGGTGAATTAAGGTAACTGAATACCCGCAGTTATGTATTAATCTCTATTTTCCTTTTCTTCCTTCTGACAGCATGATGGGAGTGGATCATTGCATGATATCCAGCTATCATTGCCATCTAGTCCGGAACCAGAAGATAGCGATCAAATATACAAGGTATGACTAGGCAGTCATGCTGAATTTTTCAAAATTCTTTTTATTACTAAAATTAGACGCCCAGTGCACGAAATTCATGCACGGGCGCAGGGGCTGTCCCTCAGTCCAGCCTGCACCCTCTCCAATCTGGGACCTCTCGAGGGATGTCCGATTGCCCGTTTAGGCCCAATCCCACCACCGGGATCGGTCCTATACGGGCAGTCAGACATCCCTCTCACAATCCAGGACTGCTGGCTCCCAGCTGCTCGCCTGCCTGCCTGCCTGATTGCCCCTAACCACTCCCCTGCCAGTCTGATCACACCCTAACCACTCCCCTGCCAGTCTGATCAACACCTAACTGCTCCCCTGCTGGCCCAATTTTCCCTAACTGCCCTCCCCTGCAGGCCTGGTCGCCCCCAACTGCCCTCCCCTGCAGACTTGGTCACTCCTAACTGCCCTCCCCTGCAGGCCTGATCGCCCACAACTGCCCTCCCCTGCCGGCCATCTTGTGGTGGCCATCTTGTGTCCACATGGGGGTGGCCATCCTGTGTGTTGGAGTGATGGTCATTTTGCATATTACCTCTTTATTAGATAGGATTGGATTTTAGAACTTTGTTCTGGGTTCTGCTGGATGTTTCCCGGGTTTTGGCTGGGCTCACTCATGCCTCTGCTAGCTGATTGCTGCCCGGGGCCCGTAGCTTCTCTCCCTTGTAGTCTTTCACCCAACAGGCCATCCCTGCCTTGTTCACTTGGTTGAAATATTAGGGGTCCTCATGGCAAGAGAAAGTGTCAGGCTTTTTAAAGCCCAAGTTTTAAACTTGAACAACTTCGCCTTTCCCACCTTGTAATTTATCATAGGAAGTCATTAGGCCAGTTCAGATTTAAGGAGTTGAGAAATACACTGGAGAGGGAAGAGTTTGTATCCATTGTTTTAAATCTATATTATACAACTTTAAGAAAAAATCTGTGTGGCTGGTAAGTCCCTAACTTTTTTTATATGTATAATATATTTTTATTGATTTCAGAGTGGAAGGGAGAGCCCACAACCCAGGCATGTGCCCTTGATGGAATCAAACCTGGGACCCTTCAGTCTGCAGGCTGACACTCTGTCCACTGAACCAACCCGGCTAGGGCTAGTCCCTAACTTTTTTAATGTTCAATAATAGTGTCATTGTTTGTGGTTTCTGTCCTCTCTCTCCTCCCCTTATGTACATTGAACTTAGCCATCATTCCCATGGTGAGAGACCATGTCTCTGCAGTCTCCTTGCTTTATACTTCACAGAATTCAAACATGTCAGTCAGCCTTTCTTTTTTCAAGAAACAGCCATAATATTCTGTGCAAATTTTTAACATCATTGTCATATACCTGTTGTACTATTTGCTACTGGATTTTTGCTCTCAGGTGACCTCTTGAGGACAGTCACTTTATCTTCCTTTTTAAAAAAATTATCTTTATTTTGAAAGTACTACAGATATCCCCTTATTTTCCCCCACTAACCCCCTCTCCCTTACTCCCCCTCCCTCAGCCCCCGCCCCCCCTCAGGCCTTCACTGCACTATTGTCTGGGTCTGTGGGTTATGCATGTAAGTTCTTTGGTTAATCTCTTCCCACCTCCTCCCCTCCTTCCCTCTGAGATACCTCAGTCTGCTCCATGCCTCCATGTTTCTGAATCTATTTTCTTGTCCTGCTCCATTCCTTCTAGGCAGACCATTCCTCATCTTCCTTCTTTTTCAATGTAAGACACAGTAGCTGATAGTCCCTTTCTCCAGACGCTCCTGCACTTTCATCAGCAGATCCCTAACTGTGTTTCCATGTCATCTAAAATGGTTTAGCAGTTTCAAATGATGTAAATATGGTGACTTGTGTCATTACAAATTTAAGGTCTAAAATCTCCACTGGACCTGCCAAGTCTCTAATCTGTCCTTTATCTCAGGACATCTCCCTCTCACATTCCCCTGATAAACTGTTCCAGACAAACTCTCCTCAAGCCCAGTTCTCAGCCACTCTTCTCAACTTCTTCAATAGCCTCATGCTCATCAAACAAGATCACCTGCTACCTGCCACCCAACGTACCTGTATCGGGTGTCATCTCATTCACTTTGCCCCGCTCCAGGGAAAGCGGCCACGATGCTGTGGAGAACCCCACTCTCCTCGCTTTCTTGTGACTCTTCTGCTGCTGTTAAGGACCCGACTGCATCTGCCGCTATTGTCTGCTTCAGTGTGCTTTATCTACTTCCTCTTCATCCTCAGTGTATACATTTCTATCTTTAATTCAGTAAATTAGATAAACTTTTCCTTGCCTCTCATTAAAACCCCTTCCAGTAAACATGGAAATCTGGAAAACTTAAAATAGCTGCAGATTTTAATGCTCTACGTTTGGTGTGCCTTTTGTCTTAAAAAGCTTTTATTCCTTGGTTTTTGTGTTACTTCTCTCTGAAATCCCTTTTACCCTTTTTTCTCTCGTTTCCTTTATAGGTGCCTTTTCTTCTTTAGAATGTAGATTGATGTAGTTAGCCCAGTCCCCTTTCAACCTTTAATGTCATGATTTCACATATGACATGATTGGGAACATGATTTCACAAATGACATGTAAAATCTTTCTTTAATATTTGATAAGCCAGTTGCCCATTGGAAATTTCCACTGTATGTTCTACCCATAGGTGCCTCTAATAGTATATTTAAAACTCACAAATATTACTTCCCCTCCTTTATTCTCCAGTTCTTTTGATGGCACAACAATTCACCATATCACCCAAGCTAGAAATATAGATGGCACTCTTTTTTATGATTTTAATATTTTTATTTATTAAATTGACTGGGGTGACATTGGTCAACATAACATACAGGTTTCAGGTGTGGGTTCTATGTTATAAGATCTGTATATTGCACTCCATGCCCACCACCCAGAGTCACATCTTCTCCTGTCACCTTATATTTGGACCCCCTGCTCCCCCTCCCCTTCCCTCTGGCAACCACCACACTGCTGTTTGTGTTCATGAGTTTCAGTTTTATATCCCACATATGAGTGAGATAATATAATTTTTATCTTTTCTGACTGAATTATTTCACTTAACATAATGTTCTCAAGGTGTATCCATGTTGCTGCAAATGACGGTATTTCATCCTTTCTTATGGCTGAGTAGTATTCCATTGTGTATATGTACTGCATCTTCTTTATCCAGTCCTCTATTGTGGGACACTTTGGTTGTTCCCATGTCTTGGCTACCATGAATAATGCTGTAATGAACATAGGGGTGCTTATATCTTTGCCACTACATGAATTCAAGATTTTCGGGTATATACCCAGGAGACTGACTGCTGGGTTGTATGGTAGCTCTATTCTTAATTTTTTGAAGAATCACCAGACTGCTTTCCATAGTGACTGTACCAGTCTACAGTCCCACGAGCAGTGAATGAGGGTTCCCCTTTTTTTCCACAGCCTCTCCAACACATGTCATTGCTTGTCTTATTGATAATAGCCACTCTACAGGTATAAGATGGTATCTCATTATAGTTTTTATTGGTATTTCCCTAATTGCTGGTGAGGTTGAACATCTCTTCATGTATCTATTGGCTATTCGTATGTCTTCTTGGGAGAGGTGTATTTTCAGGTCCTCTGCCCACCTTTTTAAAAAAATTTATTTTTATTGATTTCAGAGAGGAAGAGAAAGAGAGAGAAACATCAGTGATGAGAGAGAAATCATTAAGCCGCTGCCTCCTGCATGCCCTTACTGGGGATCCAGCCCACAACCCAGGCATGTGCCCTTGACTAGAATCGAACCCAGTACCCTTCAGTCCACAGGCCAATGCTTTATCCACTGAGCCAAACCGGCTAGGGCCCTCTGCCCATTTTTTGATTGGGTTGTTTGTTTGTTGTTGAGTTTTACGAGTTTTTCATATATTTTGGAAATTAAATCTTTGTCGGAGGTACTGTTTGCAAGTATCATCTCTGACCTGGGTGGCTTCCTCTTTGTTTTGTTGTTCCTTTTGCTGTGCAGAAGGACAGCAAACTATATAGTTTTATATAGTCCCATTCATTTATTTTTGCCTTTATTTCCCTTGCCTTTGGGGTCAAGTTCATAAAATATTCAAGTTCATAAAAAGTCCATAAGTTTGGTACCTATATTTTCTTCTGTGTAACATCGTTTTGGGTCTTATATTTAGGTCTTTGATCCATTTGTACATGGGGACAAACTGCATCCAGTTTCATTCATTTGCATGTGGCTTCCAGTTTTCCCAGCACCATTTATTGAAGAGACTAGCTTTACACCATTTCTGGTTCCTTTGTCAAAAATTATCTGTCCATAGACATGAGGTTTTATAGCTGGGCTCTCTATTCTGTTCCATTGATCAGTATATCTGTTTCTCTGCCAATGCCATGCTGTTTTGTTATTGTAGCTCTGTAGTATAATACCTCCAGCTTCGTTCCTTTTTTTCTCGTGATTGCTTTGGCTTTTCAGGTTCTTTTGTGGTTCCATGCAAATCTGATGATTTCTTGTTCTATTTCTTTAAAAAATGACATTGGGATTTTGATGGGGATTGCATTAAATATGTACATTGCTTTGGGCAATATCGCCATTTTAATTATGTTGATTCTTCTAATCCATGAACATGGGATATTTTTCCATTTTGCTATGACTTTTCCAATCTCTTTTAATGATGTTTTGTAATTTTCAGCATATAGGTCTTTTGTGTTCTTTGTTAAGTTTATTCCTAGGTATTTTTTTTTTTTTTTTTTGGTTGCAGTTGCAAAAGGAATTTTTTTTTTTTTTCATTTCTTTTTTTGAAGTTTTGTTGTTAGTATACAGGAAGGCAATGGATTTTTGCACATTGATTTTGTATCCTGCACCTTGACTGTATTTGTTTATTGTTTCTAATAGTTTTTTGGTGGAGTCTTTAGGGTTTTCTATATTCAGAATGATGTTGTCCGCAAAAAGTGACACTTTCCCTTCTTCCTTCCCAATTTGGAAGCCTTTTATTTCTTTCTCTTGCCTCATTGCTCTGGGTCTTCCAGCACTCTGTTGAATAAGAGTGGTGAGAGTGGGCATCCTTGTCTTGTTCCTGATCTTAGAGGAAAAGCTTTCAGTTTTTCACCATTGAATATGATATTAGCAGAGAGTTTATCATATATGGTCTTTATTATGTTGAGGTACTTTCCTTCTATTCCTAGTTTATTGAGTGTTTTAATCATAAATGGATGTTTTTATTGTCACAAATTATCCCTGTTTGCTCTAAGTTTCTTGGTGATCTTGTAGTGTTGTGACCTTATGTTCTTTATTTCAGGTGGAATATCTCCCTTGAGTATTTCCTGCAATGGAGGTTTCATGGTGATAAAATATCTCAAGAATATCTGTATTTCTCATTCATATTTAAAGAATAATTTTGCTGGATATATTATCCATGGCTGATAATTTCTTTCTTTCAGGCATTTGAATATTTGGTTCCATTCTCTTCTGGCTTGTAGAGTTTCTACTAAGAAGTCGGATGAGATTCTGATGGGTTTTCCTTTGTCGGTCACTTTCTTCTTTTCCCTGGCTGTTTTGAGAATTTTTTCTTTGTCATTAATTTTTTACAGTTTCGATACCAAGTGCCTTGAAAAGGGCCTCTTTGGATTGAGGTAACTAGGTGTTCTGTTTTCTTCTTGGATTCGAGGATCTAGTTATTTCCATAGATTTGGGAAGTTCTCATCCACCATTCGTTTTAATAGACTCTCTATTCCATGCTCTCACTCTTCCTCCTCTGGAATATCTACAATTCTTATATTGCCTTTTTCTGATGGAGTCAAATAGGTCTTGTAGAGCGCTTTCATTTTTCTTAATTGTCTCTTCCTTCTGTGTCATATATTGGTTCCTATCTTTGATATCACTAGTTCTTTCCTCTATCTCATTGGTCCTATTTTGTATGCTTAGTAGTTTACTCTTTTGGAGGAGGGGGTGCTGTATAAGCAGCTATTGTAGAAGCTAGTAGCCATGTAGCCATTGCTTTCAAGAAGCTACTAAAAAAAAAACAACAGTCTTTCAAAACAGTCCCATACAGTAGGTAGCCACACTCGGGCTAGGTAACGGAGACACATCTTTCCTACATAGTAGCAGCCTCCAACATAGGAGTTATTATCTGAGCAGCCGCGCACTGCCTCTGGACCCACAGCCTCTCATAGTAGCCGCATATGAGCTCACTAACTGGCTGGTCAGCACCATACTTTAATACCACTTAGACAAATTGTGGCCTCAGTCATTTGGGTTAGAGAAGGGCACGTCTGCACAGTCTGGATTGCTGTGTCCTTGCACCTGTGTATAGCATCTTAGCCATGAACGTTCTGATTAAGATTCCTATGTTCAACCACAAGGCCTCTACACTCCACTTGGCCTTGAGCATCCGGGGTACTCTGACAGTGTTCCCATACTGCACCTCTCACGCTGGATGGCCTTCTAGGGGCACTCTGCCTACTTGCCAGCTCCCAAAACACAGAGTTTACAAGAATAATACAAACTGTAACATGCTATGACCAGTACGCAAAACTTGTAGGTTCCACCCCTTGGTGGAGTTCACATTTCCTGTCCCCACATGGGATGATGGCCTACTAGCCACTCTTGCTAGTGCCACAAAGACAGCCCAGCTGTCCTTCTAATGGCCAAAGGGCTACTCTGCCCAGTATCTGAATTGAACCACAGTTCATCTGTACTCAAATGGACAGTCACAGCTGTCCATGTAGTAGGGTTCCCCCTACTTGACTTGTCCTTAGCACATATGGCCTCTGGGAGGATGACATGCCCTCTCAGAATGAACTAGGGAATAGCTCTTCCACTCGAGCTTTATCCCTTCATAGGGTCTCATATGTCACAGGACCTCACAGGTCTGTAACTCCTGTGACAGAGGGCTTATGCTCAATGCTTCCCTCTGTTCCAAATGCCCCCCCCCCCCCCCGCCAACTCCTACTTGATTCAAGTGGGGTTTGTGCCACCCCCGACATGGGCGTGGTCACATGGGCCTACAAGGCAGCACACAGACTGCCTACTGTCTCTCAATGAGAGAGTATTGGCTCCCAGTTTTCTTCTGCAACTGGGACCAAAATCTGGTGGGTACCCTCCTCTGTTCCCTTGGGTGACTGCCTTCTTGGCAGCTAGGTACCCTCTACTTCTGGGGTTCAATCCCATGTAGCCGCTTCCAGGATAGCAGACAAGGCGGCTGTAACATCAGCGTTCAGTGGGGAACTGGATACTCACCAGTCTCCTGAAGACCAACCATTGTCTGTTCTGCTGCTGTTGCAGTCAGCACATTTGCAAATGGGGAACTCTTACTAGCTCCATCCCCACTGCTTTCAAGATCCTGGGCCCCTGCTCCGCCCCTGTAGCTGCTGGCTGTGTTGTCCTCTTGGTCCCGGTGGTCCCCCCCATCTTCCTCCCCCTCCTCGCTCTCACTGCTGCCCTTGGCTCAAAGTGGCTCTGAATGGGGCGGGGGGGGGGGGGGGGAATCATAGTGAGAATAAGTATGCGCATTGCAAAGCACTCTGCAGCATCTGTCCTCTCCTCCTACTCCCAGCAGTGGTGGCAGCTGGGCATGGTGGCTGCACCATCTGTGGATCTCTCACTGGATCTCTCGCTGGATCGCTGGGTGGCGGTTCAGGGAGTCCAGCTCAGGCATCTGGCCCCTGGAGGCCGGGTCCGCAGCTGCTCCCACTGCGGCTGTGTCACACCGGTAGATGGCGGCCTGCTTCCAAGTCCTCTAGGGGTGTCAGAGTCAACATGATCTCCGATGGGGCACTTACCCAAAATCCTGTCATGACCCCGAGTGTTGGGGAGCACTCATTGCTCCATATCCTCTCTCCACTGGGTGCATAGGTTCTTTATCCTGTCCGACTGCACCCATTGTCCATCCGAGCCCCTCTGCCAGGGCTGGACCTGTGTGTTATGTGCTAATATATTGCTAATACTGCACATTGCAGGGCAATTCTGAGATTAGACTGACAAATAGTGTTGTCATCTAAAAATATTATTGTGCATGAACTGAACTTTTCACAAAGGTGAAGGGAGATACATGGTAGGAATAGTAGTTGTTCCTCTTTCCTCACATTCCACTTGACATTTCTTCAGGAAAATCGTCTGCGTTGGGATGGTCAGAAGGGATTAACCCTAAAGCTCACTATTTTAGTAAACTGCCCAGTGCCTCTTCCACCTGTCTCTTTCCCATCTCCTCTCTTCTCACAGCACTTAGGTTTCTTTCTTCAGTAGGTTCACAAGTGAGGCAGGGTGACCACCTGGTCTCCTGCTCTGGGCTGCCCTGGCCACGGGAGGCAAGCTCATTGTGGCCCCTGTAGCCCCAGGCTGAGCGGCTGGAGACAGACAGCAGCAGTGCTGCTGCGCAGGATGGGCCGCAGTAGTTCACTCTTAATCTCCTTAATTGCGGGCTTCATGTCTAGGATTTCTGATTGGTTATTTTTTGAAGTTTTAATTTCTTTGGTAAAGTAGTCATTTTGCTCATTGACTTGTTTCTGAATGAACTGAATTGTCTGTCATTATTTTTTCGTATTTCATTTAGTATTTTCAGAACTGCAATCTTGAAATCTGTCAAGATTATATCACATTTCCATGTGTTCTGACCTGCTTTCTGGGAATTTTTCATTTTCTTTCTGGTCATTGTCATTACTGCAGTCCTTCATGGTATTTGCTGTCCTCCTTTGCTTTCTCATTTATCTCTGAAGAAGTCTTTCTACTATTTTCCTGTAGATGGTGCTGAATCACAAGATTTTTACCTCTGTTCTCCTAGATTGGAGCCTCCCTGGCTTCCCTAAGCAATACAGTCGGGGTATGGTTCAGTGATTGAGCTTGAACCTGTGAAACAGGAAGTCACGGTTCAATTCCTGGTCAGGGTACATGTCCCGGTTGTGGGCTCAAATCCCAGTGTGGGGTGTGCAAGAGGCCTCTGATCAATGATTCTCTCCCATCATTGATGTCTCCTCTTCCCCCCACCCTCCTTTCTCCTCCTTCCTCTCTGAAATGAAAAGCAAAAAACAATACAGCTATGCTGCTTGGGGTGGGGTTTGTTTTGCCCTCGCTGTAATGGTGATCTCTGACCTCCATGCAGTCCTGCCCCAAGCACCCCTGTGGGGCTCAGTCACAGAGGGAAACAGCGGTTCCACTGCAGCAGCTCTTGGTTTATAGATCATAGCTCCTGGACCCAACTCCCAGGGCAGCGGGAGGGGAGTTTTGGGAGTCCAAGTGGCAGCAGGGTTCTCTGGTTCTGTTTCTGTTTGATACACCACTGCCCTGGCTGACAGTGCTCTGTCAGGTGTCTGCTGATTCAGACACTGTTCTCTCTCACACAGGCTGCTGGCCCTGCTGGGCTGCCCCCCGCAGCTCTCTGTTCCTCCTGGCCCAAGGAAGTGCCTGTTACTGCCTGCTTTTCCTCCCCTCTCCCAGCCCAGCCGCCAGCTCCCAGCTGCAGGGCTTTCCTCCTTCTCATCTCCCCCCTTATTCCCGGATGCCCACCTTTAGTTGTTTCAGTGCACGGTTGCTCAGGCATGCGTCTAATGTTGAGCAGGGATTTCTTTGTTGAATTATAGGTGGTTAACTTGTTGAAATGTCAGCGAGAGAGGAAAAGATGCTCCGTTAAGCCTCCATTCCTCTACGTCACTCCTTCAGATATCACTCTTGACTGCTCCTCTGTGTTCTCTCACATCCAGCGAATCACCAAAATCTTCTAATTTGATTTTACTCCTCTCCCTTCTCACCCCTATTACCACTGTTGTGTGTCAGGCTTCTACTTGTCTGGAGTATTACATCTTGACAATAAGTTTCCTGGCCTAGTTTTGTTGTTGATGTTGTCAAGTGTGTCTTCAAAACAGCTGTCAAAGACATCTCAAATGCAAATTAATGTGTCACTCCCTAGCTTAGGCCATACTTGATACTCATGGCCCTCTAATCTGGCCATTGCCTAGTAATTAACCACATTGCTCCCACCACAGCTTTTGTGCAGTGGCACCACTTGTAGTTCTCCAAATGTGCTGTGCTTGTCCTCATCTCTATATTGTCTACAATACTTAGCCTCTCTCACCCTAAAACCCAAGACCTGTCACATTTTTGTGTCTTCAGAACATTTTGCTCATCCTTTAAAGCTCTCCTGGAGCTAACCCATCCCCTGTTGCATTCTCCTTTGCTGATCTTTATATGTAAAATCCTTAGAGCATTGCCTGTCATATGATGAGTGCTGTGTACATGGTGCTTATCAATGTTATTACTAATTGTATTTTGATTTCATTTTGGTGTCCTTTCCTCCATCAGTGGCAGAACTTAGCACTGACTGAGTGATGGCTAACTAGTACTCCATCAAGTTGTATTTTAATTGTTCCCTATAGGACAGGTGTACATTTGTAAACTTTCAGATAATACCTTGTTGTAAGTTTTCTCATACTTAGGACCATTTCTTTGGCATAGATTCCTAGAAGTGGGATAACCAAATCAAAGACTGCAAGCATTTTTATGACTCTTGGATAGCCATATGTTTATTTTTTGTGGTATCTTATAATTGCCATATTTTCCTGCAGTCTTGTTAATCACATTGGGTATTTTTCTCAAATTTAACACCTACAAAATAATATCTTTAATACTTTAATTTACATTCTTCAACAAGTTAAACAGAACATTTTGCCAATGACATATGCTTGTGAGGACTGGCTCTTGGTCTTTTGGAGCCTAGAAAATGGTTTTATGTGTTTGAATAGGCTTTTAGTGAACTGAGATATAAACCCTTTGTCATGTTTGCTTAGGTTTTCTCCAACTTTTAACTTTGATGGTAATAGTATAGATGCTTTAAAATTTTATGTAATTAAATATGGTTATCATTTTTAATAGCATCATTTGCCACATAGCTAAAACATATCTTTCATGATCTGCAATCATTTTTTGGTCTTGATTTATGAATTTTTCAAATTCCTAAACTCTTTAATTTCAACTGGAAATATGTTTCATATATAATAAAGAGTTTTCCAATTGTAGTATACATAACAGAATTTTATTTTTTTCATTAATATTACTAGAGAACTGGTGCTCGAAATTTGTGCACAGGTAGGGTCCCTAGGCCTGGCACACAATCAATGCCTATCGGGGCCTTTCTTCCCCTGGTTGCCAGCTGCCAGCCAGGGCCTTCCTTCATTCTGCACCACCCCCTGGTGGTCACCGCACATCATAGCGAGCAGTCGAATTCCTGAGGGGACAATTTGCATATTAGCCTTTTATTATATAGGATTTTTTTTAGATAGGGCCCTAGCTAGTTTGGTTCAGTGGATAGAGCATAGGCCTGTAGACCAAAGAGTGCCAGTTCAATTCCAGTCACTTACCTTGGTTACAGGCTCCTCCCAGGCCCCAGCCCTAGTCAGGACTCATGCAGGAGGCAATCAATCAATGTGTTTTTCTCACATTGATATTTCTCTCTTTCCCTCTCTCTTCCACTGTCCCTAAAAATAATTGGAAAAATATCCTTGGTGAGGATTAACAACAAACAAAAAATAAATGTGATAAGGAATAAACACCTGACTTTTCTCTCCTCTCTGCCAAATCAAAGAGATTCCAGTTTGCTCAGTTGACAAAAGCCAGAGACCAAGGAAGCTCTTGATTAATCTCCTCACACCCCTTCCCAAATTGTTATTTTCCTATCTTACCCAGCTCCATAGAAAGAGCCATCTATTCACTTGTTCAAACCAAAAATGTAAAGTCATTCTTACTTTTTTCTTTTTCCTCAGACATTGCAACCAATCCATTGATAAATCTTATGTGTTCTACCTCAAAAATCTATCGCTCAGATATTCTTTCCTCTCCATATATCACATTTCTTGTGCAGATTTCAGAAATAGCTTCATACAGATTGTTCTGCTTGCTTGCTTAGCCTTTTCTACTCTCTACATAAAATGCCAAAGACCTCAGAGTGACCTTTAAAAAATGCAAGTCAAATAATGCCTCTGCTTGGAGTCCACCCAAACGTTCCCTTGCATGTGACTCAAACCCAAATGTTTCATTATGGTAAAAACTTTCTATGTGGCTTGCTTCCTACTTTCATAACAGCATTTTAAAAAAATCATTTCTTCCTCATTGTAATGCTTACTTGCTATGTTAAAGTCTTCGTAAAATATCTGTTTCTGATCTCTTGTTAAAGAAACTGCAAGTCTTTTTGTTCCTAATAGATCTAAAGGAGATGGCATGCCTTTGCTCAGTAACAATACATCCTAATTATTTGCTTACATGTTTTTCTCTCTGGAAACATGATAGTATTATTCATATATATATATATATATATATATATATATATATATTATTGTCCTTGCTTGCAGTACTTCTTCAGTATGTATTTCTGGATAATTGAATAGTAGTAAGAAAAATAGGCTAGCTATAGGGTAATGATACTTTATATTTAAAAATATAACAGGATTCTGGCTTAACTTGGTAATAGATTTCCATTTAATACTATTAAGAATTTCTTATAGATTAAGTTGACTCAAGCAGTTTTCAGAAAAGTGGCTTCTCAAAAAATAATCGTTTTTAAAAGATTTTTTATTATTTTTAGAGAAAAGATAAGGGAAAGAAGAGAGAAAGAGAAATATCCATGTGAGAGTGAAACATTGATCGGTTGCCTCCTGCACAGCACCTACCTGGGACCAAGCCTGCATACCGGGCATGTGCCTTGATCAGTAATCGAACTGGCAACCTTTTGGTGCACAGGGTTATGCCCAGCCAACAGCCACACTGGCCAGGGCTCTGCTGATTTTGGAACCAGCCATGAAATAACTCTTCCTTTAATTATACTATTCCCTCTGTTTGTTGTGACCTTCATTTTCAGTGACAGGTACATCTTATATATCCCTTGAAATTTAGCTGGAGTTACTGTTTTGTATGTAACTTGTACTATATAGCCTGTGTCCCAGTTTTTTAATCTGTAAAATGGGATAATAGTACCGGTAGTCAGGATAAAATGCGTTGATACCTAAAAGTACTTAGTTCTTGACCCCTGTTGAGTACTCAATGAATGTTAGCTGTTGCTGCTATTGTTCATTTTTTACACATCAAATTTCATTAGAATATGAATTCATAGAACACTAAAATGTGTTTTTTGTGTTCTTTTTATAGGCTAATAGCTGGAATATTTAAGAAGAATTTTTACCTTGAATAAATGAATCATTCATTGCTCAGTCTTCATCGTTGATTTAATGTTTCTCATTAGAGTATTTTAAATGTCATTAAATACTTCATGTTAAATTTTTTGTAATGTTTCAGAATGAAGATTTATTAATTGAAATAAAACAACTTAAAGAGGAAGTAAAGAAAAAAGATGAAAAAATCCAACTATTAGAACATCAGCTTGTAAGTATTATAGTATAGTATGTGAAGTGAAGACTTTTTAAACTGGGCAATATAAAACTATAGCCAGAATTTAAACTTGACTTTATTTTTGGCTTTCAAAGTTGCACTATTATGCACTCTAAAAGTATGTGGTTCAACTTGCAGTCTAAATAGTAAACATTCAAGGTGAAAAGAAAATCTTTGTCCATTCATTTTCAGTGGCCTTATGTTTTGGGGTTTTTAAATTCACCAATTTACAGTCATTTTATTGATAAAGGGTAAATGTCTTTTCTTAATGTGTTTTTTAAAGAAGTGAATACTGGTGAGCTGAGAACAAGGCGTTTTCCCTCTGTGATAGCAGAAGGAAACTGGGTATCAGACTCGATACCTGCACGGCTGTCTGTTAGAGACCGTGAAGAGTGTTCTAAGGAAATGGTTCTCCTCCATGGATGATGCGGAGTAGGATCTTTTTTTTTTTTATATATATATATATTTTTTTTTTTTAAATAAATCTTTATTTTTCAGATTACAGGTGTTCCTCTTTTTGTTTTCCCCTATAGTTCCCCTCCACCTGATTCCCCACTCCACCCTACCCATGCCCTTACCCCCTGCCACTGTCTTCATCCATAGGAGTAAGATTTTTGTCCAATCTCTTCCCGCACCACTCACACCCGCTTCACCCTGAGAATTGTCAGTCCACTCCCTTTCTATGTCCCTGATTCTATTATATTCACCAGTCCATTCTGTTCTTCAGATTTTTTATTTACTTGATTTTTAGATTCACTTGTTGGTAGGTATGTATTTGATGTCATTTTGTTGCTCATAATTTTTATCTTTACCTTTTTCTTCTTCTTCCTCTTCTTAAAGAATACCCTTCAGCATTTCATGTAATCCTGGTTTGGTGGCAATGAACTCCTTTAGCTTTTTCTTATCTGTGAAGCTCTTTATCTGCCCTTCAATTCTGAATGATAGCTTTGCTGGGTAGAGTAATCTTGGTTGTAGGTTCTTGTTGTTCATCACTTTGACTGTTTCTTGCCACTCCCTTCTGGCCTGCATAGTTTCTGCTGAGAAATCAGCTGACAGTCGTATGGGTACTCCCTTGTAGGTAACTAACCGTTTTTCTCTTGCTGCTTTCAAGATTCTCTCTTTGTCTTTTGCCCTTGGCATTTTAATTATGATGTGTCTTGGTGTGGTCCTCTTTGGATTCCTTTTGTTTGGGGTTCTGTGCGCTTCCTGGACTTGTAAGTCTATTTCTTTCACCAGGTAGGGGAAGTTTTCTGTCATTATTTCTTCTAATAGGTTTACAGTATTTTGTTCTCTCTCTTCTTCTGGCACCCCAAAAATTCGGATGTTGGTACACTTGAAGTTGTCCCAGAGGCTCCTTACACTATCTTCATATTTTTGGATTCTTTTTTCTTACTGTTTTCCTGCTTGGGTGTTTTTTGTTTCCTTGTATTTCAGATCTTTAGTTTGATTCTTGGGGTACATTGATCTACAGTTGAGTTTCTGTATATTCTTTATTTTAGACAGTGTATGCTTCATTTCTGACTGGTCCTTTTCCATTTTTTTGGCATTCTCATTAAGGTCCTTGAAGGTCTCACTAAGCTCCTCAGAAGTGTCATCAAGTTTCTTGGCGGTTTTTAGAAGATTCTTGAGTAACCTTATAAATGTGGTTCTGAACTCTATGTCATCCAGTAGTTTGCTTTCCTCCGTTTCTTTCATTCGTGACATGTTTCTTTGTCTCCGCATTTTGGCTGCTTCCCTGTGTTGATGGAGTGGCTTTGTGTGGTAGGTGACCTATAGGGGGCAGTAGCTCAGCCTCCCCAATCACCTGGATGCTCTTGGTACAACCCTTTGTGGGCTGAGTGCAAAGTCTTGGTGTAGTTAAGCCTTAATTGCTGTTGGTACGCTGGGAGGAATTGACCTCCAGGCCAATCGGCTGTGAGGACTCGCAGTGTCTATAAGAACTGCAGTGCTGGAGACACGCTTATGGGGCAGGACTTGTTTCAGTGGGGCTTTGGTGCTCGCTGAGTCTGCCTCTTGAATGTATCACTTATGGATGTGAGGAGTTGAAATCTGGTTTCTCACACTGACCACTAGGTATACTGGCTTCTGGATCTCCAATGGGGTGCAGGTCAGCTATTGTCTGAGTCCACCCAGCAGGAGCTATAGCGAGAGCTACAGTTTTCTCCTCTTTGCTTGGGGTTTGGAGGTTTTGGAGCTGTCTGACCCAGGCTGCAAGTTTGCTAGGTTAAGCTGCGATAGGGCAGGCCTTTCTTATGCTAACACTGCTGCTTGGAGCTTGGGTGGGTTTGTAGGTTGTGTGGGGCGGGGTCTCAGGGCGTCACTAGGCTAGGGTGTGGCAAACAGCGATGTCTGCTAGTTAGCGGGCTCTGTGTCTCCGACTGCGTCCTGTGCCCCAGCGCAGTAAACAATTATTCTTGCGCGCAGCTCTGCAAGCAGGCCCCCCTCACTTTCTGACCCGGTATTAGACAATCCAGCTTCTCCCCGTAGGCGTTTGGGTCCCCCGCGTCTCCCCAGAAACTGTATTTCAGAGTAATCAGGGGCTTGTCTCCCTTTGGGTTGAAAAAAGCAATGCCTGCCATCAGCCCGGATCACGCGCCTCTGTACCTCAGCTTTTCAGCGGTCGTGCATGTCTCAATGCTCTTTTCTCTTTCCTTCTGGTTGTAGAACTTCCACTCAGCCAGCTTTCCTGTGGTTCTGGGTGATAGACGTTTTGTCTTTTAGTTGCAGTTTTGAAATTGTTGTGCAAGGCAGCAGTTTAGGTGTTTACCTACGCCACCATCTTGGATTCCTTCTCTGAGTAGAATCTTTATAATTGTATAGTGGTTACAAATTCAAATATAGTTCCACATGAAAATACATACACTGTCTCAAAGTTAATATTATTTAGTTTCTAATAATATAAAAGGCCAGGATAACAAGAACATACTGGCATAAAAATACCAGCAAGCCAAGGAAAATCTTTGTTGGAAATGAAAAGCATATAACTAAAAACTAGATTTTCCTAATTATGGAAAACTCAAATACTTGCCAGTTCTCATTCTTCATCTGATAGCACACAGATACAGAGAGGAACTTATTTCCAGAATCTCACTAGACAAGAGAGAATAAGTCATATGCTTGACTTAAGATGAATGCTTTATATTATCTTTCCTTCTTTACACACCTCCTATATATGTGAAAAGTCCTATTGGAGTGAATACCTAGAGACTCTTAAGTTGACTCTTGAATTGAACAACATGGGATTGAACTGTATGGGTTCACTTATACACAGTTTGTTTTTCAGTAATTTCATACAGTATTTTAAGTATATTTTCCTTATGATTTTCTTAATAACGTTTGCTTTTCTGGAGCTTTATTATAAGAATACTGTATATATCCACTCATCTGATACCAACCAAAGACTTGTATGCTTATATGCATAATCCATAGATACAGACAATAGGGTGGTGAAAGCCTGGGTGGGGGTGGCAGTGGGCTAGAAGAAGTCAATGGGGAAAAAGGGGACATGTGTAATACTTACAATAATAAGGATTTTTTTAAAAAAAGAATACAATATATAATACAGGTAACATAAAATATGTGTTAATAAACTATTTATGTTATTATGGCTCTGGTCAACAGAAGGCTATAAGTAAACCCTTGGGGGAATCAAAAGTTATATGCAGATTTTCAACTGCATAGGAGGTTGACACACCTAAATCCCACATTGTTCAATAGTCAATTATATATTAAACTAGAGGCCTGGTGCATGAAATTCGGCACGGGGTGGGGGAAGGTGTATATATCCCTCAGCTCAGCCTGCACCCTCTCCGATCTGGGATCCCTCTCACAATCCAGGACTGCTGGCTCCCAACCACTCGCCTGCCTGCCTGCCTGATTGCCCCAATTGCTTCTGCCTGCCAGCCTGATCACCCCCTAACCACTCCCCTGCCATCCTGATCGATGCCTAACTGCTCCCCTGCCAGCCCAATTGCCCCTAATTGCACTCCACTGCTGGCCTGGTCACCTCTAACTGCCCCCACTTGCCAGCCTGGTTGCCCCTAATTGCCCTCCCCTGCTGGCCTGGTCACCCCCAATTGCCCTCCCCTGCAGGCCTGGTACCCCCAACTGCCCTCCCCTGCAGGCCTGGTCATGCCCAACTACCCTTCCTGCAGGCCTGTTCGCCCCTAACTCCCCTTCCCTGCTGACCTGGTCACCCCCAACTGCCCTCCCCTGCAGGCCTGGTTCTCCCCAACTGCCCTCCCCTTCAGACCTGGTCCCTCCCAACTGCCCTCTCCTGCAGGCCTGTTCGCCCCTAACTCCCCTCCCCTGCAGTCCTGGTCCTTCCCCCCCGCCAACTGCCCTCACCTGCAGACTTGCCTCCCCCAACTGCCCTCCCCTGCAGTCCTGGTCACCCTAACTGCCCTCCCCTGCAGGCCTGGTCCCCCCAACTTCCCTCCCCTGCAGGCCATCTTGTGGTGGCCATCTTGTGTCCACATGGGGGCATCCATCTTTGACTACATGGGGACGGCCATCTTGTGTGTTGAAGTGACAGTCAATTTGCATATTACCCTTTTATTACATAGGATTTTGTTTCTTTTTTTTTAATTTAATTTTATTTTTATTGTTTTAAGTATTACAAATAGTAGTGCATATGTCTCCTTTTTTTCCCCCTTGATCTCCCCCCGACCTCCCCTACCCCCCAGGACAAGCCTTCACCTGCCCACCCTGCCCCCCCGCCCCAGTGTCTTATATCCATTGGTTGTGCTTATATGCAAGCGCACAAGTCCTTCGGTTGGTCTCTTACAGCCCTCCTCACTCAACCTCTCCTGTCTTCCCAATGTAGTTTGACAGTCTGTTCAATGCTTCTTTGCCTCTGTATCTTTTTCCCACCATTTCTTTCCTTTAAAAAGTTTTGCCTTTGCAGACTGGAAATAAACATATAATAACAAAACAAGACAAAACAAAAAAATGTTTGAGTCCCAATTTCAATGTCCAACAGTTCCTTATGTGTACATGTGTACATGTCAGCATTGATATCTGGATGGTGGGCACATGGTGGCAATGCAGGTCCGACACTCTCTGGTTTGGTCCTAGGCAACCTGCAGTGGTGCACAGCTGCTGACTGCTCCCATGGCAAGGCGTTGTTAGCGTCTTCCATCTCTGGACTGTTTTTTCCTCTTGTCTTTGTGGTTGGAGCACTCCTGTCAATTCCTCTCTGTGCAGGAATCCATCTGGTCTTGGGGTTGTTTTCTGAAAATATACAAATATATTCTCGACCACAAGTTAATAAAGGAATCTTTTCTATATAATTGATTTGGGATCCTTTTTATTTTTGTTCAAACGATTTTCCTTTGTCTTATTCAGACACTATGTGTGTTTTTAATGGCCGTCTTGCTGTTAGCATTGCAAATGAAACTTAATTTGGTAAAGTAAAAATTTTCTAGATGTAATTTACTTATAGGATATTTTTCCTTACATGATATTGCCCTACTATCCCCCCCCTTTATTTTATTAATGGAGGTTTTTGTAAATTTTATAATGCAGTCTTGATAACTTTAAATTAAAAAAAAAATTTCCCCCCACACATATGACTGCTTTAGGTTCATTGCATATTCAGGAATTTTACCATGAGATGAACTACCAATAGAAATTTTAGTTATTACTTTAAGAACAGCTTTTTGTCCAGTACTTGAATATTCACTTATTTCAATTAGGCTATTTAAATTAATCTGAAAACTCGGTTACTATTTTACTGTCAAATTTAATACTCTACCAACAATCTTAGTTTACCCTGTAAATATTAGTGGGAAGGATTATTTGCATTCTTGAGTGGGCCCTGAGCATTCCAAATGCTCGCTGAATTTAGATATAGGGCAACTGCTGTCGGCCAAGTCTCTTGTCTGTTACCTGAGTCCCGATCTGAGCTGGGCCAAGTCTCTGTCTGTCCCCTGTATCTCGATGTGAGCTGGGCCAGGTCTCTTTCTGTTGCCGGGGTCCCGATCTGAGCTGGGTGTGGGAAGCGCGAAGCAGCCATGGGGGCAGGAGACCTCCTTTAGAAGGGGGTGAGGGTTCAAGCCCCTGCAATGTTGGGGGGGTGAGGGTCTGTGCCCCACTTCTGTTGCCCCCCCAAGTTCTCTCCTGATGGCCCCTCTGTGACTGTGCCTGTCTTAGGTTGTTCCTTCCTTGAGGAATCTTACCCGTCTCTGGCTAACCAGCCATCCTCCGGGGCCAAGCAGGGTGCTGTGAGGTTCAGTTCTGTCTCCTTGGTAGCCTATGACCCCGTGGCCTCCACACCCAGCACCTGCCTTGGGAATCCCTGGCCTGCTGGCAGGGTCCCGGTGCTGATCACATATCTCGGGGAACTCGGGTTTCTTCTCCAGTGAGGGCCCAGCTCACACAATTGGATGTGAGACAGATCCATGGTACCAGCCCCCACGAGGCTTCAAGCTCAGCATTAACAGAAAGCTCAGGTAACAGCTGAGGGCAATTGGATTGTGAGAAGAGGGTCCCTCTTGGCACAAAGGGCAAGAGGGGTCAATATAGGATGCTCAAGTGCCTTCCCAGTGCCTTAATTCCTTCTGCAAGGGATTAAATCCTTTCATGTCCCTTTTTTTTTTTTAATTGCTGCCAACCATTCAAAGAATTAGTTTGTAAGTATGTTTGGGATAATTGTAAAATATGCTGTTGTAAAATATCTAAAATTATAATGACATTGTAGAATAATATCATGTAAGGATATTCTTTGCCCTAGGCCCTGGCAATTCCATTTCAAACTGGCTGTCAATTTCTTTTTGTAGCTTTATATAAACTTTGTCAGGGAGGCAAAAACACAAATTACTTACTTTAGTTCAAGAGGCCAAATATGTTGACTTTCAATTACAATCCTTATGACTTTTGAAGGAAACTTCTCTTTGTTTCCTTCCAAAATAATTTTCAGTCTACAGAGAGTTTCATTTAAAAATTTTTTGTCACATGAAACAATTTCTCTCAATGAAGTCAGCACATCCTTACAGGAGCTTGAAAGCATTGGGCATGGGAAAAGACAAGCTTACTTGTGGGCTGGCATATTTAATATCCAGTAGAATCCAATCAAAAATGAATTTAAGAAATTGTGCTGCATTTATTGCAGTAGCATCATAATTTAGGGAAATACTTAAAATCTTACAATTGTATTCTTTAGATACTATATATTGTTACATATATTCTATATCTATATATATAGTACTGTATCTATATGTGTAAAGTCATAGGTAGTGTGTTTTATGCATAATAAAAGAGATTTTCAAAGGTAATTTTAACTATTCAAAATTGTAAGTTGACTCTAGAACACAATCTCTGAATCAGACAGGAGACTATCTAATAGATCTTGATGTTTGCTCTTTTATTTTTACCCCCTAAGAGAGACTCTGATTACTTTGTCCATGTATAGGTATATGAAAAATTATACCAGTATAAAAATTTGTGTTTTTGTCCAGGCAACACGGTGTAATTGCCACCAAAAATCTAAAGAGGAAAAATGCACATACGCCGATAAATATACCCAAACCTCCTGGAGAAGAATTCCTGTAAGTAATTAACCCCTCTTCTTGTCATTTACTGTTTTGATGTTTTGTTCCACCTTTTTTACTCTAATCTCTAAACATTTTGAATCAGCCATGGCTGTTAATTTTTTTAAGTTGTCGTTTTCTTGTCTCGTAGGTGTGCATGTGCTTTCTAAAGCTTCTCTTGTGTGTCTTACATAAGTGAATGTGCATTTAATAGCTTTTCCATTCTGCATATTGTAACCCATTTTATTTCAGTGTCTAGTCTTCTCTTATTGCCTATATTTATGAGAGTATTATTTCCCCATACCCTTAAAGAAATAGAAGTCCAAAATGCAGCCTTCCTTCTAGCAGCAAATGACTCTGAAAATATCTGATGCTACATATTCTATTTTGTTGTTGAAATTTTTCAAATAGATTTTATTATTAGAATTTCTCAAATGTTGAGGCTGTTAAGAAGTATAAGTGCATTAGGAAATAGGCAATAAAGGTTATGTTTTAGACATGGTTATAGGTAATGCTTTGTAGAAAATAACCATGCAGTCTTTTCTTCGTTGTTTTTCAAGGTTACATCTCAAAACATAGTTAGTACTAAAATACACTGACCATAATTTAACCTGTGTTTTTCTAAACTTAGTTCAGGTTATGTCTAAGCCAGAGCCATCAAATGGCCACAATCCTTATCCTATGGCATATGCTACAAGTAGCTACTTTTTGTTAAGAAAATGCCTAATAACCCAGTCTTGACTCTTCTTTTGTTTTATTTTGACAGTGAAATCCTAGTAGCACAAATGAACAAGAACCTATCTATATATATAAATAGCCAGGGTCCATAACGACCAAGGCTCGACTGAACACTGACTGCCGAGGGGGCTGTGAATTAGGCCCAGAGAGAGGCCTGCAGAGAGAGAGAGATAGGGTCTGATCCCCAGCCTATGTGGTAGCTGTTGATCAGCCGTTGCCTCTTTCTTTCTGTCCCAGCTTTGGCAGCAGCCACACCTCTGTTTCTCTCCGGGCCTCCTTGAGGGCTGCTGATCAGCCCCACCTCTTTGATCAGGCCCAGAGATAGGCCTGGAGACACTGACTGGCATAGAAACTGACCAATCAGAACCAAATCTGGGTGAAGTGCCAGGAGCCAATGGCTGCCTAGGAGGCGGAGCTTTTGACGCTGACTGGCATAGAAACCGACCAATCAGAACCTAATCTGGGTGAAGTGCCAGAAGCCAATGGCTGCCTAGGAGGCAGAGCTTTTGATGCTGACTGGCATAGAAACCGACCAATCAGAACCTAATCTGGGTGAACTGCGAAGGCAGAACCTAAGGTGGGGGCTGAGGAGGGGTTTTAAGGGCAACAGCTGTTTGGTATAAGGTGTATGAAGGCAGTTCAATTTTTTCATGACTGGTTTGGTAGTATAGTGCATATGGCTGGCTATCAGTCCAGATATAGGGATTATGTGTTTTTGTCTGCCAAGAGCATCTCCTCCTGCTGAAAAAGGCTTCCCTCCCCACCCCCACTCCCCCATTTAAGCAATCCTATCCTATATAATCTACCTATACTACTAACAGGGTAATATGCTAATTAGACCGGGTCGATTGGCCATCTTCCAGATATCCACCTTCCTTCCAGACAAAGCCATGGTGGTGGGGACCAAGGCAGAGGCAGTTAGGGATGATCAGGCCGGCAGGGGAGGGCAGTTGGGGGCGATATCAGGCTGGCAGGGTGTTAGGGGCAATCAGGCCGGCAAGGGAGGGCAGTTGAGGGCGAGATCAGGCCAGCAGGGAAGGGCAGTTAGGGCTGATGAGGCAGGCAGAGATAGTTAGGGGTGATCAGGCCAGCAAGGGAGGACAGTTGGGGGCAAGATCAGGCCAGCAGGGGAGGGCAGTTAGGGGCGACATCCGGCCAGCAGGGGAGGGCTGTTGGGGGCAAGATCAGGCCGGCAGGGGAGGGCCATTGGGTGTGAGATGAGGCGGGCAGGGGAGGGCAGTTAGGGGTGATAAGACAGGCAGGCAGGTGAGAGGTTAGAAGCCAGCAGTCCCAGATTGCAAGAGGGATGTCCAATTGGAGAGGGTGCAGGCTGGGCTGAGGTACTCCCCTCCCCTGTGCATGAATTTTGTGCACTGGGCCCCTAGTAATGGTTAACAATCAGCAATCCAGTTTTTAAAACTTAGATGTAGACCTCTAAAGTTTATAACTTATTTCTTTTCATCTAATTAGCAATTTTTGTGTGCTCTGTATAAATATAATGCTGATAATTAATTTCTTAAAACAAAAGTTTGGTGAGCCTCTCCCAAACTTTTGAAGTAGAGTGAGGATTTGGAAAAGGAAATACACAGACAAATAAGGGGATTCTGCTATTAACAAGTGCTTATTAAAGACAGTGGTGATGGAATATTTCTTTAAAATCAAAGGATGTGGAAACTTATTTGTTTAGAAACAATTACAAAATGAAAAACCATGCCTCTTGTTCTAGATGGAGCAGTGGTCCTTCTAGGCTTCTCTAGGATCAGGGATGTCTGTGTCTTCTAACATTGTCACTAAGTGGAGTGTGGCTTCATTAAGTGTGAAGTCCCATCTTCCCGGGAGTTTATATCATCTCTGGCTCCTCAGCTTCACTGTTCTGGAAACTGGCAATTGATTACTTGCAGGCCTGCTCACCAGACAAAAGTAAATGGTGCAAAACACTCCAAGAATATATTCCTGAGTTAGTTTCACTATGATCTTGAAGGAAGTGAAGGTCAGATTTTCAGCCTAACACACTTAACAAAACCAGACTTTATGCTTCCTTGTTATCCTTTATTGTAGGAATAACCTGGCTGAATACCTTTGTTTTATAGATAAGGGAGATTAAATGCCATAGTCAAGTCTCCTAATTAACCAGTGGCTGAAACAGTACTATTGACTTCAGACTGCTGACTTTTTAGTCCAGGGTTCCTTCCCTGAAAAGCACACTGAGGAGCCTGAAAAGAGAGGGGGTCGCAGATTGAAATGGGAGATACTTGAGTTGGGCAAAGTAAGGACATGATATTGGCAGGAACACAGACATATGATTAGAGAAATAGGTGAAGGTAATGTTAAAGTTCCTTTAAAGATAGAATTTTAAAATATACCTAGGAATTACTGGGAAAGTAGTAATTTTTTTATTTAAAGGAATAGTTACATATATTTATTTAACCAATTTAATGTTAACTATTAAATATTAATATTAAATATTGAGTTTATTCCCTGATTTCTATTTTCTTTGGACTTTGATGGATTGATCTTATATAATAAAAGCCTAATATGCTAAGTGTCCAATCATCCGGTCATCCGTTCAACCAATCAAAGTATAATATGCTAATGATATGCTAAGGCCGCTTAACCGCTCACTATGACATGCACAGACCACCAGGGGGCAGATGCTCTGACTGGTAGGTTAGCTTGCTGCTGGGTTCTGGCCCATCGGGACTGAGCAAGATGGTCCAGACACACCCTGGAGCCCCCTCCCGCAGTCCCTCCCCAGCTGGCCAACCTTCCACATTCCTCCCCAGGCCCGCTTGTGCAGCGGTGGGGTCCCTCGGCCTGGCCTGTGCCCTCTTGCAATCTGGGACCCCTCGGGGGATGTTGGAGAGCTGGTTTCAGCCCGATGCCACAGGCCAGGCCAAGGGACCCCACTGGTGCATGAATTCGCGCACTGGGCCTTTAGTTTAAAATAAATTATTTTGGAAACCATTTACTGTAATAACAAAGATTTTCTTTTTTCTTTTAAAAGTTGCACTTGATTCTTCTTTTAGCAAGCACCCAACATATTTAAACAAGATGTTGATGACGGGGATGGAGAGATTCAGTGGGACTCTTTGGCAACATCTGGTTTGTCAGGTGGTGATTTGGGGAACCAAAGCATGTTATATTAAAAATATTTCCCAAGTTTAATGTAGGTTTTGTTTGTTTTTTTAAATCTGGCTAAGCCTTTGGGAAGATTGAAAGTAATAATCTGAGTACTTGTTCTTCACCATTCCCTGCAATATCTTGGGACATTTAAATGCCCTTCTTGAGACTCTCCCAGTTAGTTGAGGTTTATAGAATGTGTCTCAGAGATTTGTGAGGCACATATCAGCATTTCCTGTGAACATTTCCTGGAATAAGAGGAAGAAATCTGGTTGCAAGAGAAGGCAGAAGATGGTGGAGGAGAAAGCTATTGCCTGTAATTCTTGGGAGTGGCTATTTAAGATGTGGAAAGAAATAGAAAAAAAATAGACATCGCAGGCAGAGCCTTTCAGAAGAGGGAGAGTGGAGGGCCACTGACAGCAGCAGAGCAATGGAAGGTGAATGTGTTGGGCCCAACATAAGTTTTCATAAATTTTTCCCTAAGAATTTTGGTATCACCTAATAGCTGCAAATAAATTTTTAATTTTGAGAACCAACAGGAATACAAAGATGAAATAAGGTATTAGAACAGGGAAAGGAAGAAAAGCAGATATCCACATACTCACTTACAGATATTTGTGCGCCCACTCTAATCTGGACACTGTCCTCATCTGAGAATGTAAGATGAAAAGGGTGCACACAGGCCCAGGCCTCAAGATGCTTACAGAAACCTCCAGTGTGCCGAGAATGGTGTTCCTCTCACTCTCTTCCTACGTGTGAAGAAACTGGGACCAAGAAGTAAGTTGTGCAACTTGGATACAGCAGTCTTAGGCCAGAAGCAGATTTTCTCACTTGGAGGTAACACCTTAGTTGCCTTCCTTTGAGTGGCAGCACAGGTGAGAAGGGCACAGGAAACAGAAGAGAAGAATCTGAGCTCCTGGAAGGAGGGCTCAGGCTTGGTCCAGTGAGAGGCCATGATGACAACTGACTTTCCTGAGACCCAGCTACCCGGGTATATGCTCTGTGGTAGTTATTTCAGCATTCCATTGTTAAAATTTTATCTTGGAGATAAAATGAAATGTTAAGTATTTTGTTTTATTTTTAAACCTTTATTGTTGAAAGTATTACATAGGTCCCCTTGTTTCCCCCATTAACCTCTTCCAGCCCACTCTGGTCCTCCCCCTCCCCCCAGGCCCTCACCACCCCATTGTCTGTGTCCATGGGTTATGCATATATGCGTCCAAGTTCATTGGTTGATCTCTTCCCACCCACCCTCCCCTGTCTTCCCTCTGAGGTTCAATAGTCTGTTCATGCTCCTATGTCTCTGGGTCTCTTTTTGATCATCAGTTTATTTGGTTCATTAGATTCCACATAGGAGTGAGATCATGTGATACTTACCTTTTTTATGTTGTTTAGTATCCAAGTTTTGGGGAAATTTTCTATAATTTTTCTGTTACTGATTTCTAATTTGATTAGGATAATTTCAGTTCAGTATAATTCCAATTCTTTTAAGTTTGTTGTTATTTGTTTTGTAGCCTAGACTACGATCTGGTTTTTGGTCAATGTTCTGTGAACTCTTGGAAAGAATATGATAGTTTGCTATTGTTGGATGGAGTATTCTATAAATGTTGATTAGATTCAGATTGTTGATGGTGTGCTTGATTTTGCATCATTGCTGATTTTATTGTTTAGTTTTATCAATTATTGAGAGAAGGGTTGCTAGACTCGCCAACTATATTTATGGAATTTCTCCTAATTCTATCAGTTTTGTTTCATGTATAGTTCTGTAGTTTGGTGCATACACATTTAGGATCGCTATGTCTGCTTGGTGTATTGGTCCTTTTATCATTTTATAAGGTCCCTCTTTGTATCTGGTAAATTGCTCTGAATCCTTTATCTGATACTATATAGCCACTTTTGGTGTTTATTGCATGGTATATCTTTTTTATGTTTGACTTTGAAATACCTAAATTTTATATATAAGGTGAATTTCATTGACCATGCATGTAGTTAGATCATGATTTTTTTCTTTTTTAAAATATTTTTATTGATTTCAGAGAGGAAGGGAGAGGGAGAGAAAAAGATAGAAACATCAGTGATGAGAGAGAATCATTGATTGGCTGCTTCCTGCACGCCCCCCTCACTGGGGATTGAGCCCACAACCCAGGCATGTGACCTTGACCGGAATCGAACCTGAGACCTTTCGGCCCGCAGGCCGGCGCTCTATCCACTGAGCCAAAGTGGCTAGGGCAGATGATGATTTTTTTCATCTACTCTGCTAATCTGCCTTTTTAAAAATATATATTTTTTTATTGATTTCAGAGAGAAAGGGAGGGGGAGAGAGAGAGAGAAACATCAATGATGAGAGAGAATCATTGATTGGCTGCCTCCTGCATGCTTCCCACTGGGGATCAAACCTGTACCCTGGGTACATGCTCCCACTAGGAATTGAACCTCCTGGTTCATAGGTTGACACTTAACCACTTAGCCACACTAGTCAGGCCCAATCTGCCTTTTAATTGATGTCTATACATCCTTTATATTTAATGTAATTATTGATGTTAGGGCTTCGGTCTACCATTTTATTTATTTTAGTTTCCTTTCTCCTTTGTTTTTTTCTTTTTTTGCCTTTCTATATGTTACTTATACCTCTTTTAGAATTGCATTTTGATTTATACTTAGTGTTTTAAGTGTATCTGTTTTATGGAAATGTTATAATTGGCCTAGGTGTTGTTATATAGTATCAAAGGTTCATAAAGAACAGTAATAAAACCAATGAATCCCCAAAATAGTAATTAGTAAAAGTTGACGATGCTAACATCAAAAAGACAATTTGCAACCTGGGAGCATTCAAACCAAAACATGGAATGAAGTTCAGAAGTATCCTATATAATAAAAGACTAATATGCAAACCGACCAAACAGCAGAACAACCAGTTGCTATGACACGCACTGACCACAAGGGGGCAGACGCTCAACACAGGAGCTGCCCTCTGGTGGTCAGTGCTTCCCACAGGGGGAGCACCACTCAGCCAGAAGCCAGGCTCACGGCTGGCAAGTGCAGCAGCTGTGGCGGGGGCCTCTCCCGCCTCCAACAGCAGTGCTAAGGAGCAGCAAGCCAAGCAGTAAGGAGCAGCAAGCAGACAGGCAGTAAGGAGCAAGGGGTCCCGGAATGCAAGAGGGTGCAGGCCAGGCTGAGGGACAAACCCCCCCCCAAGTGCATAAATTTCATGCACCAGGCCTCTAGTATTGTTATAAAGTAGCTTATATAGTGAGAAAACAGTGGCTATTTAAACTTTGTTTTATAACACTAAACTGGTTTTGTCTGCTCAGATAATTTTTAAGGCTGGTCTCCATTTGTTGTTTTGTTTTATTTTAATAATGTATCTATATTTATGTAGTCTACTAAGTATGGAAATCTTACTTTCCTTTAAGTCCCTTCCTCTCCCCCATTTATAAGTATTTTAAACATTTCCTATACATTCCTTAAGATCCATGAAAGACAGTGTTAGAGCCAGATGAATGGGGTTGGGCCGAGTCCATGGTGTTGTGCAAATGTGTGTATTCCTAGGCTACCTGTTTCCTAGCAGCACCTTGGAAGGGTGCAGGTTTTACTGGAGACCTTTTTGCTTTTGCTTTTGCTTTTGTCTGTGCCCATTGGCATTTCTGGGTGATGGCTTCTCCGTCACCTAGATACACTAGGTGTATCCTAGATACACCAGGATACACTAGGCCAAAAGAAAACCCAGGAATTATCTACTATGTTTTTCCTCAGATTTAAGGGTCCCTGACTGGTCTGTCTTCTTAGCATCACCCTTCAAAGTTGTGTGTTTGTTTTATCCTAAATGATAAAGAGGTAATATGAACTTGACTGTCACTCCAATACACAAGATGGCCGCCCCCATGTGGACACAAGATGGCCTGCAGAGGAGGGTAGTTAGGGGTGACTGGGATGGCAGAGGAGGGCAATTAGAGGTGACCAGGCCTGCAGGGGAGGGCAGTTGGGGGGGACCCAGGCCTGCATGGGAGGGCAGCTGGGGGGGACCAGGCCTGCAGGAGAGGACAGTTGCGGGGGACCAGGCTTGCAGAGGAGGACAGTTAGGGGCAACCAGGCCTGCAGGGGAGGGCAGTTGGGAGCAACCAGGCTGGCAAGGAAGGGCAGTGAGGGGTGACCAGGCCGGCAGGGGAGGGCTGTTAAGGGTGGCTAGGCTGGCAGGGGAGGGCAGTTAGGTGTGACCAGACCAGCAGGGGAGGGCTGTTGGGGGCAATCAGGCTGGCAGGGGAGTGGTTAGGGGGTGATCAGGCTGGCAGGCAGAAGCGGTTAGGGGCAATCAGACAGGCAGGCAAGTGGTTGGGAGCCAGCAGTCCTTGATTGTGAGAGGGATGTCCAACTGCCCGTTTAGGCCCGATCCCACTGGGATATCCCTCTAGGGGTTCCAGATTGGAGAGGGTGCAGGCTGGGTTGAGGGACCCTCCCTCCCCCGAGTGTATGAATTTTCGTGCACTGGGCCTCTAGTATATAATTTCCAGGGTTGTTCATATTTGGCAGGAGAAAAAGTCTGTCTGTTTCATCCTGTGCTGGTACTGCAGTCCCTCTTCTATTAAATTTTAATCACCGCATGCTGTTTCTACTCTGTGAGTCACTTATCAAGAAGCTATAGTTCACACCAAGAAAAGTAACAAAGCTATTATTCTAAGGGTAGTTATGTGTACTAGAAGAATAAGAAAAATATTTTATCAACATAATGAACAGAGGGAGAAAAATGCCCTGAGACAAGCATCCGCCAGGAAACATGGGTGTGTATAAACTAGAGTGATGGTTATTGTAAGTAGGACAGGGAAAAGCTTTCGAAAATGGATTTGAAATGTAGGGAAGTTGCCTCTCTCAGAAATCCTGACTTGTTGGTCTTAGGGGAGTGAAGATGGATTGTCATGTTTTTGTTTTTTTAAAGATTCTTTAATGCTTGCAGTATGTGTCCAGGCTTGATGGATGTTACAGCTTCATCTTTAGATAAACATAGTAACTTATTTTAATTTCATTTAAATTGACACAGTTATTTAGAGTCTGCTGGGGCTGTTAGGCAGAAGGGGTGAACATTCAGCATAGATACTGTGTTAGGAGGAACAACTTAGTCTAAAGCTGATTGTTTGAAATATCCTATAAAGAGAGTTAGAAAGTGAAGGGATAGCAGTGATTCTGGACGAGTAAAAATAGGGACAGAAATTTGAGTAACTGAATTATAAGAACTAAAGTTAAGAAGTGTTTTAGAAGGAGCCATTCTGCCTTAGTCTGTTCAAGCAGCTGTCACACAACGCCATGGACTGGTGGCTGATAAACAAGAGAAGTTCCTTCTGGCAGTTCTGGAGGCTGGGCATCTACGGTCAGAGCACCAGCAGCTCAGTGTCTAGTGTGGCCCATGTCCTGGTTCTCCCACAGGGAGCTCTTGGGGTTTCCTCTGTTATAAGAGCACTGATAACAGCCCATGTCGAGGGCTCCGTCCCTGTGACCTGATCATCTCCCAAAGGCCTCACCTTCAAACCATCACACAGGGAATAGGTTTCAACATTTGAGATTTTAGGAGGCACAAATACTCGCTCTACAGCATATCCCAAGCCTGCATCTTACAAATGAAGAAACCAAGTCTCGCAGAGGAGCACTGACTTTCTCGAGATGGTAGGGTTTATGGAAGACCCAGAAACAGCACCGTTCCCAGGCCTCAGGGAGTTGTTTCTGCAGGCTCCAGAGAGAACCTGCTTCTTTGAGAAGGACCCTGTCTGCTGGGTGAGCTTATGTACAAAACCCCTGCCTGCAAGTGCCACTACCCAGTGAGGTGGGTAGAAGTTGGCCCTGGTGAAACTCATCGGAAGCATTGAAGACCTGTTTTGTCTAAAGCTTTTGAACCAAAACATTTATGAGACAGCAGAATAGAGTTTTATCAGGTAATATCTATGGAGAGTACCAGGGGTCATCGCCCTATTAAATATTTTCTAAGCTATTTTCAGAAACATCTATGGTAAATTAGTGAAGAAAGTTTAATAATTTTTAAAAAATGGATCTTTATTTACTAGGATACTCTAAAGGCCATTAATTCTATTTAGTAACTTATAGCTGTTTTTTCCCTTCATCAGCATAGAAAATGGGTCTTTTTTTAAAAATAGTGGATCACTTATGTGGTAGCAAGCAATGTAGGATCGCTCTAAAATGCAAAGTATCTGATTATACTGAACTGAGCCAGTAATGTTACTGATACAGAGGGGCAAACAAATTGTTATTTGGATCAGTGTTCTTGAGATTTGTCAACACCAGTGAACTACATTAGTAATCTCCTAATAACATCGTTTCTATGTCAGACTAGTTGGTCTAAAACATTGTGCACACTTTCTTTTGCAGATTGAACTGGGTATGATGTACAGGCTCCTTTTCCTGGGTGATGGTGTTTCAGTAGTTTTGTTTATTGCTATGCTTCAGTCAGGGAGGAGGCGAGGAAGAGGAAGACCTGAGACCCCTCTGGGTCTATAGCCAGACAGTCGCTGGGTCCATGCTGCCTGTCACTACTGAAGCCAATTAAGCAGAGACAGAGTTAAATCCTATGTGAGCATTCATTCCAGTCCTGCCCGCATTATGAGAGAGCAGCTTCAAAGGGCTGGCGATTCTGATTTCTGCGCAAAGTTGTTCATCTTCCCATGATAATAGGCAGCTCCAAATGGGGACGGGGGCTGCATTTCCAGGTGAGCTCCCAGGTTCAGAGTGGGACTGCCAGCCAGATTAGAATGTGCCTTCTCTAATCAGAACAAAACAGTCATGATTACTATTCCTTACAATTCTAGCTGGTTCCCCAACATTCTGTTTCTGCCCCTATCAATTCTATTTGTGTGACATTGAACAAATTCTTTTTTGAAGGCTCAGTTTTATCTGAAAAGTGAAGAAATTTAAGTAAATGACATTCAGATGTATTCTATTTTTGACAATCTCTATTAAAATAACTAAAACTAAGAAACCACAGGTCATTCAAATTAAACAGCATGCATGTGTAACTGTGGCCTGCATGTCAAGTTCTTGGTGTAGTTACTCTCACAGCATCCTCAGTCTTCTTAATGCTGCGTTGGTTCTGCTGTCTTTAGCTAATGGTCTTTATCTGCTAATCCTCTGAAAACCTATGACTTAAAAAGAAGTACAAATTTTTGTGAGGTAATTTTTTCATTGCCTGATTGATAATTGATGTTTTGTCTCTCTGTTTAACACCTACAGTTTATCTCCCCTTTTAAATGCTTTCATTTTTTGCAACACTGGAATATGCTACTTTAAAAAGGGATATATGAAGATAAACATAATGTGTGTCAAAGGATATTTTATTTTTTGTGTATTAAATACAAATATTAGAAGAAAATAATTTTTATTAAAATACATGAAAAACGAATCAGCTTGGAATTGTGTGTTTTTTAATAATTTGAGCTGCCTATATTTAAAAAAAATGAAATCTGTCTTCTCATAAACACTATAGTGTTATTTTTAAAAGTATGACTGGTTTCTCTATTTTTCAGTTCCCTTTTTTATTATACCTCCCTACCCCGTCTCTCTCTACACAGGGTGGGTATTCTGCTCCCTTCTTCTCTCCTTGGCAGGGCTCCTTCCAGGGGACCCCACGGACTGTGCCACCGCACCGCAGACAGAGTGAGTCTGTGTCTCTCACTCCTCTCCCGCTCTGTCTCCCTCCTAGTATTTCCCTTCTGCATGTTCTGTCCCTTCCCAGCACCGCCCCTTCTGCTCAGTGGCCTGCAGGCATGTGCTAAGCCAGCACTTCCTGGGCTCTCCTCTCTTACCCGTCATTCTCCTTCCACTGCATGGAAATAGACTTCTACTTTAGAGCCTGCAGAAATCTATCTGACTCCTTTTTATTCTAAAGCTGTAACACCTCCGGCCAGTGGCCCTAACCCAGCGACCTTCACCTGTCTCTAGTGCATTGTGCTTTTTCATGGCCTTGATTTATGTGAATAAAAATTGTTTTTACCTAGTTATGTTTAAGATGTACACTATCCAAACAGTGTGTTCACTGCCAAGCACATATCTGATGATTCCATGTGGAACTCAATGACTCCGAGTTTTCTGGGGGAAATTATGCTTTTACTTGTGGTATAATGAACAGATGCATACTGGTTAGGGAACAGGCTTACCAGACCATTGCACATTTCTTTAAACATTTCCTAATCAAAAGGCTTTGACTACTTTTCACTGTCTTCTAAAAGAAAAATCTTATAAATCAGTTATCATGGGTGGTTTTTAACAATTAACATGTCCTTTTAATTTATCAGCTGCTTACAAGTACAAAAGAAATGGCTTTTGAATGTGCATGGTTTACTAACATTTCTAATGTGACTTAAAAAGATTTGTTTACATTAAATCTGCTTTCCAAAGCATTGTATATTATTTTATATTATGTAGTTAAGTACTTCTGGTAAGTTGGTTATATTTTATCTTTTTTGAAGAGTCACCCAAAAAAAGCTAATGTTAATGAAAAAGAGATATAAATATTGTCAGTCGCTTTCATGCCTTCTCCTACCCTGATTTGTGATTCATATCCATTTTTTCATAAATTATCCTTATCTATGTGATGTATTGAAGGTCCAAAAAGGAGCAATTTTAAGCAATTAAAAATGTGATTTATTAAAATAAAAATTTATTTTTTTAATTAATCAAAATCATTAGGTAACAACATGAATTTGAGACAATGTTGAAGTTTATTTTTTGGCTGTTTGTTTTAAAGATAAATAGAATAGAGAGTTTGTATAGGCTTTTATATCAAGTATTTAGTAGCAAGTGAATTTGTTTAGTGGATGCAGCAAAAAGAGGAATTTTTCCTCCTCCTCTTCCTTTTACATTTCCTACCATCTTTGTAAACCCTCCTTTTTTGCCTCTCGTATCTTCAAGTTAGTTGCTTTCTTTTCTCCTCTGTTTAAAGATTTTTTGCTTATAAGGAATTATTCTTACTTGCTAGTGAACTACTCTGAATTTCAAATGCAGTTACAAGTGAGAATGTGTTTTGGGCTTGTAGACACTAAGCAGCATAGGTGACGGGTTGACCTCAGGTTAACACGTGACTGAATTTACTGAAGCTTGCGTTTAGCCTTGTTCCTGTCTCCCACCACGCTTCCCCCGTTCTCCTTCCCCTCAATAGCTGCAATATGGGAATGAAGTTTAATTATTCTGTATTGCAAATAGTTTTAGATTAAAAAAAACACAAAACAAAACATGTTTCTCGGAAATATCCATGTCAGTAGTTTCTTATTTGTATAGCTTTAGGATTTTCTTTTCTTTTTTTTTTTTTAAATAAATCTTTATTGTTCAGATTACAGGTGTTCCTCTTTTTGTTTTCCCCCTATAGCTCCCCTCCACCTGATTGCCCACCCCACCCTACCCCATGCCCTTACCCCCTGCCACTGTCTTCATCCATAGGAGTAAGATTTTTGTCCAATCTCTTCCCGCACCACTCACACCCGCTTCGCCCTGAGAATTGTCAGTCCACTCCCTTTCTATGTCCCTGATTCTATTATATTCACTAGTCCATTCTGTTCTTCAGATTTTTTATTCACTTGATTTTTAGATTCACTTGTTGATAGGTATGTATTTGATGTCATTTTGTTGTTCATAATTTTTATCTTTACCTTTTTCTTCTTCTTCCTCTTCTTAAAGAATACCCTTCAGCATTTCATGTAATCCTGGTTTGGTGGCAATGAACTCCTTTAGCTTTTTCTTGTCTGTGAAGCTCTTTATCTGACCTTCAACTCTGAATGATAGCTTTACTGGGTAGAGTAATCTTGGTTGTAGGGTCTTGCTGTTCATCACTTTGAATATTTCTTGCCAAACCTTCTGGCCTGCATAGTTTCTGCTGAGAAATCAGCTGACAGTCATATGGGTACTCCCTTGTAGGTAACTAACCGTTTTTCTCTTGCTGCTTTCAAGATTCTCTCTTTGTCTTTTGCTCTTGGCATTTTAATTATGATGTGTCTTGGTGTGGTCCTCTTTGGATTCCTTTTGTTTGGGGTTCTGTGCACTTCCTGGACTTCTAAGTCTATTTCTTTCACCAGGTGGGGGAAGTTTTCTGTCATTATTTCTTCTAATAGGTTTTCAGTATTTTGCTCTCTCTCTTCTTCTGGCACCCCAAAAATTCGGATGTTGGTACTCTTGAAGTTGTCCCAGAGGCTCCTTACACTATCTTCATATTTTTGGATTCTTTTTTCTTACTGTTTTTCTGGTTGGGTGTTTTTTGTTTCCTCGTATTTCAGATCTTTAGTTTGATTCTTGGGGTACGTTGATCTACAGTTGAGTTTCTGTACATTATTTTAGACAGTGTATGCTTCATTTCTCATATTTCAGATCTTTAGTTTGATTCTTGGAGTACGTTGATCTACACTTGAGTTTCTGTATATTCTTTATTTTAGACAGTGTATGCTTCATTTCTGACCCTTTGGTCCCTTTCCATTTTTTTGGCATTCTCATTAAGGTCCTTGAAGGTCTCTTTATAGCTCCTCAGAAGTGTCATCAAGTTTCTCGGCAGTTTTTAGAAAATTCTTGAGTAACCTTTTAAATGTGGATCTGAACTCTATGTTGTCCAGTAGTTTGCTTTCCTCCATTTCTTTCATTCGTGACATGTTTGTCTCCACATTTTGGCTGCTTCCCTGTGTTGATGGAGTGGCTTTGTGTGGTAGGCGACCTATAGGGGGCAGTAGCTCAGCCTCCCCAATCACCTGGTGTGGACGCTCTTGGTACACCCCTTTGTGGGCTGAGTGCAAAGTCTTGGTGTAGTTAAGCCTTAATTGCTGTTGGTATGCTGGGAGGAATTGACCTCCAGGCCAATCGGCTGTGAGGACTCGCAGTGTCTATAAGAACTGCAGTGCTGGAGACACGCTTATGGGGCAGGACTTGTTTCAGTGGGGCTTTGGTGCTCGCTGAGTCTGCCTCTTGAATGTGTCACTTATGGATGTGAGGAGTTGAAATCTGGTTTCTCACACTGACCACTAGGTATACTGGCTTCTGGATCTCCAATGGGGTGCAGGTCAGCTATTGTCTGAATCCACCCAGCAGGAGCTACAGCGAGAGCTACAGTTTTCTCCTCTTTGCTTGGGGTTTAGAGGTTTTGGAGCTGTCTGACCCAGGCTGCAAGTTTGCTAGGTTAAGCTGTGATAGGGCAGGCCTTTCTTATGCTAACACTGCTGCTTGGAGCTGGGGTGGGTTTGTAGGATGTGTGGGGCGGGGTCTCAGGGTGTCACTAGGCTAGGGCGTGGCAAACAGCAATGGCTGCTAGTTAGCGGGCTCTGTGTCTCCGCCTGCGTCCCGTGCCCCAGCGCAGTAAACAATTATTCTTGCACGCAGCTCTGCAAGCAGGCCCCCTCACTCTCCGAGCCGGTGGCAGATAATCCGGCTTCTCCCTGTAGGAGTTTGGGTCCCCGCATCTCCCCAGAAACTGTATTTCAGAGTAATCGGGGCTTGTCTCCCCTTTAGGTTGAAAAAAGCAACGCCTGCCGCCAGCCCAGATCCCGTACCTCCGTACCTCAGCTTTTCAGCGCTTGTGCACGTCTCAATGCTCTTTTCTCTTTCCTTCTAGTTGTAGAACTTCCACTCAGCCAGCTTTCCCGTGGTTCTGGGTGATAGACGTTTTGTCTTTTAGTTGCAGTTTTGAAATTGTTGTGCGAGGCAGCAGTTTAGGTGTTTACCTACGCCACCATCTTGGATTCTCCCGCTTTAGGATTTTCTTGTCCCTCCATTTGCAAATGCTTCTCCCTCCTTTCTTTTGGGTGTCGAGTTGTCATTTTAATTCCCAGCTATGAAGGAGCACTGTGTGCAAAACTGCTACCAAGACCTGTCTTCCTAGCTGTTCTAGAACAAACCTCCTTCTCTGTAGCTTAGTTAGTAAAAGAAAGTGCGGGTTGTCTGGAGTTGGGCTGTGTGAGCCACCTAGGGAAAGTACCTGTGCAGGGGAGTCTTTCCCGGCCGGCACAGCTGTGAGAACTGGCCCTGGACTTGACCATGAGACTTGGAGGGACCACGTTCGTGGAAAGTGACAACTGGACTTTTCTTAGCTTTCAGAGAGCTGAGCTTGAACTGTTCCTTTCGAGAAGAAATAGGCTCTAGCCTAGTACACAATTTTGAGTTTACCCTGAGAACAGCTGAAGCAGTTAAACAATAAAATCATTATTTTTATTTTTTAATGATAAAATATAGAGAAAAAAAGGGTATGGAATTATGGAAGCAAATCCAGTGTTTTTTCAGAAATTTCCTTTTCCTACACTACACATATTCAGTGAAATAATATTTGTCTCCACATTTAGTTAATATGTGATTCCTAGTGCTGATATTTTTGGAGAATTCTGTAAGTGATGCTCGATAGTTGAGAGTTCGCCTACATTATAATGTTTCATTAATACATCCTTCCCGAAGCCCTCTTGAACATCAGCTAAGTGAACTGCCTTTAATCCTAAATGTTGCAGCCAGGTAGGATTGGTTATTAGTCATCAGGCAATCTGTTTTTGGCTCTTTTTAATGTATAGCAATAGTAGACTTTGCCTGGCCAGAGTGGCTCAGTTGGTTGAGTGTTGTCCTTTGCGCTGAAAGGTTGCCAGTTTGATCCCTGGTCAGGGCGCATACCTGGGTTACCTGGGTTGCGGTTCGATCCCCAGTCTGGAGGGCAAATGATTGATATTTCTCTCTCACATCAATGTATTTCTCTCTCTCTCTCTCCCACCCACCCCCTCTCAATAAGCATGCCCTAGCATGAGGCTTTAAAAATAAATAAGTAAACAAATAGTAGGCCTTCCAGCATAAAAAGATAGCCTGGTCGCCATATGCAGAGTGAAACGACTCACGTTGACAGGGAGTATTTAGCTCTGGTCACTCCAGGAAGCTGCCCTGGCCAGGGATGCCCTTGGCCGAACTTAAGAATAATTCTGGAAAAATGGAGATAAAAGGAAAATCCTAGTCTTCAAGTATTTTTTTTTTCTTTCTTGGGACATTTTGACTTATATTTATTTTCTCCAGTGTATCACTAGTCTCAAGGTGAGGATGTTTGACCTCCCATCTCCAATGAGAGCTTTCTCTGGGCAGCAGAAAGCATCTCCCCGTGGGGTCCTTCCGTCTCCTCAGACACTGCAGCTTTTGTCCTGATTGACTCTGCATCGGACCAGCCACTCTAATTTCCAGCTGTGTGGAATCAGAAACAACAGCTCGCCCTCCGCACAGTGGAGGTTAACAAAAATCATTCCTTTTGGCAAGTAAAAAGCCTTAGTGGTGATCTCAGGTAATCTCAGATAGGATTTCTTGCTAGAGTATATGCTTTTAGGAATACATAACTTTTTCAAAAAGTTCATTTTGAAATAATACCAACTTCTTAACATGCCTAATATGACTTATAAAGTTTTCTGTTCAACACCTTGCTTGAAAGAATTTAGAAATCTTACCTACTTGTAGCTTACTAGTATATGTGCAATTACTGAGATGGGAAGAAAAAAAATGTTTGAAACACCAGAAATTACATACATCATGTTTATGTCTTACTAGCCCAGCAGTTTTTTGTAAGTTGCCTGATTTCTAAATTTATATTACAATAATAACTAACTGTATTCACCAGAATGCCATGAAGAATGGTGATTATATTGTCTTATATCCTCCTCCTTTCCTCATAACAGTGAATCTCAACCTTTCTAATGCCGCAACCCTTTAATGCAGTTCCTCATGTTGTGGTAACCCCCAACCATAAAATTATTTTCGTTGCTACTTCATAACTGTAATTTTGCTACTGTTATGAATCGTGATGTAAATATCTGTGTTTTCCGATGGTCTTAGGCTCTACAGCAGCGGTTCTCAACATGTGGGTCTCAACAGGTTGAGAATTGCTAGCAGGGTCACCTAAGACCATTGGAAAACACAGATATTTACATTATGATTCATAACAGTAACAAAATTACAGTTATGAAGCAGCAACGAAAATAATTTTATAGTTGGGGGTCATCACAACATGAGGAACTGTATTAAAGGGTCGCAGCATTAGAAAGGTTGAGAATCACTGCCTTATAATCTTCAGGCAGGGCTCACCACCTTTTTGAAAAGCAACACTTCCATTACAAACCAGTGTATATTCCCTGAATGGAACTGTGCATTCAGCACCCAGCACATTGTGTATACAGTTAACACTCAGATAAAAGATTCCCGAAGTAGTACTTCCTCTTAGGACATGTGACACTCTCAATTTTCTTTTCAATTTTTGTTTTGCTTTGTTTCACATAGTGTCATTATGTGAAATTTCTTACATAGTTAATATTTCTTGAAAACATCATTTTATTGGCTTCATGACATTACATTATCATGTGGATATACTCTAATTTATTTAATAGTTTCCTGTTGTTGGGCATTTGTATTGTCTCCATTTTTCCCTATTAATAGAGATACTGTTGCAATGCAAGCCATTCTTGCATATAAATCAGTGTCAGCATCTCTGTACTTCAGTAGGTTTCTAGACGGATGTTATTAAAGGCTTGCCTTTCTAGAGACACTGGTGTATGTTGTTTAAGGTGGGCGTTAACATGGCTCAGTCAGAGTGGCTTCACCACGTGACTAGCTTCACATATGAGAAGTGCATCAGTTTCCGTGCTTCAGTGAGAAGTTAGCTTTAGGAGTGACTTATATTTTCCAGTGAAATGGAATCTAGGGTAACTCAGTAAAAACGGAACAATTGCATTTTACAGTAAGCTACTTTTTGAAGTGCGGTTACTGTAGAATATGGTTCTTTGTTCATTTTTGCAGCTAATTCAAGTTTAGTATTGGTTGACTAGAAATGTGCATAAAATTCATGTTCCAGGGGACTGTCCTCTAAGCTTAGGCATGAGTTTGTTTCTCTCTCACACACCTTGCAATTATGAGAAACAGAGCAGTGGCCGTTTTCTGTGCACGCTCATAACACCTACTCTGCAGAGCGTGGGCCACTCGCTGTGTGTGCTGTGCTAGCACCTGTGAATCCTGCTCTGGGTGAGTGGACCATGCATATTGGTCAGACCAGGGAATGGTGCTACTTGAAGTTACTTAGTTTTGTTTTCTGAACTACTTTGCATTCCAAAACTAGATACTGTGTCTTAGAGATATGAAAATTAAGTATCTCATACTGAATTGTGCCTGTGTAGTAAATGCTTACTTAAGTCACTATTATTAACTGATAGGTTTTTTTTGGGGGGAGGGGGGGGACGTAGTTTTTAATTTTTAAACTTTTTATTGAATTTATTGGGGTGATACTAGTTAACAAAATTATACAGGTTTCAGGTGCACAGTTCTACAACACATCATCTGCACACTGAAGCAGTTAGAGACAATGAATTTCTTATTTTAGTGTTAGTTTGTTTATAATTTATATTTATAAATCAGGTGTCTTTTCTAAGCTCTCTCAGAGTGCGAGGCACCATTGTGAGCCCTAAGGAAATAAGAGCGCTCCTGGTTTCCAAGAGGCCTGGAGGCTGGGAGTGGGCTGTGTGAATTGTAGAGCGGAATTCATTTACTCTACAGTGGTCTCCCTCATCTTCAGGGGAGACCGTTAGAGACCTCCAGTGGACGCCTGAAACCGTGGGTGGTACCGAACCCTTATGTATACATTATTTTTCTTTCTACACACACACACCTTTTCAACTTAAAGTGGACACACTTTATGGTTCTCTCTGGCATATTTGAATTGCTAGCATCACTATCTTGTGCTTTGGGTTATTATTAAGTAAACTGAGGGTCACTTGAACGTGAGCTCTGTGGGGCTATGCACATGGGTCTGAATCATCAGGGCTTCTAAGTTACTATGGCAGGTGGCACACACAGCGTGGATGTGTGTGGACATAGGGTGGTTTACATCTTGTGGGTCTCCGGAGTGAGATTTCATCAGACCACTCAGAACAGCACGCAGCTAAAAACTTATGAATTGTTTATTCCTGGAATTTTCCATTAATATTTTCGGACCATGGCTGATCACACAGGTACCTGAGACCGCGGGTACCTGAAACTGTAAACAAGGGGGGACTATAGTTATACCAGGGACTCGGTCGTGTCTCCATCTCTACAGTGATGTGTGAGCCTCACCATTTAGAATATTATATTTAAGACATACACAAAGATCAGATTATGCTTTTATCAGTCTTTAATGTAGCAGCAGTCATAAAAGTAAACTAACAAATATTGAGTTGTGTTTAGTTTATAATATGGAAGACTGAAATTATTAAAAACATTTCTATTTTCTTTGTAAGGGATTACATGTAGCTAAACCTTTTTAGATCTTTGAAGTATGAATATTAAATTGTCAGAATTCTTTTGAATATTTTATTTGGAAAAATTCTTCAAGTGATTCCTTTTAAGTATGAGAACTTTTATAGACACTGTTCTGTGGATATAAATATTTATTTGTGTTAACTTGCAAGAAAATATAACATTTGAGCAAGAAAGTATAAATCTATTAAAATGTTTTCATTTCATACAAACACATTAAGAATGCCTAGAAAAAAACAAAGGCAGAGCAGATACTGTTGGCTGCTACCAAGCCTGGCAGTTCCTTGGTGGTGTATGTGCTCTCTGACATCATTGTCCTGTCTTTTCTTGTCTCTGCTCTCCCATTATGCCTTTGGCAAGGAGTTGAGAAGTTAGTCCATTACTTCTCTGACAAAGCGTGGTACAGTACAATTTCAGATTTTTCCTACCACCTTCCTCATAGTCACTCTTTTGTTTTTGTTTTTCCCCCCAGTTTGCATGATGCATGTTAGAGCCTGCATGAAATTACAGGCATGTTTAAGATGGCACCATTTCCATCTTTCTTTAAACCCTTCAAATGTATTTAATAATAATAATAAACTTGTATGTATTAAGAAAATAATGTTAAGTAATTCCTGTTTTCTGCCTTACAGACTTTGACATCTTTTTACTCTTATTGGGACTTGATGTATCTAGCTGCCATTTTATTATTATTTGTGACTTTAGGATGTTTATGGAAACTAATATGAGTATTATTTCTTATGGTAATGCTAAAAATCTTGGAATTAGTACAAAACAGTGAAGGTGAAGTTCTTAGTGATGAGTGCTAATTTACCTTTCCTTGTATTCGGTGTATTTTTTTCAAGTAGGTCACTTGAAACCACGTTCCCCAGAAATACTGCTCCGCAGTGTGGCTTGAGTTTGAGAATTGTCCTGTGTAGTATAGATCAGCTAAGAAAGAAATAGGACATTATTCAGTACCTGAATGCTGGTATTGAATATGCCTGTTGAGTTTTTAAAATAATCATCTGGCTATGTTGCATATTCTAAAAGTCTGTGAACTCGTTGGAATTATCCAAATAGTACAAATAATAAAGTTTTAGCACTGCATTTTAAATTCTCTGTGGGTACAAATTCCTGGTTTTGCCATTTGATAAAGTATGTGAATTTGGACATGTTACTTAAGTTTATTTAACTTCAGCTTACTTATTTACCAAAAGAAAATACTACCTTTCACCTAGGGGTCTTGTGATAACTAGAGATCACATGCAAAATTAGAGTCTGGCTACCTCCCCTCGAGAAGACAGAAAACCCTGTTCTCGGCCCATAGCATAATATTCCTCAAGTGTCTGTAAATGTTGTCATTCGCTGCTCACAGTTATGTGATGTGGTGCAGATATTGTTAGGAAATTCCATCTGAGTAGTAAGATGGTTCACTCAGTATCTCACCCATAGTAAGTGATAGATTCAGGATTCAAAACCAAATCAGTCTGACTGTGAGAGCTAAATAAGTGATTCACCACTGTGTTGTGCTAGCTCCTTCCTATAGCCATATATGAACTTTTTCTGAATGGAAAAGTGTCTTGCATGCCCTAACTCTGATGTATCTGCAAAGAGGAGCCTTGACTTCATGTCATATCACATATAACTGCTGTGGATTTAAAACATTTAGGTGTGACTGGCATTATTGAAACCTCTTACTCTGTAGCAACTAGTTTATTACTATACTGCTATAGAACCTGCCTTTTTTTTTTCAAGACCCAGTTACAAAACAACCATGGCTTAAATTCATCATTTTCACACCTAAGTCGTAGATAACATTTATTGAGCATATTTGCTGTGCTAGGAGGTCTTATGGTAAGTATTTTACATGAATATTATGAAATGTATTTAATAGAAATAGAAATAGCTGAATGCTTGTTAATACAATTTTCACAACTCATTTTATCCACAAATATGTAGTCTCCAAGTAAAACACATTTGTGGCTTAGCTGGTGGGCCATTATGAAAGGTGCTGTGTTCAAGTTCAAAGATAATCTTTCCTGCTGGCCTTCTAATCATGAACCACTAAGCTAACCCTAAACTTACTTAGAGTAAACAATTTTATAATTATTTTTTTCATCAGTGTAATTTCTATTAAGCTTGTTTTTATTTGATTATTAGTGCTGCATCATTGACCTAATAGGAAAGTATCATTTTGATAATTTATTACCAAAGAAGTAATTCTGGTATATAACACTCACTAATATTGATTTATTTATTTGTTTTTCTAGAAAATACATATGTGCATAAAGATATATATATATGTACACACACACACACACACACACACAAACACTGGGGTGGGCAAAAGTAGGTATACAGTTTTATAGAAAAAAAAGACATGTGAGTTATGATTATTAACTCTGCGTTTCATATACTCACACCTGTGAACCTACTTTTGCCCACCACTGTATACAGTATATATTTCCTACTAGAGGCCTGCTGCACGACATTCATGCTCTGGGGGGGTGGGGTTTCCCTCAGCCCAGCTTGCGCCCTCTCATAGTTTGGGACCTCTCAGGGGATGTCCCACAGTGGCCTAAGCCGGCATTTGGACATCCCCCAAGGGGTCCTTAGTGCTGCCGCCACCGCCTGATGGTCAGTGCGTGTCATAGCGACTGGTTGTTCTGCTCTTCGGTTGATTTGCATATTAGGGTTTTATTATATAGAATTATGTGCCAAATACTAGGGATAGCAACTACAACAACAAAAAATGAATAAAGCTGGTACATGCCTGTGGAAGCTCCTAGTCTCTGGTTATCTTTGTAAACATCTCAAAATAGACATTTAAAGATGGTCATTGAAGATGCCTACCAATCCCTTGCACAATTAATTATCCAGTAGTGCTTATCACTAGCACTCTTGACCTTGACACTTGTAACCATTGCTTCTGAGAATTCTCAGAATAGTGTGCTGAAGTGTATGTGTCTAACTAAAGTAAGACTGAAAGTTACTGGGTCCAGTTAGAAGCACTTAGCTCTTTAAGTCTAGGGGTGGGTCCACATTTTAAAGCTTCAGTAACCAACCCTTTTACAAGTTGCAAGGACCGAGGAATGAAGTTCTTGTTTGTGACTGTGGGCATTTTCTGATGGCCCCTGTAGTGGGGTTCCTTGCGCCTGGAGTCCTGTGGGCTGAGGCTGAAATGGTGGGCAGCTTCCCTGAGGCGTTTGTTCTGTGCAGGGCAGCACGCATCTTACCTCTCCAAGGCCAGAAACATGCAACGCAGCTTAAATCCCTCCTGAGCAGCCTCTTCCCTGTCCCACCTTCAGAATCCCTTCCAAACCTTCCCAGTGTTCCCTTCACTGTCCTAATGTTAGACCCTTCCACTTGCCCTGGCTGCTAGCAACAGCCCTGCTGCCCACCTTTCTGTGCTGCCTGCAGTCTCATCCCCTCCCCTACATTCCTCATGGGTTCCACCAGGGACATTGTAAAACACTCATCGGATCTTAATGATTCTGCTGCTGACAGTTCATCATCTCTCAGCACCTGCTACACAGGTCAGACTCGCTTAGCCTGAACTGAGTTCCTTCATGAGCTGACCCTCGCCTACACTTTTCACCAGACAGTGCTCTCCAAAGTCAGTCTAACAGTTTGAAGTTACTAGAACATCCCATGTTCTTTTTTAAAAAAATATATATATTTTTTATTGATTTTTTTTTACAGAGAGGAAGGGAGAGGAATAGAGAGTCAGAAACATCAATGAGAGAGAAACATCGATCAGCTGCCTCCTGCACACCTCCTACTGGGGATGTGCCCTCAACCAAGGTACATGCCCTTGACCAGAATCGAACCTGGGACCTTTCAGTCCGCAGGCTGACGCTCTATCCACTGAGCCAAACCAGTCAGGACACATCCCATGTTCTTTGTTTGTCTCTGTGCCCTACACTGGTCCTCCACAAACTGGGTGCTCTTCCCTCAGTGTCCACTTGGCAAACTCCTACTTATCTTAAAACTCTGATGTTTGGGATTCTTGGATGCCCTCTGTGACCTCTTTCATCAGGCATGTGTTTTGTTTTTGTCCCATGTTGTACTGGAGACATGGTCTCATCATTTGTTTAGCTAACTCCCTCCCTAGGCCTCTCCACCACAGGAATAGCATTGTGTTCAGCTCCATCATATTTTCCTACACCTAACAGTGCATAACACATCATTAACATTTAAAAAAAATGAACGAATGGTCTTTAATATTCCTTCCTGTTCATCTTATTATTCATGAAAACATGGGATATTTCTTTTTATATTTAGAATTTATTCTAAAGTTGACTGAGAGCATAGAAGCAGTAGTGAAAGTGGGAAAGGTGAATTGTGAACATTTTGCCTTTATAGTGATACAGTTGAGTGTTTAGAATTGGGGAAGTGGTACTGCAAGCAGCAGGCTATCAGGACACATCTCTCCTCTGCTTCAGCATACCATCATACCATCTCTCTTCAGCAGCCCAGTGCTCGGTGGTGACCAGCTCTCCACAACCTCCCGCACATCAGGCGCAGGTCATTGCTAGAGTCATATCTTGATCTTGTTCTAGAGACTTTTTTTATTAAACTTTTTATTTTTAAATTACCATTGACATACAGTATTATATTAGTTTCAGGTGTACAACTCAATGATTAGATATTTATATAACTTACAGAGTGATCACCCTGATCAATCATCTGCCACCATACACATATTATTGACTATATTCCCTATGCTGTACTTTATATCTTCATAACTGTCCCATAACTACAAATTTGTATTCCTAATCCCTTCACCTTTTTCTCCCATCACCCAACTAGCAAAATGTAAGAGACGTTTTTCTTTACAAGAGTAGAATTCTTTTCCAAACTAGTTTTCAATTAAACAATAAAGCAACACATTTATTTTATGATAGGGAAATTATATCATACCACTTTTAGTAAAAATAGAAAATCTACATTATTCATTATTCAGAAACCACTGATTTATTTAATGTAACCAAGTGATAGACTTTTAAAATGTAATTGTTCAATCTTAACTCCTCTCAGTTAAAAGACTTACATTTTTATTTTTAAAAACCTATTTTTCCAGTTCTTTCATATTTGATGTGGAGCTTCATTCCATCCTATATAACAAAGAGGTAGTATGCAAATTAACCCTCACAAGATGGCTGCCTATGATCAGGCTGGCAGGGAGGTTAGTGAGGGACGACCAAACAACTGAACAAGCAGGCTGTGTGGGGCAACCAGGCCAGCAAGTGGGGGGGGGGGCAGTTGGGGGTGACCAGGCTGGCAGGGGGGGAGTTAGGGGCCACCAGGCCAGCAGAGGGGGGCAGTAAGAGGCGACCAAGCCGGCAGAGGGAGCAATTAGAAGTGACCAGGCTGGTGGGGGGCCCGTTGGGGCAACCAGTCCAGCAGGGGGTCAGGGCAGTAAGGGGTGACCAGGCCAGTGGGGAAGGGCAGTTAGGAGCGACCAGGCTGGCAGGGGGACAGTTAGGGGCAATCAGGCTGGCCTGTAGAGGCAGTGAGGGGCGATCAGGCCGGTAGGAGGGGGGGCAATTAGGGGCGACCAGACAGGCAGGCAGGTGAGTGATTAGGAGCCAGAGGTCCAGGATTGTGAGAGGGATGTTCTCCGAGGGGTCCCGGATTAGAGAGGCTTCAGGCTGGGCTGAGGGCCCCCCCACCCTCCACCCTCCACCGTGCATAAATTTCATGCACCGGGCTTCTAGTTTAATATAAGCAGATATCTTTCTCTCTGCTGTATTTCCATTTAGTTCTCTGATAAAGTAGTAGTCAGTTGAATAATATGAGTAATCAGAACAGTACAAATGGATAATTTATCTATAGTTCACAGTGCCCCTTTTCTGGAGATTTGATTTTCTTAATCAATTTATTACTTCACCCTAATTAGAAAAATCATACCTTTTTATGCTTTTAACACATATTTATATCTTTTCTTTTGTAATGGCAGTAGACATATTATGATGAAGTCATCATTTTTTAAATTGTTACTGATATTTTCAAAAGTCTTAGTTGCTTTAAGATGTTTAACTTGAAACTAGTTTTTGAGGGTGAAAGGGGAAGACAAATAATCATTCAATTGCTTTCTTTCTTTCTTTGGTAGATTTCAGTTTGCTTAACATGGTCCTGCTCTCTATTTTTACTAACTTTTCTAGAGTGTATGATCACATTGGCATGGTCGTTTTTCCAAGGAAACCCCAAGGAGAGTCTTTTGAATTAGTTACATGGTGATTTTAGTACCTTCACTCTTCTTTTTTTTAGAACCTTCATTCTTGAAGGGCAGTTTATTCATCTCTGTGGTGATTTATTGTGAAAATGCCCACTGACTTTAAAGTCCAGGATATTTCACTTGAAGTAAAAACTGAGATAGCTTATTTATTTTAAGCATTCTCAAGTAAGAGTTTAATATAATATATTCAGTATGGATTAATTTTGAATAGTCATTGTCTTGATTTTATTATTTTTTAAATAGCAAGTCAGCCCTTTGCCATCATGGCCTCTGCCCTCCATGAGTCGGTGAGCTAGTCCCAGCCCCTGGTAACCCGCCATCACCTAATCCCTGGTTGCTGACCCAGCCTTCACCCAGTGCTGGTCCCGGAGGCAGGGAAGGCAGTAGGACAGGTGGCGCAGCATGCCATGAACAGAAGTTAGAAATGCTGTGTAGGTTTGTTTAGTTTTAAAAATTTATTTTATTAGTAAAAAAAATTTAAAAATGGTCCTTTAATTTCATGTTTCAAAGCGCCATGCCAGACTTTTTGTTACTCTGAGCCCACTTTATTAATAGAAAGAGGTTGTGTGTGTATTTGTAGCACATATGTATATACATGTTGTGTATATATATTTGTAGCACCCCCCTGTATCAGGACAGGACCAATAGGCTCTGCCCCATGTAAACTACTATCTGGGACATTGAAAGAAAACTTTAAGATTCATATTTCTTTGAGAATGCACAAAAGTAACAGAAGTAGCACATTTCCTCTGATTGTATAGAATCTAACCACACAGTGAGGGCCAAGAAAGTGTGTGCAAGGAACCTGGGCCTCTTGAGAACTTAGCTATTGTAGGCTTCTGAGCTTTAGTTCAAGTTACAGGCAAATTTGTTTAATCTCAGCCATCATTCCAAAGGCTGATCATTTTTAATTTTGTTGAGTGGGTGTTCGCTTTGGGGGAAGGCAAATCTGCTTTCTGTGTGCCGTCCATAGCAGAATCTCAGCTGATCTCTCAAATGGCAGTGAGACAGACAGATAAGGGGTGAACCTATTTTATTCTGAAACTTCTCAGCAAGAACATTAAAGGTGGGTTAGCATTAGCTAAGTGCATTGACCTATTTTTTTTTGTTGTTTAAATACAATTTCATATCTACTGAAAATATAAGCTTAATTCTAAACCTTATTTGCTGGTAATTTTAATTCTCCATAGAGGACTGCACCTTGACACTTTTAAAGGAATTCTTCCGCTCGTCAAGTGTGATAAAGTGGTGTACAGCTTTCCTTTTCAAAAAATCTTAAAAATTGGTAATATTCTGAAGATCACAGTTACTATCTGGATGCTTTATGGAGATTAAACCAAAGTGCTATGGAAGTCCTTCTGTCAAGCTCTTATATATAAAGTTTTAAATATGTAATGAATCAATTGAGGCAGGAATCTTTTTTCAACAATAAATCAGTACTTTTAATATTTTTCATTCCTCCTGTTTAATTTTGAATCTTGTTTAGTGTTTACTGCCTGTACATTTTTGTTTGCATTATTATTCTTGTAGTGTGTCTCACGAATTTAGTTGAATGTTGTAATTTATTTTTTAATTTAAAAGAATCTCACATACTTCTTATATTAAAACGTAGTAAGTATCAACACAGCCTAATTGAAACTTATATTAATTCTGGGAGGCATTTCTAAAATGAGTTGTTGCTAATGTTGTTTTTAATTTTAATAGCCTCAAGTATTACAGCCTTCCAGCAGCCTTCCCAGACCCACAGACCACGCCCAGGGAAAACTAACAAAATGGCAGCATAGCGAGGACCACAGTGAGCACTCGGTCCAGGGCGCGCGTCCAGGGGCCGCACACCGGGATGACAGCTTTGCACAGGACTTGCAGCAAGAACGCAGCGGTGGCCTGGAAGGCCGACCTTTCTCCTCAAGCCCGCAGCTCACTGAGGAGGTAGCTAAGAGTGCGCCTTCGGAAGCAGGCTGGGACATGACCATGGATGCTCCAGAGCCTTATCATTTGGCAAATAATCCCATTAAAGACATGCAGGTGGTACCCACTTCTTCTCAAACACTCACCCAATCGAGTGCAGGAGACCAGGCCAAAAGAGTGGGAAGAAACCAGTCTTTATCGGAGGACTACACATCTCAGCCAAAATCCTTGCAGCTTCTAAAGCCATCCATCTTGAATTCTTTGGTACCTCCTTCAGTTTCTGAATCATCACCAAGTAGGACTCCCACCTGTAAGAACTCACCAGTAATTGCACCATGTAATGCAGCAAAAATTCAGCTAACATCTAGTCAAACAAATCTTGCAAATAATCTAAATCCACGAGCATCTAAGCTCCGCCCTCCTTCTGGCTCTTTCAAACAAAAACAAATAAGTAACCCCCGACCAGAGCCTCAAAACTTCCAGGCCAAGACAAGCATCCCAAGGCCATTGGCAAGAAGGAAAGAAATCATGCAGAATCCGAATGGCAATTTGAATTCTGGGGATTGTTTGTCATCTAATCAATATTCTCGTCTTCCTAAACCAAAGATACCCTAAGTACATAGCCATCACCTGCCAATATGTCTTTTTTTAAAAAAAAATCTGTTCTGTAATAACTTTACATGCAGTTTGCTGCCATGGTGGAGGTTCCATTAAAAGCTTGTGAATCTTAAAACATTAAAATGTGGACTCTTCTACTCATTTGGGCTCTTCCATTTTATATCCTGGTTGAAGCACATAGCAGTGAAGTGTATTTGTCTTAGGTCAACATGAGCGTTTGCTTTCCCATCAGAGGCCCACAGGGGCTCTCACCCCGTGACCACTGCTGGCCGCCAGGAAAGGCACAGCCCTTCACGGAGCTGGCGAGACATGCACTTGGCGCCCTCGTCCTCTTACGGTCTGTATTGATTGTGGTCAGAGCCTCCCTCTTTTTTCAATAGCCCTCTTGTGAACATGGTTCTTTTTTTTTTTTAAGTAAAGATTTGGTAATAGTGGGAGGCGGTAGGTAGTCTGTAAGCAGGGTTCTGGCCAGTGATTGGTATATTGAAAAGGTCTATGAGAAAGCTCTATGATGGACAAAGGAGACCTGGCCTTCAGTGGAAAGCTATGAGTTCTATCTTTCCTTGCTAGGATCAGCAAGCTGCTCTTAATATTAACTTACCAAGTACCCAGCTAAAATGTTTCATAGGATGTATAAACCAATTACATATCATTTTGTTTACACTTGCACACCATTGTGTTTGCTTTTGGTACTGGATAAATTTTGGGAAGCTTAAGACACATCTTGAAACCTATACACTAAAGGTGTATTCATTTGTAATGTGTTGGTGCTAGAGTTTTGCTGGTAATTCAGTTTTGGACCCTAGAGGCTTATGGATTCATGGTAGCTGTCTTAAAATCCCACAGCATATATTTTAAATTAATTCTTTATTGTAATATGTATATTTATTGACTTTCTGCTATTTGAAGTCCAGAATAATGGACTTGAAATGTTTGCACAAAATTTGGATGGGATATAAATACCCCATGCATAGGGATTTAGACTATTTTCTTTAGCAAAAAAAGCTAAACTATGTTGGCAATAATGATAAATGGCCATCTTGAGAAAGCTGGAGTACACAGCGCTTCTGCTGAGTTGTCAGGTCCCCTTAATGTTGGTGTGTATTTGAATGTCAGTTTCTTAAAAAGTAGGTTTGGGAAGAGAAATAGAATTAGAGAGTGGAAATTGTGTCTTATTAAAGGTATTAAAAGGTATTTCAGTGGTAATACGCTTAACTAATGTCCCAGGAAGATAGCTGGGAACACCAGGGGACAAGGAGTGCTAACTCATCAGGCTCTGGACACTCTTCAGAAGCTCCGTCAGGGTGCCCTGCTCTCCCAGATCATGGCATCCGTAGGTGGTCCTCCTGTTGTGGCTTTGGTTAGAGTTACTGTCTTTCAGAGAGATGGGCTTTCACAATGTAGATTTTTGTTGTCATCAGCTAACCAAAAATGTATCAATAGGGGTTCTGGCCAAAAAATTAGCCAGAACCCAAGTTTCTACAGATTCTTTTTTAAAATGTACATGGGTGACATTGTCGGCCCCTTTTTAGAGAAATAGCAGGTACTTCAGTGTAAACTTCAAAAAAGTTGATTGATTACTACCATGTTGAGGTAGTCTTCCCGTACCATTCCAGTGAATTGGCCCTTCACTGGATACAAACCATTCTTGGGTAGCAGGCGATGCCATACTTTCATTCGGCAGCACTTCTGTAGGAGAAACACAAAAGTTCAGAAACTTTTCACATTGTCCAGAAGGCGTTGGTATCAAGACACCGCAGCAAAGCTCTTTATGTTCGTAGAGACGAGCAGCGATGGCTGCAGCTGTGAGTGGGCACATGTGCTCCTTCATTTGGAAGTAGAAAGAAAACTGACCTCATGTATTATAAATGGGGTGTTACTACACTATAGAGAGGGGTCCCCAAAAATGTATACACCCTTTAACAGCTGGTGACTCACAGAGTTTTCACTCCTTTCAGGTTTAACTGATTTGAAATACAGTGCTGGGTGAACAAATAAAATTTATCCTAAAATGCCACTAGACTTTTTTTAATGAGAATTTATAAAAAAAGTTTGCAGTACAAAACCAACAACAGTTGACAAATTGAGGGCGCACAAACATCAAACAAAATTATTCTTGGTTTGCTTCCCGTTATCAGCAGTGCCTGGACCAAACCAGTCATCAGTTTGAAAATAGGCATTGACAAAAAAAAAAAAAAATTCATTCCTGTAGATTCTTCTAAATTGTGAAAGTGAACTGTATGTTAAATAAACACTGACTTTATAATAATTCAAAATGTATGTACACTTTGGGGGACATGCTGTATTCCCTACATAAAACATCCTGATGAGTCAGTAGGCCTTTGGCTGATTTAGGAGTTGATAGACATATCATTACAAACCATAGAGGGCGGGTTCTTTGGAAAAGACAATGATGCCGGGACACTGGAAGGCAGCAGGAGAAGAAGAGACCACGCAGAGGTGAGGGCTCTGTGACACAGGTCGTGGGCCTGAGTCTGTAGAGCTGAGCAGGTGCTAAGGATGGGCAGGTGCTCATCACTCATGCATCAGCCCTGGGCATTGGAGCCAACCTGCAGCACGGAGCACATACAGACTCTTGTGTAACAGTCATTAGTAGGCCTTTATCTTTAAGGGAAAAGTTTTAATTTTTTATATTATTTTTAACCCTCTAGTCTGAGGGAAATGTCTTTGTCTATTACATAAAAATATTGACTTTGCAGTTCTTTTATTGATATTTTTCTGCTCTTTTTTCTCCCTGATTAATATGCAGAAATATGAATGAACCCATCATTTCAAACTCTCTGTACCTCTGTTGAGCCTTAATTTTGGCAGAAGGCTCATCAATATACTTATGAAGCATAATACATTTAAGAAAAATCATTGAGGATGCTTGCACAAAACCAACAAAGTATTTGCCTGCAGTTTTCTTTAAAATGCAAGAATATTGTGTTAGGCTGCTCCTTAGTAAATGCTAAGTTGGAAATGAGGTGAGGCTATAGCTTGCCTGATTTGGCTTAATCTCTGTCTAATGCTTCTGTATATCAACTCTGTATGCCACTTAATGCACTTACTTCTACACACACAGTGTACTCGGCCTTCATTGAGTAGGAGTTGAGGTCACTTTTATCTCAGTCCCTGTGATTTCATAAAGATGGTTGCAGTGCATGAATTCGAAGTCCTAAGGAAGAAGTTTTCTGGGGATTGGCTAAGTCTCACATCTGTGAGAGAGAAAAATTACTAGAGTATGTGGAAGTGCATACATTGGGCTGCTAATGGGATGCACATACATTCTTTAAAGAAAGCCTGGCGTGAGGAGTTTATCCACCCAGGTGCAGAGGGTTGGTGCATTAAAGGACCACATCATTTAGATGTGAAAGTCATTTAGAGCGTTTCTAAAGACTGAGGCCCTCTAACATTTTTCTCTTGTAGTCTCGATTTAATTTGCGCAATATCTTCAGGCATATAGACTACTATTTTATATTTATATAGATATTATATATTAGGGAACCTACTAAATATTTTAACAAGTAAAAACCTGAATATGAAAGAAAATGTCAGATTTGCACTTTAAATGAGTTTAACTGCTTGGAGCTATGCCTGAAATATCGAAATGCCTCCTATTGGGTGTGACTTTTTTGTTGAAATAAATTTATCTCTAACGGTTGCTGTTAGAAGTACAGCTGTTCACAGAATTACACCTGCCATGTGCCACTTTTCCCACTAAAGCACTAACTTCTTTTGAGTGTTTCATTGACCGCTTAAGTATTTTACTCAATGCATCAAAGAGAACATGACCCTCCTGTGGCTGTCACTTCTAAGTCTTCCTGTGGCACAGATGGTGTTAGACACGGAGCACCTCCTGTTGGAGCAGTTGTCACCACGGTTTTCTGGTCCCCAGGGCATAGAGGATGGGATTGGAATCACTGAATGGGCTTGCGCTGAAGATCAGCAAGCCTGCAGCACATTTCTGTTCACTTAGACTTACACAGTGGTTTCCGTGTTTATGGATTAGTTGGGTGGTTATGTTTGCATGCCTATGCACACATTAAAATTAATTATAAGCTGTAATACAAATACCTGATGTTTTCCTTGGGGATGATGGCCTTGCTATTTTTCTTAATTTTGATGTTTGAATTATCTAATTTCTTTCCACACCTCCCTTCAGTGTTTTTGCTGCAGGAATTTGAAAGAATACATTTGAATATGATTATGATGGTGGGTGACAATCTACAACTATGCTATTAATTAAAGATACATCAGATGTTTTAACTTGAGAAAAAGCTATCCATTTTCTCCTTGGTAAAGCATTGCCATAACAAAAACACTGACCTAAAGAATTGAAAGTCTCTAAGTCATTACTAACTAAAAACAAAAACATACCAGTCTTTAATATCTGCAGTATTGTTTTTCCCATTGATGTTTTTAAAAACCAGTTCAAAGTAAATACTGTATATTGGAATTTGCTTGTAAAATGAATTATAAAACTAAATGTAAAGTCTCCTGAAAATGTTGGTATAGTAAATAAAAATAAAGTGCATAATTATAAAACTTTTCTTGTTACAACATTGACTTTCATAGTGTTACTTTTTCTTGGATATCGTTTTCCCACAGATTTATTAAATACTGTTCATTTGGTTGATTTTGTTTGTTTGTTTTCAAACTCTGTCACTTAACACACTTCCTTCTACACACACACCATACACCAGCCTTCATTGAGTAGGAGTTCAATAATAGTTTGTTGTGTTTTCACAGGTTCTGTAAATTAGAATGCTGCATAAAAGTGGAAAATTTTTTAATTGTTTTGAATGTGTACAACAAGCATGTCAAACTCAAAGGCTAACTCGGGCCAAATAAACAAGGTTTAAGTTTATGTGGGCCACAAAAAAACAAGCTTCAATTTTCATAGAAATGTAGGTTTATTTTGATAGAGACATGCTGAATACAAAGGGCTGAAATAAACGAGTAATCATTAACATAAAATAATAGAATATTTTAATAAAAGTTAATATTTTTCTTGAACATTAACTTACCAGACACTGAATAAATGCACAAATTAATAAACATAACGGAAATAAACCTACTTTTCTTGTTCTCCAAAAGCAAAATATTTCCTGTTGTGTACACCCAACAAGTCAGTACAAGACTAATGACGTGGCAATCAGCTGCTAAAATATTCGCTGCTAGTATTAGTGGAGAAAAATGGTCTGCCTGTGCACAAGGCATGTAAAGGAAATGAATGCAACACGATTATAGTCATCAGTCATTAGTGAATATTGTGGTTTGTTATTAATAATTATGTATAACAGGATATTGTAAAAATCAAGGTACAAAATTTTTATTAAAATGTTTGTTACATACTGTTATATTGGCTGGGCCGCAAAAATATTCTTTGTGGGCCGCATGCGACCAATGGGCCATGAGTTTGACATGCTTGGTGTATAAAATAGCTTGAGGCAAGCATAGTGTTTAGTGGAATTTTATATAGTGATTAGGGACAAAAGGAATAGGGAATTTATCATTTTATTTTCCAATTTAACTATATGTGATAATCCTGATACATTGGGATATAAGTTGATGCACTGGTATATCATGTTATTAATCCAAAATGGTTACATAAATGCTGGAAAAAATAATGAAAGAAATTTCATTAGTAATTAATTTTATACTGGCCCTCTCACGACAAAGGCTAACACAGGCCCAATAAACCTAAAACTATCCATTTTAAGGCCCTCTGAGTCATTAGGAAGTATTTTCTTAGACTAACTCAATTGTTTTTTTTCAGTCTGTCAACAAGTTCAGTTATTTCTCATTGTTGTTCATTCCACATTTTCCATTCTGAAAAAATTTTCCCCACTAGAAAGAAAGTAGGAGTGAATTCTGACTTTCTCTGTTCATTTGGCTTAAGTAACTTTATTGGGATGTCTGTGTATGTGCCAGAAACTGATCATTGTCTCACTAATTAGGAAGATATGGACAGGGACCCTGGAAGGCTGGTCAACAACCTTCATTGCTCTGAAAGGTCAGAGCTAGTATGTTCACTACTTAGTTGAAACATTGTTAGCCAAAGCAGCCTCCACCTCTGTTTGTCTCATGTAAATTTCTGTTATTGGAATTTCCTGCCTTAAAGGTTGTAGGTATATCCCATAATCTCAATAAAAGGGATAGCAAGGCCAGAGCAGGTGGTAGTCCTCCCACTAGAGGTGGGCTCCCGCCTGGCCCCCAATATTCCCATATTAATACTTTTCTAAGTCTCTTTTCATTTGTGTGCAGCCTTCTCCAGCACCCGAACCCTGAAACACATGGGACGTGAAAGGGGTTCCCACATGTATGTCAGTCACTGCCAGCTGCTGGGGATGGAAGTGAAGAGCACATGGTCCCTGCCTCAGGGAACTTAAGGACCAGAGCCCCAGGCAGTGTTTAGCTTCCTGCTGTCCAGTTCTGGGATATCCTCGCATTCCCGTTCATCACCTTGTGTTGTTACAGAAAACCGAAGAAGAACAAAGCAATACTTAGAGAGATGGAGTTACATTTATTACATGTGGGTCCAGAGGAAAATGTCTCTCAAATTCTGGGCCCCAACATGCAGGAACCTTCCCTATTTATATGTTTCCACCTTCTTTGTCTCCCAAATATGGGGTGTTCCTGGCCCCTTTTACAAGTTCTTAAAGAGCCTGTATGTGCCGGGACCTTGAGACCTCAACCAGAGGCCTGGCCTGGCGACAGCACTGATAACCTTGTCTGGGGAAGGTTTAATGGCCTCTCTGAAGTGGGAGTAGTCTTAGCAAGCAAGAATTTACAGAAGCCAAATAGCAGGGTTAATATTTCAAACAGCAGTATTTCTATCAGATGGATGCTTCATTCCCCACTGGTTTTATGTACATGAGTCAAATCATTGACTCTTAGTCATTGTACTTATATTTACTCCTGAGGACTATAATCTTAATTTTCTGCCTAATAAAGTTAGTGGGCCTGCTTATAAGATAAGGGACTGGAATGAAGGCCAGGAGTAATCTTTAGAGAGTCCGAAGAGTCCTAGACTCTCAATTTTTCCTGGGCTGTCTTAAGCCAGGTATGATGAAGCCACGTTGGGATTCCATTGACCTTCACTGCCGTGGAGATTATCCTTTTCAGGTAGGAGTCAGTCCTTGGGTGGCAAATTTCTTTACCCAAACAGAGTCACCAGGGTGGAAGGGATGAACCAGACCAGAAGTTGGTACAGGCAGAGCATCTCAGATGTGCTTTGGATTGCTTCCTGGGTAGCCTGTAAAGCCTGTAAGAACTTGAATAAAGACTGGTTATGGACTTCAGCTTTTCTAGATTGGGTAGGTCAGGATCTGGAAGAGTCACTAGAATCGGTAGAGGCCCCACTGGTTTTAGGGCAGCCTCCTGGGCAGCTTCATCTGTGGCCCAGTTCCCTCTTGCTTCTGTGGAGAACCCTTATCTTGTTGTAAATGCGTACCTGCTATCAGTATAAATTGTTACTGATTTTCTTTTGTTTACCAGAGAGCCTGAAACTGGGTGACTCAAGTGTTTGACATCCAGTTCTCTAGTGTGTTCTGGAGTAAAACCTCAACCTCATGTGGGGCAGTTAGGATTAGTTACTGCCCTAGGGTTAACTTATTTGTTCTTTTAATAAGCATACCTGTGGCTGCCACTGCCTGGAGGCAAAGGGGTCAAGTCTTTTGGACAAATAGGCTCCAGCCTTTTCTCGGGGCTGAGACTTTGGTGACTACCTCTTTGGCTATGCCCCTTGTCTCACATACGTAGAGGTGGAAAGACTTAGTTACATCTTGTAGAATTAATTGGCCCATCGTCCCTGCTCTGCTCATGTCTGTCTAACTGCCTAATATATTACCTCAAGGATCCTGGCTCTGAATTCTTTTAGGGAAAATGGACATTGAATTTCTTCTGTAGCTGCTTCATGCTGAGGAGGGACGGAGTTTTCTCTCAGAGCCAAGAGATCCTTGCTGTCTGTCACAGGGATGATGAGGCCTCATCCCAGAAGGAGGTGGGCTTGTAACCTGGCAGAGACAAACTGTAACAAATGGTCCGTGGAAGGGAAAGAGAACATTTCAGTTTTAATGACCTCTATTGAAATAGAATTTTTCTCCTTAAAATTATCTCTATGTTTATCAAAAGAGACAGAGCAAGACAAATTTATCTATTGTATTCAATTAGGCCTGATTGTTTGCATAAACACAACAAGAATGGTAACTGACTACCTTTGCCGGAATTTCATGATTGAATCTTAGCGTGCCCTGTAGGGCCAGGAAGCCAAGCCATCCAGCTGCCCGTCAGGCCTGCCTGTAGTATCTGCTGAGTTAGGTGAATCCCTCACCTGCAGTGACTCCACCTGGGCCCACCCTCTAGGTTCTAAGGCCCATCTCAGTAGCCCTCCTACTCGTCACAGCCTAGGGTGTGTGGGGTTCCGCAGGGATGCAGTCGTCCTTATTGCTCCCCTTCTACTCTGACCAACCGCCAGTGATGGTAGGGCATGGGCCAGACTCTCCAGCACCAGCCATTTTCAGAGCTCCCAAGCAGGATACCAGGCTTGTCCTTGGCACTCTTATTGGCTCCAAGTCTTCAGAGTTCAGGCAGGGCTCTTTAAAACATGACACTCCAGTCAAAGTTTCCAGTCAATGAAACCACTATTAGAAACCGGTCTTGAGAAGAATCCAAGATGGCAGTGTAGGTAAACACCTAAGCTGCTGCCTCGCGCAACAATTTCAAAAATTCAACTGGGAGACAAAACGTCTATCACCCAGAACCACAGGAAAGCTGGCTGAGTGGAAGTTCTACAACTAGAAGGAAAGAGAAAAGAGCATCGAGACGTGCACGAGCGCTGAAAAGCTGAGGTACGGAGGTGCGTGATCCGGGCTGGCGGCGGGTGTTGCTTTTTTCAACCCAAAGGGAGACAAGCCCCCGACTACTCTGAAATCCAGTTTCTGGGGAGACGCGGGGGACCCAAACTCCTACGGGGAGAAGCTGGACTGTCTGCCAGTGAGGGTGGCTTACTTGCAGAGCTGCGTGAAGGAATAATTGTTTACAGCACTGGGGCACGGGACTCCGGGACACCCTTGGGGACACAGAGCCGGCTAACTAGCAGCCATTGCTGTTTGCCACGCCCTAGCCTAGTGACACCCTGAGACCCCGCCCTGCACAACCTACAAACCCACCCAAGCTCCAAGCAGCAGCGTTAGCAGAAGAAAGCCCCGCCCTATCGCAGCTTAACCTAGCAAACTTGCAGCCTGGGTCAGACAGCTCCAAAACCTCCAAACCCCAAGCAAAGAGGAGAAAACTGTAGCTCTCACTGTAGCTCCTGCTGGATAGCCTCAGACAGTAGCTGACCTGCACCCCATTGGAGATCCAGAAGCCAGTGTACCTAGTGGTCAGAGTGAGACACCAGATTTCAACTCCTCACATCCATAAGTGACACATTCAAAGGCAGACTCAGTGAGCACCAAAGCCCCACTGAAACAAGTCCTGCACCATAAGTGTGTCTTCAGCACAGCAGTTCTTCCATTATAGACACAGTGAGTGCTCACAGCTAATTGGCCTGGAGGTCAATTCCTCCCAGTATACCAACAGCAATTAAGGCTTTAACTGCACCAAGTCTTTGCACTCAGCCCACAAAGGGGTGTACCAAGAGTGTCCACATCAGGTGATTGGGGAGGCTGAGCTACTGCCCCCTATAGGTCACCTACCACACAAAGCTACTCCATCAACACAGGGAAGCAGCCAAAATGGGGAGACAAAGAAACATGTCACGAATGAAAGAAATGGAGGAAAGCAAACTACTGGATGACATAGAGTTCAGAACCACATTTATAAGGTTACTCAAGAATCTTCTTAAAACCGCTGAGAAACTTGATGAGACCTTCAAGGAGCTTAATGAGAATGCCAAAAAAATGGAAAAGGATCAGTCAGAAATGAAGCATACACTGTCTGAAATAAAGAATATACAGAAACTCAACTGTAGATCAACGTACCCCAAGAATCAAACCAAAGATCTGAAATATGTGGAAACAAAAAACATCCAACCAGAAAAACAAAAAGAAAAAAGAATCCAAAAATATGAAGATAGTGTAAGGAGCCTCTGGGACAACTTTAAGCGAACCAACATCCGAATTTTTGGGGTGCCAGAAGAAGGGAGAGAGCAAAATATTGAAAACCTATTAGAAGAAATAATGACAGAAAACTTTCCCTGCCTGGTGAAAGAAATAGATGTACAAGTCCAGGAAGCGCACAGAACCCCATTCAAGAGGAATCCAAAGAGGACCACACCAAGACACATCATAATTAAAATGCCAAGGGCAAAAGACAAAGAGAGAATATTAAAAGCAGCAAGAGAAAAACAGTTAATTGCCTACAAGGGAGTACCCATACGACTGTCAGCTGATTTCTCAACAGAAACTATGCAGGCCAGAAGGGAGTGGCAAGAAATATTCAAAGTGATGAACAGCAAGAACCTACAGCCAAGATTACTCTACCCAGCAAAGCTATCATTCAGAGCTGAAGGTCAGATAAAGAGCTTCACAGACAAGAAAAAGCTAAAGGAGTTCATCACCACCAAACCAGGATTATATGAAATGCTGAAGGGTATTCTTTAAGGAGAGGAAGAAGAAGAAAAAGGTAAAGATAAAAATTATGAACAACAAAATGACATCAAATACATACCTACCAACAAGTGAATCTAAAAATCAAGTGAATAAAAAATCTGAAGAACAGAATGGACTGGTGAATATAATAGAATCAGGGACATAGAAAGGGAGTGAACTGACGATTCTCAGGGGAAGCAGGTGTGAGGGGTGCGGGAAGAGATTGGACAAAAATATTACTCCTATGGATGAAGACAGTGGCGGGGGTAAGGGTATGGGGTGGGGTGGGGAATCAGGTGGAGGGGAGCTATGGGGGAAAAAATAGAGGAACACCTGTAATAATCTGAACAATAAAGATTTATTAAAAAAATAAATAAATAAATTCATAAATAACAACAAAAAAAAAAAGAAACCGGTCTTATTGAACTTATGCAAAGAAATGTATTGCCATGATTTATTAAGCATTGCCAAATTTCAGAGGAATTAAATAAGGAGAAAAATATACTGGCCTGCTTTAAGATCTTCTGATTTTCCTTGTTAGTCCTTTCTATGGATTCTTCAGAGAAATATAACTGTCTTCAAATGACAAGGAGAAATTCAAAATGTGTCTATATTCAAGTAGACAATTATAGCTATCCTTGTAGTAGGGTTCCCCCTACTTAACGTGTCCTTAAATTTTCATATGGTCTCTGGGAGGGGTGACATGCCCTCTGAGAAAGGGATAAGAGAGCTTTATTGCTTTATAGGGTCTCATATGTCACAGGACCTCACGGGGTCTGTAATTCCTGTAACAAAGGGCTGGTACTCACCACTTCCCTCTGTTCCAAACAGGCCTTCCCCAGTTTCCTAAAGTTGAGGTTTGTACCACCCCTGACATGGGCATGGTCACATAGGCCTGCAAAACAGTAACACTGGCACTGTGGCCATCTAAGGTAGCCAAATCTTCTGCTACCACATATGACACATGGTAGGGCTATGCAAATATCTTAGGGAGGTGACTAAGGTCTATTCTTGACCTTCCCACACAAAGTAAAATTGTCCTTGTCTTTCTGGAGTCATGTCCATGAAGTTGCAGGTATCATCTAAGTCTATTATACAGTTTTCTGCAGGTCACTGTCAGGGTTGTGCATGGTGGCCAGTTCTTCTTTCTAGCCACAAACACAGCCTGTCTAATTTCCCTAAATTTTATTCTGGCATGGGAGAAAGTTGTTTTGCTGTAAACAGGCAGCTTAACCCCTACATATCTGGGCTTGGACATCTGCCTAGAAAGCCGTAATTTATAAGTTTAACACGTGGCCTTAAGACCTTCTAACCCAACAGGGTCTCTGCCATCCCTCAGTCAGACTCCTCCTCTCTTGGAGAATCTCAAAGTCCTGAAGGCTCCCCAGTCCAGGGAGAGTGCCTTTCCTTTGCTCTTTGAGTTTAAGCTGCCAGTCCAAAACAGCCAGAGTTGCAGTTAGAAGCAGCTTTGCATATTGCAAAACGCTTCTGTGGCAGTGGCTTGGGTATTAGGCCCCTTGTTTTCCCGCCAGTCCCCTTTGTGGCAGAGCAGCCACCAGGCCTCTCCCAAGGGAGTGCACTGGAAAGGGATCTCAGCCTCTCCTCTTCCAGCAGGAACAGGTACTGAACCTTTTCAGTACATTTGCAAACAGGGAGCTTTCACTAGCTCTCTCTGCTGCTTTTACAGATCCCGGGCCTGCTGCTCTATTCCTGGGGCTGCACGAAGGCCAGTAGCAGTCACTGGCTTCTAGTTTAACTGCTGCAGCCAGCAAGCCAAAGGCCTAAGTCTTGTATTGCTTGTTGTAAAATGCTCATTACTCACTGGGCAGCAGTGGAGCAGCTCTAGTGTCAGGTAAATGTCTGCTGTCCCCCATTTTTCTTGCTGCTGCGGCTTCTTCCAGGGCCACTGCAGGCAGCTCAGGCATCCAGGCCCCCCCCCCCCCCGACCTCCTTCTTTCATCTGGCTCTTGGGGGATGAGTCTGCCTAGCAACCAGTTTTAAATCACCAGGGCAGCTAGATTAATTATGCTTGCAGAAAACTTGTGACCTTAAATCTAGTGAAGTTCTGATAAGACACCTGGACCATACCCCTACGCCAGCAGAGCGGTCTGCAGCCAGTAAAATCAACAAAAACCTATCTCCCCTAGCTTCATAATTAACTGCCGACAACCCCCCTCCTCTGACCCATCCCCCAGTCCAGTTGCTTGTCTCTCTTCCCAATTGTGAGTCACAGGAAGACAATTCCTACAGAGGAGAGAAATAGAAACAGTGGGAGTTTCAGAGAAAACTACAGACTACCACTGTAGTAGTCCTCCCTTTCAAAGGCTGAGGTCCGACCTGTGGAGAAAAATGACTCTTAGTCAACCTGGAAAGATAGGGAGGAAGAAGATAAGGGTGTGTAGGGAGATTTCTTGCAAACTGAAAGCCTGGAAGGCCTCCTGAAAGAAAAGATCTTTAATCCAGTTACAGATGCTATTAGAATCGGGGGTCCATAGATAGTTAATAATAACTTCAGCCTTAGTTCCACCACAGGTGGCTCACGTTGGATTATGATGTCACAGGCAGGGACAGGGCCTGTAAATCTCTCCATCCTGTGGAGCTGTAAGCCCTGCCCCTTGAAGTCTCCGACCACCAAAAGAGATAAGAAAGCCATAAATAAAAGTTCTTTGTTCTTTGAAATGTCTCAAATTTATACCTTTAAATTAACCCTAGGACTTTAAAAATTCAATTTAATACAGCAAATTCACAAATCAGAGCAAACTGAAACCCTTACTTATATAAAATTATAGAGAAGTTTTTATTAGCTAAATGGGCTGATTCCCTCCCACTGTGATAGAGAACAAACATCTCTGAGAAAAATAACTCAGCAGTGCTGCTTAAGACATTTGCAAACCATCACAGGTTCAGAGTTGAATAAATAAAACATTTTAGCCCGATGAATCAACAGAAATGCAAAATCAATCAAAGTAGCTTTTGCTTCACACAGACCAGTTAATGAGCAGATAATTATGCCAAGACAGACAAACATCCATACTCACACTCTCTCAGTAGACTAGCCCAAACTGGAGCTGAGCAGATAAACGAAACAGTGCCCAACCCCCCAGATGGGTATGGGGCACTCCCAGCACCCACGCCCCAGAACAGAATTCTCAACCAACGTCTTGGTGAGAACCTACCGGAGGAGTTAAGACTGTGTCCATTCCCCCTTCTCGGTAGCAAATTGGCTAGTCCCACACAAACAAACAGCAGAGTGAACTCATAATTCCTTCACTCACCTCAAGAGTCCCACATTTATATACTAGCTAGTCCCAGTTTTTTTACTTCTACCAGATATTTACCCAGAGTTTCAATAGCCACCTGATTCCTGACTCCTGATTAATTTGCCTGAGGAAGCCGTATGGCTTTCAGGGAGGTGATCAAGCTCCCCCTTCCACTCACTTGGAGTGGGCTGAATGGACGGGGCCCCTGTCAACAGGTCCAGAAGTGTCCGTCCACTCTCTCCAGATGCTGGCCAGGTCCTGGGCTGAGGTCCGGGAGTGCCCAGAGACCCCCGGTTCAATTCTGCTAAATCAGTAGAGCGGCACCTCCCGGAGGCCTATCCGGCTCCCCGTGGCCCCAAACCTGACCCATTCACCGGAGGCCAAAAAAACCAAGCACAGTTGTTCCCAGTCAGGGAACCAATAATGTTACAGAAAACTGAAGAAGAACAAAGCAATACTTAGAGAGATGGAGTTACATTTATTACGTGTGGGTCCAGAGGAAAATGTCTCTCAAATTCTGGGCCCCAACATGCAGGAACCTTCCCTATTTATATGTTTCCACCTTCTTTGTCTCCCAAATATGGGGTGTTCCTGGCCCCTTTTACAAGTTCTTAAAGAGCCTGTATGTGCCGGGACCTTGAGACCTCAACCAGAGGCCTGGCCTGGCGACAGCACTGATAACCTTGTCTGGGGAAGGTTTAATGGCCTCTCTGAAGTGGGAGTAGTCTTAGCAAGCAAGAATTTACAGAAGCCAAATAGCAGGGTTAATATTTCAAACAGCAGTATTTCTATAAGATGGATGCTTCAGTGTGAACATAACACTTGTGCCTTATTTCATTCTGGACTTTACTTCCCTGCATTGTTCACATCTTTACTTCTGTGTTGTTAATTCTTGTTCACATACCTTCATTTTCCTTTGAAAACCTGGTCTTTTATTACAATCTGATTTATTCAAGAACTCCTTACTGGATATTCTTCCTTTGCCTTTTCTTCCTTAGGTGATTAGCTGGGATTTAATTTTTGAGGTTTCTCAACTATCTTAAGCTACCTTCCCAGTTAAGCCTCACATAAGATCTCACTTTCTGAAATCCACCTTTAACATTCAATTTGTGTCATCTTTCTTCCCCTCCATTCCATTCTCATATAAAAGATAAAGTTCATATTTGATTCCCTGCCATTTTTTGCGATGTGGTCTCTGAGGAGAAATATAAGTCATCTAGAACAGCCTCATACTCATTCATGAATTTCCCCCAGACAACTCTCAAAGCACATCCATACCTGAGAAGCCAGAGACAGCCACGGGCATTTCTCTAATTTTTAGCCACAAAATTCTGGTATTGCCATTCTCCAGATTCCTAACGGACCTGTTACTTAATCCACATTTAATGCATTCCCACACCCATCTGAGTATGAATAATGCATCTTTGGTTCTATTTCAGGTGATTAAGTTTTCTGTGAAGTACAGCTCAGATGTTAACGTGATAGAGTGAATAGTAACTGCCTTTCCATTGTTCCTCGCAGGACACATTGTTGAAATGTGTGCCTGCTGTGTGCCCAGCCCCAGGTTTGATCTCACAGGAATGAATGAGCCAGAGCTGCTGCCACAGGAGCCATCAGGCTCCCGGCAGGACAGAAGTTCCCAAACGAGGACCTGTGAGGATGAAGCACACAGTAAGAGATGTTTGTGATCACAGGTGCTTCTAAAACGCATATTCTTGGTAAATATGTATTTGTGTTAGAGTAAAATAATACAGCCAGATAAAAAATGGTCATTATCATGTAATCTTTTATCTTTTTTATTGATTTCAGGGAGGAAGGGAGAGAAATAGAGACAGCAATGATGAGGATCCAGCCCACAACCTGGGCATGTTCCCTGACCAGGAGTCAAACTGTGGTCTCATAGGTTGATGCTCAACCACTGAGCCACACCAGCAAGGCTTATTTTTTATTTTCAATTACAGGTGACATACATATATATTAGTCTCATGTGTACACCCAGTGATCAGGTATTACATAACTTACTAAGTGATCATCCTGATGCATCTCGCACCCACCTGGCACCATACATAGTTATTAGAATGTTATTGACTATATTCCCTAAGCTATTTTGTAACTACCAATTTGTACTTCTTAATCCCTTCACCTTTTTCACCCACCCCACCCACTGCCCACCCCTCTGGCAACCATGAAAACATTCTCTGTATCTATGAGTCTGTTTCTATTCTGCTTACTTGTTTATTTTATTTTTTAGATTAAATTGTTGATAGATATGTATTTATTGCCATTTTATTGTTCATATTTTTTATCTTTTTTCTTTGTCTCTTTAAAGAAGACCCTTTAGCATTTCATACAATGCTGGTTTGGTGATGTGAACTCCTTTAGCTTTTTCTTGTCTGTGAAGCTCTTTATCTGACCTTCAATTCTAAATGAGAGCTTTGCTAGGTAGAGTAATCTTGGTTGTAGGTCCTTGCTTTTCATCACTTTAAATATTTCTTGCCAAACCCTTCTGGCCTGAATAGTTTCTGTTGAGGAATCAGCTGATAGTCTTATGGACACTCCCTTGTAGGTAACTAACTGCTTCTAAGATACTTTGCTTTTTAACTTCTGTCATTTTAATTATGATGTGTCTTGGTATGAGCCTCTTTGTCTTCACCTTGTTGGGGTCTCTGTGCTTCCTGGACTTGTATGTCTATTTCTTTTTCCAGGTTAGGGAACTTTCCTGTCATTTTTTCCAATAGATTTTCAATATCTAGCTCTCTTCTCCTCTTGGCACCCTGTGATGGGGATGTTGGTGCACTTGAAGTTGTCCCAGAGGCTCCTTACACTCATTATTTTGGACTTTTTTTTTTCTATTCATATTGGGTGTTTTCTCTTTCAAAATCTTCCAAATCTCTGATTTGATCCTCTGCTTCATCTATTGAATTGTTGATTCTATTGATGGATGGAGGGATGAAGAGGTGGAGGGGTGGAGGGATTGGAGGAGAATAGGCATGGAGGGGAAAATGGATGGAGGGATGGAGGGATAAAGGAATGAAGGGAAGGAGAAAAGGGGGAGTGGAGGGATAGAAGAGTGAAGGGATGGAGGGAAGAGGGGTAGAGGGATGGAGGGAAGGAGAGGAGGAGGGATGGAAAGGAGGAGGGATAGAAGGGTGGAGATGTTACATCCTTATTCCTGTCTCATCACAACTGAACATTGCTGGGAACAAATCCCTCGGCCTCCATGTATTGACGTTCTGTCACAAAACCATCAGCAGCTACTGGGTTAGAGCTGGCAGCCTCCCCATGGCTCACTACACCGTGAGTACCACTTCTCCGAAATCTCTCCACCCACCCACAGCCTTAAAGAATCACGTGCAGCACTGGTTCCAGGGTGTCTTTCAGGAGGCCAGTATGAGCATCTTTGCTTTTTCACTTGTCATTGCCTCCAAAATGCTAATGCCTGCCAACTGCTTTTCCAAATCAACAATTTATCCAAATCTACACGTTTTCTACCTCTTCAGTTGCCTGTGGTCATTGTTTCATGAGCACATTCACACCCTTACCGACATCAGCAGTCTTGCCGGCCTCTTTATGTTTTAAAGTTGTGCTAATATCCGATTTCACCATCCATACTCTCTAGTCAGATCAGACATATAAACACTTCTATCATATTTTGCAATTATTTCTTTCTAATGCTCTATCATTGTTCTCACACCTTTCCTTTTTACTTTGCTGTTATCACTAACTTTCTTAGGATTCATGGTGACTTCCTGTATGTGTTTAATAATAATAAGCAGCAACAAATGCAAAAATAAAACAACCCACAAAAGTATTCACAGCACAATTTCCTGAGATGTTAACCATGTGAACTAACTCACACTCGCGCATTCTCTTCTTCATTTGTCACCTGAGAGACGTGGGACTGATCATACAGGGATTAGCATGAAGGGTTATCGGGTCGAAAACCGAACTTTTGTTTGACAATTAAGACACTTTTCCATGAACAACTAGAGAACCAAATGGTTCAAGATGGGATAAGTTTGAGAACCGGGGTTTGACTGTAAAGACAAGTTTACGAACTTTCCAATGTGGATGTGTTTTGTTTTTTTTCCTTTTCCTTGTCTGGTTGCACAACCCTGTTGAGGCTGATGTTGCTAATGCTGGGACATACTTGAGAGACTCCTTATGGCTGCAGACTCCTGCTGTGGCCTCAGTGGCCCAGGATAGCAGTAGGGAGTCCTTACAGCCACCGCCAGGGGCAGGTAGGACACACCAGGCTCACTTTGTCAGCAGCTGTCACACAGGCCAAGTAACCAGAAGCACAAAGAGGCAAAGGGCCTTCTGACGCCCTAGTTCCGACAACCCTGCTGAAGACGTTACATTCTTACTCCCATCTCATTCTTCCAAACACATCACAGTGTGCCTGCTGCCTGGGCCCCAGACAGTGGCCTAAACTTACACATGCATACCCTGCCCATTTCTGAAAGACTTCAGTTTCTTAAAATTTCAGGAGACAGAAACCCCACAAAATCCCCAAAGTATTAAAATAAGAATGAAAGGAAACACCTAGGTGATGGTGGAGGTAGAAGTGAGGTGATGCCTTTTAACTGAGAGCAGACTTGACTCGGGTTCCTGGCAGCCAGGCAGAGGGGAACGTAAGCGTCCCATTGCTCTCACAGACCACCTCCTCACAGAAGTCCTCCTGGTCGTGGGCTTATCCGTAATCAGCAGCGGCAGTGGGAAACGCTGAGATGCTTCCTATGGACACGCATTTCCTTGGGAAGGAGCCTGCGGCCCAGGGGCGCAGTGTGCCTATGTGTGAACACTCGCCTCCTGGCCTTGGTGCTCCCTGCAGGAGAGGGAGGCCTGGCCAGGCCTCAGCAAGGCTACCACTGTCTCTCAGGCCCAGGCTCCCTGGGGCCCAGGACTTTGGGCTCAGTTATGTTTCAAAAGCATCACTGAGGACCCGACCCCTGCTTTGGGCTTTGGCGAGTGGCAGCGATGGCGCTCAGCTGTGCTGTGGGCTCCCAGGAGTCACTCCAGACCTGCAGGGGCCGAGCACCTGAAGTGTGACCAGTACTGTGATATCCTGTGAGTGCAACATCCTCCACAAAGGCAAAGTATCTTGTTAATTTTATACACATTACATTTGAAATAAATTATTTCATATTGCGTGAAACAAATCTTAAAGTTAATTTCACTTACTTCTTTTGCAATGTTTAAGTGTGTCTTCTAAACCCCACAGTTCCCTGCGTGGCTGGCCCTCTGCTACTCTGAGCTCCGGCCCAGACAGTCACCCTCCTCCCGGCTCCCCCAGGGCAGCGGCTGGCCCACACGGTGATGCCAGGGCCCCTGGGAACCTGTGCCTCCTTGTCCCCCAACACGTGGCTCCACAGGGACTTTCACCCCGATGGGAACCACAGGTAAGTGGAGTTAGGGTTGGCGATTTGGCTAAACTGGTCAGTGGTTCCGAATTGGTTTCCTGTGCGTGTGACTTTGGGAGGAGAGGGGAGGAAGCATGTTTGTTTTTCTGGGACCCCGAGTGTTTTTCTGGGACCCCCGACCCTATGGGTCTCTCTATGCAAGCCTATTCCCAGGTGGGCGCGCTTAGTCCTCCATGGGGCTGGGTCTGGGCACCAGGCTCTGATTTGCTGTTGCAAAGTTATAGCTTTCAGAGGCGGTCTCATCAAATTTCCTTTGGATTTTGAAAAGGCTGGAGGCAGGGAATTTAGAGCATAAGGTTTTTGTAAATTATCAAAATTCCAAGCACACACAGTGCACTCATTTTCAACTATGAAGGAACCACAGGTCCCCAGCCACTCAGGTGAGCGCATCATCGCTGTCATTCCGGTTTCCCAACATCAGGAGTTAGAATATTAAGAGTCAACTTCCTGGGAGTCCTCGTGGCCTTTTTCTGATGCACCAGGACATCAACCACGAGGAACTCAGTCACAGCCCATGGCTGTCAAGACCCCGCGCCTGCTGGGCGCGGCCACAGGAGGGCAGAGACAGAGTGCGGCTCCTCCTGCTCCCAGGCTCTTCCCTGGCATCTCGGTCCCCCGCCCGCACTGGGGAGGAGGCAGGCCCGGCGCCGCCCTAATCTCCACCGCACGTGCCTCCCACCTGGGCCTTAACTCCCCCAGCGACCCGGCCAGGCAGGCGCAGGCCCCGCCTTGAACATAACATGGCGCCGCCTCACAGGGGCAGGGCGGCGGGGTGAGGGCCGGGTGCAGGCTTGTTCCCGGTTCAAAGGGAACGTCAGGCCCGGGACTCGGGTCGGTTGGGAAACTGCAGCCCGTGGAGGACACGCTCCCCAGCCCCAGGCTCCCGGGCGCGCACCGAGGGCAGGGCTGCGGGGGCTGCAGAGGCCGCAGCGCTGTCCTGGAAAGGAGAAGGAGAGGCACTAACCTGCCACGGGGCTGGATGCTGGGAACAGTGCTGGAGGTTTGCAGTCAGGTTCCCGGGACCCAGAGCAGAGGCTGGGTCCTCTTCTGTCTGCGCCCCGCTCCAGGTCCCGCTTCCCAGGCCTCTGGTGCTGTGTCGCAGATGCCAGGCCCGGGCTTGACTTTGCTTTCAGCCCCTGAGCTGCTGCTCTGATGGAAGGGTGGCTTCTTCCCTCCTAAAGCCCCCAGCACCCCAGGGAGGCGGACCATCTGGGGTCCCTTGAGGGTGGGGGAGCAGGTGGGCAGAGCCCGCGGTGGGGCCACTTATAGCCGCTGCCCCCGGTGCCAGGCCTTTCACCCCACGCTGGCGCCGTGAGGCCCTGATGGAGCAGCTCCGCTGTCTAGGCTCCACCATGAGGAATTCCCATTGTTCGGGCTGATTTCCTCTCTGCTTCATCTTCCGCCCCCATCTGCCAGCTCTGCAGTGCCAGCTCTGCAGCTCCGCCCTCTGGGAGGGACCCCTTGGGCATAGATCCTCAGACCTCGCGCCCTGCGCAGAGGGGCACTAACACCTGTGCGGCTGCTCCTCTGTCAGGCACCTCACTCCCGCCCCACGTTTCTCCAATGCGAGCATCTGCATTTTCCCCTGGGGGATGTGGATGAGCAGATTTCTTTTTTTAAAGGATGTTTTCATTGATTTTTAGAGAGAAGAGACAGTGAGAAATCTTTGATCAGCTACCTCCTGCACCTCAGAGCCTACAACCTGGGCATGTGCCCTGACCGGGAATCGAACCGTGACCTCCTGGTCATGGGATCAGCTAGGCCACTGAGCCACACAGGCTGGGCAGTCAAGTTATTTTTTACAACAAAGTTCTCCTTGGCTCACAGCCCCCATATCTGCCCGGAGCGACATTTGACAACCCAAGGTGAGCTGCTGACTGAATTTAGATGCAGTCACTTTTGCGGGTGCCTCTGCTGCTTGGCTGGGCATGCTCTTCCCCTTCCTTTGTCTTTGGATGGGGGTGACTTTAGTGGGGGGGGGGGGACTGGGATGGGTGGCATCGGTCTCCAGGCACCTCCTGTCTCTTCCCCCCACCACCCCAGCCTCATCTGAGGGGTCACTGGCCCAGCCAGGATCCAGGATCAGGAAGCCTGTGCCCCAGCTCCCCCTGTCCCCGCATTGTCTCTGCTTTTCCTCTTCCACTCCCTCTCCTGCTCCCAGTGCCTGGGCAGGCTCACCCGAGGGCGCTGCACGGGCCTAGGAAGGAGGCCTCCTCGCTGTTGGATGTAAGAACACACACTGTAAGGAGCCGCCTCTCCCCGAACAAGCCTAGCTGGCATGGTGCCCAGGCCTGAGATTAGCAGCTGGGCACCCTGCACTGTGCAGCCCCGCCATGCAGCCCCACAGGCTCCGCAGCCAGGGAAGCAAGCACTGAGCTGCCCACTGTCACTTGCTGAGCGCAGGCCATCCAGACCCAAACTCACCAGCTCCCAGCCCAGGCTCTCCCCACCCCTGACCCCGGGGGAGGCCTCGGGCTCCAGCAGTGATGGGCGGGTCAGTAGGAGGCCGCGTGCCTAGGGCAGTCAGGGCAGCTCCCAGTGCCTGCCTTCTGGGCCAAAGTCCTGGTGCCCCGGCTCTGGCTCTGGCTGACAGGACTGTGAGACAGAGCAGAGTGGGGTTGAAGAGGGGCCCGAGCACCCGCTTCCTGCCCTTCAGAGTCCTGTGTGCTGGAAGGGGATTCCTGTGTCCTGCGAGTGATGGGGAAAATGAGACATTTTTTTTTGGTGCGGGGGGGGGCTAGCAATCTGAATGTGTGCCAGTAACCTAATGCACATTCTTGTTAGCCTACAGTCTAGTCACTGTCCCTTCTTTAATTATCTGGTCCTGCAAGACCTGTTTACCTAAGTACTACTCCCATTTTAGAGAGGCCATAAACCATGAACAATACAAACCCCCAGACAGGGTTATCAGTGCTGGTTCCAGGCTTGGCGCCCGCGAAAGGTCGGAAGTCCCATCCCATATTTGGGGGACAAAGAAACCAAAGGGTATAAAGGGAAAGCTTCCTCCATATTGGCTTGTTCAGGATTTGGAGAGAAACAGCCTCCCCTGAGTCCTGTACTAGTCCATGAGAAACACCTGAAAATAATGGTTTTTTCCTGGAGTCCTGCATATTTTTTGGTCGCCCGGTAAATTCTGTAACTGGAGGAGGTGCCTCCTGCTACTGGGAGGGGGTCCCGCGTGCTGCTGGGAGAGGTCCCTCGTGCTGGGAGGGGTGTAGACTGGTGGCCGCCCCACTCCTTCCAGCTCTGGAACCTCGCAGAGTGGGCGGCTTGCAGGCAGCACATCCATCTCACAGGGCCGGGCAGTCTGAGGGCAGGCCCAGGGCAGGGTCTGGAGAGCCTGTGCCCTCACTGAAAGCCGCTTCCCCTGTGACCTCACGGGCAGAAGGGGTGAGGGAGCTTGAGGTCTCCCTTTTTAAGGGCAGTGACCTGCTCACAGGAGCGCCCACCGGCCTCCAGATTCATCCCATGGAGGTCAGGATTTCAACACAACTTTGAGGACACAGACTTCACCATGACAGCCGGCACCACCCTGCCCGAGGCCTCTCCCTCCAGCTGGAGGTCCGTCCCTGGGCTGAGGTGGCAGCCTCAGCAAGTCTGCGGGCAGCTTGGACTCAACAGGCCCAGGCAAACCCAGCTTCTTCCACACTGAGACCGGCCCAGGTCCCCACTGAGAGCGTCTCCATGTGCCTCCCCAGGGCAGGTCTGCTCTGCCCCCCACACCAAGGCCCAGACACTCCCCACACTCCCCAGCCGGGCAGCCAGAGCCTGGAGTGTGGGCCTGTCTCCCACCCCTAGCAGGGAGCCGTGTGCTGCCCGCCCGTCCTGCAGGGCCCGCGTGAGGAGGCTGGCACCTGGCGAAGGCTCGCGTTCTGCACGGTCGGCAATTAGCAGCCTGTGTTCTTGTGAAGGCTCCTGGTTGCCAGCTGCAGGCTCACGGATCTCAGGATCTTGCCCATAAAGACCCTGGGCAGGTGCCCAGGGGAACTGAAGCGCTGGGCCCGATCCCTCACCAGCCTGGCAGGGCCTTGCGGACAGAGGCACTCCCCGGCCGTGAGGTGGATGCCGGCAGGTGGCGTCAGCAGAGACCAGACCCCCATACCGGGCCCTTCATCCCGGGCCACAGGGAACAGGCCTGAGCCCTCCATGCTGCCTGCTGAGCCCACGGCTGCGCTCCTCGGGGTCATGGTCAAGCAGGGACAGGGCTGACTGTCATGCACTGAGGGTCTGTGTGGGCTGCCCAGCCACCCAGCAAAGCCGACCCGTGTCCCTTTGGGGGTCAGGCCTGACTGAGCTGCAGCTGAGTTCTGACAATCGTGGGTGCAGACCATGCGGATGCGTCTCTGCTGCGTGGAGTGCGGTCCGGGCCAGCGTCGCCCTGGACAGCGTCGCCCTGGACGGAATTCCTCAAACTCCAGGCGGAGCGCAGATGATGCTGGACATTATCATTGGTCGCCCGCAGCCCTGCCGCCTTCCACCCACGGATGGCTGGCCACCAGTGCATGCACTCAACCCTACTTCCTTTGTGGGTGCCGGGCCATGTCTTGTCTCCATTCTGAAGCCACAGCAGGTGCTGCTGTGTTAGATCCGGGCGTCCAAGCTTGCAGACTTCCTGTCCCGCGATTAAGTGCCTCCTGCTCTGAAGACCCTGCGGTTATACACCAGGTAAGTGGCTTCTATGGCAGAGCCATAGGCACTGTGGGTGCGGCCGGGGGCCCAGAACAGGTGCTCACAGGCACAGCCAGGAGAAGCCATTCCACAGCAGTGCTGGGCCTGGGGGCTGGGCACACCCAAGGAGGTTCCCCTGGGAGCACCTCAGGATCAGGATGGGAGGAAAGGCCTGCATGAGATCTGCCCTGCGGTTGGATGGGTAAGTGGCCCCCGACCCACTGCATGTGAGGTCTTAGCAGCTGGCCTTGGCCATCACTGCGGCCTCCCCTGCCTCCCTCACTGCCTCCCGGACACGGTGGGTGATGGGACTCTCTGGACAGCTCTGGACACCTCCCCCCACAGGTCTTTCCTGGCCAGAGCTTTGTGCAAAGACAAAGAGTTCCAGGGGTTGTCGGAAAACGTGCCTTTGGGCGGGGCCGGTAAGATTAATAGCATCTGATGTCCAGGCTTTTTTTCTGAGATGCTGCTTCTGAAGCTCGAGAGCAGGAGCAGCTTTGCAGTAGCTGGTTTGATTAAAAACTGAGACGAGATGAGAGGCATGTGATAGAGGCATGTGATGAGAGGCATGTGATAGAGTCATGTGATGAGAGGCATGTGATAGAGGCATGTGGTGAGAGGCATTGATAGAGGCATGTGATAGAGGCATGTGGTGAGAGGCATGTGGTGAGAGGCATGTGATAGAGGCATTGATAGAGGCATGTGATAGAGGCATGTGGTGAGAAGCATGTGGTGAGAGGCATGTGATAGAGGCATGTGACAGAGGCATGTGGTGAGAGGCATGTGGTGAGAGGCATGTGATAGAGGCATATGACAGAGGCATGTGGTGAGAGGCATGTGGTGACTCACTTCTCACTAATGACTTGGTCATCATAAGAGAACAAGTTAGGCATGTGATGAGAGGTATGTGATAGAGACATGTGATGAAAGGCAGCTGCTGGGACTTGGCACCGGGGTCTTTGTCAGACTCGCCAGGTGGGCACACAACCTGACCAACCCCCAGTGGGACTCACTTCTCACTCATGACTTGGTCATCGTAAGAGAACAAGTTAGTGTTGTTTAAGCTCCAAGCTTGTGGTAATTTGTTATGGCAGCAACAGAAAACTAACAGTGTAAGAAAAAGATAAATAACGCAATAGACAAAAAGGTCAAGAATATGAACAGACAATTCACAGAATTTGCCATTTAACATTTGAAGAGATGCTTAATCTTTCTAATGAAGCAGATTAATGCAAATGAAAACAATGAGACAGCATTTTCACTCATTATATAGGCCAATGATAAAGCTATTGATAATACACCCTGATAGTGAAAAATAAGCAACTTTAAGTACTGCTGGTGTGAGTATGAATTGTTATAACTTTTGGGAAAGTAATATGATATTTAATAATATTTATATTTAATAATATAAATATTATTAAATATCATAAATAACACACAAATCCTTTCACTTCGTAAGCCAGTTTTGGCTATTGTTCTTACAGAAATAATAAGCCCCCCCCCCCCCTTTGTAAATGTGGCATCAAAAAAACTAGAACCAACTGAGGTTTCATGCTGGGAAAGGGTTACACAAATTTTGATAAATCCATAATACAAAACATTGTGCACAAGGTGAAATTAACCAGCTGCCCATGCAGAGGCCCGCCAAGTGGTACGCTATGGACCACAACCTGAAAAGCAGGCTGCATGAGAGTTCCCGAAGGTTCCATTTATGAATCTGTTGAGATTAAAAATAACACAATGAAGCATAAAATAATCTTTGCACATACATGTTTATATACATTTTTGTTTGTGAAGAAAAAGACGTGGAAAAAAACACACCAAGCAATTAACGTTGTTTATCTCCAAGTAGGACACTGGGGGAGAAGGGGCAAGTGGAGAGAAAATTAACTTTTTCTTTATACAACCCTATTGTTCAACTTTTTATAATGGACACACAAACTTTTATGAAAGTAAACATTTCAATGCCACCTTAGGAAAAGGAAGAACCCCAGCTTTATATGAACCTTTGACCTTCTGGCAGGTGCTGGTGCGTAGCCCCACAGGCGCTGCGTGTCCTGAGGGCCACACACCCTCATGTCCTTGAGAATTTTGTAACATTTTGTTCCTCTTTTATAAAAATGAAGGGAATATGGGGGAAAATGAAAGGGCAGATAAGACATATAGGTTTCATAAATTTAAGACAATGGAATCTGTTAGGGTCACCGAAGGAGGAATGCATGAGGCCAAAAGGGGTGAAAAATTATGAATTTATTAGGTCATCTGGATACCAGATGGGCTGAGCCCCAAAATGGTGCCAGCCCCCAAAGACGGGGAGTCAGAGGTTTTTAAAGGACTCTGGCAGGCTTTTTCTGGGTGGAGAATTCTCTGTGCAGGTCCGGATCCTGGGAAACTCTGGAGGAGAGAGAGAATGGTCTTAGCAAGTGGAATGTGGTCTTAGCAAATGGAATGTCCGTTGTGAAGTGGCCTAAAGGTCAGTTCCCAGGGGAGGGGTATGGATTCAATTATTTGATTAGACCAAACAGTCCAGCCTTTTTGTTTTATGGAATAGGGATGAAGGTCATATTTTCTGTATTCAATTCCTGCTGAGGGGGGATGTTGAGATCACAGGGTGATGGACTTTGATGGTAGTTGGCTGGATGAGGGGTGGCAGCAGCATGATTTCCCCAAGCGACCGGTTGGTGAAGACTCAAAAGAATCCTGTTGAGTGACTTGGGAGGTAAAAACTGGTCCTGAGGCTGCCACAGCGTCACTTGTCTGGTTTTGCTGCTTTTCTGGGCCTGGAGCTGAAATACACCTGAGACCTAGATGTTATTTTTTAGGGGGGAAAAAGTAGGGGTCTCAGTTGACTTACTGGTGATATGAAAGGGGAGAATAGGTTACCCTGGAGGTAAGGTTCTTGCTTTCCCAGTTTTGCCCCTTGCTGAGCATCCACATGTTTCTTATAGGTCCTGAGACAGGGTTTCAAAATAGGTACAGTAGTGGTTAAGCTCCCTATGGCAGTTCCCACCCCTGCTGTGATGCCCAGGGTATAACAGGAGGAGAGGGATTATCTGGACTCCACTTTTGTGTCAGATATGATGGGATATGGGGACTGGTAAAGACTGATTATTGGGGCCTGCATCTACATTGTGTGAGAGAGAGATGAGAGTACAGTTTCCTGTCCAGCTGATCGGGAGGAAGATGTATGTGTTTTCCCCACAGAGGAAGAAAAATCCCTGATCATGGAGACAAGCTGAAAGGCGTAAGGAGAAGAGGTGGACTAAAGGGTATGAGATTCCTTTTCCTAGTTCTGCAGTCCAAGCTGAGAGGGTTGTCACCATGGTACTACTGATAAGGGGTGTCAAATGGGTGATTGAGATTGTATTACAGTGAAAGTAGGAGAGAATGCTAGAATGGGCTGTTATCCAAGGGAAAAGTGAAAGGGAAGGAAAGGATCAGTTGAAGCCTGGGGCCTGGATGGTTGGATAAGAAGTAAAACAGACCAGCTGTAGGAAATAACCACTGGCTTCCGGGGAGACCTGGTAGTCAACCAATGGCCATTGGGTAGATCTAGATTCACTGTGGTGTTGCCAGCTGATGATGGGAGATGGCCTTTTGTTATATTGCCTGTGACCTTGTAAAGCATAAAGGGGCTTGGGCAATTAGTGGGTTGTGTAGAGTGTTAGGACCTGTGACGGGGGGGAGGAAGGAACTACCTTAGTAGGAGATAGAATGTAAGAACCGAAATGATGGGAGGCTTGGTTTGCCTGGGCTGCATGATAATTACCTAGAAGGGTGTCTGCCTTTTTGAGAAATATAGTTCCCTTTCCCTTCTTATAAGCTAAAGCGGTTTTTGCCTGATTCCATCTCTTGATTGATATAGGGATGGTGGTATACACTGAAGAAGAGCGGGAAAGGCAGAGCCAGTAGTCCCTGGCAAAGGTTGAATTGGTCTGGTTTAGGAAGTAATGGGTGAGGGTGTTTGTCAAGATGAGTGGAGGTGAGCAAGTTCCTAATGGGTGTAGGAGAGGAGGCTGGGATAGCATGAGAAGGAGAACCAAGCCCCACTTCCAGGGTCGGGATGGTCCCAAGGGGGGAAAGGAAAGAAGGAAGTCTCATCCCCCTGATAATCTAAATCCCTTGGAGAAGGGAGTCCCGTGCAAAGGTGAGAGTCCCCTCATCACATGTCCTAGCTTAGCCTCCCTCCTGTAAGATGTCACCAAAGCCTGTTCTACTTGTCACTCAGTATCTCCCCAAGGACAGGGTAGACCTTCTTCTTTCCCCACTCATCAGGCAAGGGGCCAAATCCCTGGACAAGAATGGCAGATTGACCTCACTCACATGCCCCCTATTAAAAGAACCAAATATCTTTTAACACTCATAGATACTGTCTCAGGGTGGGTAAAAGCCATTCCCCCTACATCTGACCCACCTCATTACAACCAGAAAATGGACCTGCTTTCAGATCTCAAATGACTCAACAGGTCTCCTCCACTCTGAACATCCAGTGGAACTTACACCCCCCAACTAGCCCCAATTTTAGGCAAGGTAGAAAAGGAAAATTCTTAATTAAGTACTACCTAACAAAATTAACTCTCAAAACTGAAGAACCTTAAACTACTCTCCTACCTCTAGGCCTTATGCACATCAGAGCAACCCCCCTTCCCCATGCACCCTCCTTTCTTAATCCCTTTGAACTCATGTGTGGAAGATCCTTCTTATTAGGAAACTTTCCTCTTGGAGACCCCTCTCAGAGACTGTGTCCCCAGCTTAAATCTCGTTATAGAATTACTGAAGAACATGCTGATCAGGTCCTCCCTTGACCTTTTATAGGAGACATCCCCCTACTCCTCCTAAAGGAAATCCACCAATAATTTACAGCCCTGAAGTCAAGGCCCTTATCAGGTACTCCTAACTACCCCAACTGCAGCTAAACTGTTGGGGCACACCCCATGGTTCCACCTTCCAGATTAAAACCCGTCCCCAGAACACCTCCATCATATGAGCCCGAGTCCCCTAAGTATCACAGCCACCAGGTCAAGCCCACCAGACCCCGCCTTGCCCACCTCCCAGAGGCAGAGGATGAATGAGTGAGCACCCTGCACGTGCCCCCTGTGTACTGACCCTACCAACCCTGACTTCCTGGGTTTCGGCACCAAATGTTAGATAGCTGAAGGAGAAACGCACGAGGCCAAAAGGGGTAAAGAATTATGAATTTATTAGGTCATCTGGACACCAGATGAGCTGAGCCCTAAAGTGGCACCAGCCCCCAAAGATGGGAGTCAGAGGTTTTTAAAGGACTCTAGGTAGGCTTTTTCTGGGTGGAAAATTCTCTGTGTAGGTCTGGATTGCAGGAAACTCCGGAGGGGAGAGAGAATGGTCTTAGCAGGTGGAATTGGGTCTAAGCAAGTGAAATGTCCATTGTGAAGTGGCCTAAAGGTTAGTTCCCAGGGGAGGGGGTGTTGATTCATTTATTTGATCAGACCTAACAGAATCAAAGATGGAAATCATTAGGCATATACTCGTACCTGAATCAGATGCTCAGGGCTTGAGCCAGTAGACTGAGTTAGGTTATGAAGGAAAAAATAAATAAAAAGCAACATTAAAGAAAAGAGGCAAAGATCTTGCATCTTTGAGACAAGTAACGGGGAGTTACATAAAATATTTATTTTCCTCTCCAAGATGAAACCCCTCTAAATACACTTAGAATGTGTAGGTATAGTGAGGGGTTTCTCCTGTCACAGTCTTTTCCAGGTGCCTGGTTGGTATGCACAATAATAATTTGAAACGTTACTCTTGCTGCTTCCTTCGGCCATTCCTTTGTACACATTTCCTGACCCCACTTCCGGTCAGTCAAGGCATTCCCGTGGTCTTAGGATGAGTAACATAAGTAGGGAGAGAACCAAGTAAGACATAGTCCTGTTTCAATGATTTAATTCTCAAATAGGCCTTTAAATTCAGAAGGACAGACCCGAGGGAAGCAGGATGCAGACTTCCTATCACACTGACCTGAGGGAGAGAAAACGAAGGAGGTGCCCCCCTCACGCCCCCTCCTTGCCCCGAGAGCTGAGAGGAGGTGCCTGGGCTAAGAGGAGGGAGCTGGCAGGGTCACCCGTGGGGTCCATGTGGCCCAGGCCCGGAGCCTGGCAGCCTATGGTCTGACAGCGTGTTCACTTGTCAAGAGGCAAATTGGCTGTGAACACGGAAGTGCTTGAGGACATCATCATTTGTGTGTTTTTGCTTCACGCACTCTGCCTGCCTGTCCCCTTCTCTCTCCGGCTGGAACTGATGGAGTTAGAAGTGGGCACAAGACCCAGAGTTGCTCAGCGAGGCATTTACAGCAGGACTCGGGCCCTGCGTCCGTAGTGCTGAGTGCTGGGTGCTGGGTGCTGGGTGCTGGGAGGGGAGCTGAGAGGGAGGTGGGAGGAAGGGCTGAGAGGAATGGGGGGCCACGCAGTCTGGTGGACAGAGGACCTGCCCCTCCAGACTTGCTGGAGCTGGAAGGTGGTTCTTTACACGGTCAATGCCAGGATGTGCCTCAGCCCAGCAGCATTGCGAGGTGCTCACGCATCCGGTTCCTGAGGCTCCCCTGGTGTTAGCACTGAAGCATTCCACCCAGGGAGCCAGTTCTGGAGAAACCGGAATGGTCCTCATTTTAAAATGGAGAGGCCATGCCCAGAGGCTCCTCAGGACAATGGCCACTGCTGCCTCCAGTACCGACTTCACCTGGATTCTCCCAGTTCTCCCATGGAGGAGCCTTTTTGGTCCTGGGATCCCAAACAAGATCTCACTTTGCACTTACTAGTCCTGTCTCCTCATCTCCTCTCACCTGTGACTATGCCAGTCTTTCCTTATTTCCCATGACCTTGGTACTTTTGATTTTTTAAAAATATGTTTTTATTGATTTTAGAGAGGAAGGGAGAGGGAGAGAGAGATATGAGAGAGAATCATGGATCAGTTGCCTCCTGCACACCCCACACTGGGGATCAAGCCCACAACCCAGGCATGTGCCCTGACTGTGAATTGAACTGTGGCCTCCTGGTTCACAGGTTGATCCTCAACCACTGAGCCACGCCAGCTGGGCCACCTTGACAATTTTGAATACTTTGTACAATGTCCTGAATTTGGGTTTGCCTGATATTGCCTCATAACCTGGGCTATGAGTACAACAGAGTGAAGGGGGCCTGCCGTTTGATCTCACCTCACCAGGGGCATGAGTACCAACATGACTTATCACTGGGGGCTCCTCTTTCCACTGGGTTGATGCTGTGCCAGCCAGTTTTCTCCACTGTAAAATCATTGTTTGTGCCTTTCCACAGTCTATTCTTTAGAAGTGAGTCACTAAGAGGGAATTAATTCCATCTCCTAAAGGGAGGAGTACTGTGGGGACCCTATTCAGAGGACTCCAGATGCTCAAGGCCAGTTGGAGTGTGGAGGCCTTGTCCAGGGTATGCCAGATGTCCAAGGCCACTCTCAGTGTGGGAATCTTAATCAGGGTGTCCAAGGCTATAATACTTCACGCAGGTATGAGGACGCAGCAAGCTTTACACTGCGCAGATGTGCCCTTCTATAGCCAAAAGACTGATGTCACTATTTGGCAAAAAGACTTTTGTCTAAGTGTATTAAGTGTGCTACTAAGGCTCCTGAGGCTGTGAGCTCAGGTGTGGCTGCTGTGAGAGGCTGTGGGTACAGAGGCTGCTGCTGCTGCATGGGAAGTATTGTTACCTCGCTGTGTGTGACTGCCTGCTGTATAGAACTTTGCATTGAAGGATTGTTTTGTCTAGTGGCTCCTTGTTAGCAATGGCTGCATGGCCACTGGCTCCTACAATAAAGACTTCCTTATATCCATGGCCTCTCATAGTTTCTCCGTCTACCACCTGGCATCCAAGAAGTTCAGCCCCTGACAGAGGGGCTCAGGTCCCACAGCTGGTGTAGTAGAGCAGCATGGGGCCTGTGCTGATTCCCGACATGTTGTATGTTAAGGATTCATGGTAAAGTCAGCATGGTAACCTTTTGGTGGAGATACTCTGAGGCTATGCAAATGTCCCTGTTTCTCCTAAAAGCTTTGCCTGCTAATTTCCAGCCTGCACTAGTGGGCCTTGCCTATAAGCAGTTATACTGTGGTATTCTAGGGGTGGTTTTCTCTACTTTTATTATTTTAATTGTCAAAGTTTATAATATTGATCCTCTGTCAGAGTGTACCTTCTGCCCTTTAATTTTGAGCTTTGCCCGAAGTTTTGCTTGTTCATCAGAACTCTGCTGAGCAGGAGGGCACCCGTTGCTCGCCATGGCCTTCAGTCCTCTTTCCGCTCCATCCTCAGCAGCTCCATCTCCTGAGGGCCAGCCATCTGGACCCCTGGACTCCCTGCTGCTGCCTCATCTCAGCTTCTCCCAAAGCAGCCAGTGCACCTTGGCTGCATGGTCTTTGTAGCTAGATACCCAGTGTCCTGAGAACCACTGTTTTGTACATTTTATCTGGTTATTTTTTCTGTTTGGTTGTTTGAGGCAGGAGAGCAAGTTGGTCCCAATGACCCATCTTGCCCAGAGCAGGAGGAGCAGGTCAAACTTGGAGGACATCTGCCTGTGGCACAGCCTCCCCCATCCCTCAGGCCTAGGCACCTCCGCAGGGCTCCCTGCCCTGGCTCCCAGGGACCTCTGTGGGTGGGCTCACTTAGCAAGCGGGCTGCTGAGTGAATGAAGGGTGAGTGAGTGAACGAAGTGCAGCTCCCTGGCCCCTGAGCCCTGTGCCCACAGCAGGAGACAGTTGGGGAAGGAAAGGAGTACTTGAAGTTTGGCCTGGGAATGCAGCCAGAATTCCCCCGGGACCCACAGTCCCATCGGGCTGACCATGGGTGGGGTCATACTCATGAAAACAAACGAGTGGAATTTTACAAAGAAGACTTTGCCTTCTAAGCCGGCCTGTTCGCAAATGAGAAAGCTCTTCCAGGGAGGTCCACACTGTGGCTCACGAAGTCCTGCCTCCTGCCCCTCCTCCTGGGAAATGAGTCCTGAGGATAGCAAAGCCGCGGAGCAGAGGGCGTGGAGAGGCGTGTGCGGAGGGTGTGCTGGAGGTAAAGATGAGGAAGGTGAGTGCTGTTCTCTGGCAGAGGCAGTACGATTTGTGACAGGAAAGAGTGTGGCTTTGTGTCAGACAGACCTGCATGTGAATAGAGAAACTGGGCGAAATGCTGCACTTCTCTGGGCCTCAGCTTGCCATCTGTCGAGTGGGTTGTCTGGAGAGGAAGCACCAAGCTCAGTAGATAGGAAGACAGGAAAAGGAAAGGGCTGGTGTGTCTGGCCTCAGTTCCTTAAGGAAATGATGGCGTGGGAGCCCACCTGGGAGAGGATGGTTGAGCTGGCCTCCCAGCCACTGGCTGAGTGAGAGGCCCAGCCCAGAGGGATGTTAACAGGAACAGCTTTATTTTCCCAGGCACATCTTTTATCCACGCTCTGGTGTGTCTCTTCCCATCCTTAACAACATCTTGGTAAGATTCTGTAACCTTCAGTCTCTTTGGGATATTAAAATTTATTCCAAATTATGCCTTCACTTTTAACCTTGATTTAAATCTCATGTCCTTGGAATATCAAAGATGTTTTTAATAGGGTCCCTAATCACTAACAAGAAGAATGTCACTGAACTGTACCCCTTGGAGATGGGAGGGCAGGGATGGGGCAGAGGGAGGGACTGCACCTTTTTGTCCCCTGTAGCTGCTGGTGGCTGCCCAGGGGCGAGTCAGGGCCTGCTGGGGTGGCTGTGGTTGAGTAAGGTGGCTGCCCAAGGGCGAGGCGGGGCCTGCTGGGGTGGCTATGGGCTGGAGAGCACTGCTGTCTTGCTCTCACCCCTCATCCCCAGCTGTGTGGTCACCATCGGGCATTTGGGAACATCACTGAAGAGCTAGTGAAATGACCTTTATAGCTAGGAGCCCATGTCCTTCCTGACCACAGCTTCTGCTGGGCTCTCCAGGAGGTGGGTGTCAGGGTCACAGCCCCCGCTCCTTCTCTGGTTTGCTGGGGAGCGGGCAGCTGATGAGGATGCCTGGGGGGCCTCCGGGTTCTTTCTTCCACTTCCAAGTACCCACATGCTTTCCTAAGTCAGTTGCCCATCCTGCCTCTCCTGGCTCCTGTCACTTCCAGTGCAGTCGGGTCTGCACCCCGTTTCTTTCCTTCATCCTCCTGAGATGGTGTCCATTCATCTGACCACTTCCCCAGGCAGGCTGAGCCCATGGCCTGGCCCCACCTTGCCCATGGCAGTGCAGCCATCGGATGGATGGACCTCATCCACCTAGGCCATCTTGGGAACCAGGCCACCTAACCCGGAGTCCCCATGCTACTTGGGAGCCAAGACCTAGTGGTAGGTTTTCCTGCCCACCCAGAGCCACGTGCCCACCCAGGGGCCACATGCCCACCCAGGGGCCAACAGGTGGGGCAAGGAGATGCTTACCCACTCCCCCTGCCCCATGGCTTTCAGGTAGACCTGTCTCCCTCTATCTTGGGGATTCCCCCAAATACCAAAGATCCTGGGTAGCCAAAATGAGAAATAATTTCTGGAGCCAGAGAGGCCTGTGCTAACTTCTGCCCATCACCCGTCTTGCTCAGTTCATAACCATGTCTGCATCCCTGGGAGTGGGTTCAGGTGGTGGCTGGAGATGCTGAGATGGGTTCTTGCCAGGAGTAACTGTGGGGTCTGAACTTGCTTCTTTGTTTGAAACCAAGAGCCTGATGAATTCGTTGTCTGAACATGCTGGCTGCTCTCTGGGCCTGGGCTGTGCAGTGCCAGGTGGTAAATTCCAGAATCTCAGGCAGAGCCTCTGCATTCAGGCTCCCTCCATGGGCGGGGACCCTTCTCCTCTCACGGCCTCTGATCCTGCTAAGGCCTCTGCTGGCTTGGCAGGGGCACCTTCTGTTCCCAAGGCCTTCTTCACACTCACCCCTCCTTGGGACTCAGTCCCCTGCTGCCTCTCAGACCTCCGGCTGCTGATCATCCAGGTCATACACATCCTTTGAAATTCAAAGGAAAACCAGCTTCCTTTTGAGTAGCCAGCTCTTGGAATGGAGCTCACAGGTAAGACTTGAACTCCTTGTCCTGGTCTGACTCTCTTCTCCCTCCTCCCCCTGCTGGGCAGGGCGGTGCCCAGAAAGGGCCAGGTTCTGGGAAAGGTGGGGAAGGACCAAGGCGGGACCCGGGAGCAGCAGCCCTGTAATAGTCAATGATATTACACCTCCACCTTTACCTTTTAAGTTAGGTCACTTTTCAATTAATTATCCCTAAAGGGCTTCTTAAAATTTGAAGATTACAGCATGAAATGACTAAGGATGACTTTATAAAGGTACCACATTGGCGTGCAGACTACAACTCAGCCAAAGACGCTCAGTTCCAAGTGAGGTGCATTGTGTGGAGGTCGGCTGGAGCCCGATGGGCCTCCAGGGAGCAAATGTGCAGGCCCGTGCTCCACCCTGGGCCCACAGCAGCACCCCATGGCTGTGCTGTCTCAGTCCTCACCCCTGCGCCCTGGGGTCCCCCTCTCCTTCCCCCAGGGTGAGCCTCAGAGGTTTTCAGAAGTGGATTTAACCCAGCCTGCCACAGTGAAGCCACGGAGAGGAAGAGCAGAGCCCCTGTAGGGAGATGGGTCTGGGGGCCCTTTGGGAGAGAAGGGTCTGTGGGGCCTGTGGGAGAGAGGAGTCGGGCGGGGGCGGGGGGGGCTGTGCAGGAGAGAAGGGCTGTGGGGCTGAAGAGCTGGGAGAAGGGGTCTGGAGCACCCTGTGTGGGGAGGAGGCATGGGGGACTTGAGGGCCCTGGAGGAAATGCTAGGCCTGCCTGCTATACCCTCAGCCACAGATGGCAGACGTCAGCATGACTTTCTGGGAGGAGGCAGGAAGCTTCAGGTGGTGCCCTCCTAGATGTCCCGTGGGTCTCAGGGCATCATCCGGGAGCCTTGTGTCCCAGACTCTCCATGTTCCAGATGCTGTGTGTCCCAGACACTGTGTCTCGCTGGGGCCTAGGATGCATGGCCATGGGGAGCCTGAGTTTGGGGTGGGTTGAAGAGACTGGGCAGTGGTCTGCATGGCAGCAGGACAGAGTCCTGACCCAGGAGGCAAGAGAGAACCTTCTAATGCCACTGCTCACAGAGCTGTCCTAGTGGTGGGTGGTCTAGCTGTGGCTGGATCCTGACCCTGCTCTCCTCCTGGCCCCGGGCCCAGGGCCCAGAGGTCAGTGCCAGCTCTGAGCGGCATGGGGTCTGTGCATATGGAGCAGCAGGCAGTGGGTGCGGCAGGTGGCATGGCTCTAGCCCAGTGGTTCTCAATCTCTCTAATGCCGTGACCCTTTAATACAGTTCCTCATGTTGTGGTGACACCCAACCATAAAATTATTTTCGTTGCTACTTCGTAACTGTAATTTTGCTACAGTTATGAATCGTAATGTAAATATCTGTGTTTTCCATGGTCTTAGGTGACCCTGCTAGTGACCCACGGGATGAGAACCGCTGCTGTAGAGCCTAAGACCATCGGAAAATTACAAAATTACAGTTATGAAGTAGCAACAGAAATAATTTTATGGTTGGGGTCACCACAACATGAGGAACTATATTAAAGGGTCGCGGCATTAGAAAGGTTGAGAACTACTGCTCTAGAGGAACAGGGTAACCTGGACAGGGAGGACTGGGCTGGGGCAGGTGGCCAGCCCCACCCAGCACCTGGAGTCTGCTCTGCAGAAATGAGGTGCAGGGAGTGCAAGCTACTCTAGAGCCAGGTCCCCTGCTCTCCTCTTCACCTGAGAGGGTGCCCATGGCAGCCCAGACCAGAGGCCCTCCTCTTAGCCTGCTGGCCCTGGGCCCTGGAAGTCACTGCACAGTTGGAATCATAGGCCAGACCCCTCCCCCACCCTGAATCCTGCTGCTTTTAGGAAGTTGAAGCACTGAAAAGACTGTCAATGAAAAAAGCCAAACAGGAACTTCTGTGAAGTAAATTAACTCACACCCATTTAAATAAAAAGAGGGGTCGGTGATATTTTAATGCTTCCCCCAGGAACTCTCCTTAGGATAAAGCAATTATTCTCTTTGGTGCCAAATCTGACTCTAAGGCTGGACCCTGAGGCTGGTCCAGGGAGTACAAATAACAGTGTTGTGGAGCGAATGCAAGTGAACGACCACTGGAGTCCAGACCAAATTAAAATTTAGGGAGCCTTTAATAGCCGGCAGGTGACTGCTCTCTCTCTACACAGGAAATCCAGAGAGCAGCCCCGACCCTTTTTGCAGGACCACTTTTAAGCACATTAAACACATCCTGTTTTTTTGCAGAGCAAGCAACCTAAGACAAAACAGTTCTTCCCAAGTAATGTCAGGGTCATGCCATTGACGACCATGTTATTCTTAGGGCCATCCTGTTCTTCAGAAAGCTGACAGTGTTCTATCTTGCAAGGCTATTTTGTGAGGTGCAGTGGGAAAGGGGCCATGAGGCCATATCTCAAGGCCTGGCCTGGTGTCAGCACTGACAACTCTATCTGGGGCATGGTCCACTGCCTCTTTGGAGTGCTCAAAAATTCCCACTCTATAACATTCCCCACTGGTTTTATGGGAGAATCAAATCATTGTTTCTTCATCATCAGTGCAGACAAGTACCTCACCTCTGGAAATCCCCAAGGGTTAATTTTGGGGTGTGCCCCCATCTGCACATCCCTTGTGGGGGGTTTGCAATTGAAACATTTCTAATGTCTGATGAATCTGAACCAACAGATAGTGAGTCTGCAGGACCATCAGCTTTACTGCCTGTATTCACCTTTGTACATAGTTGGTGAGACTGTTTATAAGACAGGGTCCAAATGTTGCAGCTATTAACAATAAGATTAAACGTCCTGCTAGAGATGTTAGGAGTGTTGTTAGCCATGGGGACCAAGAGAATAGATTTTCATACCAGTTTCCCTCAATTCTTTGCCTTTCCTCTCTATCTTGGAGTCTCTTTCTGAGTTGACTTAGGCTTTCTCTGATGACCCCAGAATAGTTGGTATAAAAACAGCAAGTTTCTCGTAAGGCCATACGGAGTCCTCCTTGCTTCATGAATAATAAGTCTAAACGCCTTCTATTTTGTAAGACTACTTCTGCTAACGAACTAAGGGAATCCTCTAGGCAGTTTACATTCTCCTCTAGGGTGCTTAAGTCTAAATCTACTTGGCTGCTAAGCTCCTTAAAGTTTTTGTCCCCTGTGACCAGTGCTGCAGTGCCTATTGCAGCTGATCCGGCCATTCCCAGACAGACAAGCAGGGGGACAATTACTGGGGTTCTATGAACTCGCCCAGGGGCTAGACCCAGGTGCTTTCGCCCTCCCTCCCCAGAATAGTAATATACCTGGGGTAGGATATGAGCTAAGATGCATAAGGAAGGCTTGTGTGGGTGCATCAGTGTCAGAGAAGAGACACAAGGGGTGATTCCTGTGGTGCACTCGAACCAGGTACCTTCAGGGGCCACTAGGTACCGGTTTGTCTCCTCTTCATTATCCTGACCAAACCTCAGTATGGAGGAACAGGATTCACCATAAGGGGAATTTGATAAATCAAACTCTGAGGACATAACACAAGTACCTCGCCCCTGGAAATCCCCAAGGATTAATTTTGGGGTGTGCCCCCATCTGCACATCCCTTGTGGGGGGTTTGCAATTGAAACATTTCTAATGTCTGATGAATCTGAACCAACAGTGGCATTTGCCCCTATCCCAACGTAGTAGGGGGGTTCTGGGTTTAGACACAACCAACAGTCTCTGGTGGCATTTGGGGAGGTCTGATTTAAAAAGTTAAAAACCGCATCCAGAGTGTCCAGGATAGGTCTCCAGCCTAGTTTGGTAGTATGAGTCTTAGGAACAAGGGCCACCATCATCTTGGTCAGAGGAGTTAACTCAGTATTGTTCTGGGTAGGAGGTGGTGGTGTGGGACAGGGCCTAAGTGGCTGTATTGGAGGCAGCCCCTGATCTAAGGGTCTTAAAGGCCCGATGGGATTTTTCCTTATGGTCTGCTGGGTTCTCTGGAGGGTGAAGAGGACCCCAGGATCCCTCCCAGCTACATACATTCTCAGTCCCCAAGTTTTTCCCACATCCCAGTAACTCTCCCACAAGTTTAGGGGTGTGATAACAATGAGATTGCAGTCTCCTACCATACAGTTTTTGGAAGGGGCCCCCGGGCGGACTATTCTCTTGAACTGGATAGCGGGATCTCTGTTAGTCCATAGTGCCATAGTCTCACAACCCCATTTGGCACAGTAATAGTCCCTGTCAGTTCCACATTCAGGGCTACCTTCGGCTGGGCAGACATAATGCTGAGTTCGCCAAAGTCCTCGTTCTAAGTGGAGGGTGCCACACCCATAACCCGTCCCTACATGATATGTCCCATGTGCTGCTGGGGAAATGTAGAGGGTATTGCTTTCTGGCTTTCTCCAAGTTTCCCCAAATAATCAGCATATGTCAGCCTCTATTGAGGGGGGACCCTGGGGTCGTGGTATGACCTATGACAGTCCCAACCATAGTCCGGGTCAGTTCCCATGTGTAATTAGCCCTCAGGTGGGGATTACTCACCGTGACGGGCCACAGGCACATCAGGATCAGGAGGACTGCCTTCGGAGTTGGATTTTCAGGGGGTCCTTGGTGCGCTGGATGGTCCATCTCCCCGGGTGGTCCCCTGATTCTGCCTTCTTGATTTGAGTTTGATGTATCCAATGCTTTTTTCCCGTAACTTTTACCGCTGATGGGGTGCTGAGGACAACAGTGAAGGGTCCAGTCCACCTGGCCTCCAAGGATGATGGCTCGTGCTTCCGCACCCACACTAGGTCTCCTGGTTGAAATGCAGGTGGTGCAGGTGTAGTCCCAAGGGATGGGTCTTGGTGAGCCTCTCGGACCAGCTGGTGGTTAAGTCTGGACCTCAACTGTAAGGCCTGTAGGGACTTTAGGAGGTTGTGATTAGAAAGGGATGCCAACACTTCTTTCCTTAGCTTGGGAAGCAGTGGTGGGGGCTGGCCAAACAGAATCTCAAAGGGGGTAAGGCCCTTTACGTAAGGGGTACAATGGGCCCGGAGTAGGGCAAAAGGAAGGAGGCTTACCCAGTTTTTGCCAGTCTCCAGTTTTAATTTTGTTAAGGTTTCCTTCAGGGTCCGATTCATCCTCTCTACCTGCCCTGAACTCTGGGGTCTATAGATACAGTGTAATTTCCAACTTACGCCTAATATTTTTGCCAATAGTTGAGTGATGTGGGCAATGAATGCCGGGCCATTGTCGGACCCCATTGCAACAGCTAGGCCAAACCTGGGGATAATTTCTGAGACTAATTTCTTAACTACTATTTGTGCTGCTTCAGGGTAGGGTAAGCTTCTGGCCAGCCAGAGAATGTGCCAATAAAAACCAGCAGGTCTCCATATCCTCCCTGCCCTGGGGGCAATTCTGTGAAGTCTACTTCCCAATGTTCTCTAGGACTTCTTCCTCTGAGTCTGGTTCCTTGGGCCAAGGGGGAGTGTTTTCCAGGGTTTACATCTCCTTGCAATGTCCTTCGAGACCTGGAAGAGCTTAGGGATATAATAGTCTCGTTTAAGCAATTCTACCAGCTTGGTTCCCCCTAGATGGGTGCTCTAATGGATCTGAGAAATGAGTTCCCTTCCTAGGGCCTCCAGAATGAACAGTCTGGTGTCGGGTAATTCTCTCCATCCTCCAGATACCTCCTTAACCTGGAGTCTCTTTCCCAGTTCATCATCAGTCTCTGAATAGACCAGGGTCTCTTTGAAAACCTTTGTCAGGAAAGCGGGCAGGATATGTAGAGGCCCCACTGGTTTTCGGGCTGCCTCTTTTGCTGTTTTATCTGCAAATGAATTTCCTCGTGCCTCCGGAGTGTCAGCTGATTGGTGTCCCTTGCAGTGTATGACTGCAACTGCCTTTGGCAGCCAGAGGGCTGCCAGGAGGGCAAGGATCTCCGGGACGTTTTTGATTTCCTTTCCCCCTGATGTCAGGAGTCCCCTTTCCTGATATAGGGCCCCATGGACATGAACCGTAGCAAAGGCATGTCGGCTGTCAGTATATATGTTTACTGTTTTTCCTTTTGCCCACCGCAACGCTTGGGTGAGGGCAATTAATTCTGCCTTCTGAGCTGATGTCCCATGCCCCAACACCTGTGCCCAGATTACCTTATCGGCTGTCACGACCGCTACTCCTGCGTACCTGGTCCCTCCGTCCAAGAAGCTGCTTCCATCCATGTACAAAGTCTCATCCGGGTCTCGGAGGGATTGGTCAGTCAGGTCCTCTCAAAGATTTTTCAATGAGGACAGGGTTTCAATGCAGTTATGGAGGGGCTGTTCAGGATCATCATCCGGCAGCAAGGTTGCAGGGTTTAGAGCTGCTGTCTTAAGAAAACTAACCCGCGGAGGGTTGAGCAGGAGCACTTGGTACTGGGTAATACGGGCATTTGAAAGCCAACGCTCAGGTGGGCTTTGCAGAAGGGTTTCCATGGCATGGGGGGCCAACACCTGCAAGTCCTGCCCAAGGGTGAGCTTTGAGGCTTCTTTGACCAGTATGGCTGTGACCGCTACTGCCCTCAGGCAGCTTGGCCATCCTGCAGCTACAGGATCTAGTCTCTTGGATAAATATGCCACAGGTCTTTTCCATGGTCCTAAGAGCTGAGTTAGCACCCCCTTGGTAATTCCCTGGGCCTCTGCCACATGCAACTGGAATGGCTTAGTGAAGTCTGGCAGTGCCAATGCTAGTGCACTGACTAAGGCTTCTCCGGGGGTGGTGGAAGGATAGGAGGCTGCTTCTCAGAGACTCCTTCCTGGGTCCTATAAAGCCTTAGTTTCATTTTCAGTCCAGTTTAGTTCTTCTATCTTTCCCCTGGGCCGGTGTTTAGGGGTTTTGCCATCTCTGCAAAACCTAATATCCAAAGGCGGCAATAACCTACTGCCCCTACCAATACCCACACCTGCTTCTTTGTTTTGGGGACCGGGATTTTCAAAATAGCCTGTATTCGACTAGCAGATAAAGTTCTCTTTCCTTTGCTGAGTTCATACCCCAAAGTGGCTTTTGGGGTGCAAAGTTGGGCTTTCTTAGGGGACACCCGGTATCCCAATTTGTCTAGAGTCCTCAACAGGGTCTCAGTGGCCTCCTGGCACTTACTCTGAGTTGCCGTGGCAAGGAGGAGGTCGTCTACATGTTGGAATAGGGTGACCTCTGGATGTTCTTTCCGGAACGTGCCTAAGTCCTGGCTGAGAGCCTCATCAAACAGAGTAGGAGAGTTTTTAAATCCCTGGGGCAACTGGGGTCAAGTCAGCTGTCCCGATTCCCTTTCTTCAGGGTCCGTCCACTCAAACGCAAAAATGGGCTGGCTGGACGGGGCCAGTGGCAAGGAGAAAAAGGCATCCTTTAAGTCTAGGACTGTATATATTTGATGACTTGGTGGTAACAGGCTCAAGAGGGTATAAGGGTTGGGTACTGTTGGGTGTATAGTCTCTACCCTCTTGTTAACTTCTCTTAAATCCTGAACTGGCCTGAAATCCTCTGTCCCAGGTTTTTGTACAGGAAGCAAAGGTGTATTCCATGGGAGTGACAGGGCACCAAGATCCCATCCTTCTTCAGTCTTTTTATCTGTACTGTGATGCCCTTTCTGGCCTTCTGACTTATTGGGTATTGCTTAACCCAGTATTGGAACAGCAGTACTAGTGAGCTGTACTACAATTGAGGGCCTGTGAGTCGCAAACCCAGGGGAATTGCTTTCAGCCCATACTCCTGGTATCTTTTGCTGCAGTTCTTGGAACAGTGAGGCACTTTGCGCCGACATAGTCTCCCCGGGATCCTCGGTGAAGAGGTATTCCTCACTTAACGGACACGTCAGGAGCATGGTGTCAGGTCTGGCATTAAAGGCTACTTTTGCTTCCTCCCCCTGGAATGAGATGGTGGCTTGTAATTTGCTGAGGAGGTCCTGTCCTAGTAAGGGTTAAGGACATTGTGGAATCACTAGGAAAGTGTGGGTCACCATCCCAGCCCCTAAATTGGTTATTCGGACCTGAGTCCATGGATATGATTTTGTCTTCCCGGTAGCTCCTTGAATAGGGGTTTGTTCCTTAGACACTAGACCTTCCGCTTGTTGTAAGACTGAGAAGGTGGCTCCGGTATCAATAAGGAAATCTACTGGTTTGCCCCTAACTTGCAAAGTGACCCTGGGCTCCTGGGGGCTAGTAAAGACGGAGCCCCAGCCCCGTCAGTCCACTTCTTCGACTAACACTGGGGCCGGGCGCCCCTGAGGGCACTGGGGGCATTCATTTTTCCAGTGGCCTTCTTCTTTACAGTAGGCACACTGGTTCTTCCCCAGCCTCAAGCACCAAGGGCGCTTGTCCCCGGGCCTTGCTCCTCTTCCTTTCCTCCCGTCTCCTTTTCCCCCGTTCATGGTTAATAAAACCTGTGCCATCTTTTTGGTTAGCTCACTGGGGTCTTCTCTATTGTTGAATGTCTTCTGTGCTACCTCTACCAATTCCGACAGCATCTTTCCCTCAAAGCCTTCTAACTTTTGCAACTTTTTCCCTATGTCTGGGGCCAACTGGGACACAAAAGCAACGTTAACTGCCCGCATGTTTTCTGGCACCTCTGGATCTATGGGGGTGTAGAGCCTGTAGACTTCACACAAGCGCTCTAAAAATGCAGCCAGGGATTCATTGGGTCCCTGTACAGTTTCAGTTACTTTAGACAAGCTTCCACACAGCTACTCGGATTCCCCTCAGCAGAGTCTGGCGATACCGATTGAGAGCCTTCTTACCTCGATCTGAGTTGGGGTCCCACGGGCGTCAGGAGAGTGGAAAAACGGCCTCCAGCTGCACTGGGTCCGACACTAACTGACCATCTGGTCCGAGGGCCAGTTTTCTCCCCTCTGCTCTCTCTCTTCCAAAGTGAACAGAGTCTAGAGAAGTTGCTGACAGTCATCCCAGGTGGGCTGATGGGTAAAAAATACGGACTCCAAAAGAGAGATGAGTCCCTGGGGATTCTGAGAGAATGAGGGGTTCTGATTCTTCCAGTTATACAGGTCGCTAGTCATGAGAGGGACATAAACCATAAACGGCCTGCCATCCTCTGCTACTGGAGTTATCTGACACAGGGGCAGCATCGGGACCCCTGAGGAATCAGGGGAAGGGTCCAAATGATGGGGTCTATACTCAGTCCCGCTGTGGGTGTGGGGTGGACTCATTGGGCCTTCAGGGGGACCCGCAATTGGGGCAGATGGATATGGTGGAGGTTCCTTCAAGAGGGGGTTCTCTGGGGGTGGTGGAAGGATAGGAGGCTGCTTCCCAGTCTCAGGGTGGAGCGGTGCTCAGGCCTCCAGGCCAGCACTTCCCTGTTCCTGTCCCACGCCTCCGCCCCCTCGCTCACTCCTTCCTGCCCTGCCTGCAGCACTGGCACAGCCGGCTTCCCCTGGGTCCCTCTGGGAGGAGGTTTAGTGATGGGAGGTTTAGTGAGGAAGATAGTCCATCTCCATCTCTGTCCCAATTTTTCCTTTTTCTGGGGAGGTTTTTGGCAGTCCCGGAGCCACTTGGGATTGTCAGTCAAGATGTCTATCCAAATTTGGATATAAGGAATTTGGTCCGGGTGGCTGGGATTGTTGAAAACAGCATGTTGAATGTTATATGCCAGCCCTAGATCAGTGGACCCCTTTGGGGGCCACTCACTGGGATATGGGAAAGTCGGCCATTCCCGCTCACAAAATTTCTGTAAATCAAAAGCAGTAACAGAGACTCCGTAATCATCCGCTCACTGCTTGAATTCCTGAAAATTTTTCAAAAAACATTGCAGGGGAGTACAGACAGAAGAACATGAAGCAGACTGACCTATTCTAATGATAGAGACAATTAGACCATAATAACACAGAATAACAAAAGACAATGACAACCAACTGAGGATCTCCAGGCACTGTCGTGCGCCGGGATCTGGTCTAGGAAGTAGCACTGAGTCCAGCCTTCCAGAGACCCTAGATGGGTGCCCACAGAACCAGGAATAAGTTTCTTACCGGTAAGAACCAGGTCCAGGCGGCTCCAATCAGAGTCAATCAGGAAATTTAGCAGGCGGGGTCTCCAACTTCTACCAGTCCCGGGGCTGAGGAATGTCTCTCAGAGATCTCCCCCTAGGTCAGAGAGTCCGGAGACCCTGGTGGGCTCCAGTCACAGGACCAGGCAAAGGCTGGTTATCTCGCTGGGGCCTCCAAATGTTGTGGAGCGAATGCGAATGAACGACCACTGGAGTCCAGACCAAATTAAAATTTAGGGAGCTTTTAATAGCCAGCCGGCGACTGCTCTCTCTCCACACAGGGAGTCCAGAGAGCAGCCCCGACCCTTTTTGCAGGACCACTCTTAAGCACATTAAACACATCTTGTTTTTTTGCAGAGCAAGCAACCTAAGACAAAATAGTTTTTTCCAAGTAATGTCAGGGTCATGCCATTGACAACCATCTTATTCTTGGGGCCATCCTGTTCTTCAGGAAGCTGACAGTGTTCTAACTTGCAAAGCTATTTTGTGAGGTGCAGCGGGGAAGGGGCCTTGAGGCCATATCTCAAGGCCTGGCCTGGTGTCAGCACTGACAACTCTATCTGGGGCATGGTCCATGGCCTCTCTGGAGTGCTCAAAAATTCTCACTCTTTAACAACAGGTTCCCAGAGTAAGTACACCCACCAAGTGGGCAAGGAGTATAAGACGTGGTGATGATAGGACTTTTGGGAAAATCCCATTGGATCTCAGCACCCGCTCTCCTTGCCTGATGGGTGGTACCACAATAGGGGGCTGAGTGGGGAGGATGCCAAAGTACAGGCCTTGCACCTTGTGTGGCTGAGATTCTGGAAGCAGCTGACCCGAGGCCTGATACTGGTAGTGGCAGAGACAAAATGGCAGTGTGGGGTGCTGAGGCAGAGAAAGAGCTTGGGTCCCCACAGCCTGTGCAGGTGTGTGGAGGCCACTAAAGGTCGCCCTCCAGGGCTAGGAAAAGCATAATGTAACTGAGAGGCAAAGGCTCATGGGAATAAATGGTATTAGCTGAGGATGTCAGGGGGGCAGGGCAAGGCCATTTAACTCTCACAGAAGAAGCCAATGAGGACTTAGAGCACTGGTACTCATGTGAGGTCCCCTAAGGGCCAACTCAAGTGACCTTGACTAGAAGAAGGGGAAGGAGGTAAGTTGCAAGACTAAGCATTCACTTGTAAATTTTAACCTGAGAAAGATGGTTTTATCTAATTGATTTAGCTTTGATAGGCAAGCAGTGTGGGAAGCCACCACTTGCCCATACTATCAGTGCATCAAGGAATGTGGAAGGGCATTAGTAGGGCTGATGCTAAGCACTGATAAGCACCAATGGTTTGTGTTGAGATAGTGGTGGCTCAAGGCAATTCCCTAACCTGATGATCCTTTTACTGTTTACCAAACTTTACCTTTGATATGCCTGTATGCATTGCTAAAGGGCAAATGTGTATTCAAGTAAATAAATAGTGGACCAGGCCAGAAGTCAGTGTGCCTCTTCAAGAAAGAGGCTCCACCTGGCCCCATGCTTTCTAAATTCACATTTCTTGTATAGCATTTTTTATTTGTGTGTCAGCCCCTCCTTCAGATCCTGAACCCTGCTGTGAAGGTCATGGCATCTGGTGCCATGAACATGGACTGGAGGAGAATATTTGCCTGAGCGAAAAATAAAGTGAAAAAGGAAAAGTGGAAATTCACCAGAAAGGTGGGAAGTTCACCACACACAAAGCCCATGTCAGCTTAGGAGTCATGACCATAAGTAGATGGGACATTTTTAACCAGCCAGGTTATAATGGGGAAAAATTCAAGTAAAAGGCAAAAACATCATTGTTTTTAGCTTGCATGCCCAAGGATAAAGGAATTAAGGTGTCAAAAGGTACTCTCTTAAATCAGGCTCAAGGAAAATGAGTGCCCTTGTTATCTTTAACTATGTGGGCTCTTGTTTGAACTGCATTATGCCCACTTCATATTGAGGATCAAAAGTCTGTAACTAGGATCCTGGATCCTCTGTCTCTGGTGTGGGAAGGCTCATCAACTAGAGAAAATGTGGCTAACAGTCCTTTTACAAAAGGACTCCTTGATGCTTTGTCTGAAAATTACCATATGATGCCTTGGGACTGGCAGACTTTAGCTGATACAACTTTAGATGCCAGTCAATGGTATGGAGAGCAGAATATGATGAAATCTGTAAACAACAGGCTAAGATTTGGGCTGCCTGGCTGTAAGTCCCAGGCAATGTAAAACATCTGAAAGATCCATGAAAAGAACTCTGATTTATTAAGTCTTGTCTATGTGTTATGCTCGCTTGTCTGTTGATTGTTGTTTTATCTGTCTTTTTTGTTTGGCTTAATGTGTTTATTGTTAGTCTATTAAGCACGCCTTTAATTTGTTTTAATAGAAAAGAAATAGTAGATGGCTAGACCATTACTGACTTTCACCAGAGCAAATAGAATTGTGGGGGTGGAGAGAGAGAATATGAGCGGTACACTTGGCCAATAACACAGGTTCTAGGAAAATTCTCTAGACAAATGGAGGTAACTAAAAAAGACCCCAGCCCATTAATTACTAGGTCTTTTAGTGATCCTGTAAAATGGACACCCGCTCTCGGAAAAGTCTCATTTTCACCATGGTTTTGTTTCCCAGTCCGTCATTTGAAATTTGAATAAATAAGCCATTTCTCACAGTTTGGAGACTTCTATGAAACTTCTATGTCCATGAAGAGAAAAAGGCTAGTTTAAGAAGAAGGTGCCCCACCCGATTTTAGGTGGCCTCTTGGCCTAAGCCCCATCTCTTCATGGGTGCTATAGAACAGGCAAATAAATAAATAAATAAATAAAATAAAAAAATAATTCAGCCTCTGTTTTTCTTTAGAAGATGATGAAAATGATACAAGGAAAATATACAGGCTGTGTTTGAGAAACAAGGCTAATGTTTCCATGATAAAGGGCAGTTCTTGAATAATAATGGACTGCATTCCAAGGTTGTCTCCCAGGTCCTGAGGGCACTCCTGTTTTTATAAAGAAAAATAAAATAAAATAATACTTTAACATTAAAGCCATTGAGTTATCTCTGTTATAGAAATTGCTAAGGAAAATGCCTTTGAGTTATCTCTGTTATAGAAATTGCTAAGGAAAATGCTTTGGGTAATAATAATTGGCTTTAAAATCTCAAAGTTGCTAAGGCAAAATATATATAACTGAAATGAAGGGTATGTGATAAATCTTTTTCACTGGTAATTATATATGCCTATACATAATCTTCCAAAGTTTTTGACAACTCAAAAGCTTTGGAACATTGCTGGATTAATGATAAACATCTAAATATTCCAACTAGTTTTAAGTTCACCTGGTTTTACCCTTTGCTACAGAAAACCTAAAAATATATTTCTTAAAGGTGAGAATGTTCATAAATGTCTATCTAAGAAATGCTGGTTATTTACTTTTAATTATCATTGGAAAATGAAGGTTTAAATATTGTATGGTTTTAATAATAGAAGGCATGGACATACATTTTAAAGGAAAAAGAAATAAAAAGGTCTGTGCATGTTGCTGAAGGTATATATAAGTTGATGATAGAAAGAAAGAATATTAGAGTGGAAATACTTAATGGAAGGTCTAAGGCATGGTTATGCATTTTTGAAGCACATACAAAGAAGGTTTGAAGGCTAACCTTTGAAAGTGTGAAATTTGTGAAGGTTGTGATGTAATGAGAAGGAAAAGAGAAAGAATTGTAAAAGAGCCATTTTTCTCTGAGCAAGAAAGCCTGAGGTTTCAGTGTCCAAGCTTGGCAGGACAAGGTTGTTGAATAATTCTTAAGCAAACCCAGAATATTCAGCAGTGGAATTTCAGAACAGGAGCATACATAATGCCTCAGACTCCTACCCAGCCTGCTCTTCAGATTGGCTGAGGTGTGGGGTGGCATCTATACTTCATGGGTCAAATGTATAAGTTTGTTTACTTTGCTTTTTCAATAAAGGTGCCTACTCTAATTACTTAATAAGTTAGTTTTTCACAATATAATCAAGGTCTCATATAAACTGTTATATGAGAAGCCAATATTTTATGAGCAATTGGTTCTAACAAAGTCCAAAGTAAAATTTGCATACATATGCAAATAAGCACTAGTCAAAAAGAATGCTGTTTAAAAGTAAGTTTAAGCTTAATAAGGAGAAATTTTAAAATCTCTCCCACTACTATTTACAAAGTAAACTAAAAGTTATTATTCAAGCATTAAATCTCACCATTAACAAAATACCGTAAGTAAGAAGGAAGTTACCTGTACTTGAGATACATCCATTGCAATATTGGCCTGCATGTTCCTCTCCTACCTGTTTTTCTGAAAAGCAACCAAGTTGGTTGTTCTGTTTAAAGGAAAGTAAGAGTCTTTAATGTAGTAATTTGTGGCACGCTCACAGGAAAAGCAAGCTTTAGCAATGTCTACCCAGTTAAAAAAGAAGCGCCCTAAGTGGGGCTTAAAGATTGCTCCAGAAAAGGTACAGAAAGAAACGCCCTTCAAATATCTAGGAACTATAATTAAAAATCAGTGTATTAGGCCTCAAAATGTAGAAGTACAAAAGGATTGCCTTAAGACCTTAAATGATTTTTAGAAATTATTAGAGAACATTAATTAATTAAGACCTTAATCTAAAAATCTCTATGGAAGAAACAACAAATTTATTCAATATACTTAGGGAATCCTAAGGAAGCTTTTATTAAGTGTATGAAAAGACATACCAAATCATTTTCTAATTTCATGGCTCACCTCACTCGAGCAGTGAGATGGCAAATACAGCATGTAACAGCAGTTTGCAACCATCTAAAAATATATAAATGCCAAGAGGTTTGGGACCATCTAGTAAACCCTATCTTTCCTAAACCAAGGACACTTAAGAGTAAATAATTTGCATTTTTGCCTCCCTAAACAGGGTAAACAGCTTATGTCAATATACTCAAAAAAGACTGATAGCAGAAATCCAATTAGTGTCATTTACTGTCCATACCCAAGGACAAATGAAGTTAAAAAAATAAACCTTATTTCAGACTAAATTAAATTGGCAAACTGAAATAAGTGAATATTCAGGGGGAACTTAGTTGTCACCTACTAAAAAATAAGTTACTACAATTTTTATATTACACCCCTATTATTATACCAAAAAATACTAGACAGGAACCTATTCCTGGAGCATTAACTTTTTTTAATTTTTTTATTTTTTACTAACGGTTCATCTAATGGCAAAGCTGCTTGTCATACAGTAAATTCAGACTGAGTTATCCAGACTAATCACACTTCTGTACAAAGAATTGAATTAGAAGCTATCAAGGATGCATTGCAGAATTTCCAGTAGCCTCTCAATGTTATTTCTGATTCTGCCTATATTGCTGGCCTGGTAAACAGAATTAAGTCTGCTCGATTAAAATAGCTCAGTGACCTAAGTCTATTTATACTATTTAAACAGGTACAGCAAATTGTATAGCAAAGACAATATACCTTTTATATTACTTATATCAGGGCTCATACCACCCTGCCTGGTCCTTTAACAAAAGGGAATGCATATTTTATTACAACAGGCACATTATGGTAATAGCATACAATTCCCAAGAACAGGCTAAACTCCCAACTTGAAAACCAAAAAGGGGTAATAGTGGTGCTAGAGAAATCTCCTTTGACTACACCAAGCCTTAATTACTTTAAAATTTTTCACTTGTAATGCTGATGGCAAGATACCTATGGAATTACACTGGTGTCAGAATAAGCCAAAGGAAAAAGGGCTTGATCAAATGGAAGGATCCTGAGTCTAGTTTATGGAAAGGTCCCAACCCTTTATTAACCTTTGGTTGAGGATATGCTTGTGTACTTCCAGAAAACTTCTCCAAGCCTGTGTAGATTCCTGCAAGGAACATTAAACTTCAACATGGGTCCGAGAGAGGAACTTACCAGACTAACAAGGACCTTGGACCTAGAGCCTCACCCTGTACCTGTGGCTGCAGACTCCAGCCACAGATAGCAGTAGCCTCAAGCAACACATTGAAGATGAGAAATGGGAGAAGAATGAGACAGATGACAAACAGTCCGGAGATGACCTGGGGTATGGTGAAGAAGACAGTCCAAAAAGCTGAGTGAGTTTGTGAGGAAACAAAAACCCTGAGAACACCTGAGAATGTTTTCCTTGCCATGTTAGCAGTCATCAGTTGTGCGACAGTGCAGTTTGCCATGGACAAAGCCAAGAGAAGGTTGGACCTGCATGTCATTGCCCACCATTTGTCCACCATTCAGGACTCAAATATCATTGCTGTCATGTCACAGGGGACAGTGATTGAGAAGGGGACCCATAAAGAACTGATGGCCCAGAAAGGAGCCTACTACAAACTTGTTCCTTAGATGCCTGGCAGCTATTTAAAAAGGACATGAAAGAATGTAATCCCTTTCACTGGATCTCCTTACATCTGCGTTTTAGTATAACCACTATTGTCTGTCTCATTCTTGTTTTTATATGTTTTTTTCTAGTCTGCAGATGCGGAATGAAGAGTCTTAAAAAGACTCAAACCCTACAGATGGCATACACTTTTCAAGATTTATTAAGAACACAAAAAGGGGAGATGTGGGAAGCCACCACTTGCCAATACTGTAGAATGTGCCAAGGAATGTGGAAGGCTGATTGACCTGGGCGTTATCAGGGCTGATGCTAAGCACTGATAAGCACCAATGGTTCGTGTTGAGATAGTGGTAGCTCAAGGCAATTCCCTAACCTGATGATCCTTTTACTGTTTACCAAACTTTACCTTTGATATGCCTGTATGCATTGCTAAAGGGCAAGTGTGTATTTAAGTAAATAGTGGACCAGGCCAGAAGTTGGTGTGTCTCTTCAAAAAAGAGGCTCCACTTGGCCCCCATGCTTTCTAAATTCATATTTCTTGTATAGCATTTTCATTTGTGTGTAAGCCCCTCCTTCAGATCCTGAACCCCTCTGTGAAGGTCACAGCAAAGCAGGACTCCCAACCTCAGCCCGCACTTGTACAGGTGTGGGAACCTAGGGAGAGCTGCTTCATTAGAAGGAAGAGAATTTCAAAGATGATGTGGTAGAGATGGGAAATAAGAATGATCCCCCCCCCCCAAATTTGCATTGTATAGCATGAATAAGCAAAGGAAAATTGTTGCTTCAAAAAATAAGGATAAAGTGTTATTTTATGAAATTTAAGGGCAAAAATCCAGCTGGGCTTTGGAAGAGACAGGAACCAGGAGCTAAAAAGCCAATGAGAAGAGCCTTTCCTGCCTGACTGGATGGCTTAGTCAGTTGGAGTGTCATCCTGTACACCAAAATGTTGCGGGTTCTATTCCAGTCAGGACACATACCTAGGTTGTGGGTTTGATCCCTGGCCTGGTCAGGATGCATAGGAGAGGCAGCCCATTGATGTTTCTCTTTCTCTCTCTAAAGATCAATGAATATGCCCTTGGGTGAGGATTTAAAATTTTTAAATATATATATAATTGATTTCAGAAAGGAAGGGAGAGAGAGAGAGAGAGAAACATCAATGTTGAGAGATAATCATTGATTGGCTGACTCCGGCACTCCCCACACTGGGGATCAAGCCTGCAACCCAGAGTGTGTCCTGACCATTAATTGAACCATGGCCTCCTGGTTCATAGGTTGACACTCAACCACTGAGCCATACTGACTGGGCCTGGGTTAGGATTTAAAAAAATATATAGAAGAGCCTCTCCTTTCGCCTTTCAGTTTTATTCTCTCTACAATTGGCCTTAATTTGCTTCTTGGCCCATAAAATGTCAAATATTGGTCACCCATGCTTCCAGGTTACTACTCCATTAAGAGGCCAGATTCTTGGCTTCTGGTCAAGATGATAGGGTAGGTAAACACAGTACTTACATCCTCCCACAACCACATCAAAATTATAACTAAACTACAGAACAACCAACACTCAGAACTGCCTGAAATTGAGTTGAATGGAAGTCTTACAACTAGGGAATTAAAAAAGAAACCACATTGTGACTGGTAGGAGGGGTAGAGATGCAAAGGGCTGGTCCTACACCCACATGTGGCAGCAAAAAATCAGGAGTCATATCTCAGCTGTGGAGGTTCTCCCTGAGGAGTGAGGTGTCCATCCCCACACCAGGCCCCCCCAACCCAAAGTTCCAGTGTCAAGAAGAGAAGTCCCCATAACTGATGGCTGTGAAAACCAGAGGGGATTGTGGCTGAGTTACACGAGGCAGCTGGAATCCCAGGTGTTCCTCTTAAAGGGCCAGCACAGGGACTTACTCAGACTCACTCCCTTTGAGCTCCAGCACTGGGGGACATACAGGGAGGTACTGAATTGATTGGCATCAGGGTGAGAGCTGGGAGGATCAGCTTTCTCTCAGATAAAAGTGCTGGCAGAGGCCATTGTTCCTTTGATGAGACCTCTCCCCAAAGAACTGACAGGTGCCATATCTGAGTCTCCATCAGCCTGGCTCACACTGCCTAACCCTGGCAATTCCCTGAAGTGCCACTCCATGCAACTTTCATGCCTACCCAAGTTCTTTCCAGTGGATTTTTCATACAAATGGCTTGTCTTGCCTCAGGCTTCAGATTTTCCTCAAATCTATCAAATAAGAAGCATCTGGCCCAGCGAGCCCTGTACCTCTTGCTAAGTGGCCCCAAACTGGGCACTAGCAGTAGTTGAACTTGGTTACAGCTTAGCCTTGCCTGGGCACCTCCAAGCCCAGCACAAGAAGCAGCCCTCTGCATAACACTTTGTAGCTCAAGCAGGTGGCCCCAGGGCAGAACACAGGCAGTGAATGACCTTGGCCTGCACCCCCTGGGAGGCCCCAGAGCCAGCACACCCAGTGGACAGCTTTAGACCACATTGAAGCACCACCACCCAACCACCTCCACAAATGACACACTCAAGGGGCACTCAAGGGGTGAACTCAGTGGGCACCAGAGCCCTGCTGAAGTAAGTCCCACTCTGTGAGGTGGGCCCCTGCACAGCTGATCCTCCACAGTGGTCAGAGGTCAGTGGTCACAGCCAGTCCTTTCAACTGATCAGCCTGGAGGTGACTACCTTCCATTTATGTGCCAACAACAATCAAGAATCAACAAAAACAGGAGGGCATACAGTCCTCACGGTGGGCACACTTCAAATACCCAGCTGGAATGATCAGGGAGGCTGGCCACTGGACCCTACAGAACAACTATTACATTAGGCCACTTTACCCAGCTTGAGAGACATAGCAGCTCTACCTAATACATAGAAACAAACAGAGGAGGCTGCCAAGATGAGGAGACAAGAAAACATGTCCCAAATGAAGGAACAGAACAAAACCCCAGAAAAAGAACAAAACAAAACAAAGACAAAAAGTCTACTAGATGCAGAGTTGAAGACCCTAGCTATATGGATGCTCAAGGAACTTAGTAAGAACATCAATAGCATAAAATGGACCAGTTAGAAGAATATGTCAACTAAAATAAAAGAATGATTTACAGGGAATCCTCAACAGTGGAGCAGATAAAGCCTAGAATCAAATTAGCGATTTGAAATATAAGGAAGCAAAAAACACCTAATCAGAACTACAAAAAGAATCCAAAACTATGAAGATAGTGTAAGGAGCCTCTGGGACAACTTCAAGTGTACCAACATTCCCATCATGGGGATGCCAAGAGGAGAAGAGAGAGAGTAAGAAGTTGAGAACCTATTGAAAAAAATAATGACAGAATAGAACCTGGTGAAGGAAATATACATACAAGTCCAGGAAGCACAGAGAGTCCCAAACAAGGTGAACCCAAAGAGGACCACACCAAGACACATCATAATTAAAATGCAAAAAGTTAAAGACAAAGAGAGACTCTTAAAAGCAGCAAGAGAAAAGCAGTTGGTTACCTAATAGGGAGCACTCATATGACTGTTAGCTGATTTCTCAACAGAAACTTTGCAGGCCAGAAGGGTTTGGCAAGAAATATTCGAAGTGATGAACAGCGAGAACCTACAACCAAGATTACTCTACCCAGCAAAGCTATCATTTAGAATTGAAAGTCAGATAAAGAGCTTCCCAGACAAGCAAAAGCTAATGGAGTTCACATCATCAAACCATTATATGAAATGTTAAAGGCTCTTCTTTAATAATAATATAAAAAATATAAACAATAAAATGGCAATAAATACATATATATCAACAATTGAATCTAAAAGAAAAATAAACAAGCAAGCAGAATAGAAACAGACTCATAGATACAGAGAATGTTTTCATGGTTGCCAAGGGGTGGGCAGTGGGTGGGGTGGATGAAAAAGGTGAAGGAATTAAGAAGTACAAATTGGTAGTTACAAAATAGCTTAGGGAATATAGTCAATAACATTCTAATAACTATGTATGGTGCCAGATGCATCAGGATGATCACTTAGTAAGTTATGTAATATCTGATCACTGGGTGTACACATGAGACTAATATAATAATGTATGTCACCTGTAATTAAAAATAAAAGATGATAAAATGTTTTTTTTTTTAAAAGGCCAGATTCTTGTTTTCTTAATTCTGAACTTTCAGAGACAGAGTCTCTCATCAGCTTAGCTTAGCTCCAGGATCTGTCCAGTGCAGCCAGCCAGAGTGAGAGCTGTGACAGCCAGTGAGTGCTCCAGGCCGTGGCTCCTGACTGTCCTGGCCTGGTCTGTTCTGAGTGATTGGTGCTGTGTAATAGCAGTGGTTAAACATTGTGGGTGCCTCCACGGTGTGATTCTGAGTGTGTGTGCGCATGTGCTGTGTGGATGTTATTCTGTACACACCTGGCTCACTAGGATTTACCTCTATGTAATCGGGGGCAGTTTGTGGGATTCTGGGAGCTCAGAATGGAGGTTTCCTGAAGGTTAATGCTGCAGTCATGAGATCCGGGGGTAGTGTCCATGCAGGACTATTCAGCCACAGTCCCCGTTGGCCACTGGTGTAATGTGGCTGCTTGCACTGTGTGTGGGTCTGGGCCCACTTGCTGTCTCATAATGCCGCACTAGTGCTCAGTGTCGGACAAGCATTTGGATATGGCCATGGCCCCAGGTGGCCTGCTGTGGGTTGAGCCCACTGTGCCCGGGGCCACCTCTGGTCCCTCCATCTCCAGATGGAAGTGCTTCTTCCTGGACCCACGAGGGCTGCTGGGGGCCTGGGTCTGAACCGTGACTCTGAACTTACAGACGTGTGGCCTGGAGATAGTCACCAAGTCTCATTAAGTCTCAGCTTTTCAACCTGCCCAGAATGTTCAACAATCACCTCCTTATGCCATCCCTGTGGCATCCCGTGCGACGGCAGGTTAAGCAGTTCCAGCAGGGCACTGCCACATCTGACCTAGGGTCCTGCTAGTTTCCTGTCCCTGTGCTGGGAAGAGAACCCCTTCTCATTTAGAATAAAATCTGGAAAGTATCAGTGTGCTCAACTGAGAGAGAAGAGTGTACTTTTCCTGAATATCCTACGATTCCGACTTCTGACTGATAACAATTGGGTTTGCTTATGGCATCTCAGCTTTGTGGTTCAGAACGAGCCTTGGGGTGCTCGGCCTCTGGGGCACCTGCTGTCTGCTCTGGGGTCAGGCCCATGCCCAGGGCTGGGCAGCAGCCGCTGGAGTCAGCTCTGTGAGTGTCCAGGGCAGAGGCCTTGCTGGAGGGATGCTGAGGCTCAGGCCCGGGTGGGAGGTTAGCTGACTTTGTTGGAAAGCACCAGCTGGGATTGGAGCTGGGATGGGAGGAGGGGCTGCCCTGCGCCCCAGCGTGGCCTCCAGGATGCCCAGACACTGCTTTACTGCCTCAGAAAATGGTTCATTCTCCGCAGTTAATGGTCTGCTGCAATAGATTGGCCTTGGTCAAAATCAATGTCTATCATCTGGAGAAGGGGCTCGAGAAAGTTCGCTTTCATTATCAGGCCACAGATAACAGTCCTTATAGCTCAGTTGTTCACAGACAAAGCTTCATTTGGGTTGTGGTTTGGGTACATTCGCAATTTTTTCCTTTCATTAATTCTCAAAGCAACTCTCAGTTAGAGTAGGTCAGCCAGACCTGGTTTCCCCAGAAGGGGATGGGGCTCGTGGGCACAGTTCCAAGTGGATGGTGCCCAGGTGGGTGTTGGTGCTGGGCCGTGCACCTGGTTGGCCTGGCCCTGGGAGCTCACAGCTCACCGGGTGCTGGAACCTCAGGGACCACGGCTCACTGTGCCCCTCTGTCGGGTAAGAGGAGAAGGGCCGGTGGCTCCTGCCTCAGGGAGGAAGGCCAGGAGCAGGGAAGGTGATAGGCCCACAGCTGGAGGATGCTGCTCCTCATACCCCCCACTCGCGCCCCAGCACCACCGTTCCCAGGAGCAAGGAGCCCTCTGGCATTCCATATGCCCTGCCTTCCCATGGGTCTGCCTCCCACCCTTACCGCCCAGCCCAGACCAGCCCTCACCCACGGCGCCTTCGTCCCCTGCCTGGTCAGCAAGTGGCCTGGCGCCCCAATAGGGACCCACCTCTAGGTTTTTTAATTTGGTGGCATATGGACCATCATAGTATTCTAGTAGGACCCCTTTGTATATCTGTGATGTCTGTGGTAACCTCTCCTGTTTCACTTTTTTTTTTTTGTTTATATAGTTCTCTTTTTTCCTTAGTGAATCTAGCCAGAGGGTTGTCAATTTTATTAATATTTTCAAAGAACCAGCTCTTCGTTGTATCATTTTTATATAGTCTTTTTGTTCTCTATTTCATTCAATTCTGCTCTAATTTTATTATATCTTATCTTCTGCTGTCTTTGGGTTGCATTTGTTCTTATTTTTTCTAGTTCTTTAAGATATAATGTTCGGTTGTTTACTTGGATTTCTCTTGTTTCTTGAGATAGGCCTGTAATGATGTAAACTTCCCTCTTATTACTGCTTTTACTGTATCCCAGAGGTTTTGATATGTCATATTGTCATTCTCATTTCTATTTGATCTCATCCTTTATTTCTTCTTTGACCCAGTCATTTTTTAGTAGTATGTTGTTTAATCTCCACATCTTTCTGTTTTCTTTTTGCAGTTCATTTCTAATTTCAAGGCATTGTTGTCAGAGAATATGCTTGGTATCATTTCAATCTTCTTGAATTTGTTGACTCAATATATAGTCTATCCTTGAGAACATCCCACATGCACTGGGGAGAATGTGTAATTTGATATTTTGAGATGGAAAGTTCTGTAGATGTCAATTGTATCCATTTGGCCTAGTGTGTCACTTAAGACAATATTTCTATATTGATTTTCTGTCAATGGAGTATTAAGGTCCCCAACTATGACTATGCTTTTGTCTGTTTCTCCCTTTAGTTATGTAAGTAGTTTCTTTATATGTGTTGGTGCTCCCTGGCTGGGTGCATATTTATTAACAAGTGTTTTGTCTTCTTGATGTCCTATCTCCTTTATCATTATAAAGTGTCCATCCTTGTCTCTTGTTGCCTTTGTTACCCTGACATCTATTTTGTCAGCTATGAGTGTGGCTACCTCTGCTATTCTGTGCATGTTGTCTGGAGAATCATTTTCCACCTTTTCACTTTGAATCCGCCTTTGTCTTTGCAGCTTAGATGTATCTCTTGAAGGCAGCACATGGGGGTTTCATAGCTTTTGTTTTCGGGCAGATCTGTGCCTCCATTGGTTCGTTTCCTTCATGTTCCTGTTGTTTTTGTTTGGTGATATTCCATACTTCTTTCTTCTGTGTCCTCTTTTTAACACTATGTGCTCTGGTTTGGGGGTTTTTGTGTGTAGTTACCATTTAGGTTTATAAAAGTGAAGTTGCATGTATACAGTTTTTTTTTTTTCTTTTGAGAGCATTTGATCCTCCTCCTCCTTTGACTGTTCAGACCTTTGTCTCCTTCCCTTTTATGTTTTTTTGTTGTCACAAATTATCCCTGTTTGTGCTGTCTGCTTTTGGTGATCTTGTAATGTTGTGACTTTATTCTCTTTGTTTCAGGTAGAATAACTTCCATGAATATTTCTTGCAATGGATTTTTATTTCTGTTCATAAAGTCCCCTAGCTTCTGTATGTCTGGGAAAGTATTTATTCTTTCTTTGTATTCAAAGGATAACTTTTCTGGATATATTATGCTTGGCTGGTAATTTCTCTCTTTCAGTCATTTGAATATTTGGTTCCACTCTCTTCTGACTTGTGTAGTTTCTGCTGAGAAGTCGGATGAGATTCTGATGGGTTTTCCTTTGTTGGTCACTTCCTTCCCTGGTTACTTTGAGAATTTTTTTCTTTGTCATTACTTTTTGACAATTTTAATACAACATGCCTTGGAGAGGGCTCTAGGTGTTCTTTTTGTTTCTTGAATTTGAGGATATAGTTCTTTTCATGGGTTGGGGAGTTCTGATCCACTATTTATTTGAATAGGCTCTCCATTCCGGTCTCTCTCTCTTGTTCTGCTGGTATTCTTGTTATAGGCAAACCTCATATCTTGAATGTCTCCTATCTTGAACAATTTGCTTCTTGACTAGACAATCCTTTTATGCTGAAACCTGTATTAATTAAATAGTACATTAGACATGTCTGTATATAAGAAAGTTAAAACAAGGAATCATTTGGGGGTCTGGAATGGATTAATTTAATTTACATTATTTTTAAGGAGAAAAATGCTTCAGTTTTAGAACAGCCTTCCGGAATGAATTAAGTTTGAGAACTGATGCTCCACTGTATTCTTATATTGCTTTTGTGATGGAGTCAATTCTCAGAGAGCGTTTTCATTTGTTTTTATGCTCAGGTCTCTCTCTTATTCCCTCTGCATCATTTCTAGATTCCTATCTTCAATATCACGAGTTTTTTCCTCCTCCTGGTTGGCTCTGTTTCCTATGCTCAGTAGTTCACTCCTAATCTCCTGAATTGCATGCTTCATCTCTAGGATTTGGATTGGTTCTTTTTTAAAATTTCAATCTCCCTGGTAAAGTACTCATTTTGTTTATTGATTTGTCTTCTGAGTTCATTGAATTGCCTGTCTGTACTTTCTTGCATCTTGTTGAGTATTTTCAGAACTGCAATCCTGAATTTATATCTTCCATTTATATCACATACCAGTATTTCCATGTGTTCAAGTTGCTTTTGGAGATTTTTCATTTGCTTTCTGAGCTTCCTCATTATCACAGTTATTCATGCTTTTGCTGGTCTCCTCTGTCTAGGCATGTATGTATTGTTCATCTTTCTCTAGCAGCTTTCTCTGAAGAAGTCTTTCTACTATTTTCCAGAAAGTGCCACTGAATCAAGATTTTTACCTCTGTGATCTCCCAGAGCTGCCCTCCTAGGATTCTATCAGACAATACTGCCAAGCAGCTTGGGGTGGGGTTTGTTCTGCCCTCACTGTAATGGTGACCCCAGATCTCTGTGGGGTGCCACCCCCCTCCACCATGCCCCACATGGTGATCAATCACAGCAAGAAACAGCAGTTCTACTGCCATTGCTCTCAGTTTACAGATGTACTCCTCTACCCAACACCAAGGGCAACTGGAGGTGAATTTTGGGAGTCAAAGGGGTGGCAGGGCTGTGTGGCTCCATTTCTTTGAATGAAACACTACCACTCAACAGCAGACACCTGCAGCAGAATCCACTCTGTCCTTCCCGGGGTCTCTGCTGGCTCAGAGCTATTCACATTGTATGCCCTGCTGGGTTGCCCACCAAGACACTCTGCACCTCGTGCCAAAGGCAGTGCCTGCTTGCCACTGCTTCCTCCCCTCTCGCGGTGGAGCTGTGAGCTTCTGGCTGCAGGGCTAGGTCTGTGGTCTCTGAGCTCTCCTCCAGGTCCCCTCCCTTTTATTCCTGTTTACCCACCTTAGATGCCTCAATGAGTGGTCTCATTGTATTGAGCAGGCTATAGTTGATCAACTTGTTAAAGTTACAGGGGGAGAAGCCCACCATTACCCCCACATCACTCCAGAACAGCTGCATTCAGATTCCGGATGTCTCCTCCCAGCTAGGTGACTCTTCCAGGCCTCATCAGCTCCGTGTTCAGTCTTCTCAGCTGGAGTGTGGAGAGCAGGTGGAAGAGTGGGAAGAATTGATGGAATGAAAACATGCAATATTTAAATATATAAAATGAATCTACCCACATTGACCTACCTAGCCCCCACATGTAATATGTGGTGAAGATGTAGTTATAACATGGATATAAAATATGGCATGGACTATAGAAACACATATGGCTAAGAGAGAGAATAAATGAGTCTATATAGGAAACACATCCTCATGTCTGTCAGGGGAGAAGTGCTCCTTCTTCAGTTACCTGAAGTCGATGCAGGGACACATTGCTTTTCGCTCCACACTGTTTACTGAGCGGGCAAGCAGGAGGCGGACAGGAGAGCCCAGGCCAGCGTCCCTCTGGTGTTTCCGCGAGGAGGCTCCCGGCAGCCCCGCTGAGCAGGACAAACAGGGATCAAAGGTCCTTCCCTGCTTGCTCAGACCCCGACCTCCCACTTATTTCCAAAAGACGGAATTCTGGCTTTGTGTTTTCCTGTTGGCTTTCCGAATTGCAAGAAAAGCCTGGGAGCAGGCATTAGCTTCCGCCTCAGGGCAGACGTGCAGGTGCCCTGGTGCAGGCGGAGGCCTATCAGGAAAGTAAGTGCCATCTGTGGAGGCTCCCAGCTAATGCCAGCACCCAGGGATGCAGTGATCCCTCAGGAGGCCTTCCTGGGCCGCCTGTGAGCAGAATTCCAGGCCACAAGATGTCAGTGTTGCCTCAGCTACTGAGGAAAGGTGGCCACCTCTCCTGTCCATCCTGGCTGCTGCTGAGGAGCTCAGAGGAACAAACAAAAGTTCCAAATGCAAACAAGCGCACAGGAAGGCAGGCTTCTGGGAGGCCCAGTGCCCTGGGCTCAGGCCCTGTGGTTGGCCTGGGCTCTCCAGCCCTTGCTGTAGAATGGGCACCGTGGCACCGCACTGCAAGGTTGTGGTGAGGATGACCTACGATCCATATGTAAGCCACCAGGAATAATCTCCTTCCACCTCCTCCTCCCACTTCCTCCTCTCACCCCCAAGAGACAATGCTGTCTCATCATCACTGTGGTCACACACCAACACACATGTGCACACACACACATGAATAGACATGCAATCAATGCATACACGCACATATATGTACACATGCAGGCAATACTCACATGCACATGCATATATATGTGCGGCCTGTGGAGAGGCGCCCAGTGTTTGCTGGGAGCCTCAGCAGGTGCTGTTTACTTTCCGGACAGGCCTCCGCCTGCACCAGGGCACCTGCACATCTGCCCTGAGGCAGAAGCTAATGCCTGCTCCCAGGCTTTTCTTGCACTTCGGAGAGCCAACATGAAAACATGCACACACATGCATGCACACACTCTCCAGCAGACTTCTTCTCACACTCAGACAACTAGCTGGTCAGTAACCTACTTTTACACCATTTAGACAAAGCAGGTTTTGTGCCAACAGTGACGTCAATCACACTGGCCACAGAAGGGCACAGTGTACCATGTGGCCTTGCACCCACTCATGGTATGTTGGCCTGATGAGGATTCCCAGGCTCAGAGTCCTGAACATCTCATCGAGGCACATGCCTAGCGCAGCCTGTGGCCATTCTGGTGTATGACAACAAGGCCTCTGTGCTCCACTGGCCTTGACTATCCAGGGACCTGGCATGGTTCCCACACTATATTTTCTAATTAAGAAATTAGAATAAAAATGAGTGGCATTGTTTTATTTATTTGCAACTTTCTTTAAATGTCTAGCTGGACAGAGGCCAACTAAATTCTCATCTCACCTTTGCATTCCATCACCCAATGTTAACAGAGTGAAGTTCTCACCGGCCTTCCATCCCTCCATAGTCACTTCCGAGCCCCGTTCACTCGGCGGGACATCTGGTTGGTGCTGCTGGGAGAGTCCGTGACTCACGGAGATGGGGGAGAAGCCAGTCGCCCCTCGATTCTGTTATGAAAATAGAGCTGACTTCTGACCCCCAGGAGGCATGTGGGTCATCTGTGGGCCTGGTGCCACCACTGCCTTCTCAGGTGGGGGTGGGAGAGGCGCTCGCAGACACTACCTGGCCTGCCCTCCTGGGCTCCATGGGCTGCAGGTTCTGGCTGTGCCTTGGGAGCCTCTGGCCACATGGAGTTGGGAGGCGGTGAGTGTGGGAGAGCGGGAGGCCCTGGCATGGAAAGCAGGGGCTGAGCTCGAACCTGCAGTCTGGCTGGACGGTGTGCCTGGGGCAGCCACCGGCGCTCAGGCGGTCACAGCCCTGGTGTCTGGTGCTTGCTCAGCAGGTCACAGCCCTGGTCTCAGGTGAGGGGTTGGGGAGGTGCCCGTGGTCCCTGCTTCCGTGGCAGATGCTGGGCCTCTGATCTGAATCTCCATGACCCCTCCTGCCCCCTCTGGGGGAAGAGCTTCCTCGTGGTGAAATGAGCCATTCATGTTATCTCTTTCATGGCAAAACTCACTGAGCTAGAAAAGTAGGTAAGCACAAATGCAAACAAGCAGGCGAGGGGAAAGGGAGGCAAAGTGACGTGGGCCTCTGTCCCAGGGCAGCCGCGGCTGGGCCACGGGGACTACTTCCCAGGTGTTCTCTGTGCATAGCCCATGCTGCTCTGCCACCTTACACATGACTTTGTCACGTGATTCTCAGAGATAGAATAGTTTGAACTGTGTGTTCTGGCCTGTGGGGTGCTCTCTTTCCACCGTCTCTCTTTATGCCCCCTCTCCCCCCTGAGTAGAGTTGTGCAGCCCCCTCCACACCTTTCACCCCATCTCCCAGCTTAGAATCCATCTCTAAGTTGGACCCCTCCTGCCAGGCTCAGAAATGTGGACAGCTCATTCCTCGCCTCCTTCCTTCATGACTCCAAAGTGTGCGTGGAGTCCTGTCCCACATCCCTTCTGGATCCCACGTGTCCTCAGGCTGTCTCCCACCTCTGAGCCCCCAGCGCTGGCGAACACACCCTCCCTGGTGCTTTTCTAGCTGGGTGTGTGTCTGGAGCTGCCCAGGATGGCATAAGATTTGCCGACAGAGGAGCCTGTGTGTTCGCACTCTGATGGTCGCGGGCTGTGCCACCCAGGCCGGATCGTTGTCGGTGACTTGGTTGTCCTGAGGGCTGTTAGGCCCTGCAGGCGGGTCTGCACAGGACAAATGGACCCTCACCTGCGGGCTGCCGAGCCCCCTGCAGGCCTCCTGGGCCGCCTGTGAGCAGCAGAATTCCAGGCCACAAGATGTCAGTGTTGCCTCAGCTACTGAGGAAAGGCGGCCACCTTTCCCGTCTGTCCTGGCTGCTGCTGAGGAACTCAGAGGAACAAACAAAAGTTCCTCCCTAGACTCAGGCTGACCGAGACAAGTGAGTTGTAGGAAGGCACTGGACAGGGCAAGCAGGTGAGTGTCTCAGGCCACACTTGATGGAGGTCGGGTTATCCAAGTTGGAGTCGATATAGGAGGCCACTTGTCACCCTCCTTGTGAGCAGGTGAGAGTGACCCGGGGTTGGGAAGGGCTGCTCAGGGAGCTGTAGGGCCAGACTGTGAGTGCAGAGCCGGCAGCACAGTGCCCCCCACTGGCTGGCCTTCTGAAGCTACAGAGTAATGCCATTTGGAGGGAGCGCAGGGGCTGCTGTCCTGAATCCTGACTCCCGGTTTCCAACTCATTCAGCCCAAGGGGCCGCCTAGAGCAGGTTCCTGCTGCGAGAGGACTGTGGAGCTTCTGACGTTTCACCTTCAGCACCAAACATGGGAAGATTCTGGGCACGACATCAGGAGGGCGGGTCTGCCCTATGTCTGTCCCCTGATGGCCTGGAAATTTAGGCAGGGCACATGCTTCTCCAAGCCTCCTAGCTCAGACTTCCCAGCGACCCCCCTGCCACTCCCCCCCCCCCCCCGCCTCCCCCCCACTCCCCATGGGCCTGGCTCTGCCATGGCCAGTCCATGGGGAATGGGGAGAAGCTGCCTGTACTGATGATCTCGGGCTGTGCCACCTGCTTGCTGCTTCTCAGGCCGAGCTGGGACTTCCATGGGCAGAGCAGCACTGTGCTCTGACTCATAGTCTGCTCTTCATTAAATAGTAGGTAAGGTCAGGGCTGTTCTACAGCTAGTTCCAAAGCTATTTTTATTCTGAATGAAAAAAAGTAATTCCCAGCGACTGTTGATGTGGCTTGAATTGTTGTCATGCAAACATTTTGCAGGACTGGATGCTTCCCAGGGCCCTCTCAGTCCCATTCTGGGTCCTAGAGGGAAGTTTCCGGAAAGCCCTGCATCTCAAGGCCTCACGAAGCCTGTGGTTTTGTGTAGAAATTGTGGAAATGATCATCTTCAAAATAAAACCCACGTTGATTGTGCCATTTCATATTTTTTAAATCATCACAGACTACTTATTCATTTTTAAGATTAAAATTAAAAAGAAAAAGAAGCCCACCCAATTGTTTGTACTTCAACATTTTAAAATGTTGAAAAAATATTTCAAAGCTGGCAACTAAATGCCTGACAGTAATGGAAAGATGAATGATGACCAGAAACAGCCCTGTACCCGAGTCATTATCCTGCAGAAGCCTACAGCTCCTACCTTCTCCATGCCGTCATGTGGGGGTGGGGCTGGGCGTGGGTGGGCAGGAGGCAGGGGAGCCACAGGCTGATCAGCACCTCCGTGCCAGGCGCCATGCCAAGGCCCCAGATGCTCACAGCAAGGCTGAGTGGGAATGAGGTGCTCACAGCAAGGCTGAGTGTCTCCGCTGCTGCGCAGCTGCTGCCCCGGAGTCAGTTGCCCTCCCAGGGCCGGGTCTCAGCTGTGCAGCCCAGCCACCGGGGAGGGAGCCCAGAGGCTGATGGGGGATGGAATAGGCACCACAGGGCCGCGTGGCACTCCCCCGTCAGTCCCTTCCCCACTCCAGCTCTATCAGCCCCTAGTCCTCAGGCCTTGAGTGTGGCCTCCTCACTTCAGCTCCCCAGCTACGCAGTGAGGCGGATGTGTGAGCGGCCTCGCTGGCTTACAGCGGGCCGGTGGTCCCTGTGCGTTTGCAGGGGCCTCACTACAAATGCAAGCTGTTTGCAGCAGCTGGGCTCCGAGGAGTGGAGACTTCCCGGAGCATCTGGATTCCTGGCAGAGGCCTGCTGGCCCGGGAGGAGCCGGTCGCCCCTGCACAGGTGCCAGCACTCGTGCTACTCTAAGCCTTTCCATGCCTGGCGGACTACCCTGTCCATCATTTTTTATTTTTCCTGAGAGAAAGGGATGCATTTCAAGGAGGTGTGTGTGTGTGTGCGCGCGCGCGTGTGTTTCATGTGTCAGGAAAGGTTTCCTAAGGAACTGACATTGAAGAATAGCTGTCAGGGATTACGGGGCCAACTAGAGGAAACGAGCTTGGGGAGGTGGTAGGGGTGGAAGGTGCAGATGCTGCAAAAGAAGGCACTGCTGTGGGGCTGTGGGACCACGGGGTGGCTGGGTGCCAGAACCTGCTAGTGCCAAATACCCCACATGCAATGGGCACCGGCGGTGCCCACAGAGCAGATTTAGCGATTGAATGGGAGCCTGCCGGTGGGAGAGTGGGTCCCAGGCCACGAGAGCCTGAAGCGTGTGGTCCTATGGGAGAAGAGGCTGAGGGGACTGTCAACGCAGGCACCACGCTGGCTAATGTCCCACCAACAATTAAAGGTAACCTTTGGTGACCTATTCTACTGGACAAAATTCATGTAGATCTCCACCAAATTAAAATCATTCCCAACTTGTCAATACTCTAAAGTTCATACCGACTGACTTCACAGAGCCTGAGTCTTAATCACTAGGAAATAGTAAGTGAAATGAGAGTCGTCGCCCTGGGGCTTTAGGTGGTCGGGGGTGTGCGGGTGAACTGGCCTCACTTCCCAGCGTCGCCTGGGTCAGGGCAGAGCAAGGGGCGGTGAGGGCAGGGCTGCGTGGGCCCAGCTGCGTGGGAGGAGGGGCAGTTTTATCTCAGTGCACAGTCCTAGTTTTATTGTTTAATTTTATTTTATTGTTTCAAGTATTACAAATAGTAATAAATATGTCTCCTTTTTCCCCCCATTGACCTTCCCCCGACCTTCCCTACTCCCCCCTCCCCCCCCACATGCACTCACCGTCCCCCCCAAGTGTCTTGCATCCAGTGGTTATGCTTATATGTACGCATACAAGTCCTTCGGTTGCTCTCTTACCTCCCCCCCCAGCCTTCCAGCTGTTGTTTGACAGTCTATTGGATGCTTCTCTGTCTCTGTCTCTATTTTTGCTCATCTACATTAGTAAAAGAGAAACATGCAAATTGACTGTCCCTCTGCTACGCCCACCAACCAATCAGGAGTGAGTATGCAAATTAACCCAACAAAGATGGTGGCGGCCATAGAACTGGAGCCAGCAGGAGGCTTGGGTTGCCCCCAGTGATGGAGGAAGCCAAGCTTCCCGCCTGCCTTGGCCTCCACTCAAGGAATGGCTTGGAAAAAAAAGGAGGGGCTGGGAGCCTGGGTCACCGGGGGACGTGGCCAGCCTGAAAACAGCCCTCAGCCCCTTACCCAGGATGACCACGCCCCCATGGAGTAAGAGTCCCCTCTGAGGGGCTTGGTCAGCCTGCAAACAGCCATTAGCCCCTCACCCAGGCTGGCCAGGCACCCCAGTGGGGACCCCCACCCTGAAGGGGATGTGGCCAGCCTGAAAACAGCCATTAGCCCCTCCCCAGGCTGGCCACACCCCCATGGGGTGAAGGTCCCCACTCGGAGGCATGGCCAACCTGCAAACAGTCATTAGCCCCTCACCCAGGCTGGCCAGGGTACCCCCACCCTGAAGGGGGTGTGGCCAGCTTGAAAACAGCCCTCAGCCACTCACCCAGGCTGGCCATGCTTCCCCAGCAGGGACCCTCACCCCATGGGGGTGTGGCTGGCCTGCAAACCACCACAGGCCCCTTGCTCAGGCTGCCCCATGCCCCAAGGGAACACCCACCCTGATCCGGGACACCCTTCAGGGCAAACCAGCCAGCTCCCACCCGTGCACCAGGCCTCTATCTATACTAATAAGAGGGTAATATGCTAATTAGACTGGGAGACCTTCCGGATGTTCTTCCGGACAAAGCCATGGTGGTAGGGATGAGGTAGAGGCAGTTAGAGGCCAAGAGTGGAGGGCAGTTGTGGGTGATCAGGCCAGGATGGGACAGCAGTTGTGGGTGATCAGGCCAGTGAAGGGGGGGCATTGGGGGTGACCAGGCCAGTGAGGGGGGGCAGTTGGGGGTGAGCAGACCAGCAGGGGGGCCAGTTGGGGATGAGCAGGCTATCAGTGGGAGTCAGTTGGAGGTGATCAGGACAGCAGGGGGGGCAGTTTGGAGTGAGCAGGCCAGCAGGGCGGGCAGTTGGGGGTGAGCACACTGGCATGGGGGGCAGTTGGGGGTGAGCAGGCTGGTGGCGGAGGGGCAGTTGGGGGCGAGCAGGCCTACAGGCAGAGTGATTAGAGGCAATCAGGCAAGCAGGCAGGTTAGCGGTTAGGAACCAGCAGTCCCGGATTGCGAGAGGGATGTCCGACTGCTGGTTTAGGCCCGATCTCTGTAAACTGGCAGTAGGACATTCTTCGAGGGGTCCCAGATTAGAGAGGGTTCAGACTGGGCTGAGGGACACCTCCCCCCCCTCCCTCCCCCACACACACACTCATGCACAAATTTCGAGCACTGGGCCACTAGTCAGTTTATAATGTTCTTTATTATCCATAAATGAGTGAGATCATGTGATATTTTTCTTTCACTGACTGGCTTAGCATAATGTTCTTCAGTTCCATCCATGCTGTTGCAAATGGTAAGAATTCCTTCTTTTTTATAGCAGTGTAGTATTCCATTGTGTAGATATACCACAGTTTTCTAATCCACTCATCTGGTGATGGGCATTTAGGCTGTTTCCAAATATTAGCTATTGTAAACTATGCTAGTATGAACATAGGGGTGCATATATCCTTTCTGATTGATGTTTCTGTTTTCTTGGGATATATTTCTAGTAGTGGGATTACTGGGTCAAATGGGAGTTCTATTTTTAATTTTTTGAGGAAACGCCATACTGTTTTCCACAGTGGCTGCACCAGTCTGCATTCCCACCAGCAGTGCAGGAGGGTTCCCTTTTGTCTGCATCATCTCCAGCAATTGGTGTTTGTTGATTTGTTGATGATAGCTCTTCTGACAGGTGTGAGATGGTACCTCATTGTTGTTTTGATTTGCATCTCTCTGATGATTAGTGACTTTGAGCATGTTTTCATATGTCTCTTGGCCTTCTGTATATCTTCTTTCAAAAAGTGTCTATTTAGGTCCTTTGCCCATTTTTTGATTGGATTGTTTATTTTCCTTTTGTTAAGTTGTATGAGTTTTCTGTAAATGTTGGACATTAAACCCTTATTGGAGATAACATTGGCAAATATGTTCTCCCATGCAGCGGGCTTTCTTGTTGTTTTGTTGATTTTTTGTTGTTGTTGTTGTTGTGCAGAAGCTTTTTATTTTGATGTAGTCCCATTTGTTTATTTTCTCCTTAGTCTCCATTGCCCTAGGAGCTGTATTTTTAAAGATATTGCTACGACAAATGTCTGCTATTTTGCTGCCTATGGCTTCTTCTAAGATTTTTATGGTTCCCCATCTTATGTTTAAGTCCTCTATCCATTTTGAGTTTATTTTTGTGTATGGTGTAAGTTGGTGGTCTAGTTCATTTTTTTTGCAAGTATCTGTCCAGTTTTCCCAACACCATTTATTGAAGAGACTGTTTTGACACCATTGTATGAGCTTGCCTCCTTTGTCAAATATTAATTGAGCACAATAGCTTGTGTTGATTTCTGGGTTCTCTGTTCTGTTCCACTGCTCTATATGTCTGTTCTTGTGCCAGTACCAGGCATTTTGGAGAACAATTGCTTTGTAGCATCTACACTAATAAAAGAGTAAGATACAAATTGACCATACCTTCGTGACACCCATCAGCCAATCAGGAGTATGCAAATCAACCCAACAAATATGGTGGGTTAATTTGCACACCCAGGCACCAAGCGGCCAGGGTCGGGGAGGGACGCTTGCATGACGCAGGTGTTCCCTACCACCCCAGCTGCTCTGGGCCTCTGGGCAGCATGGGAAGATGGAAAGACGGCTCTGGCTGGAGTGAAGGCAGTGCTGGCAGTCAGGGGAAGGAAGGCCCATTCTTGCACGAATCTTTGTGCATCGGGCCTCTAGTAGCTTGATATCTGGTATCGTGATCCATCCAACATTTTTCTTCTTTCTCAAGATTGCTGCAGCTATTCGGGGTCTTTTTTTTTCATTCCAGATGAATTTTTGGAGAGTTTGTTCTAGGTCTTTGAAGTATGCTGTTGGTATTTTGATGGGGATTGCGTTGAATTTATAGATTGCTTTGGGTAGTATGGACATTTTAATGATGTAGATTCTACCAATCCATGAACATGGTACATTCTTCCATTTGTTCATATCTTCTTCTATCTAATTTTTCAGCATCCTGAAATTTTCTAGTACAGGTCCTTTATCTCTTTGGTTACATTTATTCCTATGTATCTTAATTTTTTGTTGCAATGGTAAATTGGATTGCTTTTTAAATTTCTCTTTCTGCGAATTCATTATTTTCTGTGTATAGAAAAGCCATAGACTTCTGGGTGTTAATTTGGTATCCTGCTACATTGCTGAATTCATTTTTTAAGTCTAGTAGCTTTTTGATGGAGTCTTTGGGGTTTTCTATGCACAATATCATGTCATCTGTGAATAAGGACAGTTTTACTTCTTCTTTTCCAATTTGGATGCCTTTTATTTCTTCTTCTTGTCTGATCGCAATGGCTAATACTTCCAGTACTATGCTGAACAGGAGTGGTGAGAGTGGGCACCCCTGTCTTGTTCCCTTTCTTAGGGGAAATGGCTTTAGTTTTTGCCCATTGAGTATGATGTTGGCTGTGGGTTTGTCATATATTGCTTTTATTATGTTGAGATATGAACCTTCTATTCTCACCTTGATGAGAGTTTTTATCAAGAAAGGGTGTTGGAGAGGACAAAATGGCTGCCCAGGTCCCAGGCTCAGGCATGACTCAGTGCCAGACTCGCTGCCACTTCTCCTGGACCTCTACTCTCCCCAGACTCCAACAGTCCGTACCTTCTCCCTCACCTCAGCCACAGAGGAAGAAGATTGCCTCATTATGGAGACAAGCTGAAAGGTGTTGAGAAAAAAGGATTGATGTAAATGGCAAGTAAGATAATTTATTGGAATGTTCTTTGAGGAATTTTAGAAATATAAAATGATACCTGTCTCACCTTAGATTTAAAGCCACATGATTGCTCTGTGATCTCCAAAGTTGAACAGGTTAAAAAATACATCTTTTTAATTGTAATGTTGGAAGAAGTGATTTTTCCAGTTACATCCTCAGAGCCTGAATAAAGGCAATCAACTCAGCCTTCTGTGCCGAAGTCCTGCAGGTGAGCGTCTGAGATCAGATGGTTTGGTCCAAAGCAACCACCACTGCCCCCGCATACCTGATTCTTCCCTGGACAGAACTGCTCCTGTCCATGAATAGTAGCTCATCCAGCAATGCCAGTGGGGTGTCAGTGAGGCCCAGGTGGGCTGTCTTTACAAAGTCGTTGACCTCTAAACAGTTATGTAGAGGTTCCTCAGGGTCATCATCAGGAAGGAGGCTAGTAGCACAAGAGCCTGAAACTGGATGACTCGAGCATTTGACATCCAGCGCTCCCGTGTGCTCCTGAGCAAAGCCTCAACCACATAGCTGTGGCCACTACCGCCTGGAGGCAAGCAGGCTAACCCAGTGGTCGGCAAACTCATTAGTCAACAGAGCCAAATATCAACAGTACAACAATTGAAATGTCTTTTGAGAGCCGAAAACCGACTTCTGCCCATGGGCCACGAAGTTTCAATTGCACTGTACGTGCGTGCCTGCATGTGGTATTTTGTGGAAAAGCCACACTCAAGGGTCCAAAGAGCCACATGTGGCTTGTGAGCTGCGGTTTGCCTACCACTGGGCTAACTGGATGCAACAGGGTCACGTCTCTTGGACAAGTAGGCTACTGATCTTTTCCAAGGCCCAAGGTCCAAGACTTAGGGCGAGGACCCCTTTGGCTATATCCCTTGTTCCACATACACATCTGGTAGTGCCAGTTAGCCCATCATCCTTGCTCTGCTCATGTCTGTCTTACTGCCTAATATATTACCTCAAGGATCATGGCTCTGAATTCATTCAGGGAAAATGGGCATTGAAATTCTCTTCTATAATTACTTCCATGTTGAGGCGGGTCAGAAGTTTCTCTCAGAGCCAAGAGATCCTTGCTGTCTGTCAGAGAGACAATGAGGCCTGGGCACAGAAGGAGCTGGGCTTGTGACCTGGCAGAGACAAACTGTAGCAATTAGAATAGTAAAGTCACAACATCCTTGTCTCTCTGGATCCATGTCCATGAAGACGCAGGTATTTTCTAAGTTTTTTAAAAATATATTATTTTATTGTTTGAAGTATTGCACATAGTAGTACATATGTCTCCTTTTTTCCCCCCATTGACCTTCCCCCAGCATCCCCAACCCCCTGTCGCATGCTCTCATTCCACCTTCCCTCCCCCCCCCCCGTGTCTTGTGTCCATTGATTGTGCTTAAATGCATGCATACAACTCCTTTCATTGATCTCTCTCCCCTCCTCCTCCCCCATCCCCCGTCCCCAACACTCCCCAGCCCTCCCGCTGTAATTTGACAGTCTGCTCAATGCCTTACTGCCTCTGTATCTATCTTTTTGTTCATCATGTTATAATGCTCTTTATTTTCCATAGGTGAGTGAGATCATGTGGTATTTTTCTTTCATTGACTGTCTTGTTTCACTTAGCATAATACTCTCCAGCTCCATCCATGCTGCTGCAAGTGGTAGGAGATTCTTCTTTTTTATAGTAGAGTAGTGTTCCATTGTGTAGATGTACCATAGTTTTCTAATCCCCTCATCTGCTGATGGGCACTTGGGCTGTTTCCAAATCTTGGCTATTGTGGATTGTGCTGCTATGAACATAGGGGTGCATATATTCTTTCTGATTGGTGTTTCTAGATTCTTGGGATATATTCCTAGAAGTGGAATTACTGGTTCAAGTGGGAGCTCCATTTTTGTTTTTTTGAGGAAATCCATACTGTTCTCCACAGTGGCCGCACCAGTCTGCATTCCCACCAGCAGTTTGCTGGTGGGAATGCAGACTGGTGCGGCCACTGTGGAGAACAGTATGGAGCTTCCTCAGGGAACTAAAAATGGAGCTCCCATTTGACCCAGTGATCCCACTTCTAGGAATATATCAAAGGAAATATGCACCCCTATGTTCATAGTGGCACAGTTCGCAGTAGCCAGGATTTGGAGGCAGCCTAAGTGCCCATCAGCAGATGAATGGATTGAAAAACTGTGGTATATCTATACAATGGAATACTGCACTGCGGTAAAAAAGAAGGAGTTCCTACCATTTGCAACAATATGGATGGAGATGGAGAGTATTATGTTGAGTGAAATAAGCCAGGCAGAGAAAGATAAATATCACATGATCTTGCTCATTTGTGGAATATAATGAACGACATAGACGGATGAACAAGAACAGATCCAGAGGCTGAGAAACGTCGATTAGAACATCATACCTCAGGTAAGGTAGGGGAGGGTGGGGGTAAGGTGGAGAGATCAACCAAGGGACTTGTATGCATGCATATGAACCTAATCAATGGACACAGACAACAAGGGGGCGGGGCATTAAGAGAAATTGTTTCATGTGACAAAAATTTTTAAATGAAACTCTCTGTAGACTGAAAATTATTTTGGAAGGAAACAAAGAGAAGTTTCCTTCAAAAGTCATAAGGATTGTAATTGAAAGTCAACATATTTGGCCTCTTGAACTAAAGTAAGTAATTTGTGTTTTTGCCTCCCTGACAAAGTTTATATAAAGCTACAAAAAGAAATTGACAGCCAGTTTGAAATGGAATTGCCAGGGCCTAGGGCAAAGAATATCCTTACATGATATTATTCTACAATGTCATTATAATTTTAGATATTTTACAACAGCATATTTTACAATTATCCCAAACATACTTACAAACTAATTCTTTGAATGGTTGGCAGCAATTAAAAAAAAAAAAAGGGACATGAAAGGATTTAATCCCTTGCAGAAGGAATTAAGGCACTGGGAAGGCACTTGAGCATCCTATATTGACCCCTCTTGCCCTTTGTGCCAAGAGGGACCCTCTTCTCACAATCCAGTTGCCCTCAGCTGTTACCTGAGCTTTCTGTTCATGCTGAGCTTGAAGCCTCGTGGGGGCTGGTACCATGGATCTGTCTCACATCCAATTGTGTGAGCTGGGCCCTCACTGGAGAAGAAACCCGAGTTCCCCAAGATATGTGATCAGCACCGGGACCCTGCCAGCAGGCTAGGGGTTCCCAAGGCAGGTGCTGGGTGTGGAGGCCATGGGGTCATAGGCTACCAAGGAGACAGAAGTGAACCTCACAGCACCCTGCTTGGCCCCGGAGGATGGCTGGTTAGCCAGAGACGGGTAAGATTCCTCAAGGAAGGAACAACCTAAGACAGGCACAGTCGCAGAGGGGCCATCAGGAGAGAACTTGGGGGGGGGAAACAGAAGTGGGGCACAGACCCTCACCCCCCCAACATTGCAGGGGCTTGAACCCTCACCCCCTTCTAAAGGAGGTCTCCTGCCCCCATGGCTGCTTCGCGCTTCCCACACCCAGCTCAGATCGGGACCCCGGCAACAGAAAGAGACCTGGCCCAGCTCACATCGAGATACAGGGGACAGACAGAGACTTGGCCCATCTCAGATCGGGACCCAGGTAACAGACAAGAGACTTGGCCAACAGCAGTTGCCCTATATCTAAATTCAGCGAGCATTTGGAATGCTCAGGGCCCACTCAAGAATGCAAATAATCCTTCCCACTAATATTTACAGGGTAAACTAAGATTGTTGGTAGAGTATTAAATTTGACAGTAAAATAGTAATCGAGTTTTCAGATTAATTTAAATAGCCTAATTGAAATAAGTGAATATTCAAGTACTGGACAAAAAGCTGTTCTTAAAGTAATAACTAAAATTTCTATTGGTAGTTCATCTCATGGTAAAATTCCTGAATATGCAATGAACCTAAAGCAGTCATATGTGTGGGGGAAAAAAATTTTTTTTTAATTTAAAGTTATCAAGACTGCATTATAAAATTTACAAAAACCTCCATTAATAAAAAAAAAAAAGGGGGGGGGATAGTAGGGCAATATCATGTAAGGAAAAATATCCTATAAGTAAATTACATCTAGAAAATTTTTATTTTACCAAATTAAGTTTCATTTGCAATGCTAACAGCAAGACGGCCATTAAAAACACACATGGTGTCTAAATAAGACAAAGGAAAATCGTTTGAACAAAAATAAAAAGAATCCCAAATCAATTATATAGAAAAGATTCCTTTATTAACTTGTGGTCGAGAATATATTTGTATATTTTCAGAAAACAACCCCAAGACCAGATGGATTCCTGCAACAGAGAGGAATTGACAGGAGTGCTCCAACCACGAAGACAAGAGGAAAAAACAGTCCAGAGATGGAAGATGCTGACAACGCCTTGCCACGCGAGCAGTCAGCAGCTGTGCACCGCTGCAGGTTGCCTAGGACCAAACCAGAGAGGGTCGGACCTGCATTGCCACCATGTACCCACCATCCAGCTATCAATGCTGACATGTACACATAAGGAACTGTTGGACATTGAAATTGGGACTCAAACATTTTTTTGTTTTGTCTTGTTTTGTTATTATATGTTTATTTCCAGTCTGCAAAGGCAAAACTTTTTAAAGGAAAGAAATGGTGGGAAAAAGATACAGAGGCAAAGAAGCATTGAACAGACTGTCAAACTACATTGGGAGGACAGGGGAGGTTGGGCGAGGAGGGCTGTAAGAGACCAACCGAAGGACTTGTGCGCTTGCATGTGAGCACAACCAACGGATATAAGACACTGGGGCGGGGGGGCAGGGTGGGCAGGTGAAGGCATGTCCTGGGGGGTGGGGGAGGTCGGGGGGAGATCAAAGGGGAAAGAAAGGGAGACATATGTACTACTATTTGTAATACTTAAAACAATAAAAATAAAATAAAATTAAAAAAAAAAAAGAAAGGGTGTTGGATTTTGTCAAATGCTTTTTCTGCATCAATGGATATGATTATGTGGTTTTTATCTCTCAGTTTGATTATGTGGTATATCACATTTATTGATTTGCAGATATTGAACCATCCTTACATCCCTGGAATAAATCCCACTTGGTCATGGTGTATGATCTTTCTAATGTAATGCTGGATTCGATTTGCTAGAATTTTGTTGAGAATTTTGGTGTCTATGTTCATGAGGAATATTGGCCAGTAATTCTCTTTCTTTGTATTGTCTTTATTTGGTTTTGGGATTAGGGTAATGCTGTCTTCATAGAAAGAGCTTGGAAATGCTCCTTCCTCTTGAATTTTTTGGAATAGTCTGAAGAAGATAGGTTTTATTTCTTCTTTGAATGTTTGATAAAACTTCCCTGTGAAGTGGTCTGGACCCAGGCTTTTGTTTGTTGAAAGTTTTTTGATTACTGCTTTAATTTCCTCCATATTTATCAGCCTATTCAGATTTTTTTGATTCCTCCTGGTTGAGTTTTGGAAGGTTGTATTTTTCTAGGAATATGTCCATTTCTTCTAGGTTGACCAGTTTTTTGGAGTAGAGTTGCTCATAGTATTTTTTTTTTACGATTCGTTGTATTTCTGTGGGGTATGTTGTTATTTCACCTCTTTCTCTTCTGATTTTATTTATTTGGGTCCTCTCTTTTTGCTTCTTGGTGAGCCTGGCTAGAGGTTCATCAATCTTGTTTATCCTTTCAAAGAACCAGCTCTTGGTTTCATTGATCTTTTGTATTTTTTTTGGTATGTATGTCATTTATTTCTGCTCTGATCTTTATTATTTCCTTCCTTCTGCTCACACTGGGCTTTTCTAATTCTTCAAGTTGCAGAGTTAGATGGTTTATTACCAGTTTTTCTTTTCTTTCCTTTTTTTTTTGAGGTAGGCCTGCAATGCTACGAACTTCCTTTTGAGGATTGCTTTCACTGTGTTCCCAAAATTTTGGATTGTTGTGTTTTCATTGTTGTTTGTTTCAGGATATTTTTTTGATTTCTTTTTTGATCTCTTTGGTAACCCACTCATTGTTTAATAGTATGCTATTCAGTCTCCAAGTGTTTGCATTTTTGTGATTGTTTTTACTGTATTTGATTTCTAATTTTATGCCATTGTGATCTGAGAAGATGCTTGATATGATTTCAATCCTCTTGAATTTGGAGAGACTTTGCCTGTGTCCCACTATGTGGTCTATCTTTGAAAATGTCCCATGTGCACTTGAGAAGAATGTATATTCTGTAGTTTTGGGGTGGAATGTTCTGAAGATGTAGATTAAATCCATCTGATCTAGTGAGTCATTTAGGATTGAAGTTTCTTTGCTATTTTTTTTTTTTTTTTGTCTAGAGGATTTATCCAGTGATGTTAATGGGGTATTAAAGTCTCCTACTATGATTGTGTTGCTGTCAATCTCTTCCAGAAGTTTTTTTATGTGTTTGGGTGCTCCTGCATTGGGTGCATAAATGTTTACCAGAGTTATATCCTCTTGTTGTATTGATCCCTGTAGAATTATGAAGTGCTCTTCCTTGTCTCTTGTTATGGTCTTCACTTTGAAGTCTATTTTGTCAGATATAAGTATTGTTACCCCAGCTTTTTTTTCACTTCCATTTGCCTGATATATATTTTTCATCCCTTCACTTTCAGTCTGTGTGAGTCCTTGTTCTGAGGTGGGTCTCCTGTAGACATCATATATATGGATCATGTTTTCTTATCCTTTCAGTCACTCGATGTCTTTTGATTGGAGCATTTAAACCATTTACGTTTAATGTTATTATTGATAGGTACTTGTTTATAGCCATTTCTGTACTTTATGCCTGTGTTCTTTCTTCCCTATTTCTTCTTTTTACAGCATTCCTTTTAGCATTTCTTGCATCGCTGGCTTGGTAGTGATAAACTCCCTTAAGCCTTTTTTTTTTTGTCTGTGAAGCTTGTGATTTCCCCGTCAATTTTGATTGATAGTCTTGCTGCATAGAGTATTTTTGGATTCAGTCCTTTGCTTTGCATCACTTTGTATACTTCATTCCATTCCCTTCTAGCTTGATGTGTTTCTGTTGAGAAATCATTTGATAATCTGATGGGGGATCCTATGCAGGTAACTCTTTTGTCTTTCTCTTGCAGCCTTTAAGATTCTCTCTTTGTCGTGAACATTTGCCATTGTAATTATGATGTGTCTTGGTATGTGTCTTTTGGGATTCATCTTGCTTGGGACTCTCTGTACTTGTGTAACCCCCCCCCGCCCCCCTCCCCCCCCCATATCAGGGAAGTTTTTTGTCATTATTTCTTCAAATAGATTCTCTATTTGCTATTCTTCTTGTCCTTCTGGCAGCCCTATTATACATATGTTACTTCGTTTCATGTTGTCCAAAAGCTCCCTTAGGCTCTCCTCCTGCTTTTTAATTTTTTTCTCCAGTTGCTGTTCAGATTGGACTTGTTTCTCTACCTTACCTTCTAACTCACTAATTTGGTCCTCTGCTTCTTCTAGTCTACTGTTGAAACCTTGCATGGTGTTTTTGATTGTAGCAACATCACTTTTGATTTCTTCCTGATTTTTGCATAGGTTGTTGATTTTCTTGTCCATCCGGTTTATGAACTATACAACCATTACTCTGAATTCTTTTTCTGTCATGTTAAATGCCTCCATTTCACTTATTTCCTTTCTTGATGATTCCTCTTTTTCTTTCTCTGGGGATTGTTTTGTTGTCTCCCCATTCTAACTATCACCAGAAGGTCCAATCGCCTAGTTGTGTGGTCCTGGGCTGTGTGCAGTGGGAGCTTCATGCCACCTAAGTGTCACTAAAGAGCTCTGATACCAAGATGTGTGGCTGCCATGGATCTTTGGGAGCCACACTCACCCAAACTCAGAGTCACTGGTGCTCAGTATGGCCTCATGCATGCACCTAGAATCAGGGACCCCACCTGTGCCATGCTGAAAAAGAGACCCTGCTGGTGTGTGCCAAAAATCAGAGTCCCCTAGTGCGTGCCAGGAGTCAGTGTCCCTCTGTGCCCATGCCGAGAATCGAGTATCAGAGTCTCTGTTGCTTGGTGTGGGCTCGCGCCGAGAATCAGGGTCCCCGTGTGCGCATGCACCGAGAATTGGAGTCACTGGCTCTGCTTTTAGTGTGCATGTACTTAGAATCAGGGATCCTGTGCCCTGGTGATGAGAAACAGAGTCAAGTTACTGGTGCTCAGTGCTGCCTCTTATGTGGAGAATCAAGGTCCCCCGTCTGCTTGGGGGACCAGGTTGCACAGCCACCCTGTGACAGCAGGAGGTCCACTCCTGTGCTGTGGGTGACAGACTTCTGTGTGCCCTCACCCAGGCTCAAATTCAGGTAGTGCAGCCTCCCTGTGTGGTCATGGGGTCTGGTCACATAGGTGCACATTGCAGGAAGCAGACTCCCCATGTCCACATGCCCAGGCTCAAATTTAGGTAGCACAGCCTGCCTATGTGGGCATGGGGTCAGGTCGCGGGAGTGCACGTTGTGGGGAACAAACTCCCTGTGTCTGTGTGCCCAGGCTCAAAGTCAGGTAGCACAGCCGCCCTTTGTGGGCAGGAAACCTGCTTGCATGGAGCTGGTCTAGCAGTTCCTATGCTGCTGCAGTGAGCCTGTGGGGAGGGGGATGGGCTCTGTGACTCATGGCCAGGATGTTTGGATTCTTGGTGTCTGTGGGTTTGCAGCTATGGTCGCAGGACTTTGTCCCCAATGGCTGCAGGGTCCTGGTTTGCGTCTGAGACTAGATTGGGTGGTGGTGAGGCCAGGATCCTAGTATCAAACAGCTCTGCTCTTCAAGATGGTTTCTGTGCTGGCAGTGTCCACCCCAGAGCATTTGCAGTGGCAGCAGGGTTTCGCCATCTAAGTCTGCCCAGTTTGGCAGCCCCCTGGAAGACCTAAAGGATCTAACTGTCCTTAGCTCACACACACACACACACACACACCACATACACATACTCCTCTATTGCTCCCTCACTCTCTCACACACTCTTCCCTCCCTACCCTCTTGCCGATCGCCATCCTTTTTTTTTTCATGGCCCTAGTTTTAATCAAGGAGTGATATGATTTATCCCTCCTTCCATCTGTGGAGGCTCTGGAGGTGTCCGCCAACAGTGTCTGGGCATGTAGGTTCCCAGAGGGAGTGACAGGGACAAGATTAGAATCTGCCCAGTGGTCACTGAATGGAAGAGTACACGTTTGTCTGGAGCGGCCTCAGGGGAGCATCAGGCAAGCCCCTCAGTCTGAATCCTCCCTGAGTGCATGCGATGGCATTTGAGTTGGGAAACGACATGATCTGACTCCTGGTTTTCAACTTACCATTTAGTGATGTGTGGAGTGTGGATTATGGGACCCAGCAAGAGGACATGGGTGGGCCTTGGGGAGACCATTGTATTGGGTCCCATGGGGGATGATAGGCTTGTACCACAGTGTTAGCTTGACCAGGTTCTTATTTAAAAATGTTCTTGGCAGGTGAGGGGTTCAGGCCTAGAGAGGTGAGTCAGTGAAGAACTGATGCATCCTGGACTGGTGATACATGTGGGCGAAAGGAATGGGTTGCAATGATGTTTGGGGCTTGAAGAAAATAACTCACAAGCTATTCCTAAGGTGCCTGCATTTTCAGGTCTTATTCTACATGCAAAGCTCAGCCAGAGGTGGGTGCAAGCTTGCCTCCAGACCCTGTTCTCTCTGCCACGCCCAGTCTGCATGCCCCTCCGCCTCCCTCCACCCCCCCTCATGGAGCCAGCACACCTTCAGAGGGCACCCTCCTGCTGCTCCTGCTGCTCCTGGGTCTTGCTGGGCCAGCAGAGGGTAAAGCCCTGCAACAACCTTGCAGTGCTTGCTTCCTATGGTGGTGGCAGCTGCACGTGTGGATAACCTGTGAATGATTTCAAGGGAGAAAAGAGGCCTGACTTTTTCAACTCTTCTTGCTTAGAGCCGGCTTGTCTAGGATCCACACCCAGTAGAGACTGGGGTCAGACATTCTGTCCCCACCTCTGCCTCTCAAGCCCACAGTTTTCCAGGTACTCAGCAGCTGGGGCCCCAAGCCCTCAGGGGGAGCTGTTTCAGTGCTGCTGTGCAGTGAGCGGTCAGCCCTGCCCCTCTGGGCTCCTTCAGGCAGTTCCTGGTAACTTCTCTTGGAGCTCACTTGGGACTGGTTTCAGACACTCATGTGAAGTTGGGAAACGGTAGCTCCCCATTCCAGAGCAAGGCCAGACTGCAGTGGTGAGCTTAGTATTCATGCGGTAATGGAAATGCCAGAGCGTGCTGAGCCTGGGAGAGCTGGATGCAGTCTCATTAGTTCTAACAAGTAACAAGAAAAATGATTGTATTTCCAAATTCTAGTCTCTCTGGGTGGTTACTTTCAGTGTTATATTCTTCAAGATCAAAGGGTGACTCTTGGGATTTGGTTTGCAACTGAGTTACTTCACTTGCGAGCTAACTGCTGTGGGCCTGGTGTGAGATGGGGCAGGTGTGCAGGGCACCTGGCCTCGAAGGACGACTCATCAAATCCAACAAGCAGGAGGCGCAGCTTAAAAAAAAAAAAAATTGGTGGGAGGAGGGATTGAGAATGTGACCTGAGACATGACCATCTAATGCAGACAAACCCTGAGAAGTCCTGATAAGGCAGGAAAGTGTCAGGAAAACTCAGCCTGGCGCTGCTCCTTTACCTCAGGCAGGACCACCAGCAAGCCCAGCGCCTGCTGCGCAGCCAGGAGGACAAGGTGTTCTGCCCCCGTAGTGCAGGGATCTGGGAGGAAGCTCTGTCCTGAAGCGCCAGTAATTGCCTGCATCTGTCGCTAGCAAATGGAAATGGAAATAGCTCAAGAAGCAGATGAACACGTGCAGAGGGAGCGCTGGCAAGGCTACACTGAGCGACTTCAGACAGAGGTTGAAGACTCCGCAGAGTATGCCAACCCTGAAAAAGCGGCAGACTAGTTCCTGTCGATGGGTCAGACATGTCTGTGTGTGAGAAATGTTCTGTGGCACAGGCCCTACCAGGGATATCGCAAATGTAGGCCTCGGGGTGCTCTTTAAACGTTGAGGAGTCTGATGTCCAGAGAAGCTGGCTCACTTGTCGCCATAACAGAGGATTGAATTTGTGTCCCTGGAATCCAAACCACCCTGGCATTCATGGTTGGGGGCTGGGCAGAGGCAGACCAGGTGCCTAAGGAGAAGGAAGGTGAGAGCATGACATGCCGGAAGCCAGTTCCAGCATGTCATAATTGCAAGAGTTTCATCGAAAGGTTGATGGAACTTGGGGACTCAACAAGGGCTAAGTCACATATGTTATCACCTGTTGGGAATAGCTAAAGGTATTTCCCCAAACCTGAAAAGGATGATGGTTTGCTGCCAGACAGCTCAGGGCATCTTAATCTACATATTATTACCTCCTGTTGGCCAAACACCTGAACAGCCAAAGGTAATTCCCCAATCAGACAATGCTTCTGTACGAAACCCTATCCTTTGAAGTGTATATCTCCACCTTGCCTTAGGACAATTTGTGTTAATAAAAAGCAAGGGGTCCTGAGACAAGGAAAACTTAGCTTCTTCAGCCAGGCTCCTCTGACCCCCAATGTCTTTCAAAATTATCTTTCATCTCTGGACTCTTAAGTAACACAGAGCCTTTCTCCAGATTACTGAACCCTTCTTCTTTTTTTTCCCCATTTTTTTTTTTATTAAGGTATTATATGTGTACATATCTTACCATTGTCCCCCCCATACCCCACTCCCATACATGCCCTCACCCCCCAATGTTTTGGATCCGTTGGTTATTCTTATATGCATGCATATAAGTCCTTCGGTTGATCTCTTATTTCCCCCACCTCTCCCTAACCTTCCCATTGTAATTTGACCGTCTGTTTGATGCATTACTGCCTCTGTATCTATCTTTTTGAACCCTTCTTAATGCCGGAATAAGAACCCTGGCAATGACCAGAGCAGGCTGTGCTATGATTTACTTGTTATGCATATCAGCAAATGCCAGCCTTCCTCAAATGGTGTCTTCATTACCACAGTACTAATAGTCTCTGCAATGTTAGGAAGTGTTCTGCAAAAAGGCTCTGTGTTCAAAGAAATGTGGGTTAAAATATTCCTATTAAAATACTAAAGCATATTTCACAGACATAGAAAAACATTCCAAAAATGTTTATGGAACCATAAAAGACCCTAAATAGACTCAGCAATCTTGAGGAAGAAGAACAAAGTTGGAGGAACCACACTACCTGATATGAAACTATACTACAGGGCCATAATATTCAAGTAGCCTGGTACTGGCATAAGAGCAGGCAGATAGGTCAATGGAACAGAATAGAGAGCCCAGAAATCAACTCAGGTCTTTATGGTCAATTAATACCTGACAAAGGATGCAAGAGCATACAACAGGGTAAAGACAGTCTATTCAATAAATGGTGTTGGAAAAATTGGGCAGATACATGTAAAAAATGAAGCTAGACCACCAACTTACACCATATATGATAATAAACTCAACTTAAAGACTTAAATGTAATGCTCAAAACCATAAAAATCCTAGAAGAAAACATAGACAGTAAAATTTCAGACATTTCTTATAGCAATATTTTCACTGATAAATCTTCCTAAGAGAAATAAAGGAAAAAAAAAAAAAAATGGAACCACATCAAACTAAAAGGCTTTTGCACAGCAAAGGAAATCATCAACAAAATGAAAAGACAACCCACTGAATGGAAGAACATATTTGGCAACAATACATCTGATAAGGGGTTAATATCCAAAATATATAAAGAACTTTGCATCATCAGAGAGATGCAAATTAAAACCACAATGATATATCCACCTCACACCTGTCAGAATGACTACCATCAATAAATCAACAAACAAGTCGGCGAGGATGTAAAAAAAAAAAAGGGAACCCTAGTGCACTGTTGGTGGAATGAAGATTGGTTCAGTCATTGTGGAAAACAGTGTGGATTTTCCTCAAAAACTTAAAAATGGAACTGGTTTTTGACTCAGCAATCCCATTTCTGGGGATATATCCTGAGAAACACAAAACACTAATTTGAAAGGATATATGTACCTCTATGTTCACAGCAGTGTTATTTATAATAGCCAAGATCTGGAAGCAGCCTAAGTGTCCATCAATAGATGAGTGGGTTAAAAATGGTGGTACATTTACATAATGGAATACTACTCAGCTGTTAAAAAAAGAAAAAGGAAAAGCCCAGCAGGGGTGGCTCAGTGGTTGAGTGTCGACCTATGAACCAGGAGGTTACGGTTCAATTCCTGTCAGGGCACATGCCCGGGTTGCACTCATGATCCCCAGTGGGGGCCTGAAGGAGACACTCGATTGATGATTCTCTAATCATTGATGTTTTTATCTGTCTCTCCCTCTTCCTTCATCCCTGAAAACAATAAAAAACATATTTTAAAAAAAGCAAAAAGGAAAAAGAAAATCTTACCCTTTGCGCATGGAAGGACCTGGAGAGTATTGTGCTGAGTGAAATAAACCAGTCAGAGAAAGACAAGTGCCCTATGATCTCACTCACATGTAGAATCCAATAAACAGAATAAAGTGATGTAGGAAATAGAAACAGAGGCCTGGAACATGGAACAGACTGACAGCTGTCAGAGGGGAGGGACTGCAGGACCGGATGAGAGAAGGTGAAGGGATTAGCCAGAAAGCATCTACACAGAACACACAGACACAGTGTGGTGAGGGCCAGAAGGAACGGGGGAGGGCAGGGCAAAGGGGGCAGAGGAGACTCTGCTTGGGACAATGGCCACCATGCAGTGCGTTTTATTACGTTGTTCATTTATGACGTTTTATTACGTTGTTCATTTGAAACCTGTACGTTTTTGTGAACCATTGACACCTCAATTAAAAAAAAAAAAGTCTTCTAAAATATAAATTTTTAAAAATAAAAATGATCCTTTAACTGGAGGACTTTTCCAGCCTGAATCTCATGCATATGTTGCGTTTCCTGAATTTATCTGATGCTGGTACCTCCATCCCTGAGGAAGGTCTATTTCTATAGCGGTATCCATGTGCCAACTTTCTTCATGTAGTAAATTGTATACGTACTTCATTCTATGGAGAGAGTTTAGGTTTTAATGTTTTTTTTCTTGAAAGTGTTCTGCATTACCAGAGCTTCTATACATTTACAGTTCAGAAAGTTTTTGGGGAAGGTGGAGAGGAGAGGCGCTAAGGTCCCGGAAAAGGGCTTTGACCCTGGGTTAGGGGCTCTGCTGCTGGGTCAGGGACTTGGCTGCGGGGTCTGCGGGTGAGGAGTGGCAGCCATCCCCACAAGGGACCGCGAGAGGCAAGCTGGGAGCCACGGGTGCTTCAGTGAAGCCCAGAGACCCCAGGGCGCACGCCAGGAGGCGCCCTGCCAGGAGGCCTTCCGACCGCCGGCCCTGGGCCCCAGAAGCTGCTGCCCAGCAAGGCGCAAGGTGCTGAGAGATAGGCGGTTTGCAGCCACGCAAATTCACGCGCAAATCCTGCTCATGGATTCCTGGTTTGTGACTTTGAGTAAATTCCTTCATCTCTCATCTCTTGACACTTGTAACCCTCGGGAAATCTTTAGTGAGATGCACAGACACCCGCCTTCTCGCCCCCCACCTCCCTCTCCCGTCCCCCCAACCCCCCCTCACCCCCAACTGGGCGGGCCCATAGCCTTTACCGCCCCACTTGCCTCAGCACCTTCCACCCGCCCGGCCCCATCTCCTTTTCCGAGTCTCCTGTCTGCATTTGGGCTCAGTGCTGCTCAAACCTCTAGGAGTCTGGTGTCTGGTCTCCTGAAACCCGGGCTCTGTGCTCCCAGCCTGGAGGTGGGATCTCACGCGGGGCACGCAGCAGAGTAGCCCACAAGCTGCGTGGCTATGCGTCCTGGCGCCTCGCAGCCCGAGGGAGGGCAGCGCACAGTCTTGCGGGGACCTGCTTGTCCCGTTTACAGTTCTCTTTGCAGGATTCTATATAAATCAAACAGATTTAAAGAGAAATTTTAACTCCAATATGACAGACCTACTGGCAGTGTGTCATTGAGAAATTTAAAAAAAATTTTGCCACTCAACTCTGTTATATATTCTCTTTCAAGATGTGACTCACAACTTCCATTGTATACTTTTTTTGTGCCATTATTTTGACATGGTCTCTGCTTATTGCAGCTGAGAGGAAGCTGCTGGAGGGCCTGCAGCTGCTGCAGCCTAGGCTCCCGGCTGATGGAGGGATGGTTCCCCAGCACAACTGCTGAGGTGCCAGCCTGGGACAACCTTGTGCTTTTAACAATGTACGAAGGGCACATTTTGGAGATTTATTGGCAGATTCCCACTCACTTATAAATGCGATATATGTTCATTGTAGAAACTAGCAATGTAGGAAAGGGAACTACCATCAAAATGAAAATTATGGCATATTCTCTTACATTTTCAGTCTCTTTCATAAACCAATATGTATGATCACCCTGCATATGTGGGTTCTTTGTTTATATAAAATTGTATTATGAAGAATTTCTTATTTCATTAAAATAATCTTCCATTATGATTTTTAATAGCTACTGCACCATACAGATACACCAAAGAGATTTATCCATATTGCTGGATACTCAATATTGTTGCATATTTAGGTTGCTGCTAATGATGATTATGATTTTTTGGTATATACTTTTAAAATCTTTATTGTTGAGTGAATTACAGACGTTTGCCCCCTTTTCCCTCCATTGCCCCTCTACCCAGTTCCTCCACTCCAGGCCTGCAGCTCCCTGTTGTCTGTGCCCATGGGTAATGCACACATGCACACAAGTTCTTTAGTTTATCTCTCCTGCCCCCTTCCCTTCCCTCTGAGATTCGTCAGTCTGTTCCATGTTTCCATACCTCTGGTTCTATTTTATTAATCAGTTTATCTTGTGCATTAGATTCCTTGTTCATATATTTTAATTTTTAGATTCAATTTTTGATAGATATGTATTTATTGCCTTTTATTTTTCAGACTTTTTATCTTTGTTTCTTCTTCTTGAAGAAGACCCTTTAATATCTACACTAATAAAAGAGAAACATGCAAATTGACCATCACTCTGCTATACCCACCAGCCCATCAAGAGCAAGTATGCAAATTAACCCAACAAAGATGGCAGCGGCCATGGAGCTGGAGTGAGCAGGAGGCTTGGGTTGCCCCTATCGATGGAGGAAGCCAAGCTTCCCTCCCGCTCTGGCCGGCCCTGGCCTCTGCTCAAGGCTACAAAGTTTCAATAATAGAAAATAAATAAATCCCAGATACCTGCTTCTAGCCAGCCCTGGCCTCCACTCAAGGAGGTGCTGAAAAAAAAAAAGAAAGAAAAAAAGGAGGAGCTGGGAGCTTGGGTCGCTGGGGGGTGTGGCCAGCCTGCAAACAGCCATCAGCCCCTCACCCAGGCTGGCCACACCCCCATGGAATGAGGGTCCCCGCTGGGGGGCTTGGCCAGCCTGCAAACAGCCATCAGCCCCTCACCCACACTGGCCAGGCACCCCAGTGGGGACCCCCACCCTGAAGGGGGTGTGGCCAGCCTGAAAACAGCCATTAGCCCCTCACCCAGGCTGGCCACATCCCCATGGCCCAATCCCTGTAAACAGGCAGTTGAACATCCCTTGAGGGGTCCCAGATTGGAGAGGGTGCAGGCTGGGCTGAGGGACACCCCCCTCCCCCATGTACGAATTTTATGCACCGGGCCTCTAGTTTCATATAATACTGGTTTGGTGGTGATAAACTCCTTTAACTTTCTTGTCTGTGAATCTCTTTATCTGACCTTCAATTCTAAATGAGAGCTTTGTTGTGTAGAGTAATCTTGGTTGTAGTGCTTGCTTTTTATTACTTTGAATATTTCTCGCCACTCCCTTCTGGCCTGCAAAGTTTCTGTTCAAAAAATCAGCTGACAGCCCTGACTGGTTTGGCTCGGTGGATAGAGCATCAGCCTGCGTACTGAAGGGTCCCAGGTTCGATTCTGGTCAAGGGCATGTACCTTGGTTGCGGGCACATCCCCAGTAGGGGGTGTGCAAGAGGCAGCTGATCGCTGTTTCTCTCTCATTGATGTTTCTAACTCTCTATCCCTCTCCCTTCCTCTCTGTAAAAAATCAATAAAATATATTTAAAAAAATCAGCTGACAGTCTTATGGGTGCTCCCTTATAGGTAACTAACTGCTTTTCTCTTGCTGCTTTTTAAGATTATCTTTATCTTTAACCTTTGGAATTTTCATTATGATGTGTCTTGGTGTAGGCCTCTTTGAATTCCTCTTGTTTGGGACTTCCTGTGCTTCCTGGACTTGTAGTCTATTTTTTTCACCAGGTAGGGGAAGTTTTCTACCATTACTTTTCCAATAGGTTTTCAATTTCTTTCTCTCTCTCATCTCCTTCTGGCATGCCTATGATGCAAATATTAGTATCCTAGAGGCTCCTTACATATTTTCATAATTTTTTTTTCTTTTTGCTGTTCTTAATTGGGTGTCTTTTCTTCCTCTTATTTTAAATCACTGGTTTGATTCTTGGCATCCTCTACTCTACTGTTGATTCCCTATAAATTATTCATTTTAGTTAGTGTACCCTTTATTTCTGACTAATCCTTTTTCATGTCTTTGATGTTTTCCCTAAGTTCCTTGACATTCTTACTAAGTTCCTTGAGCATCCTTATAACCATTGTTTTGAACTCTGTATCCAGTAGTTGCTTGTTTCCATTTCATTTTGTTATTTTTCTGGAGATTGCTTCTCTTCTTTCATTTGTGACATGTTTCTTTGTCTTGCTTTAAGAGGGACTGGGTCATCAGCTGCCTTTGTGTCACTCAGCCACAATCCTTACTTTTTTTTTTTTTTTTACAGCCAGAAGTTACAGGGACTTCTCTTCCTAGCACTGGAACCCTGGGCTGATGGTTCTGGTGTGGGGCAGGGATCCCTGATTTCTCACAGGAGGCCTCCACAGCCAAAATATCTCTTCCAATTAAAAACACAGCATATTGGATGTGGGACCAGCCTATTCAGCAGCTCCGCCCCTCCTGCTAGCCTCAGTGTGGTTTCCTCTTCCATTCTCTAATAGTAGGGCTTCCAGTTAGCCAGATTTCAGGAAGTTTTAAGTGATGGTTGTTCTGTATTTTATTTGTAATTTTGGTGTGGTTATTGCATTAACCTATGCCACCATCCATTGCTAATTGTTTTGAATGATAAATATCACTGTGATGAACATTATTGTGCCAATACCTCTGTGCATGTTGCTAATTATTTCCTTAGGATTATTTCCTAAAACGCAGGACTGATTAAAGGTACTGGATCTGTAGTTCCAAATGGCCCTCCCACTACAGCACTGGATTGCATTCTCACCAGAACCTGAAGCCCTTCACTGACCTGGTGCAAAGAACAGAAGCAAAGCAAAACCCAACAACACGGCCACGCAGGGCGAAAACCATTTCTTTGATTTCACATGAGAGTGACTATCTAGTGTTTATTTCCCATTGACTTTCTTTCTTATAAATTGGCTATTCATGCCCTATGCCCATTTTTCTATTAAGGTGTTTGCTAAGCTATACGAGCTCTCTTTTTATTATATTTGAAATGTATTGACTCATGATCTGGTGTATAGGCTACCCATATTTTTCTTATGTTGTCAGTAGTCTTTAATTTTGTTTACTACATTTTTAGATATTCAGAAGTTTTAAAATCTTATGTAGTAAAGTTAATCAGACTTTTCATTTATTGTTCCTTTCTTTGCTTTTAGGATAACAAAGACCTTCCTTACTCTAAGCTCAGCTAGCCAATCACTTCTGTTTTCTTCAGTGGTTAAATTCTTAGATTTAGCTTGTTAATTGTTTGGAAAATTAATTGCAATGTGTGGTATGAGGTAGGGATCTAATTTATTAATTTTAAATGTTTAAACAATTGTCACAGTATTAATTATTAATAAAATTTCTGTTTTGCATGGGTTCCAAATGCTTATCATGTCAGCAGTACATATTCTGAATTTGTCAATCTTTTTTCCTTATTAATGTCTTTTGATTCTTCATTAGTGTCACATTTATGTGGGTGGAAATATATAGTACTCTTCTTTAAAAAAGTAGATGCTTTCCTTTCTTATTCTTATGACAAAATATATTTATTCTAATGAGCTCTTCAAAAACTTCACTGCAAGTTTGATTAGAAGTCCATTAATATGCAAAATAAATTTTGCTTTTAATTTTCAATGTATATTTATGATATGACTTTTGTATTCAAACATTTTAATTTTAAAGAAACATTTTGTAATTTTCTTTACATTTGATTAATTGCATATGAAATGTTTTGCATTGTTTGAGACTATTATAAAAGAATGTTTTCCACATTAAATTATCAGGTTATTTTTTTCCTGGTATATAAAAAGCTAATGGCTTATGCAGAGTTATTTTCTAATTATTTACATTACTAGGCCTCTTACTGGTTCTAATAGTTCTTATTGATCTTTGAAAATAATAAATTTTATATATCTCTATGTATGTGTCTATATAAAATACACGGAGTGGCCAGATTATTATGATCTCCGAACGCATAATAATCTGGCCACTCAGTGTATATATGTATATATATATTTTAGAGGCCCAGTGCATGAATTCGTGCATGGGTGGGGTCTGGCCAGCCTGGCCAGTGGGAGGGGACATGGGTGGCTGGCCGGCCTGCCTGCTGGTCAAACTCCTGGTCGAGGGGACAATTTGCTTATTAGCCTTTTATTATATAGAATATACACTGAGTGGCCAGATTATTATGCGTACAGAGATCATAATAATCTGGCCACTCAGTGTATATCATCCTATATAATAAAAGAGTAATATGCAAATTGACCATCACTCCAATACACAAGATGGCCGCCCCCATGTGGTCAAAGATGGCTGCCCCCATGTGGACACAAGATGGCTGCCACAAGATGGCCAGCAGGGGAGGGCAGTTAAGAGGGACCAGGCCAGCAGGGGAGGGCAGTTGTGGGCAATCAGGCCAACAGGGGAGGACAGTCAGGGGTGACCAGGCTGGCAGGGGAGGGCAGTTAGGGGTGACTGGGTCAGCAGGGGAGGGCAGTTGGGAGGGACCAGATCTGCAGGGGAGGGCAGTTTGGGGCAATCAGGCTTGCAGGGGAGGGCAGTTGGGGGGAACCAGGCCTGTAGGGGAGGGCAGTTAGGGGCAATCGGACTGGTAGGGGAGCAGTTAGGCATCGATCAAGCTGGCAGGGGAATGGTTAGGGGGTGATCAGGCTGGCAGGCAGAAGCAGTTAGGGGCAATCAGGCAGGCAGGCAGGTGAGTGGTTGGGAGCCAGCAATCCTGGATTGTGAGAGGGATGTCCGACTGCCGTTTAGACCCGATCCCACCAGGATCGGGCCTAAATGGGCAGTCGGACATCCCTCGAGGGGTCCCAGATTGGAGAGGGTGCAGGCTGGGCTGAGGGACACACACCCCCATGCACGAATTTCTTGCACCAGGCCTCTAGTGTGATATACACTGAGTGGCCAGATTATTATGTTATCTGAATGCATAATAATCTGGCCACTCAGTGTATATCCTATATAATAAAAGACTAATATGCAAATCGTCCCCTTGACCAGGAGTTTGACCAGCAGGCAGGCCGGCCAACCAGGCCTGGCCCCTTCCCCATGCTGGGAGAACCCCGGTTGAGGTCCCCTCCCTGCACCTAGCGTCCTCCTCCCTGTTCCACCACTGCGGGTGGGAGCAGCTGGACTGTGATGCTCTGGACCCTGCCAGTCGGGCCAGTGGGCAGCGCAGGCAGTGTGGCCTAGGGTGCTGGTGGCCGTGAGTCTCCTCCCCCTCCCTGAAGCATGGGGTGGGGTTGCAGCAGCTCAGGGCTGCCTCTGGGTGCCCTGAGTGGAGACACCACTCGCTGCTGAGCCACTGTCCCGGGGCTGGGGTGGCCTCAGGCTCCCGCTGGCCCCACCAGAGCCAGACTCGCTTGGCTGGCCGCCCCCACCGCCCGAGGGCTGCACATGCCCTGCAGGTCTCGTTGCTCTCGTGAATCACAGCAGCCCGGCCATCCAGTCCCAGGAAATGGCCATCCCGATTGCCATGGCTCACTCCCCAGTGCAGTTGGGCCTGCGTAGCATGCACATAGGCAGGAGGGGAGGCCAACAAGGGGAGGGAGGAGGGATGTGTGGGCCAGGGTGGAAGTGAAGAACTTGGTGGTGTAAACACGCCCCCCTCCCCCCGCCATGCAGCATTGTCCCCTCCTGCAGCTCGGACCCCCGGGCGCCCCTGCCTAGCGCAGTGCTCTCGGGCCTGGGGTGGGGGCAAGGGACCTGGGACTGCGGCCTGGAGGCAGCCCTAGCTAGCTTGGAGTTGCAGTGATTGGTCAGGGAAGGATGTGGGGTGCCATGAGGCAGCCTCAAGCAAGTCCCCCATGCTGAAAATCCTTGCCTCTCTCTCTCTCTCTGAGAGGTCAACAGTTTAGCCCGCTTGGCATGCTGTGTGCAGCCTGGTGTCCGGTTGAGCCTTTGGTCGTTATGGATGTTACGGACCCTGGGTTTTTATATATTAGGATTACACTGACTAGAGATTTCCAAAATGGTGACAAAATATGGCAATAACGGCAAACATTATTTTGTTTCTGAATATAATGGAAATGTCTCTAGTTAAATCATAAGGAACACTGTCTGGTCTTGGCTTGACATACCTAATTTTTGTCACATTAAAGAAAGAAGCTTTAGCCCTAGCCAGTTTGGTTCAGTAGATAGAATGTTAGTCTGAGGACTGGAAGGTCCTAGTTTGGATTTCTGTCAAGGGCATATGCCCTGGTTGTGGGCTCGATCCCCAGTAGTGGCATTCAGGAGGCAGCCGATCAATGACTTTCTCTCATCATTGATGTTTCTAGCTCTCTATTCCTTCCCTTACCCTCTGAAATCAATAAAAATATATATTTAAAGCAAAGAAAAATGCTTTAATTTCTAATTTTACTAAGAGACTATTTCCCCCCATCATGAATGAAATGATTTAATCAAACACTTTTCCAACTTCTGTCCAGTTAATAATATAACTTTTCTTTTTATAAATGATTGATGTGCTACAACATTTTAATAGATTTGCAATATTAAATATTCCTTGCATTCATGGACTATTGTTTACACAGCTGTGTTGCATATTTATTTGAATATATTGTGGATTCAATTTCACAGATTATTGCATTTATATGTATAATTGATTTATGGTTTTTATTTATTTTACTAATTTTATAGACATTTAGAAAGCAGATGAAGTATCACTTAAGAGATCTGAAGGAACTACCGTGGAAAATTATCCATGCCCATGATTTTTTTGCACTTAATTTTTTGACAACATTTTCAAATTTTCCTTGTCTATGAATCTTCAAATTTCTCATTTAGTTTTGTTAACTTACATTAATTTTTAGAGTTTTTCATTCTTTAAAAGTTTCTAAATCCATACATATGGAGTTTAAAAAATATATCATGTTCTATTTAAAAAAATGAATTTCTTTTTCTGTGTCTTCCCCCACTATTTCTAATATTGTGTGTGTGAGCTTTTGTTTATTGCATATTTACACTTCTATTTTTCTCTCAAATTCAGTCTTAGAATTTATTAGTTAATTATACTATTTTCTGTTTTATAAATAATTATTTTTGGTTGTTTACTATTTTACTTTTAAAAAATATTTTTTAGATATGTTTTTTATCTAAAGTTAAATAGTTCTTTTATTCCTTCTTTTCTAAAGCAGTAAATTTGAATTATAGATTTGGCCACATCCCACATTTATTTATATGTAGTAATATTCTCCATTATATTGTTTATAGTTTATAATTGGGATTTTGATTTCCGTTGACACCATATAATTATTTTGAAAAGTTATTTTTTAAGTGACCAGGTCTTCTTGCCGTTTTGTTTTAAATGAATTTTTGCTTCCTTCTTTTGAGGCTATGGTATTTGGGCTACAAATTTTGTTTGTTAGCATTTATTGAAATTTCATTTGTGATCTTAAAAGTAACAAGTATCATCATCATCAGTAGGACAAAATTATTTAAACTTTTGGAAACCAATAATAACAAAAGTGATTTGTATATTTTTCAGAGGATATGCAGGTTTTAGAAAGTGAATAACCAAACATGTATTTATTTTTACTTTAAAGAACAAATCAAGTTTTATTAGCATTTACTCTACATTTGATACAGCCACTCTGGTTCCAGTAGATTGATTAGTTATAGCGGACTCTTCACTCCTCCTTTGATACTCGCCCACTCTCCTGCAGAGTGCAGTCATGTGACTTGGTTTGCCCAATGGGATGGAAGCAAACATGATGCAAACAGAGGTTTAAAAAGTGCTTATGGGATTTGGGTTTGCTTGCTCTTGCCCTCTTTCACTGCCATGAGAACACACCTGGGCGAGCCTGATGAAGGTGAGAGGTGGAGAAGGGTCAAGCTGCTCCAATAAACACAGCCGCGGGCACCTCCATCCGCTGCAGTCAGCCACCCACAGCTCTGTGAGCAGCCCAGCCCAGCCCAGCCCAGGTCAGGTCAGCAGAGCCCCCTCACAGCCACAGCTGGCAGAGGCTGAGTGAGCCCGCTGCAAATCAGCTGGTCCTCAGATTCCAGAGCGAAATGAGTGTTCATTGTATGCCACTGAGGTTTTGTGATTGTTACACAGTTTTATTTTGGCCATAGGTAATTGATGCCAGAAAGTTACATGCCATGTTTTATATGTAAGTTTTCCTGAGAGATTAGTGGGAATAGTCAAACGGGAGAGTTGATGACATCTCCATTCTACTTTTATTAGGTGATACATTGCAGTGTACCTGTTCCCAGTTAGATAGGCTTAAAGGTAATTTTCTGTTTCTATTAAAACTAATTCCCCCCCCCCCCCCCCATGGATAAGTGGATTATAAAGATTCTTGCAAAATGACTGTAGAGGGCTGCCTGGGAAGGCACATGGGAATTTCTTTAAATTGTTGTCAGCTGAGCCTGAGGCGATTGGCAGAGCCGCATCTCAGTTACACCCTCCCCAAGAAGGTGGGGGTGTTATCAGTACTGACTTTACCTTTGTCCAGGTGTCAGCCTAACAGGCTTTGATATGTAAATCCAGGCAAGCACCAGGAATGCTAGGGATACTTCCTGGTATTTGGGGTATAAAATAAACGTGCTGCGTGGGCTCGTCGTCATCCCTGCCTCTCCATCAGAGAGGATGGCGTCCCACCTGGCTCCCAGCTTTGTTTCTATCTTCGTGTCTGGTCTCTTTCTTTTATTTCTCAATCCCTGGCCGCCTCCACTTAGAACCGGTTCATTCATCTCTCTTCCCGTGCTGGACGTGGAAAAGAGAGATCCCTGCCATGTCTGGCCCCCCCCGCAGCTGGCCCCCACAATGACCTTAGATAGAAGGTAATTCTAATAATTCAGGCAAAAGCAAACAACAACACAAAACAAAACAGACCCCCAAATGACCAAGCAACACTTCTTTTAGTCCTAGTAAAAGTCTTCTCCAGTCCCACTGAGAAGAGCAAGACTGTGTAAAGGAACCTCAGCTGGGGTGCGCCCAGGGCCTGCAGTACTCACAGTGACCTCCAGGCAATGGGGCCCTCCTGAGAGCAAGCCATTTAAAAGGCATTCAGAACCTGGAGGCAAACATTTGCATTTTTAAAACTGTTTAAATCATATGATATTATATCCAAGTGTATTTAAATATAAAATCTATTTTGAGCCCTGGACGGTGTGGCCTAGTTGGTTACAGTGTTGTCCCATACACCAAAAGGTCTCGGGTTCAATTCCCACTCAGGCACATACCTAGGTTGCATCCCCAGTGGGAGCGCCTATGGGAGGCAACCAACTGATGTTTCTCCCTCCCTCCCTCCCTCTCTCCAAAAATCAGTCAGCATGTCCACAAGTGAGTATAAAAAGCAAAAAAAAAAACCAACCTGTTTTGAGATTTTTCTTTTGGTATAAAGGCAAAAAAATCACAGATCATAGGCGATACCCTTGTTCATCTTTCAATGGTAAAATTCACTGAAATTATACCCAGAAAGCCATATCAGGACAACTTAGAAGTGTATCCCTTAATTGGCAAAGAGTGTTTGATAACAGGTCACATCTCTGCCGTGGAGCAGGGGTCGGAATCTGAATGCGTGTGATCATGGGGGAGGGCTGCTCACAGTGGACTGAGTGGGTTTAGGGTAAGTCATGGTCATATCACAAGTGAAATGTCTTCGTTGCCTCCGTCATAGGCAAGGAAACGCATCAAGTGGAAGCCAGAAGCATTAGTGATTCATTAAAAAAAAAAATGGGAGAATTTTTCAAACATGCTCAGAAGAGTGGAGTGTGACCATGGCAGTGGTTGTACCTCGCACAGGACAGGTTATCTCACGGTAAAAACTTTCCAAGTCTTGGCCAAATTTAAAGTGAAAGACATTTTCTTCTCACAACAAGGCAAGCATTCCAAAGTTGATGACTTTTTCCCTTTGGTGACCAAGTGGGCAATTTCAAAGAAACTAACCCATTTAACAGGTCCATTCAAGGCAAAAAGCAAGAAACGGCTGCTGTACTGAAACTTGTGTTAAGGAAAGAACATCTTGAAAATGTATGTCTGCAATGTTTCATTCTTACATGATTTTGTTGCTGAAGGCAATATATGCCATTTACAGTGTATCTCATGTATACATCCCCAAAACCCGAAGAATAATTAAAAAAAAGTCTAGCTTGCTTTAAGAACCATTCAAAGAATTTGTTGTTTTTGAACTTATTTTGTTGAAAAAAATAACAGCATATTACATTCAAATTATTTGGAATGATAACTGATTGACAGGAAAATGGAAATTTACTAACAGAATTTTAGCAAGAAAATCTTTGCATAATGGACTTGGAGAGTGCAGCTGCAGGTGATTCTCCCATGTGGCCTGTGGGCTTTGTGAGGAGCTTCTGACCACAGAGCCGTTAAACGAAATACTGACCTACACCGAGTCTCGAGCCTGACTTTAGAACCAGTGTCATGAATATTCTTAGAAACAATGAAACATATTCAACCCCATTGCCTGCTTGGGGTTATGTTCTTCACATGCAAGGGGATGTGGGATGCTAATGAACGCAGGACGGATGGACCACACTGCTCAGTATCTTCACCAGCCCTCGCCACAGGCTCTTCAACAAACTGGAAAATCCTTTCTTAGGCCTGATTTGTTTTTTTCTACTTTGTCTTTTAAAGACTGTAGGTCATATAGAACCTGATAATATACTAGAGTTATTTTTTAGAGTCTCCTTTTATTTCCAACAGATTTTGCTTCATTATGTTAATACTCTTTTCTGGCACACATACTTTTTCTTTCAATTTCAGAATGTCATTGCAAAATATACAGTTTGCTCAGTTTAGCAATTTTTGTTGGTTTGGAATTTATGTTGTCTGATATGAACACCATGCTGACTGGTTTACCATTGTCCAATCTTTTACTTAAAAATGTTCCACGTTACTTCTTTAGATTCTTGTAGCTGCACGTTCATTTTGGTGCCTTTTTGGCCGTCCTTTTGTTTGAAGACCGCCATGGAACTGATTGGCACTTTCTGCCAAGCCGCAGTTCCAACTCATTTTCATCTCGAATTCTCCTTTGCCATAAACTTACTTCTAACTCCCACTCCCAACCCTTTACAATATCTATTATTTTAGTTGACTTTCCCCTTATAGTTATTTGCAGTTTACACAACTTACGATGAATTCTATGAATATATTTAATTAAAAATACCTCATTATAGCTTCTTTTATCAGCATCAAAATAAAATATTTTTCTTCAACGTTAACATGAGGAAATCATTTACTTACTTTTCTTTAAATTTCTTTTGATTAAGATAATTATTATTAGCTTTGTTAACTTTTGTTTACTCTCTTAGAATAAATTTTGACATTTGTTTTATTCATTTAACCACACTTACAAAAATACTTAGACAAACCTATGTTTATGTAATCTCACTAACCACTACCATATTTCATATTTTAGTTTCTCTTTTTAACTTCTTGGTGAAATTTTTGTCTGGGTAGGCTTTAATACATTTAAAACTAGTTTTCTGCCAAGGATATGGCAGTCACTTAGTATGCTTGAAACGAAAATCCTGAGTCTAGTTGATATTTCATTTTATATTTTTGTGCCATCATTTTTCCCTGTTGCCATATTTATAGAATTCTTTCTTTATTCTTTTGATGTTTAAAGTCATCAGGATATATATGTGTATTGTTCCTTTTCATTAGTGATATTTGGTTCTTGGAAACAACTTTGATCTGAGATCTCAGAAGGTATTGCTTCTGTTTGGAAAAGTGTCTTTTTATTATATCTCTCCTCTGTTCAAGGGAGACTTTTGATCCTTTCTTCCTCACTTTGTCTTTATCTTCTGCAATCTCTAAAGCAATATTAATGCAAATACCATCTCGTCATCGTGTTATGGTCTTCTCTTAACCAGGTCCAAGTTCTGTTTCTTTTTTGGCTTCCAGATTCCATCCTTTTCTTAATTACAATGAAAAAATCAAACACGTGGTATAAAAACGTTTTTCTGAAATATTGAAAAGAATTCTTCCTGAATTGTAGGTCCTATATTCTCTTTTTAATGGAACTTTGTTTCTTGCCTTTTTGTTGGGAGGCCCGAGGGTCCAGATGCTCCCTCTGACCCTCCCTCTGACCTGCAGGACTTGGGCCCAGTTCATGAGCAGGGGCAGAGGTGTGCCAGGGCGGGTGCTGGAGTGCAGTGGGAGGGGCAGTGATGTCCCGCCCAGAGTATTTTTGTTAGTTGTTGATGGCGTGGTCATTTGTCATTTTCTTCATGTCCCTCTTGTGGGAGAAGAGGCTGTCTACTGTGATGGTAGCTAATACGCCAGATATGAAGTCTCAGGCCCTGTGAGGAACCAGGTGCCGGGCACCTGACTTGGCCCAGGAGATGGACTTCCCTGGGATTCTGAATCCAGTGATGCCGAGGCCTGGGTTTTCTGCAGCAGGGATAGTCACGAACAACTTCCAGGGGCAGGTACGATGATGGTTGTTGTCACATGGATGTGGGTGACACCTTGCCACTCAGTGTTTAGCTTCTGAGGCAGAGGTGACCTCTTCAAACTAGTCCTGTGGGAGGAGCTCACTTGTTGCTGGTGGCACCTCTTGTCCTTGATCCTGCCACTTCATCAATTCTTCCATCTCCTGCCAGGTCTGGGCTCCCAGAGACGCTGGAGGCAGTGTGGGTAGCATTCTGCTGTGCTGTGCTCTTTAGGCCTCAGAATATGTTAGTTTCTACCTGTTTCCAACCCTCATCCCCAGTCATCTGTTATGTCTAAGCTCCCCGTTTTGGTTAAGATAACACAGTTGCTTTCCACTTAAACATCATCTCTGACCAATACCATATAAATTCTGAGGGTTCTGTTTAGTTAAAGGGTAAAGGTGTATCCAGGCCTGGTGTTTCCTCACTGGCTGATGGATCTGTGCGTTCACAGTTCACATTTATTTTGTTGCTGTTAGGATCAACCCAGGGATCTTAAGCTCTGGATGGCTGACATGCGGAGTTCCCAGACACATTTGCTGGGATTTAACAATTATTTATTTGACGTGAATCTATTGAAGTAAGAAGAACTCTGTTGGCTCAATTTCTTTGTGTTTTCTGCTAAAAGGGATGTTTCACCCCTGGGCAATGTAAACCAAGTACAGCTTTGTTTCTAGGAAACAGGAATGAAACTTTCATGTTTGCCACTTCCCTCTCTACCCAAACTCCACACCCATTCCTGTCCTACCTGCTGAGCCCAAAGCCCAGCCTGGCTCACTGATGGCTTACTTACCACAGGCAGAGAATTCAGCACCAAACCCACTTATACCTCTGGTTTATGTGGCTGAGAATTAGTGTCTAAGTTGTCTAAAACTTTCTTGCAGGGGTAGGAGGAGCTACAAATGTGGAGATGAAGCCTGTTGGTTTATCCCTTGTCACCTCAGAGAGTAGCTCCTTCCCTGTCTGGCTGTGCCCTCCCATCTAGTCAGTGAAAGTCTCTTCTTTCTGAGGAAGAAGTTCGAAGTGAGGATGGGAGGACCATCTTTACCTTGTTTTAGCTAGTGGACAGTTCTGCACATCTGGCAAATGTTTACCTGAATTACAGTTTCAATTCATGTTGAAGTTTTACAATCTTTTTATATTGTGTATTTTAGGAATCCTATATAATAAAAGCCTAATATGCTAAGTGTTCAACCAGTTGCTATGATGTGCACTGACCACCAGGGGCAGACACTCTGATCGGTAGGTTAGCTTGCTGCTGGGGTCTGCTGATAGGGACTGGGCGAGATAGGCCAGACACGCCCTGGAGCCCTCCCATGGTCCCTCTCCGGCCCCGATTGTGCACCAGTGGGATCTCTTGGCTTGACCTGTGCTCTCCTGCAATCTGGGACCCCTTGGGGGATGTCAGAGAGCTGGTTTTAGCCTCATCCTGCAGGCTAGACTGAGGGACCTCAATGATACATGAAACCGTGCACTAGGCCTCTAGTAGTTAATAAAAAGGTGGAATAGAGCATTAGGTGTCTCTAGCTTTCTATTGGCATAATCTGTTCTATATTGCTAAGATGAATTTTAAGCATTTTAAGAGTCTAATATTGCTAACTCTGTATGAAAGCTTTTATTATCAAGGCACTAACTTTAGTAATAATCTGAAAAAAATAAAGTTGGATTTTTTACCTCATTCTTTATACCAATATAGAAATCCCACTTATATTAAATACTAAAACTATGGAGAAAATAAAAGAACTAGAAGGAGACATGAAAGAAGCCTTTTATAGTCTTAAAATAAAAAAGACCTTTGAAAGGATTTCACAAAATCCAGAATATTTAAGAGAAAAGATGGGTACATATAACTATAAAATATGGAATGATTCTTCATTGTAAAAAAACACCATAAAATGGTATTTTTTTGAAAACCTGGAAAAAATGAAAGCAAATCAGAACCTCAAAAAATATTTGCAACACATATGGGCAAAGAATGCATCCTAAAACATATAAAGAGTATTTATAAATCAATAAGAATATAAACATCGCCTACCTAGTAACCAAAGAACAGGATAGATAGTTCATGAAAACAGACAAAATAAACTTTGAAATTATAGGAAAACACTCAACTTCACTTAAAATAAAATAAATGCAAATTTAAACCAATGAGTTGTTCACCTGTACAGATTCTTGAGTTACAAGAGGCTTTAAGTTAATAACAAGGTTCCTTAGCTTTCTGAGGGGCTGCAGGGACATGCAATACAGCATGTACACTCTTCCGTAGGTGAGCACCATGATGGGTGTGGGTCACTCACACCATCTCTTTTATACCCTTGTATTCCTGGTGGCCCAAGGCCTGTATGCCAGATCACAATTCTCTCAGGCCAGGAAAGGATGAGGCAGACACAATAGTCCATAATTACTTAACTTTGATCTTTCTTGAGAAACAGGACTTTTAGGTCATTGTCCTAGGCATTCCTGGGCCCCAGATTGTAACATCGTATCTAATAAAGAGGTAATATGCAAATTGACCATCACTACAACACACAAGATGGTTGCCCCCATGTGGACACAAGATGGCCACCACAAGATAGCCAGCAGGGGAGGGCAGTTGGAAGGGACTAGGCTGGCAAGGTAGGGCAGTTGAGGGCAACCAGGCCTGCAGGGGAGGACAGTTGGAGGTGATGGGGCCGGCAAGGGAGGGCAGTTGGGGGGGACCAGGTCTGCAGGGCAGAGCAGTTAGGGGCAAACAGGCCTGCAGGGGAGGGCAGTTGGAGCGACCAGGCCAGCAGGGGAGGGCAATTAGGTGTCAATCAGGCTGGCAGGGGTGTGGTCAGGGGGTGATCAGGCTGGCAGGCAGAAGCAATTAGGGGCAATCAGGCAGGCAGGCAGGCAAGCAGTTGGGAGCCAGCAGTTCTGGATTGTGAGAGGGATGTCCAACTGCCCATTTAGGATCGGGCCTAAATGGGCAGTCGGACATCCGGGCCTAAACAGGCAGTCGGACATCTCTTGAGGGGTCCCAGATTGGAGACTGGTGCAGGCTGGGCTGAGGGACACTCCCCCACCATGCACGAATTTCGTGTACCGGGCCTCTAGTTAATGATAAAGAGCAACAGGCACTATGACACATTGTGTTGGGTGGGAGTGTAGTGTAACTGTCACTCTCATACATTGTTGGTAGGGATACTGTTGTAATTAGCTAGTTATTAGTATTAACAATAGAAAAGGAGCAAAAGGGAGGCTAGACATTATAAGCATAGCTGTCTCGGCAGCTTCACCAGGAAGGTGCAACTTCACATGCCCAGGGAACCACCAGCCATTCCCTGCATATCCCTGGGGAAAGGGTGTAACAAAGGGAAAGATGGGGGCATGTGCAGTGAAGTTGGGGTGACCTAGGGAAGGTATTTGCCTGATAATCTAGTCTGAGGAACCATGGGTTGAGTCGAGGGGGTGGAGCAGGAGAGATGGAGAGCCCTCAGGGGCAATCAGGGCTAATCCCCCAGACAAAGCGCTTCACTCTCTTGGCTCCTGTGTGGCTCTCTGGCATTCAGCTGTGTTCCTTCCACAGTCACATGACCCACAGCTGTGAGGACTCCACGTGGAATAGCCTGGGAACACAAACTCTGCTAAGTTGGCTGGTGCTGGACTGGACTGTGCCAACTCTGGGCCAGGCTTTAATCCTAGCTCTGCTGAAAGCAACAAGGGCTTCTTCCTTGTCGGGATAGAGGGAACTGGGGTCTTCGAAACTTGGGTGTGTAATTCCACAGAAATAAAGCTTTCTGCATGCTCTCATCCTCCTCTGTGAATCGCAGAAAGTTCTTTTTCTCGTGACATCACAAGAAGCAGGTGAGCACAGGGAGAGCTCCCTTCCCATAACAGTAGGAACTTGGAAGGGCACTTTGAGCACATCTATCAATGTTCTAAATACATGTTCTCTTTAACTTAGCAGTTTCAATGATAGGAATTTGTCCTACATATATATCTAAAGAAAGAGCATTTACTACAGCCCTGGTTATATTAGCAAAATAATGGAAACCACCTAAAAGCTCTTCTGTGGGGTCTGATGCAATAAATCAAGCCAAGGGAATAGCACAGAGCCACTTCAAAATGAGAGGCAGGTCTATGTGCACAGATATGGACAATCTCAGAGCTCCAGGAAGTAAAACACTCAAGGCATGAAGCAGTGTACATAGATGTCTAAAGGAAGTGCATATCCTATAAATAAAAGGCTAATATGCAAATTGACCGAACAGAGGAACAACAGAACAACCAAACAACTGGTCGCTATGATGTACGCTGACCACCAGGGGGCGCAAGCGAAACATGGCAGGCGTCGGCAGCAGGCAGCAGAGCGTGGAATATGGCAGGCATCAGCCATGGCTGGATGGTGGAGCAGGTGAGTAGTGGCACCAGACCAAGGAGGGGCGCTGGTTGCTGTCATTGGGTCAAGCCTCTGGTGGTTACTGAAAATTCTTTGTTCCCACACACCACAGTCCTGCCTGGCACTCGCACCTGCAACAGGGAACCTGGTGCTTGGTGCTGGCCCTGATCACTTGATGCCATCAGTGCGTGTGAGCAGCAGCTGCTGGCCCTTATTGCCCCTGAGGGCTCTCCACCTCCCCTGCTCCTGAGGGACAATCGGGCAGCAGCTGCCATTTGCACCCACTGACAGTGCCGGCCATGCTCACACCTGCTGCTGGCACTGGCCCCAATTGCTCTGCACCATCAGTGGGTGTGAGCAGGGTTGGCACTGTCAGCGCATGGGAATGGTGGCAGCAGGAGTAGGGCTGCTGGCAGACAGGGGACCAGGGACCATGGTGAGAGGGGCCAGGCAGGGGCATGGAGGATGGGCCAAGACCTGCCCCTGTGCCCACTGCATCCTCGCGGCCCACAGTTCCTTTCAAGGTGCACAAATTTGTGCATTGGGCCCCTAGTACCTATATGGTTTTGTCTGCATAGACCACCTCTGGAAATATTGGCAAGAGACTGGTATCTGTTATTAGTGTGAGAATGGGAGAGAGAAAAAGATTACTGTTTTACCTCACATTCTTCTATATACTACAAGTAAAAAAATAAGTCATGTGTATGCATGAAACACATGAAAACATAATAATACATGCATTGAGAAAAGTGTTATTAATGTAGGGTTATTGTGGCTATGAGAAAAAAGATTTTTTTCCTTTGAATGAAATAAAATATTTAACTTATTTAAAAAAATAGAAGTAGGAGACATAAAATTATTGTTAAAAATAGAATAACTTTACTTCCATCAAGTTGAATTATCATGACAACATTGGACATTAGACTTATATTATGGAAATCCTACTGGTGGACTTAAAAGCTGAGTCAACATTCATGGTGCCAGTTCCTTTCTTTATATTTCTTACTTAACCCACTGCTGTCTGGTTAGGAGTTTCTGAACTGCAAACCCACTCACCACTTTCCAATATTACCTCACTTGATTTTTTGGTCCCCCTTTTGGTAGGATATGGTTGAGTGTAATTTTTTTTCCTTGAAATTATCTTCTTCTTTGGCTTTCATGACACCATTTCAGAATCTCCTACTTCTTCATCCTCCACCCAATCCTTGATTTCTGCCTTAGAAATATCTTTCTCTTCTTCATACCAAGGTAATTGCCTTGAGTTCTGTCCCCATTGGTTCCTGAGCATATCCCATGTCGTCCACTTTCCTGGACCCTGCTTCAGTCCAGGGTCATACAGGTCTGGGTGTGGCTCAGCAGCATGCACTGACTTGCTTTTTGGAGGTTAATGTGTACACTTCAAATGGCATTTAAGAACACCTACACTCTTGTCTTCACCTTAATGTCACCCTTTCCCACTCACACACCTCCTTTCTCAAGTAATATTGTTACAAGTAAAGAAACCCACCTAGAGCTCTGTTCATAAAAGATGGGACTTTATTGGAAGGGACCTGTGGCATTGCTGCAGAGGTCTCAGGAACCCCTGGGGCCAGGATGTGAATGTGGCCCGGGCCCCCCACCTCTCAGCACTGCTCTTTTCTGGGAATTGACTCCTTATTTTCCTTCATTTTGTAGCTTCATCTCTTGCTGGTGGAAATTGTGTTCTTTAACAGGATCACAAGGAAGGCATTCCAGAGACCCACATATGAGAGATTGTGGAGTGTTAAGATGTATTTCTGGTGCCTGATGCAAAGTCAAAGGAATGTCTCTGGGTTCCCAATGTCTCATCTCCATCTGTCCTGCTGAGGAAAGAATCTGGGCTTGTTTTCATGAAGGCCAGAATAGGGCTCATGTCCAGACATTTTGCATCATTGGTTCAGTTCCTGTCCCTGTCCTGATTCTGGAGCTTAGTCTGTTCCCAGCTGGCACTATGCTCAGGCCCATGCAGTCTGCCCCTGGCCCCTGGCCCCAGGTAGCTTCTAGGACCAGGATCTTTCCTTTCCCTCCCTCCCTCCCTCCCTCCCTCCCTCCCTCCCTCCCTCCCTCCCTCCCTCCCTCCCTCCCTCCCTCCTTCCCTTCCTTTTCCTTTGTGTGTGTATGAGCATCTTTTATTTCCATCAGCTTCACGTTCCACAAATCAGTCCTTAAAAGAGAAGAGGTTCTTTCTGGTTGCTCTGAGTGTGCAGTAAGAAGTTTTTAGAAATGGTTTCCAAGGAGCATTTTTAGTCCAGGCTTCTTCCTTCAATATCATGTTGGAATTTGGATCAGGTCACTGAAGTGCCTCCTGTGTCTAGGTCTGTAATTCTGTGGTTCCATTACTAGAACAAAATGGCAGGCTTTTCTTTTAATGATAACGATATCAGTGTTTGTTTCAGATAGGTTTCTTTTAAGAATTTTTATTTATTCATTTAAAATTCTGTTTTATTTTTCAATTACAGTTGACATGCAATATCACATTAGTTTCAGGTGTACACCCCAGTGATCAGACATTGCACAATGGACTGAGTGATCATCCTGGTGAATCTCACTCTCACCTGATACCATACATATTACACTGTTATTGGCTACGTCCCTGTGCTGTACTTTACATCCCTATGACCACTTTGTAACTACCAACTTGTACTTCTAAATCCTTTTACCTTTTTCATCCATTTTCCCAACAGCCTCAATTCTGGCAATGATCAAAATGTTCTCTATGAATCTTTATCTGTTCTGCTTATTCATTTATTTTGATTTTTAGATTCAATTGTTGATAGATATGTATTTATTGCCACTTTATTGTTTATATTTTTAATCTTTTTTCCCTTCATCTTCTTAAAGAAGACCCTTTAAAGTTTCATGTAATGCTGGTTTAGTGATACTGAAGTCCTTTAGTTTTTTCTTGTCTGTTCTTTAATTTTAAATGTTAGCTTCACTGGGTAGAGTAATCTTGGTTGTAAGTCCTTGCTTTTCATAACTTGGAATACTTCTTGCCACTCCCTTCTGGCCTGCAAAGTTTCTATTGAAAAATCAGCTCACAGTCTTATGGGAGCTCCCTTGTAGGTAACTAGATGCTTTTTTCTTGCTGCTTTTAAGAGTCTCTGTCTTTAACCTTTTGCATTTTAATTATGATGTGTCTTGGTGTGGACCTCTTTATTTGGTGCTCTCTGTGATTCCTGGACCTGTGTGTCTATTTTCTTCACTAAGTTAGGGAACTATTCTGTCATTATTTTTTCCAATAGGTTTTCAATTTCTTGCTCTCTCTCTTCTCCTTCCAGCTACTTATGATGCAAATGATGCTACACTTGAAGTTGTCTCAGAGGCTCCTTACACTATCCTAATTTTTTTGGATTCTTTTTGCTCTTCCAAATGGGTACTTTTTGCTTCCTATTATTCCAAATTATTGATTTTATTCTAGGCTTCATATCCTCTACTGTTGATTCCCGGTAAATTATTCGTTATTTCAGCTAGAGTATCCTTCATTTCTGACTGGTCCTTTTTTATAGTTTCTATGTTCTTTTTTATGCAGTTGAAGTGCTCACTAAGTTCTTGAACATCCTTATAGCCAGTGTTTGAATTCTATATCTGGTAGCTTGCTTGCCCCTATTTCATTGTTATTTTTCTGGAGATTTTTTTGTATTCTTTCATTTGGGACCTGTTTCTTTGTTTCTGCATTTTGGCTGCTTCCCTGTTTGTTTCTATGTATAAGGTAGAGCTGCTATGTCTCCTGGACTTGGAAGAGTGGCTTTGTGAACTAGGTTTCAAGGGCACTCATTTTCCCTGGGCCTGATTTCTCTTTAAATTCCTGCCTACTTGCTCCTAGAGATCAAAGTTTAGCATTCCAGTATCAAGGAACCAAAGATTATCTTATCTAATAAAGAGGAATATGCTAATTGACCCTCATGCCATCACAAAAGATGGCGGCACCCACAGTCAATAAGGAGGAAATATGCTAATTGACTGACCCACCCTCAAAGATGGTGGTGCCCACAGCCACAAGATGGTGGCGCCCAGTCCCCTCAGCCCCCTAGCCACCCAGGACCAGCCCGAGGCACAGGCAAGCTTCAGATGATGGCTGCCCAGGGCCACCCGAGGCTCAGGTAACCAGGGCCGGCAGAGGCTTGCACTGCTGGCAGTGGCAGTAGCAGAGGTGTGATGGAGCGTCACCTTCCCCTGATCACCAGGTTGCCTCCCGCCCCTGGACTGTGAAAGGAGGCAGGCCGGGCTAAGGGACACCCCCTCCAGTGCATTAATTTTCATGCACCGGGCCTCTAGTAAATTATAACAGTCTGTAACAGGCTTTTAATTGTCCTTCTATAACTGAGGCCCCGCTTGCTTTCAATAACTGTTTAAATACTCTTATATATTGCTGTTTCTCAGGGGACAATTGCTGTCCAATTATGAAACTTTAGCTGAGAAACAATCCCCTCAAACTGGGAAATCCCCAGTGGGCTCCAGTTACTTACTGCTCAGTTACTTTCGTTTTCAAGGTTTTTGCCATGTATTGTTGCATTCCTCCTTGCATGGGGAACCACTTGCTGGGGCTGATCAAGACCCTGAATGACAGATGAATGATTACTCTGACACACGTTTCTGTGAAAAAGAGGGCTATGAGACTGCCTGGCTAGAGAAACCTGAAAGATCAGTTGGGAGCTGAAAACCAGATATTATAGGCTTTATTAGGAGAAAGACCTGCTGGGCTATCTAGCAAGGGGAGAGCAGCAACCCGTGCAGAGGTGAGCACTCCTTTTGAGGGAAGGAATGGGAAGGAATGGGGGCTTAGTGTACTCGGCGGGCGTTGATTGGTGGCTTAATATATGGTCCATATAAGATGCATAGTTAGGCACTTAGGTATTTACGGGCTGCAGGTTATGTCATGTCTACTGTTACTCCACCCACCAGTTAGGGGAAGAAAGTATGTATCATTCCAGGCTTTTGGTAATAGTAAAATAAAATTGAATGTCTGGGCAAGGTCAGGGGGCAAAGGTCTGTCTTCTGTAGCTGGTTCCTGCTGAGAGGGGGCATTGTGAAACAGTGTATGATATGGGGGGCCAAAGAGCAAAATTGAAAGAATAGATACCAGTGGGTCTAATAATGGGAGGAGCCATGGGGCAAGTGAGCCAAAAATTGCATGCCCCCCTTCTTGCTGGTTATATCATCTTTGGTCAATCCTGTCCCTGAGGGATTTAATGTGATCTTTGATGATTCCTGATTCATTAACAAAATAGCTGCATTCTTCCCCAAGAAAGACACAGGTACTCCCTCTTTCCGCTGTCAAGTGATCTAAAGCACACCAGTTCTGTAAGGCTTCTGCTGCTAAGGAGTCTACCTGCCTTTGAAGGATTCAAGGGAATTGCTAATGATGGAGATAGCTTCTGAAAATTCAGCAGACAATTTGTGGTAGAAATGAACAGAGGAGGAAATGCCTCCCACTCCTGTCCCTACTGCAGTGAGGACTCCTGTACCCACTAAGAGGGGAACAGGACCACCCTTTTGTGGAGAGGCCTGTGAAGACCAAGAGAGGATTTGAGTTCTCCCTCTGTTCTGATAGAAAGATTGGGGGTTAGGAAGACATAAAGACAGAGTGAGTGTGACAGGTCCTGGGCAACACAGGTGTAGGCCATAGTCCCACAGAAGAGAACAATACCAGGTGGAGGGCAGGCTAAGGGAGGTGTAAATTTATAGATTGTGCACAGTAGTAAGGTGTAGGAGTAGTTGAGGTAGTGGTTTGAGAGGTATTTGTTAAACAGGTAGTGTTTTCCATATTAAAGAGAGAGATGTTGTATAGGGTGCTTTAAGGTTTGGTATAGGTAAGAGTTAAATTAGTGGTCCAATAGGTTGGGATTGGAGTGGCTATGATGAGAGTTCGAGCCAGTGACAGACAAATCCAGCAGGATTTAGAGAAAGAGGGATTGATGTTAGAGAGTGGATGGAAGGTTGTGTTGATGAGTGGGTAAAGGAGTAGGCCCAGAGTTTGTGGGGTGAGAGAGAATGTTCTTTAGTGGGTGCGGGATAGGTCTGGGATTAATATAGGTTTTGATGAGGACAATGATACCCCTGGGATCCCTGCCCCCTCCATCTCTTCTAATTCCTACTGGCTGAGCCTGGTTCCAGAGTGGGTCTGCTAGGTTTGATATGGTAAAGCTGACAAGATTACATGTAAGGGGATCACAGTCTGGAGGGGGTCTGAGGCTTACTAGTGGACTACGTAATGCACCAGCGTGGTAGTGGGAACACTGCCAATAGGGACAGTAGAACACCCCTACAACGTCACAGTCCCCATTCTGGTGGTATTTCATACATAAATATTTGTGGTTGGTGGCATAGGCCTGATACCACCCACCACAGCTAGACCACCCTGGGGTCATAGCCACACAGGCATCGAAACAGAGAGTGACACTAGAGGATTCCCCATCCCAGACAGTAGAATTGATGACTGCCTCATCATCCCAAGTTCGATTCACCTGAAAAGACCAAAAAACATTCATTGGTGCATTCATTGTTAGCTGCCTGTAGAAGGATTATGGTGAGGAGATGAGACATATAAAAGGAATTTGAAAACCTGAGCTTCTTCCGGAGTAAAACTTCAGAGGGTCCCTTGCCAGGTAAGATCTACTGAGTGTAAATCTTCTGGAGAAGCAGATCGCAGTCGCCATGAGGACCAGTCCTCCAGGATGCACTGCAGGAAATAGTAGAATTTAGCCTGTGAGGAATGATGGGTCATCAGGTCCTGGATGGTGCCGCTGAGTCCTCTTTGGGGATGGTGGGGAGACATTTGGTGAGCCTGAGAGGTAGGTCCTGTGGGGGTAGAAGTGTAGGAAGGTAGTGTTTTGTGTAGAGGTTTGTATGGCTTAATGTGTGAGAGGTGATACCAGTGGTGGATTCCTTGTACCTTTGCTGCCGTAGGGGTAGATTGTATGACTGGGAAAGGCCCCTCCCATGTGGGTGTTAAGGATGCCTTTCCTTTTTTCTTGACATAGACCAAGTCCCCATGGAGGACTGAGAGATGAGTAGAAGTTGTAGGAAAGGGATGGGGGAGAAGATGATCAGCGTGTTGTTGTAAGAGTGCCCTCATATGGGCAAAAGCAGAGAAGAAGTCTCCTGGGGAAGGGGAATTGTCCTCCAGGATTTGGAGGACAAAAGGCCGCCCATACATGATCTCAAAGGGGCTTAGAAGTAATGGTTGTCGTGGCATGGCCCTCAGTCTCATTAGTGCCATGGGGAGTAGTTCAGTCCAAGGCATATGGAGCTCTAAGGATAGCTTGGTTAGATGTGTTTTAGAGATGATTGGCAGACAGGGTGGTAGGGAATGTGGAGGTTCCATTTGATGTTTAGTATTTGTGAGACCAGCTGCATTATCTGAGAGATGAAAGTGGGGCCATTATCAGATTGAAGAGACATCAGAAAGCGAAAGTGGGGGATGATGTCGTGGGTGAAGATAGATGAGAGTACAGATTCCTGTCATGCTGATGGGGAGACAAATGTATGTGTTTTCCTCACAGAGGAAGAAAAATCCCTGACCATGGAGACAAGCTGAAAGGTGTTAGGAGAAGAGGTGGATAAAGGGTATGAGATTCCATTTCCCAGTTCCATGCTCCAAGCTGAGAGGGTAGTCATGATGGCACTACCAATAAGGGGTGACAGATGAGTGATTGAGATTGTATTGCAGTGAAAGTGGGAGGGAATGTTAGAATGGGCTGTTATCCAAGGGAAAAGAGAAAGGGAAGGAAAGGAGCAGTGGAAACCAGGGACCTGAATGGTTGGATAAGAAGTAAGGTACTGCACTCAGACTTTAAACACATCTTACTTTCAAGAAAACATACATTCAACAAAGTACAAGAGGCCTTCTGTAATAAAAACTAAGAGCAGGAGAATTAAAACATGTCTAGCAATCAATGTTTCAGTATTATATGCTGTTTTAAAATATTTAGATGTTTATCATTTAACCCAGCAATGCTCCAAAGTCTTTAAGTTAATAAAAACTTTGGAAAATTATATATATGTATATGAGGCTGGAGAAAAGGCAGGGGGAAGAGGGAGCAGGCCCCGCAGCCTGTTGCCAGGCCTCTAGCAGCTTGGATTCAAAACTGCCACATTTTTCCTAGAGTTAACATGCTAAAGTTGGGGAGATAATGAGCTCAGTTTCCGATAACAGCCGGATTGTTAAGTAAGCCTGTGCAGTCAAGAAAGTTGTTCTTTTGGGAAAGGTGGAGTGTGGGGGGAGAGGGGAAGCGGGATGAGAAGGATCTGAGGTCAGAGCAGTTGTCAGAGCAGTAGAGGGGTGAAAATGTTGGCCTTGGGATCTAAAGGCTCAGTGAGGGGGTCCCTTCGCCATGTCATGTCATAGAGGAGCTTTGCAAGAAGACTAAAGTTGTGAACCCGGAGGTGAGAGTACCCAGTGAGCCTGAGAAAGGAGAAAATGTCTTGTTCAGAGGAGGGACAGTCTTAGAGGAGATAAGGAGATAAGGCGTTTAGTCCAAGGAATGGCTCGGCCTTGTGGGGTGAGAGAGTGAAACTGAGGTAGGTGACTGTGGTTTGTAACAACTGAGTTTTATGAGGGGATGCATAGTAGCCCTGGCAGGGCACTGAAGTAGAATGAGAAAAGAGTGAATCGGGGAATTTAGTAAGATGCAGTGTAGTGGTGAGGTGGCTAATGGCTGTGAGACTAATCCGTCAACCCCCATAATAGAGACTGAGGAGTGGACAAGGGTCCCAACCAATTCGGAGAGGGCAGAATAAGTGGCCCTAGTGTCAATTAAAAAGGAGATCGGCTTACCTGCCATGACAGTCGTTACCCGAGGCTCTGTCCTGGTGATATAAGTCTGTGGGGCCCTGTCAGGGCCTGGGCAGCTTCTTTAGTGGCCAGTCCCAGGAGATCTGGGGACTCCAAACTGAATTTTCAGTGGACTTCCCTTCTACACCTTGGGTAGGGCCAGGTGGGGGTCTTGGGTTTGAGCAGAACTTGGCTGAGTGTCCTTCCTTGTTGCATTTGAAGCATGGGCTCAGAGGAGGCTTAGCCCCTGACTTCCTTGCAGTTGGAAGACCAGCACTTTGTTTGGGGTTCATGAGAGTGGTGGCTAGGAGCTGAAAGGCCTCCTACTGGGCCTCAGCCTTGGCCTGATCTCGCTTTTATTTTTGGATTTGTGTCTCCTCATCTCTATTATTAAAGACCTTAAAGGTTAACGAGGTCTTTTGAGGGGTTTGTGGACCTGTGTCTGTTTTTCGAAGTTTATGGTGTTTGTCAGGGGCTGATTGGGATATAAAATGGGTGTTTAGAAGAAGGGCTCCCTCTGGGGTGGTGGGGCCTAAGGTGGTAAATTTCTATAGAGGAGGACAGGGGGACATAGATGTCATGCCAAGTCAGGACATAAGACTGGGTCAGGCTCCTTAGTAAAGGTGGTCGGGTCAGTGGAAAAAAACCTGAGATGCCTCTCAATCTGTGTGAGGCTGGACATAAAGAATGGGACATGGACTCAGAGTATGTCCTCAGTTCCTGCTGCCTCCCTCAGGGATAGAATGGATGTGGGAATAAAAGAGGCTGTTGAGGGTGGTCTTTGGGTGGCCTGAGAATGAGTGTTAGATGGGAAAGGCTGTTTTGGAGCTCACATTCTCAGGATTTGGGCTCTCAGGGACTGGGGAGAAGACGGCTGCTGGTTAGGAGGGTCTAGGTTTTGGGAATCTACTGCAGGTGAGGGAGGAGATGTATAAGGGGGTGGAGGTTGGTGGGAGAGGTGGAGAGGAATGATCGACTGTGTTGAAAGTGTCAGAAGACAGAGAAAGGAGTTGAGGACCAGTTTGAGGGGGTGAAGGGGACTTTGCAAGGAGAATCTGATGGGTGGAACATGAGGAGCAAAGCGAGGGGCAGGTGCAGAGCAAAAAGAAAGCATATACGTAAGGGATCTCTGAGGCTTTCCCTGTCCAGTGGCAGAAATTATCTAGGTCCCCGAGAATGTTGAAATCGAAAGTGCCATTCTCGGGCCACTGAGAGCCATTATTGAGTTTATTCTTGGGCCATGCAGTGTTACAGAAAAAAAAAAAAAAAAAAAAAGAGCTTCTTTGGTTTGATGTAGCCAGAAAGACCAAGGATTGAGAGATTGGCGAGGAGACACCCTAAGGATGTGTTTCAAGGGGATTTGGATTGAGAGGTCCCCATGACTGGAGGGAAGGGCTATCGGAGGTTGGGGAAGGAACAAGGAGCATCCTCTTGTTCACTCACCCAACCTGTAGAGAGAGAGAGAGAGAGCCGGAGGGAAGGTTCCAAAGTCATCACCTCTGGAACACTGTCCCTGCATAGAAGAGTATTCCCGGCCAGGCGCCTGGGCTTTGGAGTACAAGTAGATGGGAAACTCTGAGGCCCTAATGCCCCTCCAGGTCACAGGGAGCAAGAAAAAAAAGGGGGGGTAAGTTGGGTCTAAAGGCCTACAGGAGGGTGGGAGGTGAAGATATCCCCACAGGTCCTGGTTTGGCAGGTTTCAAGAGGGGACCGGGATGGACCAATAAACCCAGAACCGCACCACCGAGCAAAGTCAGGAAGTTGCTTCCCTGAAATGCTTGGGGTAATGTTTGGGGTTCATCCGCATTCCCGTTTGCCCCTCCCGAGTTTTGGCACCAGAATGAAAGATCAGTCAGGAGCCAAAAACCAGGTATTACAGACTTTATTAGGAGAAAGACCTGCTGGGCTGTCTTGCAAGGGGAGAGCAGCAACCCGTGCAGAGGTGAGCACTCCTTTTGAGGGGAGGATTGGGAGGAAAGGGGGTCTTAAGGTACTCGGAGGGCGCTGATTGGTGGCTTAATGTTATGGTTCATATAAGGTACATAGTTAGGCACTCAGGTACTTAGGAACAAGGGCTTAGGGTATTTGTTAGGTGCTGATTGGTGATTCAATGTATAGTCTATATAAGGTACATAGTTATGCACTCAGGTATTTCCGGGCTGCAGGTTACGTCATGTCTACCATTACTCCTCCCACCAGTTGGGGGAAAGGAGGATCTATCAAAACCAAACAGCCCTGTTCACCTGTCTCCATAGACTTTTATTGTAACAGGAGCTTGAACTAAAATTAACTATTAGACACTATCAGCAAGGTACGCATCCTTGAGAAGACATATGTGTCTGCAAGTGTCCTTTAAGCAAGGGCATCTAAAGACTAAGCATAAAGATTCCAGTAAACACCTGGGGGCTCAGACTTATTTGGAAAAGTCAAGGCAGGGGCTGTTGCTTTCAGCCAACCCCCCCCTGGAGGGTCTGACTTTTTGGAATTTCCTCCTTACGACTTTCCAACCAAGTCTCATGTTTCCCCACATGGGGCCATCTGGTCTGAGTTACAGAGTGATCTTCAGATGGCTGCTACTTGTCCTGGGCTTAGAGGTGCCCAGGAGAGGCCATGCTGTGAACCAAGGTGGGCTGCCACTAGTGCCAGGTCTGGGGCCACTAAGCCAGAGGTTGGGGTATTTGTTTGAGCCCAGATGGTATTTGTTTGAGAGATTTTAAGAAATGTCAAAGCATGAAGCAAGAGAGGGCAGCTGTATGGAAAGCCATAGGAAACAGCTTGGGTGGGCCCACAAGTTAGATGGAGTGTGGTCTTAGGGAATCACCAGGGCAGAGCTAATAGTGTGAGCCAGGCTGATGGAAACTCAGATATGATGCCTATCTGTTGACTTTTTGAGGGGAGGGCTCATCACAGGAACCAATGGTCTCTGCAAACATTTTGTCTGCAGAAAGCTGCTCTCTACCCCCCATCTCGCCCTGATGCCAGACAATTAATTTCCTTCCCTTTTATCCCTGATTCCTTTCAAGCTGCTGCTCAGTGCTGGAGTTCAGAGGGAGTGAGTCTGAGTAAGTCTGGGCCCTTTAGGATAAATGCGTATGACTCCAGCCACCCTTGATCTCCCTCAGCCTTATCTCTGCTGGGTTTCACTGCCAGGGGACTTCTTTTCCTGGCACTGGAACCCTGAGGTGGGAACCCTCAAGGGGGACTTCCACAGCCAAGATATCTCTTCTGATTTTAATGGCCATGTGTGGGTATGGGACCAACCTGTTCCCCGTCCCTGCCTCTCCTGCCAATCTTGATGTGGCTTCTTCTCTAAATCCCTAGTTGTAGGACTTCCAGTCACCTAGATTTCAGTCAGTTATGAATAATGGTTGTTCTGTACTTTAGTTGTATTTTTCACATGGTTGTAGGAGGATTCTAGTACCACACTTATCTGCCCATCATCTTGACTGGAAGTCAGGATGAGGGCCTTTTTCAAAATAACCAATCAGATGTCTCAGCTTTCAGCCTTTAACCAATACAATCCTAGATTTTTTGGGTTGCGTCTTATCTGATTCAATCCTTTCTCCAGGCTAGACTTACAGGCCTGTGCAGCTGCATTGAACTTACCTCCCCCTTGATTGCTCTATTTCCCCTTCCCTTCAATGATCTGAGGAACAGACCTGTGGTTCCCTGGGGAGTGTGTGAAGCTGTAACTTCCTAGGGAAGCAAACAGGCTTATGCTTTCTAGTTTATTATGCTCAATAATGTCTGATTTCCTTGCTCTCTTCCTTTATTATTATCTAGCTACTAACACCATTAAAGATGAATGGATTCTCTCCATCCTAAGTCCAAATACCCCAGGAAAGTGATTCAATGGCTCAGCCTGGTCCAGGTGGGAAAAAAAATCAGGAAAGATCATGCAGCTTCCCCCAAAACTGCCTGGAGAATTTGGGAAAGCTCAGATCTCTGTCTCCTTGCAGCCACATGCTCTGGAGGTTCAGACTCCTTAGTATGCACCTCTCAAGTTTCATTTCCAAAACATTCCTCCTTCTGTCTAGACTCCATACTGCTTCCATGAAGTCCTCTAAATGCTACTCTTTTCCCTGACATGCCCGGCTGCAGGGGTGGCGACTATTTCCCCGCAATTCCATAACTCCTGTATGGGCTGCTATTAGCACTTAGCACACCGCCTTCTAAAATATCAGTTTGCAGATGTGTCTGACCCTTTCCTGGTGTCTCTCTATCTCCAGCGACTTGTACTGTTGTCTTTAATATAAGGAGGAAGAAGGGAAAAGAGGACCCCCTCACTTCCTGAGCATCATTCTCAGGCCTGACCTTCTCTCTCCCCCAGGGCTGTCTGGGTAAACTTGCTTGGTGTATTGGGGGCTAGAGGCAGAGCTAGGGACTTGTCTTTCTATAGCACTGACATTTAAGGGTCCCGTCTCTGCCATCCTGTGTCCTGAGAACATGTAGTCACAGCTACAGGGCTGGAGGTGGGGCCAGTGGGGTAGAGATGCTGACCAGAAAGTTGTCTGCTGGGGTGAGCCGAGTACCTTGCAGCTCTCAGAGCTTCCCCCGTGTTTCCTTAGCTGGTTTCTATTGAAGTCACATCCAGGCCCCAGGAATTATGCCTTGAGAGGATTTCCCTCTCATCCTCCACAGGGAAGATTTAGCCTGCAGCCAACTGAGCTGCTGCCTCTGCAGGAGGCACCCCTTCAACCTTGGTTGTCGCAGCTGGTCCCGGAGGGGGTGTACCTGTTCTGAGTGTTCTCCCTGGTTTTGGTGGGGCCATAAATACTGCTGGGTGGCATTGAGGTACTTCTTGTTAAGTTCTTGCTCAGGTGCCCCTTTATTTTTAAACTAGAGGCCCGGTGCATGAAATTCGTGCATGGGGCGGGGGGGTTGTCCCTCAGCCCAGCCTGCACCCTTTCCAATCTGGGACCCCTTGAGGGATGTCCTACTGCCCTTTTAGGCCCAATCCCGAGCAGTTAGACATCCCTCTCACAATCCAGGACTGCTGGCTCCCAACTGCTCGCCTGCCTGCCTTCCTGATTGCCCCTAACCGCTTCTGCCTGCCAGCCTGATCACCCCCTAACCACTCCCTTGCCAGTCTGATTGATGCCTAACTGCTCCCCTGCCAGCCTGTTTGCCCCTAACTACCCTCCCTTGCAGGCCTGGTCGCCCCCAACTTCCCTCCTCTGCCAGCCTGGTCATCCCTAACTGCCCTCTCCTGCAGGCTTGATCGCCCCAACTGCCCTCACTTGCAGGCCTGGTCCCTCCCAACTGCCCTCCCCTGCTGGTCATCTTGTGGTGGCCATCTTGTGTCCACATGGGGGCAGCCATCTTTGACCACATGGGGGCAGCCATCTTGTGTTGGAGTGATGGTCAAGTTGCATATTACTCTTTTATTAGATAGGATAGAGGCCTGGTGCATGGGTGGGGGCCAGCTGGTTTGCCCTGAAGGGTGTCCCAGATCAGGGTGGGGATTCCCTTGGGGCATGGGGTGGCCTGGGTGAGGGGCCTATGGTGGTTTGCAGGTCAGCCATGCCCCCTGGTGACCCAAGCAGAGGCCCTGGTATCTGGGATTTATTTATCTTCTATAATTGAAACTTTGTAGCCTTGAGCAGAGCCAAGCCTCCTGCTTGCTCCATGGCTGCAGCCATTTTTGTTGTGATTTATTTATCTTCTACAATTGAAACTTTGTAGCCTTGAGTGGAGGCCTAGGCCAGCCAGGGTGTGTGAAAAGCTTGTTTTCCTTCATCGCTGGGGGCAATTCAAGCCTCCTGCTCTCTCCAGCTCTGTGGCTGCCACCATTTTTGTTGGGATTTATTTATCTTCTATAATTGAAACTTTGTAGCCTTAAGCGGAGGCCAAGGCAGGCCAGGGTGTGTGGAAAACTTGGCTTCCTCCATTTCCGGGGAAACCCAAGCCTCCTGCTTGCTCTATGGCTGCAGCCATCTTTGTTGGGTTAATTTGCATACTTGCTCCTGATTAGCTAGTGGACGTGGCTTATGGGTGTTGTGGAGTGATGATTAATTTGCATATTACTCTTTTATTAGATAGGATTACCACACTTTTAAGGCTAAAAATGGGTGCAGAAACAGGCACACATTACATTCTTGCCCAAAACAGAAAATCCAGGGTGGAACAGGTGACCTTATCTCCAAAAGTGTCTTGTAGCTCCAGAGGGCTGAGTTTGCAGGTAAGTTTCAGATCATGCTGTTAGATCCCAGCCAATGGGAGCCCAAGTCACTGGGAGATCTCAGGAAGTGGACACCGGAAGGCTACAGGCAGGAGGGCCCGGTCACACCTGCGTGTGCTTTCAGAGTCCTCTAGCAGCTCCCTGCCCACTGCCTTCTGGATGGGCATGTTTCTCTGGCAGACAAGATGCCTGGGTGGGGCTCAGAGAGCCAGTGGTCAGCCTGATGGCCCCTGAGTCCTGGCCACAGGCCTTGCCCCCAGGACCTGGACTCAGGATGCTTTCAGTGGGCAGTCTCATGACCACAGGAAGTAGCTCTTGCTGCCTCCCAGCCCCTTCCCCAGGGTTACTCCACAAGTGGGGATCCCCTCTGCCCAGGCCAGAATCCCAAGAGTCATCCCTCCGCTTCCCTTTTCTACACACATCAAATCAGTCACTAAATTCATTAAATTTGACCTAAAAAATATCTCGGGGTCTATCCCTCTGTAGCCCCAGCACAGATCTCGCTCACTTCTCACCCCAACTCATGTGACCACAGGTCTTCTGCTCCCACCCCAGTGCTGTTTCCTCCCTTTCACCCTGCCTCCTCCCCACACTGACTCGCCAACGCACACTCCGACACACCACTCCCTCCTGAACATCCTGCAGCCGCCCCGGCAGCTGTCTGAGTGTGAGGAGCTGAGGTGGCTGCACCTGTCTATATGCCTTCTCTCTGATGTTAGAGCGTCTCTGTGTTTCTCTGGGCTCTGTGTTCCTGAGTGTGGCTGCCTATGGGTGTGGGCATGTGCGTGTGCCTGCTCTGGAGCTGAGCATCGTGTGTCTGAGGCTGCACAGGCCCAAGTGCATGGACGCTTGTTAATATCTATGCACATTTCAGAGCTTTTGGACCAGGTGCCTGGGGATTTGTATGTACTGAGTATGTGCTCACTTGGGTGTTCATGTGTGAATTTTGTGTGTGCATGTGTGTGTATCCCTGTGCAGTCTTGCATGTTCTCTGCCCTTTGTTGTTTCTCCATGCCTAGCTCTGGGAGGGTGAGTGGCAGCTGTCGGTGGAGAATGTTCCCATCAGGAGCGGCTGAAAGGAATCCTCTCACCCAGCAGAGTGGGTCATGCCTGCCAGTCTTGATGAGAGCCTCGCTCCCGAGTCAGCTCCGGGGCTCTCGGGCTGTGAAGCACCAACTGGCTGTTTTTAAAGCAAGCTTCCCGCTTGTCTGTGAGTTCCCTGAGGTTGGAGCACAGAGCTAGGCAAGCCCTCCTCTTTCTTTAAGATTTATAGAGTCAGGGAGCTGAGGGGAGCCCCTGTGGGGAAGGCCAAATGTGCCGGCCCCAGAGGAGAGTCTGGGCCATGCAGTGTTTGGGGCAGAGGCTTTTCATTGCAGTGCTCCTCTGGCTTCAGGGCCATTTATAACAGAGCAGACGGAGGTGGACGCTTCATAGGGAAGTGCTTTCTGGGAAGAGTGGCTGAGAGGAAGCGAGGAGTGACACATTCAGATAAGACCCATCTTGGGTGGTGAGTCAGGAGCATCAGGACAAGCAGGTCAAAGCCTGACTCTCAGGCCAGGCTTTCCCTCAGGGTTTCCTTGTCGGGTTCATCCTCCGATGAGACAAATGCAGCCTGTTCTCCATGCCTCTCCTCATCCCACAACCTATCATCCTACCACCCTGGTGCCTCTCTCAGTCCATACAGACACCCAGGCCAGATCATCTCATTTTGTCACGATGCCAAGGCCACCCAAGCAAGGAGAGTCTTTGACATGACAGCACGGCCCGTCCTGGCTTTCCCATCAGCCACTGTGTCAATGAGAGATGGAAGCCTTCGCAAACAATGCCTTGTTCTCAACCCTGGGTCAGCCACAGAGCAGCACCCGTGGTTCGCGCCGACACCCACCGAGTGTCCTTCCCATCACACACAGTTCTGAATGACTTCTGGGTGTTGGATGACTTTCATTTTATTGAAAATCTGAAAGTAATTTCCACCTGTGGGAGGCTGCGAGTGGAGTGGAAACGCAGGAGCAAGTGTCAGGAGCAGAGTGGTGGCTGTGGGCCAGCAGGCTTTCATTGGAGCAAAGGCCTTGCCTGTGAAGAGGCAGTGGCAGGGAGGTCTGGTGTGGCCAGGTATGAAGAGTTCTAACTGTGAGCGGCGTCATGGCCAACTTAGCCAGTTAGTTCAGCTCACTCAGCCATCATTAGCCAAGGCCTAGCATAAGCCAGGGGCTGGGAAGGAGTCAGACACACAGAGAAGGCTAACACAGGACCCTGCCTCTAAGGGGTCATGGGTTGGTGGGGGAGCCAGAAGATGAAGAATTTCCCCTGACACACTGTGTTTTGAAAGCTGGATGTCAGTATGTGAGAGTTGCTAAGAGAACACAGAAAAGAAGTTTGACTTTCCCTGTGGTCTCAAAAGAGCTTAATATGCCAGGAAGGAGTGGAAGAAGGAAAAGTGAAGAGTTTTCTGAAAAATAGATGACCTGGGTCCTTTGAGGCTCCATTAGAATGTGACAATGGGAAGCATTAAGAAATGCAAGCAGGTGGGAATGGGTCAGACTGTGCTTGGTTATCCCTGCTGAGACCACATGCAAGGGAGGGTTTAGAACAACAAGATCAAAGGTGGAAAATCAAGGAGGTGGTAACCTTCAGGCATGAGGTGGGAGCTGGAGCTAGGGCAGAAGAGCAAGAAAAGAAGAGATGGGTTTGGGAAATATTTCGGAGGTAAACGTTAGAGAAAGTTGTGATAGGTTGGTCCGGAGAGGAGGAGAAACTTTGTGCCCAGGGCTTTGGGACAATGTGGATGGATGGACGGTGGTCTCATCAGTGGGGAAGGACTGAGCCATGTGGAGAGGGATGAGGAGGTCATGTGCTCGAGGTCCTTTGGGACATCCTGATGAAGGTTTCAGAGAGCTGAAGTTTAAGACAAAAGTGAAAATGGCAACGTTGGCAGAACAGCACCCAGAGGGTGTCTAACACAGAGCAGTAGCAGGTCAAAGAGAAACTAGGAAGCCCTCCCTTTAAGGGACAATTAGAGAACAGAGCAGGAAAAGTGCAGAAGGACTGAGAAGATCTAGAGGGTGTGTTGTGGATACTCAAGCTGGGAGACTGGAAGAAAATTAAGGATCGAAAGGACTCTATGTCTATGAGTGTGAGCACCTCCATGAACAAGGAAATGAAGGTTGTGATAACAGTGACTGATGTGACTCTGAGATTAGAGCCCAGGTCGCTGAGGTCCAGGAGGTCAGGTCTGTATGGTAGCGTGTTTGGTGGGTGAGGATGTAGAAGTGTCTGACAGTGGAGCAGAAAGGCAATGCATAGGAACTGGCACAGCAGGGGAGGAGCTAGCTCTGCCTGACCCTTGGCCTGTGGACTGGAGCATGGTTTTCAGCACTGTGCCTCTCTGCTCTTCCTGGTTTCCAGAAACTGCGCATTCCTAATGGCTCAGTTCTTTTAAGGGTGCCTTCCTCCTCCCTGGAGACAGGAATGGAGCCGAGTGACAGGACCTGGGTTCCCATCTCCTGGTGAGGGAGCGATGGTATGCCAGGGAGGTCAGGCCTCTCCCAGCCGAGGGACTCAGAGGAGCCACAGACTTACGTGAGGCCACTGTCCCTGGAGCCATGAGCACTTTCTCTTTATTGTTCTCTGCTGGTCTCTGACTGATGTCCAGGAAAGTGTGTGTGTGTGTGTGTGTGTGTGTGTGTGTGTGGTTGTTGATGAAAACTACCCTAAAGAGGAAAGCCATGCCGTGGCTGTTGGCACTGCCAGTCTATTCCTTAAGCAGAGAAAGGCCTCTGGGTCATCTGTGGGGAATCAGCATGGGGGGCCTGGAAACTGTCTCCATGTTAGGCTAGGGAGGGGCCCTGAGAGACTGGGGACCAACTGCTAGGCCAGGAGGAGACAGGAGGAGCGGAGTCTTGGAGGGCTGGCAGGCCAAAGACATGGCCTGGAAATAGAGGTAGAAAAGGCGTGGCCATGTTCTGACGGTCCCGCATCTCTGAGACTTTGGGGTTGTTTTTATGACTTTTCTAGAGCCACCACTCCTGTGATTTATTCCCAAAGCAGTGTGAAAAGAGCACAGCATATGGCCAAAAGTAATTCAAAATGATTTATGTGCTTTTCTTGTTCACCTGTAGACCCATACAGGGAAAGCATGGCCTTCAGCAACACTTCTGCATTCTTCTCTGCTCCTTCACCTCCTTTACATTGCTTCCCTCATCGCGCCCTTCCTTACGATGGTCTTCAAAGCTGCTGACCAGGGCTGGGCTCTCCCTGGGCCTCACCTAGTCTCCCATCTCTTTCCTCTCCTTTCTCCAACACACAAGCCTAGTGGCGGTACCACAGGCTGGGGACCCTGGAGGGCAGGTAGGAGTGGGAAGACGGAGGCTGAATAGCAAGCTCAGGGTGGGCAAAACCAGAAATGCTGGCAGATTAATAGAGTTTTACCACTTTTGTTTTGCCAAAGGAGCCTCAATGAAATGGTAGGGAAGGGGGCTGAGGGCTTCCGGGGAAGGGTCGGCAGGGCTGGGAGGGGGTCTCTGACAGGCTGAGGAGGTCCCTTTCTGGCGATGCTGCTTGTCAAGGACACAGAGCATCGGGTGTCACCAAGTCTCTCCGAGCCCCACCTGGCAGGGCCCGGGCTTGGCTCACATGGCTTGGGCTCTTATGAAGCCAGAGCAGCAGAGATGGGCTGCAATAGGTGCCCGTGGCTGTTTTCCATCTCACCTGCTATTTGTTTACTTGTCCTTTCTTCCTACTTTTCTGGGAAGCTCCTCAACTCCCAGCCAACCTTCTCCTATAGCTTCCTGCTTCTTGCTTGGGCATTTGCTATGAGGCCTGGGGGGCCCTGATGGCTGCTTAAAGGCCTTACGTCAGTGAATGCCCACCTCCTGTGGCTCCTCTTCCTGCCTCAGAGGCCCCGCTTAAGTGAATCTAAGGGGCCTTTAATCACATGTCCCCTCTCCAGGAGCAGGTAAGAACCAAACCAGTATTTCCAAATGGGTTTGAGGTTTTCTCAGGAAGGGAATCAATTCTGTCTGTTACCTGTCAGTATCTAGAAAGGCAGACAACAGGAGAAAGGCCACTATTTGTCCAGTGAGATCCAGTGGGGACACAGCTTATAAGGCACTTGACCACAGGGAGCAAGAGTGCTCCAGGGGCTGCTGTCCGTGTGAGCAGCATCACCGGCCTCAGAACAGGAGACACACAGCAGGACGCCAGCCCTTCCTCCACATCGGGGTGCTGAGGCCCCCCTTCTCCATCAGGTGCTGAGGCCCCCTTCCTCCAACTATGGGTGCTGAGGGACCCCCTCCTCCTCCACCAGGTGCTGAGGTTCACTGTCTTCCACCAGGTGCTGAGATCCCCCTCTCCTTCACCAGGTTCTGAGGACCCCCCTCATCCTCCACCAAGTGCTGAGGGCCCCCCTCTTCCACCAGGTTCTGAGGGCCACCCTCCTCCTCCACCAGGTTCTGAGGATCCCCCTCCTCCTCCACCAGGTTCTGAGGATCCCCCTCCTCCTCCACCAGGTTCTGAGGGCCACCCTCCTCCTCCACTGGGTTCTGAGGGCCCCCTTCCTCCTCCACCAGGTGCTGAGGGCCCCCCTCCTCCACCAGGTGGTGCGCCCTGGAGAGTTTAGTCCGTGCAGCCCATTAACCAGGCCGTGTCCATTCCACTGAGAGTGGGTCCGGTTTCACTCCTGAGTCAAAGCCTAGCTGGCCTGAGCCTGGGGAGTCTTCAGCCCAGGGAGCCAGGGTCGCTCTCCCCAGCAGTGCAAGCTCACCTCACACCAGTGGCCAAGGCCTCAGCTCCTCTTTACCCCACTGTGCTTCATTAAGACTAAAACCGTACCCTGAATTTTTAATTTTTTTAAATCTGGACCCCTGATGCCACCCTTAACCCTTGCTGATTGTTACTCCTACCCAGCTCTCCAGAGCACTACTGGCTAATATGAATTTAGTGTGAACCAACTCTATGATTTGACATTTCTAGCAGCTATATTAAAATGTAAAAGGAAGCAGGTAGTTAATTTTAATAATATCTTTTATTTAATCCAATATATCTAAATATTGTTATTATAATTCAACATGTTATCAATGTAAAATTATTCATGAGATATTTTATTTTTTGGTTTGGTACTAAGTCTTTGAAAACTGGTATTTTGCTATTATACCATTTCTCAATCCAGACCAAATATATTTCAAGCATCGAGCTGACCTATTGAACAGCATAGCTCCAGGTTCTCTCATTTCCTGCGACAGTTAATTTTAAGTGTCAGCTGGGACACAGAGTGCTCAGATGTCAGGTGAGACATTATTTTGGGTGTCTTTAAGGTGTTTCTGCATGAGATTAACATTGGAAAGTGCAGACTGAGTGACAGGACGGCCCTCCCCCGTGGGTGGGCATCGTCCAGTCAGCGGGAGGCCTGGTTGGAATAGAAGACTGAGTAAGAACTCCCTCTCTCTCCGTGGTCTGGCTGTGAGCTGGGCCATTGGTCTCCTGTCTTTGAACTTGGGCTTGGACTGGGACGTGCACCACCAGCTGTCCTGGTCTCCAGCTTGCTGACTGCAGATACAGGACTCCTCATCCTCTGTAATCATGTGAGACAATTTCTTACAGTAAATTTCTTTGCTTATCTACCTCCTATTGGTTCTCTGCCTCTGGAGAACCCAGATGAATACAATTCCCATAAACTGAATATGTGGCCCTGTGATGCTGATGTCCCAGTACAGCATGAAGGTGCATTTGCGGGACCCGCTCTGCACATATAAGGTGCCATGAAGGCCACCTGAGCTGACATGGAGTCGGATCCAGGAGAAATGAGCAGGCAGTGTGCAGTGTGGCCCCAGAACAAGGTGGCATTGGGGAGCCACCAGCAGCAGGTGGAGTGAGAGAATGGAACCAGAAGTCCAGAAAACTGGCCTGAGCATCATGGTGGGACCAAACCAGAAATGTGAGGGACAGGTGTCTCTCTTAGTGAAGCTGAGGACATTGACTGTGATGGGTGTGGCTGAGCTTTGCAGCTCTTTGAACCTGGGTTTATCTTCCCTGAGAGACACTGGGAGTTCACTACCTTGCATTATGCTTCTATCACTGAGGCCTTTCCCGGACACTTAACTCCTGGGTGTCTCGTGCCTGTCTTCCTGGCTCAGCCTCTCCTCACCCCCCAGGGCTCTTTATCTGGCAGGTGTGAGCATGCCAGCCGCCCCAGGGCTTGCAACTGTGTTGCCTGTGGTTGATGTCCAAACAGCCAGATATATATATATTCAAGAACCCTCCTGTCCTATCTTCTGCGTATCTTCTGAGCCCTTCCTAGCCATTGCCCCAACCCCCGTCACATACAGGCCATTTCACGCTCTTTGCCCCATAGTACTTTCTTCTTCACATTTGTGCCTTTTTGTATAGTTTTCTCCATGTCTGGAAGTTGCCACCTTTTGCATTCCTCAACTGGAGTCTTCTATTTCCCCTCTAAGCTGAGTGTAGCTACCACTCCGTCCAGGACTCTTCCCTGACGTTCTCTCTCTCTCACTCCAGATTATATGAGATGCTGCTCTCTTGTATTCTCACAAGCATTCAGCTTCCCCTTGTAACAGCACTCATCTTCCCACGTTTCAATCACTTGCTTAGATGTTTGCCTCCCACACCGGACCAAGGATCTTGAAGGCAGTTCCATATTCTCAGGACGTCACACTGGGCTGCACTTGGGATGGTCTCAAGGCAGTTCATGCAATGACAATGCATGGATTTACCCAGCTTCTGTGAAGACCATCAGTTGCAACTGGGCCCTAAAAACCTGCTTGTTTGGAGCTTCCTATGTGGTTCGAACTGTGATTCCCCAGCTGCCTCATGGCTGTCAACAGGTGCCAACCACCTCTATGAGTGCCGTCCTGCATGTGCACCTCTGCAAGCACCATCTGGCATGTGCATGCGATGAAGGCTGTGTGTCCAAGGAGGCTCACGGCAGCATTGCCTCTGATAGAAAAACAAATGACCATGAATAGGTAACTTATGGCAGGTCAGCAAGCTGGAATTTATAGTCTTAAAAGCCACAAGCATGAAGGTGCCAGACAGCCTGGAAGAGGAAGGACCCAGCGCTTTTTGTGCACCTCCCCAGAGAGAAAGTCCCAACTCCACTAAATGATCCTTTGCCAGTTCAGTCATTCAGTCATTCAGTAATCCAGTCATTCAGTCATTCACTCATTCAGTCAACAAATACTCACTGAGTCCTTATAATGTACAAGCCCCTGCTCATTAGCAAGAAGTCTAGATTTCCATTATGATTTTAATGGGAAATAGACGATAAGGTTACAGCACCCATCACAACATTTGATTTAGAGACATTCTCATTCACCATTTCTCCCTCACAAAGTTTCTCTGGTAAACGCTCTTAAGACCTCTTCCCATCCTGCTAGTGTTCCCCATTGCTTTACACCCATTCCTGTCTTGAGAATCCATTGTTCTCTGGTTTCTCCAACTTTGAACCCTCACACTCATCACCCTCCTCGGTGAACATGGGGTCCTTCAGCACTTCCTTTGGTAGCAGCAGTGGAGAGATTGTAAAGGGCAGGCGCTGTTTCCTCCCACAGCATTGTCCATCCTGCCCGGGCTGCTGTGGAGACCTCGCTCACTGTGGTCCCTCCCAGCTCAAGGGGCGCAGCGGGCAGGACCACCCTGCAGCCTGTGTAGGTGGGGACAGGTTGACAAGCCACGAGTTCCCAAGAGGGTCTGAGGATGGTGTCAGTTGTTTTATAAGAGGGTTAATGAGTGCTCCACGGGCAGGGCTCACTCCTGTCTGCTGTACTCTCCCCTCTCAGAGCTGGAAGCAAGGTGCTATGGGAGAAGAGAAAGAGAGAACCAGTTGGCCTACTTCTAAGTAGAGCCCAATAGTATGTGAATAATTCATGTATTTAAAATAACAAAATGAATATTTTATGGGCCTTTAAATTTCAGGAATGATCTGCATCCTTGAAATTCACAGATTGAAAGCTAGCTTTGGAGTGACGTCACAAAGATGGCGACATAGGTTCTTCCTGACTTTGCTCCCCTCACAAGAAGAACAACTACCAACTATTCACAGACAAGACACCACCGAAGGTGCCTGGACCCAGGAGTGAGGTGGAGGCACCCTGCACAGACCCTGGCAGCTGCATGGAAATGGGGTGGGGACAGTTCCACGCTGACCTCACTGTTGCTCGCCCCGAGCCTCCTGTTGCCCCAGCAGTGCCCAGTGGCAACATCCAGTCTTGCCTGCCCCCACCTGCAGCACTGTGGGTCACTGTGGGAGCCCTGTCTCCGGTTTGGCCCCACGGGATGGAAGGGGAGTCTGTAGGGCTCATCCACTGGGCATCTGATTAAAAGTTGGCCTTAAGCCACAAATGCCATTGCACAGCAACATGTGCTATTGGTGGACATGCAAAACCGCGAGTGGACAGCATTTCACTCGGGGCCTTGCTCGCCTGCCTCCTGTGGGTCCTGAGGACTCTGTGTCCTGTGAACACCAATCCAATCCAAGCAGTGTGGAACCCCTGAGGGGCGTTTTACAACTCCTTCCCAACCATCTTGGGCACATTCGAGAACCCTGTTAATAAAACTTGGTGGAGAGTGAGTCCTTATAAAGCAGAACAATAAGTTGGCGGGAGTTGCATAACTTTTCTATTTGTCTCTATTTCCCATGAAGGTTTCAGAGATGTGAAGTACTTGCCACAATATGACTAGAATACTTACTTAAAAGGGTTCCTTATTCTCATTCTTTTAAAAAATGTGATGTTTTTATTTTTTTAGAATCATAGGAGCAATGTACAACCATTATGTAAAATTTGAAAAATATGGAACAGTGCGCAGAGGGAAAGAAAAGGCACCTACAGTGGGTCACAGAGAAACAGAGGCTGTCCTTATTTTGGGGGAGAGAGGGACGGCCTGATTTCTATGCTTCAGAGTCTTTTCTCTTGTTCTCTCATCAGCCCCCTCTGGTCCTTTGTTGTCTGGGTGAAAAGCATTCGTCCCTCCTTTTTACCACAGGTTCTGATTTGTAGACCATTTTTGGAATGAATTGCAGAGATTTCTCTGTCCCGATCATATGGAAGGTGAACCTTGTGGGGCCTGAGCTGGAAGAATGACCCTGGAAGACGGATGAAAAGATGGAAGGCAGCATGTCTCGACCTTGGCAGGAGGGCATTTCCAGTTGGGTGGCTGTTGGGGCTTCCCTGGCATTGCGGGGTGTTCATTGCGGGGTGTTCATTGTGGGGTGTTCATTGCGGGGTGTTTGCCAGCACCTCTGCCTGCCTGATGCTAGTAGCAAAACCCTTTCTTCCCATGGTGAAAACCAAAAATGCCTCCAGACACCGCCATGCCACCGAGAGGGGAGTGCCAGTTTTCGGGACTCTTACTTGGTCATATTGCAGATCATGAGATGTCAGGAAGAGAAACGTGCGAGTGAACTTTCTGGAAGCGCAGATATCAGCACCTGTAGCCGTATGTTTGTTTCTGGTCAATGCCTTGTTGACAGGGTGCGGGCAGCCGCAGAGGCCACAGAGGCCTGCATGTGGACGTCCTGTCTGTCAGGTGATCAGGGACAGAACAACCACTGTGGCATGTCATCAGAAAGAGTGAATGCGGGAGATGGAGCTGCAGGTCCTTTGAAGAGCGAGGCAGGAGAGGGAGGGTCTGGAGGTACTGCTGCCTCAGGGCATTTGGGAAGCAGGAATCATGAGAAACTTCCTTGGAGAGCCAAAGCCCCAGGAATGCCAGAGGTTTTGCTATGATGGTCTCAACAGCTTGAAGCAGCAGCAAGAGTCACTTCAGTAAGAAACATGGAGCTGCTGGTGTCCCCACCACACTGTGACCTGCTGGTGCCCCCAGCGGGGGCGGTATGGCTCCTGCTCCTCAGCCTCCCAGGCCCCAGAGAGCCACTCAGGAGCTGGACCTGAAAGAAGTCCTGGCAGCAAGGGTGTCTTACAAATGCAGCTTCCAGGCTTCCAGCCGGTGGTGCAGGGAAGGTGCTGGGAAGGGCAGTGTGCGGGAGAGACAGCGAGAGTTACTGTCATAGGTAGAGGGCTCTGAATGAAAGGGTTGGGGTTTTTAGCATCAGATTAAAAAGGGGCATAGACTGCTCCAGGGCTGACATATTGATAAGATAACCTAAAGATTCTTTGACCTAAATTGTTCCTCGTGTCTTGTTCATTGTCAAGAGCTGTAGAGATTATGGTTATGGGATTTATGGGAGAGCTGACATTTCCTGGTTTCAATAAGACAAACATGCACTTGCATAAAAATTAATGAAACAGTAGAACGGTTCTGCATGTATAGTTTTATAACTATTTTCCATTTAATATTTTCTCATGACGTTCCCACCTAAAATCCATTATTGCAAATGTCCGAGCTTTACTTTTATCATGAAAAACAAGCTTAAATAGCTTGAAAGGCATTGCTGCTATTAGATAACCTCAAGCATGATCTCTGTTTTCTTGTGTAGATTTCAAAAACATCATTTCAAACTCTACTTTGTTAGATGTGTGGATCTGACCTTGCACGGGCATCTCTGTCCCCAAGTCTGGCTAACTCCTTAGATGCAGGTTCTAGAAAGGAGTTGCTCACTCAGAAAGTGAAGCCACTGCTTCACCGAGTGTGTGCATGCGTGTGTGTGTGTGTGTGTGTGTGTGTGTGTGTGTGTGTGCGTGGTGATGAACCACCCCCAGCAGCAGATGAGATTTCCCATTTTCCATCACTTTGCGAGCACTGAAAGCAAACCATTTGTTAAAACAAAACAAATTAAGAAATACCTTGTCATTTTTATAGGCAAATGCTATTTTATTGTTGTATAATTTTACATTGTTCATTGTGGTTGAACTATGTGATTTTCTTTTTTTAAAAAAATGTATTTAAAAATGCTTATTATCCTATATAATAAAGCGGTAATATGCAAGTTGACCATCACTCCAAACACAAGATGGCCACCCCCATGTGGACACAAGATGGCTGCCACAAGATGGCCAGCAAGGGAGGGAAGTTGGGGGTGATTAGGCCAGCAAGGGAGGGCAGTTAGGGGTGAACAGGCTGGCAAGGGAGGGCAGTTAGGGGCAACCAGGCCAGCAGGGGAGAGCAGTTAGGGGCAACCGGGCTGGCAGGGGAGGGAAGTTAGGGGTGACTGGGCTAGCAGAGGAGGGCAGTTGGGGGCAACCAGGCATGCAGGGGAGCAGTTAGATGTTGATCAGGCTGGCAGGGGAGTGGTTAGGGGGTGATCAGGCTGGCAGGCAGAAGCAGTGAGGGGCAATCAGGCAGGCAGGCAGGCAGGCAGGCAGGCAGGAGAGTGGTTGTGAGCCAGCAGTCCTGGATTATGACAGGGATGTCTGACTGCCTGTTTAGGCCCAATTCCACCAGACAGTCAGACATCTCTTAAGGAGTCCCAGATTAGAGAGGGACACCCCCTGCACCTGTGCATGAATTTCATGCACCGGGCCTCTAGTCCTATATAATAAAAGGCTAATATGCTAAGTGTCCAGTTGACTGGTTGACCATTCAAACAATCAAAGCGTAAGCGCAATATGCTAAAAATATGCTAAGGTGGTTCAACTGCTCGCTATGACGTGCACTGACCTCCAGGGGGCAGATGTTCTGACTGGTAGGTTAGCTTGCTGCTGGAGTTAGGCCGATTGGGACAGAATGAGATGGACTGGACATGCCCTGGAGGCCCCCCTGCCCCCCCGCCCCCCCCCCCCCCCGTGGTCCCTCCCTGGCTGGTCAACCTCCTGCATCCCTCCCCAGCCTGATTATGCACTGGTAGGGTCCCTTGGCCTGGCCTGTGCCCTCTTGCAATCCAGGACCCCTCAGAAGATGTCAGAGAGTTGGTTTCGGCCCGTCCCGCAGGACAGGCTGAATGACCCCACTGGTGCATGAATTCATGCACTGGGCCTCTAGTAGGATAATATAAGCTCAAGATACAAAATTCAAAACAAGCAAAAAGACGTCTGGTGAAAAATAAGATTTCTTTCCACACCTTTGCTCTAGTCAATCAGCATATCTCCCAGAGATACCAAATGCCTATTGTTTTGTATTCTTCAGAGAGTTGCTCATAAATGCTGCTGAAATATATATTTGCATGTATATATGTGAATATGTAATGATATATACATATTTGAATTATAATGTGTACAAGTTATACATATAACATTTGTAATGTGTATACTTCACATATATACACACATACACTTAAAACTTTTACCAAAAGATAAAGTGTTATGCACACTATCCTGAAATTTTAAATAAATCAATGTAAATTAGGGTTCTTTTTACATGAAGATATTTCTTGTTCTTCTTAAAGGTTATAACATATTCTATTTTATGCATGTGCTATGATGTATTTAATCAGTCTTCTATTAATGAATATTTGAGGTTATTTTTGATTATCTCTAACAATTATGTAATGAATAACTTTTAATCTACAAATTTTGCAAACATATGTTTATATCTCTAGAATAAATCCCTAAAATACAAGGTGCCTAAACATAAGTTATATGTATTTTAAGTTTTAATGAGCATATGCACTTTTTAAAAAAATATATTTTATTGATTTTTTTACAGAGAGGAAGAGAGAGGGTTAGAGAGTTAGAAACATTGATGAGAGAGAAACATCGATCAGCTGCCTCCTGCACACTCCATACTGGGGATGTGCCCACAGCCAAGGTGGGACCTTTCAGTCCACAGGCCGACGCTCTATCCACTGAGCCAAACCGGCTAGGGCGAGCATATGCACATTTTTTTAGTTCAGTGTAAAGTCACTAGTTTTTGCTATTAGGAGAAAACAATTTCCTACATTTTTTTTTTTTTTTGAGTCAGATGGGGACCCTGGCCTAAGGATTTATTCTAATAGTAATGACTGTTGCCTGTTATCTGCGGTCACCATCCTGAGTACACACAGAAAATAATTTAATTATAATCCCAATACTACATATTAGGTATCATTATTAATGTCTCCATCTTCCTGTTGAGAAAACAGAGGCTCCTCAGACATGAGGGGCAGTGAGTGGAGACTGCTCAGCACTGCTCTGTCCGGGGGAGGGATGCTGACCTTGTTCATCCTTTTTTTTTTTTTCTTAATTAAATCTTTATTGTTCAGATTATTACAGGTGTTCCACTTTTTTTTCCCCCATAGCTCCCCTCCACCTGATTCCCCACCCCACCCCATGCCCTTACCCCCCGCCACTGTCTTCATCCATAGGAGTAAGATTTTTGTCCAATCTCTTCCCGCACCCCTCACACTTGCTTCCCCTGAGAATTGTCAGTCCACTCCCTTTCTATGTCCCTGATTCTATTATATTCACCAGTCCATTCTGTTCTTCAGATTTTTTATTCACTTGAGTTTTAGATTCACTTGTTGGTAGGTATGTATTTGATGTCATTTTGTTGTTCATAATTTTTATCTTTACCTTTTTCTTCTTCTTCTTCTTCTTCTTCTTCTTCTTCTTCTTCTTCTTCTTCTTCTTCTTCTTCTTCTTCTTCTTCTTCAAGAATACCCTTCAGCATTTCATGTAATCCTGGTTTGGTGGCGATGAACTCCTTTAGCTTTTTCTTGTCTGTGAAGCTCTTTATCTGACCTTCAACTCTGAATGATAGTTTTGCTGGGTAGAGTAATCTTGGTTGTAGGTTCTTGCTGTTCATCACTTTGAATATTTCTTGCCACTCCCTTCTGGCCTGCATAGTTTCTGCCGAGAAATCAGCTGACAGTCATATGGGTACTCCCTTGTAGGTAATTAACTGTTTTTCTCTTGCTGCTTTTAATATTCTCTCTTTGTCTTTTGCCCTTGGCATTTTAATTATGATGTGTCTTGGTGTGGTCCTCTTTGGGTTCCTCTTGTATGGGGTTCTGTGCACTTCCTGAACTTGTAAGTCTATTTCTTTCACCAGGTAGGGAAAGTTTTCTGTCATTATTTCTTCTAATAGGTTTTCAATATTTTGCTCTCTCCCTTCTTCTGGCACCCCAAAAATTCGGATGTTGTTTCGCTTAAAGTTGTCCCAGAGGCTCCTTACATTATCTTCATATTTTTGGATTCTTTTTTCTTTTTGTTTTTCTGGTTGGATGTTTTTTGTTTCCACATATTTCAGATCTTTGGTTTGATTCTTGGGGTATGTTGATCTACAGTTGAGTTTCTGTATATTCTTTATTTCAGACAGTGTATGCTTCATTTCTGACTGATCCTTTTCCATTTTTTTGGCATTCTCATTAAGCTCCTTGAAGGTCTCACTAAGCTCCTCAGAAGTGTCATCAAGTTTCTTGGCGGTTTTTAGAAGATTCTTGAGTAACCTTATAAATGTGATTCTGAACTCTATGTCATCCAGTAGTTTGCTTTCCTCCGTTTCTTTCATTCGTGACATGTTTCTTTGTTTCTGCATTTTGGCTGCTTCCCTGTGTTGATGGAGTGGCTTTGTGTGGTAGGTGACCTATAGGGGGCAGTAGCTCAGCCTCCCCAATCACCTGATGTGGATGCTCTTGGTACACCCCTTTGTGGGCTGAGTGCAAAGTCTTGGTGTAGTTAAGCCTGAATTACTGTTGGTATGCTGGGAGGAATTGACCTCCAGGCCAATCGGCTGTGAGGACTCCCTGTGTCTATAATGGAAGAAGTGCTGCGCTGAAGACATTCTTATGGGGCAGGACTTGTTTCAGTGGGGCTTTGGTGCTCACTGAGTCTGCCTCTTGAATGTGTCACTTATGGATGTGAGGAGTTGAAATCTGGTGTCTCACACTGACCACTAGGTACACTGGCTTCTGGATCTCCAATGGGGTGCAGGTCAGCTACTGTCTGAGGCCATCCAGCAGGAGGTACAGTGAGAGCTGCAGTTTTCTCCTCTTTGCTTGGGGTTTGGAGGTTTTTTCTGACCCGGGCTGCAAGTTTTCTAGGTTAAGCTGCGATAGGGCAGGCTTTCTTATGCTAATTGAGCTGCTTGGAGCTTGGGTGGGTTTGTAGGTTGTGTGGGGCGGGGTCTCAGGGCATCACTAGGTTAGGGCGTGGCAAACAGCAATGGCTGCTAGTAAGCCGGCTCTGTGTCCCCGACCGCGTCCTGGAGTCCTGTGCCCAGTGTCGTAAACAATTATTCCTGCGCGCAGCTCTGCAAGCAAGCCACTCTCACTGGCAGACAGCCCAGCTTCTCCCCGTAGGAGTTTGGGTCTCCCGCGTCTCCCCAGAGACTGGATTTCAGAGTAATCGGGGGCTTGTCTCCATTCAGGTTGAAAAAAGCAACGCACCCAGTCGCCCGCCGCCAGCCCGGATCACGCGCCTCCGTACCTCAGCTTTTCAGCACTCGTGCACGTCTCAATGCTCTTTTCTCTTTCCTTCTAGTTGTAGAACTTCCACTCAGCCAGCTTTCCCGTGGTTCTGGGTGATAGACGTTTTGTCTTTTAGTTGCAGTTTAAATTGTTGTGGGAGGCAGCAGTTTAGGTGTTTACCTACGCCGCCATCTTGGATTCCTCCCGACCTTGTTCATCCTTTACTCAGTTTCTCCCACAGTCATGGGCCCACTCAGGATATTCGATTTGCTTAAATTATTTTGGCAATTCATGAACTTCTTAGGAACTCAATAAATATTGATAATTTTTAAATTTATAAAAATAGACTTTAATATTTTTATATAATTTGTAAGTATACTTTATAGAATGTTACCATATTTTACTTCTCATTTGTGATTTTGGTTACTTATATTTATATATGTCTTGATTTTATTGTACTGAAATGTATTTATTTTAATACTTTTTTTCAAAAAAGTATTTATGTTTATATTTTCTCATCCCCCTGTGTGGTAAAGTTTTTTTGGATTTATTATTCTTTCCTAGATTTCCTTTGCTTCTTAAAAAATCTCTTTAACTTAATAAATAATTTAGTTATAGTCTCATTTTCAATAGCAGTTATATTTACATTTAAAGAATTTGCTGCTAAATTTTGCTTTAGCCTCCTCCCCTGCATTTGGACCTGGAGGTGGAAGACTAGATAGATAGATAGACAGATGATAGATAAATAGATGATAGATAGATAGATAGATAGATAGTTAGATAGATGATAGATAGATAGATGATAGATAGATGATTGATAGATAGATGATAGATAAACAGACTTGGGAAACAGAAAAGGAGAGCCAGGAAGCACCCAGGACCCCCTGGAGGTGGCGCCCATGAGTGCCTGGTCCTTGTCAGTTCTGTGCTGTGGGATCCCTCATAGGCGGGGACCTAGGCTGGGCTCCTGTCAGGAGGTGTGATGAGGTCAAGCGATGGAGGCAACTAGTGAGAAAGTGATTGAAATGACTCCCATGGACCCTGCCTTTGGCTGCCTCTGTCAAGACTTCTCATCGGGGAAGTCTGGGCAGGGAAAGTGGGGACTGGACCTGGGGGAATAGCATCCACCATCCACAGGGAGCAAAGCAAGTGCCAGGGTCTGCTATCAGGGTCCTTGTTTATTGGAGGGAGGGCTGGCACGGGCACATGCGGGAGGCACTGGCAGACCACACAGCAGCCTTAAAGAAGTTCGCACCTAGAGTGCCATCTGAAGTCAGCACCCTGTGTCCTGGGAGACTTTGTGGGTCAGGAAGCGGGGTATTATTTTAGGCTGTAAAGAATAAATACACAAATGAATAAAAAAAAAAATAAAACTCATGAAAATGGGGCACTTGCTGGAAGAGTCCTGTGAGAGCGGTACTCCTGTCTCCCCTCCAGTCTTTAAGGACAAATTCCCAGCTGGCAAATGTTCCAGTTCAAGGACAGACTGTCTAACCCCATCCCCAAACTATACTCCCTAGCTGTGGCCTTGAGCAAGTGGCTTTATCTGCCTTTGCCTCAGTTTCCTTTTTTGTAAAAAAGTACAAAAATAGTACCTATTGCCTAGGAACATAAGTAAGGTTTAAATAAGAATCAGTTTATATCTATCATTTATACCTACCTATCATCTATCTATCTATCTATCTATCTATCTATCTATCTATCTATCTATCTATCTATCTCTATATCTCATCTATCTATCAATCTATCATCTATCAATCAATCTATCTATCTATCATCTATTTATCTATCATCTATCTACCTATCTACTAGTATCTATCTCTCATCTATCTATGTATCTATCATCTATCTATCTACCTATCTACTAGTATCTATCTTTCATCTATCTATCTATCTATCTATCTATCTATCTATCTATCTATCTATCTATCTATCTCTATCATCTATCTATCTAGTCTTCCAACCCCAGCAGGCATAGGTAAGCATGGTTAATTAATGTTAGCTACTATAATCTTTTTTCTTGGTTATATACACAGTCACCAAATCACTCCAAATCTCTCCTCCAAGTGCTCTCACCCACGGATGGAGTAAGTCTTTAGAGTCCCCGTTTGGGAAGAGAGAACTGCACCTTATGTCACCGTGTGCATCCTCATTGGACAGGGGCTGCTGGAAGGCAAGGCCTGGGCAGCAACCTTCCTCAGTTGGTCTGGAGGAGACAGTGAGGGCACCTGGTGGCGGCAGCTGGAGGAAGAGGATATTCACTTCTGAGGGATCTGGTGGCACCCAAGCATCCAGCGCACCGTTGTGTACCGTCTTCTCTGGAACACTCTCCCAAAGTAATGCATTGTTGAGCTGCTGCCTCTGAGATGGAGATCTGCACTCCCCACAGCAAGGGTCTGGCCTTCCCCAGGCAGCGGGGCTGGCTGCTCACTCTTCCGCTCCTCCATGCGTCTCCTCCTGCTTCAGGGCTGTTGTTTAGCTTGATTGAATACCAGGCTCCCCAGACCTGCTGTGTTGGAGCAGAGCCTCACTCTCTGGCCCCAGCGAGCCTGCTGCCCACTGTCCCTGCCTCTCCAGCAGGAGGTCCCTTCCTCACTCCTGAGAGCAGTTGTGGGGACCAGGGAGCACATTGACTTGAGCAAGTGAGAGCCTGGCCCCTCACAGCCGGAGGAAGCCTCCGGGAGCCTCAGCTGCAGGCCTGGGAAGGTGCCATACACCAGCTGGCCAGGCCAGGGCCTCTGAGGAAGTTACCACAGGAAGAGGCGGGAATGGGAGCCAGGGATGTTGAATGAATCCCATCCTTCTGCACAGGACGGAGCCACTAGTCACACCACGCTGCAGGGGAGGCTGGAAGTCCTATTTTAAAGGTTAAGGCCAAATCTCTTCCTTGTTAAACTGTGGGCCCAGGTGACTGGAGGAGGAGCTGACGAGAGGAGCACTTGGAGAGGCTGAGCCACGGCCCCTGCGTGGCCCGGAGTTACAGGCAGTCCATTGCTTTTGAAGGACTGTGGCTCTGGAGCCAGCGTGCACCAGTGGACATGGTCAGGCTCAAGGAAGCGGGAATGTGGTCCAGCTCTGTACTGCCTCCGCTCCCCTGGGCCCACCCGTGGTGCTGGTGCAAGGGGCCCTGCTCTGTGGGCACAGCCTGGAGGTCAGTCAGCACCGTCCTCTGCCTCTGGAAGTGACCTTCATAGTTATGACCTCATCTATCAAGAACGTCAGCTGAGTTTCTACTCTGTGCCAGTTACTGGCACAGACCCACAGCTGACAAAGTCTTGGATGTCTTCTGCTCCCCGCCAACCAGAAGGCAGGAGGGTAAGCATACAAGCTCATTTGTTTGAGGGATTCTACATAATTTTTTCATTACAGAGCATGTCAAACACAGAAGTAAAGTGAATAATAGAGGGATCTCTCATATTTATAGTTATCAACATAATGCCCAAAGGTGTTACCTGTCTTCCTCTACATCAAGCACAGCCTGACTCCCTATCATTTTTCATCACTAAATAGTCTAGTATATCTCCAGATGACAATGACTTTTAGAACATAACGGCAGTTTACCAATAATTAACAATAATTCCTTAGTATCATCAAATATCCAGATAATAATTCTAATTCCTTGATCATCCTATAAACACGTGTGCTGTTTGCACAGCTGGCTTGCTTGAATGAATACCCAAGCACAATCAAACAGGTGATTTTGTTACTTGCTGGTGCGGGCAGAGGTGTGGGCGTGTGTGCAGAGCTCAGGAGGGGCTCCCTGAGTTACTCCAGTGGGTCCATAACGGCTCTGAGCACCAGTGTTGGAGTTCTAGCCCTGGGACCCTGAGCACACGAACCTTTCCAAGTCTCAGCTCCTCATCTCCCTAACTCACAGAGTTGATGTGAATATTAAAAGACATATTCACAATGATATTTAGCACATAGGCTGGCCTACATTACATGCTCAATAAATTCTAAATATAATTATAAAACTATAATTGAAACAAAGAAGGTGATGTTTAAGTTAGATCTGTAAATATGTAGCCCTGTGCAAAGTAGAGGTAATGTGTACTCTCAGGCAGAGACAGTAAACAGCTTATGTAAAGGCAAGAATCAGAACTCTGGCATATTTGACCAAAAGGCCCACAAGTTGGGGGTGTCAGGAGATGAGACTGGAGAAGAAGGTTGTGATCAGACCATATATCCAGGGTCTTGTGCATAGAGCTGAGGAGTTGTGGCTTAATCTTATAGGCATGGGGTGGCAGACGTTTGTGGGGAATTGATGGCATTGGATTCCTCTGGAAGCAGGGTGGAGGGACAGATTCTGGTGGGGGGAGGCCAGGCATGAAGTTGCAGTGAGTCCTACAAGGAGACAATGATGCCCTGAACCAACCAATAACTATGGTGATGGAGAAACATTGCTGAGGCCATCTGGAAGATTACATGTTGGCAGGTGAGGAGAGAGGGACAATTCGAGAACCAGTCCAGAATTTCTGGTTCAGCTACCAGCTAGAAGGGGATGCAATTGCCTGAGATTGCAAACACAGCATCTGAGCAAGCTTCAGTGGTGGGAGAGTGAATTCCAGCCGTGATGTGTCCAGTCAGAGCTGCCTGCAGGACTCCTAGGGGACAATTCTGCTCTTATTTCTGTGTCTTCAAATGACTTAGGAATCACCAAGAAGGAAAATTAAGAAGTGGTGAAGCTTGTGCCTGGGCGTCTCTTCTGCTGCTCAAGACCCTGCTGGGAATCGGACAACTCCTTGTCTTGAGAGGACCCCAGGAGGGACTGGTGGCCTTTTCAAGGCTCCAGACTGATTTATTTAAAATGGATTTGGTCACTGGAACTGTGGTTTTTACGAAGACAAAAGACCCCACAGTCCACTAAGTCTCCATTCTTGAATGTCACATACTTTGAGGATATGACAACATCGCTGACACAGCCCATCATTTCATCTCACCATCCTACATCTCCCTATGTCCCATCCTTAGCTCAGATTAAGTGGCCTAACACAAGGTAAAATATTTTGCTTGAGATAAGGATTGCTTTTGTAAAGCAACTGTTGAAATGTAAAAAGGTTATTTTAGAAAGAGAGGGAGCTCCTTGTCATTGAAGGCTGGTTGGCTATCTAAGTAGGCATATATGTATGTGTTTTTGTGTGTGTGCTTTTTTTTATTTCTTTTTTTTTATTGTTTAAAGTATTACATATAGTAGTACATATATCTCCTTTTCTTCCCCATTGACCTTCCCCCAGCCTCCCCTACCCTCTGTTGCATGCCCTCATCCCACCCCCCAAGTGTCTTGTGTCCATTAGTGTGCTTATATGCATGCATACAAGTCCTTTGGTTGATCTATTTCTCTCCCTCCCTAACACTCCCCAGCCTTCCCGCTGTAATTTGACAGTCTGTTCGATGCTTTACTGCCTCTGTATCTATCTTTTTGTTCATCAGGTTATAATGTTCTTTATTTTCCATAAATGAGTGAGATCATGTGGTATTTTTCTTTCTTTGCCTGGCTTATTTCATTTAACATAATGCTCTCCAGGTCCATCCATACTGCTGCAAATGGTAAGAATTCCTTATTTTTTATAGCAGCGTAGTATTCCATTGTGTAGATATACCATAGTTTTCTAATCCACTCATCTGCTGATGGGCATTTAGGCTGTTTCCAAATATTAGCTATGGTGAATTGTGCTGCTATGAACATAGGGATACATAAATCCTTTCTGATTGGTGTTTCTAGTTTCTTGGGATATATTCCTAGTAGTGGGATTACTGGGTCAAATGGGAGTTCCATTTTTAGTTTTTTGAGGAAACTCCATACTGTTCTCCATAGTGACTGCACCAGTCTGCATTCCCACCAGCAGTGCACAAGGATTCCTTTTTCTCCCCATCCTCGCCAGCTCTTGTCGTTTGTTGACTTGTTGATGATAGCCGTTCTGACAAGTGTGAGATGGTACTGCATTGTCGTTTTGATTTGCATCTCTCTGATAATTAGTGACTTTGAGCATGTTTTCATATGTCTCTTGGCCTTCCTTCTGTCTTCTTTTGAAAAGTATCTATTTAGGTCCGTTTCCCATTTTTTTATTGGATCATTTACCTTCCTTTTATTAAGTTGTATGAGTTCCCTGTAAATGTTGGAGATTAAAGCTTTATCGATGATAACATTGGCAAATATGTTCTCTCATACAGTGGGCTTTCTTGTTTTGTTGATGGTTCCTTTGCTGTGCAAAAGCTTTTTATTTTGATGTAGTCCCATTTGTTTATTTTCTCTTTAGTTTCCATTGCCCTAGGAGCAGTATCGTTGAAGAAATTGCTTTGGCATATGTCTGAGATTTCGCTGCCTGTGGATTCCTCTAGTATTTTTATGGTTTCCTATCTTATGTTTAAGTCCTTTATCCATTTTGAGTTTATTTTTGTGTATAGTGTAAGTTGGTGGTCTAGTTTCATTTTTTTGCATGTATCAGTCCAATTTTCCCAACACCATTTATTGAAGAGACTGTCTTGACACCATTGTATGTTCATGCCTTCTTTTCAAATATTAATTGAGCATAGTGGTTTGGTCAATATCGGGGTCTCTATTCTATTCCATTGGTCTATATGTCTGTTCTTGTGCCAGTACCAGGCTGTTTTGAGAACAGTGGCTTTGTAATACAGCTTGAAATCTGGTATTGAGATCCCACCTACTTGGTTCTTCTTTTTCAGGATTTCTGTAGCTATTCGGGGTCTTTTTTAATTCCAGATGAATTTTTGGAGAGTTCTTTCTAGGTCTGTGAAATATGCCATTGGTATTTTAATGGGGAGTGCATTGAATCTATAGATTGCTTTGGGTAGTATGGACATTTTAATGATGTTGACTCTACCAATCCGTGAACATGGTATGTTCTTCCATCTGTTTACGTCTTCCTCTATCTCTTTTTTCAGTGTCCTGTAGTTTTCCATGTATAGGTCTTTTACCTCCTTGGTTAAGTTTATTCCTAGGTATCTTAATTTTTTTGGTGCGATGGTAAATGGGATTGCTTTTTTAGTCTCTCTTTCTGTACATTCACCGTTGGTGTATAGAAATGCCATAGATTTCTTGATGTTAATTTTGTATCCTGCTACATTGCTGAATTCATTTATTAAGTCTAATAGTTTTTTTATGGAGTCTTTAGGGTTTTTATATACAATATCATGTCATCTGCAAATAAGGACAGCTTTACTTCTTCTTTTCCAATTTGGATGCCTTTTATTTCTTCTTCTTGTTTGATCGCAATGGCTAATACTTCCAGTACTATGTCAAACAGGAGTGGTGAGAGCGGGCATCCCTGTCTTGTTCCTGTTCTTAGGGGAAATGGTTTTAGGTTTTGCCCATTGAGTATGATGTTGGCTGTAGGTTTATCATATATGGCTTTTATTTTGTTGAGGTATGATCCTTCTATTCCCACCTTGCTGAGAGTTTTTATCAAGAAAGGGTGTTGGATTTTGTCAAATACTTTTTCTGCATCAATTGATATGACTAGGTGATTTTTATCTCTCAATTTGTTTATGTAATGTATCATGTTTATTGATTTGTGGATATTGTACCATCCTTGCATCCCTGGGATAAATCCTACTTGGTCATGGTGTATGATCTTTCTGATGTACTGCTGGATCTGATTTGCTAGAATTTTGTTGAGGATTTTGGCATCTATGTTCATGATGGATATTGGCCTATAATTCTCTTTCATTGTGTTGTCTTTATCTGGTTTTGGTATTAGGGTGATGCTGGCTTCATAGAAGGAGCTTGGAAATGTTCCTTCCTCTTGAATTTTTTGTAATAGTCTGAGGAGGATAGGTTTTAGTTCTTCCTTGAATGTTTGGCAAAACTCCCCTGTGAAGCCATCTGGCCCAGGGCTTTTGTTTGTTGGAAGCTTTTTGATGACTGCTTCAATTTCTTCCATAGTTATTGGCCTATTGAGCTGTTTAGATTCTTCCTGATTGAGTTTTGGAAGGTTGTATTTTTCTAGGAATTTGTCCATTTCCTCCAGGTTGTCCAGTTTGTTGGAATAGAGTTGTTCATACTATTTTTTAACAATCCTTTGTATTTTGGTGGGGTCTGTTGTTATTTCTCCTCTTTCATTTCTGATTTTGTTTATTTGTGTCCTCTCTATTTGCTTCTTGGTGAGCCTGGCTAAAGGTTCATCAATCTTGTTTATCCTTTCAAAGAACCAGCTCTTGGTTTTGTTGATCTTTTGTATGTTTGTTTGTTTGTTTGTTTGTTTATTTATTTATTTATTTATTTATTTATTTATTTATTTTTTGGTCTCTATGTCGTTTATCTTTATTATTTCCTTTCGTCTACTTACACTGGGCTTTTCTTGTTGCACTCTTTCTAACTCTTTGAGTTGTAGGATTTATTACCATTGTTTCTTGTTTTTTGCAGTAGGCTTGTAGAGATATGTTCTTCCCTCTCAAGACTGCTTTTGCTGTGTCCCATAGATTTTGGATTATTGTGTTTTCATCGTCATTTGTTGCCATGATGTTTTTTTTATTTCTTCTTTGATCTCTCTGATAATCCAGTCATTGTTTAATAGCATGCTATTTAGTCTCCAGGTGTTTGATTTTTTTGTAATGTTTTTATTATAATTGATTTCCAGTTTTATGCCACTGTGATCTGAGAAGATGCTTGATATGATTTCTATCTTCTTGAATTTGAAGAGACTTTGCCTGTGACCCAATATATGGCCTATCTTTGAAAAGGACCATGTGCAAATGAGAAGAATGTATAGTCCATGGCTTTGGGGTGAAATGTTCTGAAGATGTCAATTAATTCCATCTGGTCTAGTGAGTCATTTAGGATTGATGTTTCTTTGCTGATCTTTTGTTTAAAGGATTTGTCCAGTGGTGATAGTGGGGTATTAAAGTCCCCTACTATGATTGTACTGCTGTCAATCTCTCCCTTGATATCCTCCAGGAGTTTTTTTTATGTATATGGATGCTCCTGTATTGGGTGCATATATGTTTACCAGGATTATTTCTTCTTGTTGGTTTGCTCCCTTTAGTATTATGAAGTGGCCTTCCTTATCTCTTGTTATGTCCTTCACTTTGAGATCTAATTTGTCAGATGTAAGTATTGCTACCCCAGCTTTTTTATTTTTTCATTTCCATTCACCTGAAAAACTTTTTTTCATCCCCTCACCCTGAGTCTGTGTGCATCTTTTTTTCTGAGGTGTGTTTCCTGTAGACAGCAGATATATGGGTCATGTTTTCTTATCCACTCAGTTACCCTATGTCTTTTGATTGGGGCATTTAATCCATTTACATTTAAAGTTATTATTGATAGGTACTTGTTTGTTGCCATTTTTATTCTTTACCCCATGTTACTTCTTCACTTCCTATTTCTGTGGGTTTTTTGTGTGTGTGTGTGTGTGTGTATGTGTTTTTTTTTTTTTTTTTTTACAGCAGACCCTCTAGCATTTCTTGCATTGCTGGTTTGGTAGTAATAAACTCCCTTAGTCCTTTTTTGTCTGTGAAGCTCCTGATTTCACCCTCAATTCTGATTGATAGCCTTGCTGGGTACAGTATTCTTGGATTCAGACCCTTCCTTTGCATGATTTTGTATATTTCATTCCATCCCCTTCTTGCCTGATGTGTTTCTGTTGAGAAGGCAGTCGCTAGTCTGATGGGGGATCCTTTGTACGTAACTTTCTGTCTCTCTCTGGCTGCTTTTAAGATTCTTACTTTGTCATTGGTGTTTGCCAATTTAATTATAATGTGCCTTGGTGTTGGTCTTTTGGGGTTAATTTTTTTGGGGACTCTATGAGCTTCTTGGATTTGTGTGAGTTTTTTCTTCCCTATATTAGGGAAGTTTTTTGTCATTATTTCTTTAAACAGGTTTCCTATTCCTTGCTCAGTTTCCTCTCCTTCTGGCACCCCTATTATGTGGATGATGTTTTGTTTCATGTTGTCCCAAAGTTCCCTTAGGCTCTCCTCCTGCTTTTTAATATTTTTTCTGGAAGCTGCTCTACTTGGGTATTTTTTCCTACCTTGTCTTTTAGCTCACTTATGTGGTCCTCTGCTTCTTCTAGTCTACTGTTGATGCTTTCTATTGAGCTCTTTATAGCAGTGATGCCACTTTTCATTTCTTCTTGGTTCTTCTTCATTTCCTTTTGGTTCTTACACATATTGTTGAATTTGTCTTCCATTCTTTTTATCCACTTTATTACCATTTCTCTGAATTCTTTCTCTGACAGGTTGCTTGCCTCCATTTCATTTACTTCCTTTTCTGGAGATGCCTGCTTTTCTTTCACATGCAGGCTGTTTCTCTGTCTCCCCATGATCTCTTTTCTCCAGGTGTCTGGTATATAGTTTTCTCTCTCCTGCATTGATCTAAAGGCACAAAATACAACACAATAAGGCACAATGAACAAGGCCCTGAACACAAATGTATTCACAATATTAATAACCCCAAATAAAGGTGACAACCAGAGAAAGGTGAATCAGAGGATAAGAAAGAAAGAAGAAGAGAAAAAAAAAGGAGTGCAAAAATGAAATTGGGAAAAGGAAAAAAAAGCAAGAGAGAAAAGAAAGAGAATAAGAAAGAAGAGGGGGAAAAAACTATATGGGGAGAAAACTCCAATAGAACAGCCACTAATCCCAACAAATGCCAGCAACAAGTACCTGTAGATGAATGCAAACTACAAACAACAACTAATATCAAGCAAGGCAAGGGAAAACGGAAGCAAAAAACAAACAAAACAAAAAAACCCCACAAAACAAAAAGAAAAAGCAAAACAATCTCACAAAGAAGCATAAAAAAATCTATATAATCAACAATCAAGCAAACAACAACAAAAGAACAGAGAAAAAAAATTGGATAGTGAAGAAAGAGGTGTGTATGAACCTGGATCAGGGGATTGGAAATTAGATATATAAGTAGGGTGAAATTTTAACAGGGGGTAAAAAGAAGGAATAGGGAAAATCTAAAGCAGGAATAGGGTAAGAGAAACAGAACAACGAAAGGGAAAAAATGAGGGAGAGAGTGTTGGCATAAAGGTAAAGTTGTGATATAGTAAAATGATGCTAAAGGAAAGATGAAAATAGAATGTAGATCACTAATCCCAAAGTAAAATAAAGAGAAATTAAAATGGCACCTTTTAAAAAAAGGTAAAATAGTAGTAGTAATAATACCGATTGAAAATAAAAAGTAATAATTAAAAAGGTAAAATCAAGTAAGGAAAAAGAAAAATAACTTAGTTTCTTAAGTAGAAGATGAAAATAAAAATAAAAATGTGCAGTAGTGAAGGTCATTCACTTCCTCTATTCTGTTTGGCATGCCTGTTTCCTAGTCAGGACAGTATTGAAGTTCCCTGAATTCCACTGCTCCTCAGTGTTGTAGGCCACAGTCCTGATTTTTAAGCAGGCAGTAAGTCTTTATTTCTTACACTCCTTTATTTGTGTTTACACAAGAGTCAATTTGTGATTCAACCCCTGGGTGGCAGTGTTTCTGGATTGACTTCCGGGTCTATAAGTCCTCTCTAGCTAGTTTTTAGATTTTGTCTTCCCTGTGGCACTTAATACCGGTTTGGGGGAATGGGTTGCCCCAGAGCTCGTTCTCTGATCGTTATTCGCCGCTCTGATCCCCAGGTTCCACAAAAACAATTTTCCCCTGCAGTCTCTTAGAGTGTCCCCAGTTGGGTGATTGTATGTATTGGGCTTAGTAATCAAAAGCAAAGATTTAAAGAGAAGAAAAAAAAAAGAGAGAAAAAAGAGCCAGAGTAAGTGTGTGAACTCCAGCGCTGTGCGCAAGTCTGTACAGTCTTTTTTCTCCTTGGGTCTAAGCAGCCGGCACACTTTTAAAATTTTTAGGCTGTCCTTTTGCACCCAGTTTAGCTATGGATTGCTTTTTAGAGTTTCCTTCTGTTAGCAGCTCTGGGGACCCCCTTCCACATTTGCAGATCATGCCAGCACCAATGGCCATGGATTTTTCTGGGCACAGACTTCCCTAGGTCCTCCAGCTCCCGCAGCGTGCATTTCTCTCTCCTGCCTGGACCACAGACCTCACCTTATCTCAGAAGAAATCTGACCTTTCCTTGAGGGGGTGCAGAGTTCCTCTGAATCCACATGCTCCTGCCACTTGGGGACCGGTGTTCTTGAGTTCGCAGCTGTTCGCTGGGTGCCGTAGTTGTAGATTTCCAGGCTTCCAATAACATCCACTTTCCCCTTCAAGATCTCTGTGTGTGCTTTTTTGTTTGTTTGTTTTTTTAATATATTTTTATTGATTTCAGAGAGGAAGGGAGAGGAAGAGAGAGATAGAATCATCACTGATGAGAGAGAATCATTGATTGGCTGCCTCCTGCAGGCCCCTACTGGGGATTGAGCCCGCACCTGGGCATGTGCCCTTGACCAGAATCGAACCTGGGACATTTCAGTCTGCAGGCCAATGCTCTACCCACTGGGCCACACTGGCCAGGGCTAAGTAGGTGTCTTTGGGAAGGGGTGAGGCTTGGTTGCTGTTGCGACAGAGGGTGGGTTTGGACACTGGAGAGGGTGCTCTTTGTTGGACAGCCAGCAGCCATTCCCCTCCTTCACGGACATAAGACCCTTATTTCGTTCAGATGCTGCCCACCTAGCAGGATTGATTTTGGAGTTGATTTAAGGAATAAGGTCAGCCCTGGTAGCACAGTTGGTTAGAGCATCATCTGCATACGCAAAGGTTGCAGGTTTGATCTCTGGTCAGGGCATATACAGGAAGCAAACAATGAGTGCATAAATAAGTGGAACAACATGTCAATCAATCTCTCTTTCTTTCTGCCCTTTTTCTCTCTAAAAATCCATCAATAAAAAATAAATAAAATAAAAAGTGAGTTAATTTCCTTCACATGTTCCCCATTGAGTGGTAGGGTTTAAGTTTCCTTCCCTTGTATTTGGAGAATTGTGATCATTCAATAGTAGAATGTGGAGGCAGTGGCACTGAGTGACTTCTGAGGACAGGTGATAAAAGACCATGTAACATCCATTTGATTCTCTTGATAATATTTTACCCGAATGCTCCCTCTTGGAGTTTCTTCACAGGTTATGAGGAAGCTCAAGTCACATGAAGAGGATACATGTTGATGTGCTGGTCAACACTCCCAGCCAAGCCTAAGCTTTGTGTCTTCTGAGCCCTGATGTCAGATATGGGGGTGAAGAAGCTTCCGAGTGAGCCCCCTGATCTTCAAATCACCCCCCAGTACAGCCTTCTGAACAGAGGGGCCTTGTCATAGCTCCTGGCCCACAGGACCTGCGAGTAAACTAAAATGATCATTGTATGTCAGCTATGTTTTAGGGTATTGTATTATGCAGAAAAGAAATCAGAATAGTGTGTGGCCAGTTCTGAGCAATGAGGTAGAAGTTGCAGTTCCCTGGGGAGCTTGCCAGAAAGATTTTTTCTCTGATTAAGAAGAGAAAGTGGTTTGAAGACAAATGCCCCTTTCTTCTCACTTTGTCATAGTGTTGGTAGAGCTTGATGTTGATAGGAGTACAGCCATCCTGACCTGGAAACAAAACCAAGAGAGTGGTAAGAAACTGCCCATGAACCTGGCAGTGTTCAGCTGGGACCTCCTTCTGTGAAATATCTCATTGTGTATGGGAACAAATACCCAGTGTGCTTGAGCCTCTTGTATTCAGGTTTTTATGACTTACTGCCTGAACTAATGATCTTTAAAGACATTTCCAATTCAGAACTCTGGTTCTACTGTACTTTTGCTCTCTCTCTTTTATTCTAAAATGCTGGTTTGGCCCAGTTCTATCAGAATTCTTCACATTCTTCAAAAGCTTACCCCTTTGTAAAGACATTTGTAATCATCTCCCATCACAAGTAACTTATATTTATCATTATCACCCATAGCCCAACTCATGTAGCTGCCTGCAGACATCTTTCTATCTTACCAACTCGTATCTATTCAACACTGAGTCACCCATAGTTCTCCATTTACTCAAATCTCTCTTATTTTATGGTTTGTAGTTTTCTTTACATATGTTATATGTTTTCTTGGATTTTATACACATACATATTCTAAATTGCTTTGTTGCTTTTTTTGTCCTCATGGGTATCATTCCACCAAGACATGGAAATTTATTATTTTTACACCATTCACCATATTTAATCAGTGATTATATATGTTGGAGTTATAGTCTCTGTGTTTTCTATTACCACAAAAGCAATAATACTTTTTAATATTCTGAGCATTTATCATATCAAATATAAGTCATATCCCAATAGCTGTCAATGAATTAGCTCCTTGAAGCCACATGACAAAATGAGCAGAGTACTGTTATTTTTTTATGTATTTTATTCCTAAGGAAACTAGACAAAGAGGATTTGAAGACGTTGGTAAAGGTCGTATTGCCCAGAAGCAGCAGAGCTGGCTCAGTGTCTGGCTCGCATGACCATTCTTTGTAAGCAAAGCCCTCTGGTGCCTAAAAGGGAACAGATTTCATTGGAGGCGAGAGAAAGGTCAAACAATGCAGAAGTAACTACTTAAGGATTGCTGTGGTAAAGAGAGTGAAGGGGAAGTGCAACGTGGATGATTGTCTGACAGGCCTGCTGGCCTGGCTTGGGAGGGAAGGAAAGGCCTCCTGGAGCGCACTTGGCTCTGAATGAAGGAGGAGCTGGCAATGACCGGGCGAAGGTGTCAGAAGAGGAGTGTATCAGGCGGGTCCCGAGGGCCCCGAGGAAGTGGCACATCCACAGCATCCAGAGAGGTACCGGAACGGGAGGAAAATACACATCGTGGGCAGAGAGGCTAAGCCTCCTGGATGTGGGGGTTTGGGATGTCCTCCTGGGAGCAGCGGGGATACTGATGGTTGGCGTTGCCTTTGGCTGTTGCATAGAGGGTGGTGTGGATGTGAGCTGGGAAACTACGCATTTTGGGAGCCTAGGCAAGATTCTGTTCATGCATGTGGGATGGGCCAGCTGTACTTAGATGGTCAGTGTAATTTTCCAGGTAGAATGTGCCTCTCAAAGCTGACGCCTCTGGCTGTTCCAAGGCCCTGTGGTCACCTTGGCTTCTTTCTTGGGATCTGTGACAGGGTCCTCCCTGCACCCCGTTACCAGGCTCAGTGTGACTCTAACTCTGTCAAGGGAAGGAAACAGCTTCAGGCCAATGCACGTGGGGTTTGAGCCAGAACAAGGTTGCAGAATGGAGGGGCAGGCCTGCTCCCCCTCAGCCAGCCTTGGGGCTCAGCTCTGGGAGAGTAAACTCATTGGTTAGAGGCCCCGTAGGACAAACCCACCGAATTCTGGGGGTCCTGAGGCTGCTCAAGCCAGCCTGTGTGTCCTTCCTCTCCTTTTACTCAGTGAGCTGGCACATCCTGGGCCAGAAGAGTCCTTCTTCCCAAAGCCTCAGATGAGTAAGTGCCTTTGCTCAAATCAAGCCAGCCTTTCCCCAAGCTCGGGCTTGGCAAGCTTGTAGCCCAGGCACTGAAGCTCTTTGAGACCAGTTCCGGGCATTTAGCTTTACCTTCCTTCTTCAGCGAGGGCAGCAGAGTGTGATTTAAGGACAGAGCAGCAGGAAATCCTTTGAGATCTGAGGCCCTTTCCAGTGCTGAGGTGGTGCCAGTAGAGCCCCCCGTCCCCCCTCCCCTCGGGGACAGCAGAGCCCCTTGGGGACAGAAGAGCCCCCTCAGGGACAGGAGAGCCCCCTTAGGGACAGGAAAACACCCTTAGGGACAGGATAGCCCCTTTAGGGACAGGAGAGCCCCCTGGGGGACAGGAGAGCCCCTGGGAGACAGGAGAGCCCTGTGTGCCAGAGGCGCCCTCATGCAGGGGCTTAGGCTCTCTGGCTGGCCCTGAGGCCTCAGACAGACCCTTGCCCTTTCAGGCTGGCACCTCACTGGGCTGAGCAGACACTCCACACTTGCCATTCTCTTTTTAGGGACCAGGTGGTAGGCCCTGAGGCTTCCACGGGGGAGACACTGGGAGCTCGATCTCCCAATAGCTGATTGGCTCAGGCTGTCGGGCCCACTATCTCTGTGCTGCTCTACGCCTGGATGGCTGCTGGGTGAGGGGAACGCAGCCATGGGGCTGTGGTCACCTATGTGTGGAAGCGTTCTTGGAAAATTGGGGGGAGAGCTCGTGAACCCCAAGGGGCGCTGGCATTGCTCCCTCTGGGCCACCCGTGCCTGAGCAGGTCTCCCAGGCCCGGCCTCTGTGCACGGCTGGCTGTTGCTCTCGGTGGCTCTCCCCCCAGGGTCCCTGTGCCTGTGGGGCTCAGGCTGCACACACAGCTAAGGACCAGGCCATCCTCTGCCAGCTGCCTTGGGCCACAGGGCGTGGCTGACCTAGCACAAGAGCATCCACCTGGCTGCAGGTCCCCTCCAGGACTCAGCATCCCATTATTTCTGGGAGCCCCAGAATCTCCCCTCAGGACTTAGCAGTGAGTCCCCTGAGTTCTTCTCAGGCCTCTCAGGGGCACCTTCTGGGGCATGAGAGAGGCGTGGCGGCTGCCTGCAGTGGGCGTGGAGGCTCTGATTCTTGCACAGGAGGTCCCAGCCTGAGTGGGAGGAGGAGACGGCTACCCCCGGCTGGTGCAGCTGATCACTGAGTCCCCAAGCAGGGCTTTTGGCCCAACGTCCCGGACCCTTCTTCTTGGAATACAGGTTCTTTGGCTTTGGGTCCTGGCCCCCTGGCTCCTGGGGGTGTCCAGGCCATGAAGCAGGTGCCAGGGCATGCTCAGCCCTGAGCACTCCCCTGGCAAAAGGGCCACCCAGCAGTCTTGTCTCTGCTTTTATCGCAAATTCAAAATCTCCCCCTAAAGCAATGCATTCTTCCATGCCTGTAACAGGAGTGTCCCCTGAGCTCCTGAGAGGCCCTGCTCATTGCACTGGAGACGCAGGACTGTGAGAAGCACCAAGGCTCCAGCCCGCAAGGACTCTCATTCTCCTGGAAGCGCACAACATCAAGCCCGACCCCACCTTGGCACGCCCGGCCCTCCTCTGCTCCAGGAGCCTCAGGACTTGGAGGGTGCTCATTGTGACACATCCCTGGCCTCTGTGTCTGACACGTGGCATTCACTGCATCCATACTCAGGGAGTGGCCTAGTGGCATCCGAGACCTCCCGGCATGGGTCCCATACAACCAACGGAGACAGAGTGCCCATGGAGGATGCGGGGCTCAGAGCTCTGGGACCTGTGGTTGGCCCTGTTCCTGCAGGGTGAGGTGCCTCCTTCTGGCCTGGGGAATGGCCACGGAGCAGCAGAACCACCTTGGGCAGTCGGAAAAGTCAGACCACAGATCCCTTCCCTCCTACCGCTCCTTTTCCATTCCCCTGGGTTCTGGCCTCTGTAGGGTAACAGGAGAGTCTCCATCTTTGTAGCATCCAGGAAAAAAGCTGGAGTTGACTATACTACCCAGAGAAGACACGCTTTTCTCAGATGTCTGATGCTCTGGGCATCCCTGGAGAATGGTTCTGAGCAATTATGAGAAAACAGATGAACCCAAATGAGAAGAGCCCATCGGTTTCTAGGTGGTGGCTCATGGAATCTGATTGGTATTAACTTGTAACCAGACAACCGGTCTGGGCTATCTGTCACTACTTGAGCCAATTAAGCAGAGACAGGGTTGGATCATATAGGAGCGTTTATTTCAGTCCTGCTGGCAGCGTGGAGAGCAGCAGGTGATCCAGGAAAATCTGCTCTAGACCCCCCATAAACCAGCTCCTTCTATTGACTGGGTAGAAGGACAAGGTTACGTGGGAAGTAGGCAAAAGGGCAAATGGGCAGTTTACAGGTAATGGGGGCTGAATATTTGCAAAGGCCTGTGGGTATGCAAAGGGTCTTCAAAGGGTTGGTGATATACAAGGGCTGGCAGCTCTGGTCTCTGCAACAAGGTCGTTCATCTTTCCATGAGAATAGGCAGCTCCCTGGTGGGGAAAATGGGCTGCATTTCTGGGTGAGCTTCAGGTCCCGTGAGCAACTCCCAGCCAGGTTAGCATGTGCCTTCTTTAATCAGAACAAAGCAATCACGGTTAACAGAGAATGATTAATATTCCTTACAATTCTAGTTGGTCCCCAACATTCCATTTCAGCCCCTGTCAAACTGAGCATGTGATCTGGGCCTAGTCTTTGGGTACAATGAGTGGGAGTTTAGGGTTATGGCATGGTGACTTGTGAAAGTTGTGTTGATGGTGGGAGAAGCTTCTGGGCTGTGGGTGGAGGGCAGGCAAAGACCTGGAGGGGGAGGGGGAGTGATGACCAGGACCCAAGCAGGAGCAAGTAGAAGAGGTTGTCAGAGGCAGCAGTGCCTTGGGGAAGGCTGCACTGCAGCACTTGACAGCCAGTCTGATGGATGGCGAGAAGAGAGGAGGTGGGACAGGGCATGGGTCAGATGGGGTGGTGCCTCGTGAAGGGTTTGTGTTTCACGTTTAGCTACTGTATGCTTTCCTCCTGCCTCCTCACTGAGTCCCAGCTCCCTTCAGCCGAGCCCAGAAGTCCTGGGAAGAGTCTCAGGTCCTCTTGTGTCTCACTCAGACTTGAGTGCAATCTCATTATCACCATCTTCCCCGCAGCAGTGGCTTCAGATGGGCTCTTCTTTGAAAGCAGTGAGGTGCTGTGGGCATGTGAGCATTTTGGCATCTGCCTGACCTGGGCTGCAATCCTTTCTCTACCCTCATTAGCTGCATGAATGTGAGCAGTGGCTTCACTGTTGCAGGCTCAGTTTTGCTCACCCTTAAAATGGGGAAGTTAGCACCTGCCTGCTACATGTCACCGCGGGTGGTGTATGGGAGTGCCTGGCAACAGGGGCACTTCCCTCTCTCACACCTGCTGGGCTCCATTGCCATTTGGTATGAAGTCAACAGCTAACTGACCTTGAACTCTGCATTATGTCTTTTCATTTTCCTGCTCTGTTGTCTGGGGCCCAATAAGAAGAAGGGAAAGCCCAAACAGGGAAATTGTCTAGAAACTTTGGACTCACAGAGGGCATATAATACAAATAGCTGTGCCATGTATGGGATATAAATTCATAAGGTGTGTTGCACATTTTAGGAATATATCACACAAATACATTCCAAGTGTCACATAATGTGCTCTGTTTTCTGAGATCTCAAACATCTCTTCCAGATTGTCAAATATATTTAAAAAAAGAGTGTTTGTTAGTGGCCTGTAGTGGTAACCACAGCAGGACAGGGGCATTCACGATTTCTCCTGGTGCTAAGTGGCCAGGACAGCAGCGGTGGCCAGGGAGGATGAAAACAAATCACTCTTTCCAGCTTGGGTCCTGGGAAGGGCCGGGAGGTAGATGCATGTGGGCCTTTCATACAGGCCTGGCTGGGAGGTAGATGCACGTGGGCCCTGCATACAGGCCTGGCTGGGAGCGGAAAGCTGAGCTAAGTAATGGGAAGAAGGGGGGCAGGGCCTGAGATGCTGCTCACAATTGGGGCTCCATGGACCTTCAGGAGGGGAAGGAAGGGTCTGTTCCTATGGTCACAGAGTGGGAGGGAGCATAGAGGGGGTGTGAACTTGCTGGAGGGACACTTTATCCAGGCTACCTATTAATTTATAAAGGAACAGACTCACAGTGGAGTAATGAGCTCAGGTCATGCTGCTTGGTCCTTGGGCGCGGGTCTGGGGATGGACTCCAAGCCCCGCTGCCCTGGCAGAGGCTGAGGCTGGCCCCTCTGCACGTGCTGGGCCCGGCCTCCTAGCTGTGCTGCCCCCAAGGGGTCGAAGGGGTCGTGGCCAGATGACCCTCAGGAGCTCTGCCTCCCAGCCCTCCTCCTCAGCTTCTAGGTGCCAGGCCAGAGCAGGTTCCCCTAAACACATCCAGAGGATTGCCAGACCCCAGGGTCCCTTTCTCTTTGGCAAACTCCATGTCCCACCCCATAGACAGGACGGTCCATCAGAAGACCAAGGGGAGGGGCCGAGGGGCAGCTGAACCCAAGCGCAGAGGTGACTCTGCCCGGAGGACACCGTTGCCCAGTGTCATTCCAACTGCTCAGCGGGAACCCCGACAGGGAGCTGGCCTGGGAAGGGGAGCCCACAAAGGCATTGGGGAGTCTCTGGCCCCACGGCAACCTAACGTGAGGACTGGACAGTGTGCGGCGCCCACCTTCGCGGGGAGCTGCAGAGTGTGAGAGGGTTCCCGTGAGGTGAGGTGGACCAGGGAGTGAGTGGGATTGAAGTGCACAGGGAGGGAGATTCGAATGGCAGGGATTGCGGCCGGGATGTGCTGAGGTTCCCACATGGTGAAGCGTTCCTGGGGCAGAGCGAGGCTTGTTAATGGGAGGAGGAAGGAAGGACAGCAGGTGTCCTGTGCTGGCCCATTCAGAAAGGCGCCCGGATCCTGGCTTCTTCTCAGGCCTTCTTTCATTCCTTGTCCCTTGGCCAGGGTGTCTGCCCAGGGCATCGCCTTCGGCCCTCAGGGCTCCCAGCGCCCTCTGTGGCTTCAGGGCTCAAGTTCAGCCGGACCTTAGGGCTGGCGAGCTGGTGGTTAACCTTGAGGTCTATTCAGAGCGGTCACTGCCCGTCCTATGCCGGACAGGAACGACTTTCAGTATTAGCTTTGCGCACATGCTCACAGCTCTTTACAGCGAACACTGCCAACCTGGTTATGTGCTGGGCAGCAAGCTGCTCCTGGGCCCTGGAGCCACAGATGGAGCCCAGCCTGAGTCCAGTGCTCCTGAATCCCCAGCCTCTCTTTCCCCAACATTTACATCTTTCTTTATTTACTTATGTCTATTATTTTTTCTTTTAAATCTTTATTGTTGAAAGTATTACATGCGTCCCACTTTCCCTCCGCATTGACCTCTTCTAGCCTGCCTTCACCCCCCACCCCGGCCTTCACCAGCCTATTGTCTGTGTCCATGGGTTATGCATAGATGATGTACATATTCCGTGGTGTAAATGTACCACAGCTTTTTATCCACTCATCTACTGATGGGCACCTGGGCTATTTCCAGATCTTAGCTATTGTAAACTGTGCTGCTATGAACACAGGGATGAATATATTATTTCTGATTGGTGTTTCAGGTTTCTTAGGATATATTCCTAGAAGTGGGATCACTGGGTCAAATGGGAGTTCCATATTTAATTTTTTGAGGGAACTCCATACTGTTCTCCACAGTGGCTGCACCAATCTGCATTCCCACCAGCAGTGCACGAGGGTTCCTTTTTCTCCGCATCCTCTCCAGCACTTGTTGTTTGTTGATTTGTTGATGGTAGCCATTCTGACAGGTGTGAGGTGATACCTCCTTGTTGTTTTAATTTTCATCTCTCTGATGATCAGTGACTTTGAGCATTTTTCATATGTCTCTTGGCCATCTGTATGTCCACTTTTGAGAAGTGCCTATTTAGGTACTTTTTAATTGGATTGTTTGTCTTCCTTTTGTTAAGTTGTATGAGTTCCTTATATATTTTGGATATTAACCCTTTATCAGATGTATCATTGCCAAATACGTTCTCTCATACAGTGTGCTCCCTTTTCGTTTTGTTGATGGTTTCTTTTGCCGTGCAGGAGCTTTTTATTTTAATGTAGTCCCATTTGTTTATGTTCTCCTTAGTTTCCTTTGCCCTAGGAGATGTATCTGTAAACATATTGCCACGAGAGATGTCTGAGATTTTGCTGCCTATGGTTTCTTCTAGGATGTTTATGGTTTCCTGACTTACATGTAAGTCTTTTATCCATTTGAGTTTATCTTGTGTGTGGTGTGAGTTGGTCCTAGCACTCTTTATAAACACTCTCTGGCAAAAGCTTTAAGCAACGCTTTGAGGCAGGACTATGATAACCCAACTCTACAGATTAGAAAACTGCCCAAGAGAGAGGCAATCTAGTCAATCCCTGGCAATCGCACTCCAAAGCCCACATTTTCTTTTTAAAATATTTTTATTGATTTCAGAGAGGAAGGGAGAGAGAGATAGAGATAGAAACATCAATGATGAGAGAGAATCATTGACTGGCTGTCTCCTGCACGCCCCCTACTGGGGATCGAGACTGCAACCAGGGCATGTGCCCTTTACTGGAATCAAACCCAGGATCCAACAGTCCACAGGCCGACGCTCTATCCACTGATCCAAGCCAGCTAGAGCCCAAAGCCCACATTTTCAATCACTTCAGTACCCTGCACATCTGGCCCACATGTCAGCAGGGCCATGGGCTGGAAAGTGGGCTTTTCTAGAATTCAGATGTGTCCTTACATTATAAGTGAATTTCTCTTAGGCAGCATATATTTGGTTTTGCTTTTAAAAAATCCAATTTGACAAGCTCTGCATTTTATTGAGGGTGTTTGTAGATCATTTATATTTACTGTGCTTAATAATATGATTGGATGTAAATTACCCATTTGCTATTTTATTTTAATTTTTCTCATCTGTTCTGTATCCCTTTTTTATTTTATGCCTTCTTAAAAATTGAGAACATTTTACTCCATTTAAATATCTTCTGTTATTAGCTCTATCTCCTTGTGGTGTTATTTTAGTGGTTACTTTAGTATTTATAGTCTACATTTATAACCTATAACATTCTAACTTCAAGTAGAACATATGCCATTGCATGTATAGTATAAGAAACTTATAACACTACTAGGGGCTCAGTGCACGAATTCGTGCACCTTGAAAGGAATTGTGGGCTGTGAGGCTGCTGTGGGCACAGGGGTGGGTCCCCACCCAGACCCTCCCACTGAGGTCCCCAGACCCATGTCTGCCAACAGCCCCACTCCCACCACTGCCACTCCCATGCTCTGATGGTGCCAGCCCCACTCCTACCTGCTGACAGCACAGAGTGATTGGGGTTGGCGCCAGCAGCGGGTGCAAGCGGGGCTGGTGCCATCAGCAGGTGCGAATGGCAGCTGCTGCCCTGATCACCCCTTAGGAGCAGGGGAAGGTAGAGAATCCCTGAGGGGCGATTGGGGCCAGCAGCCGTTGCCTGCACCTGCTGATGGTGCTGAGCGATTGGAGCTGGCGCTGGCAGCAGTTGCAAGTGCTGGGTGGAACAGCAGCGTGTGGGAGCAAAGAATGTTCAGTAAGCACCAGAGGCTTGCCCTGATGACAGCAACCGGTGCCCCACCTTGGTCTGGTGCCCCTCACTCACCTGCTCCATCATCCCGCCATGGCCGATGCCTGCCATGTTCCACGCTCTGCCGCCTGCTGCTGACACCTGCCATGTTTTGCACATGCCCCCTGGTGGTCAGTACGCATCATAGCAACTGGTTGTTCAGTTGTTCTGCTGTTTGGTCTATTTGCATATTAAGCTTTTATTATATAGGATACTTTCATTTTCCCTCACAGCCTTGACACTTTGTTGTTAAACATTTAATTTTAGATGTTATACATGACCTAAGATATTGCTACTATTTTTAAATTTAATCATTAATAATCTGTTAGATAGATTTAAATAATAATTTTTATGTTTTCTTACAGGATTAGCATTTCCAGTGCTCTTCAATCTTTTGTGTAGATCCAGATTTATACCTGAAATTATTTTTCTTCTGCCTGAAAAAAAAGTCTTTAGTATTTATTGCAATGCAAGTCTGCTGATAATGGGTTATTTAAGCCTTTGAGTGTCAAACATTTACTTATTTTTGCCTTTATTTTTAGGGGTGGTTTTACTGGTTATAGAATTTTAGATTGACCTTTTTGTTTTCATTTTTCCCTTCAGCAAATAGTGTTCCACTGTCTTCCTGATTGTTTCTGACTCACTAGTAGAAATTCACTGCCACCTTATATTTATTTATCTTTATTTAATGGATTTATTTTTCTTGGTGCTTTTAGGATTTCATGTTAATCATTGTTTTTAGGAGTCCGTTTCTTGTGTGTGGAGTCGATTGAGTTTCTTGAATATGTTGTTATAATTGTATCATTTTGGAACAATTTTGTCTTGATATATATATGTGTCCACCTGTCCACCTCTCCTTTGAGGACACAGCTGCAGGAGTAGCACTCTGTGGAATGGCTCACAGCTCACAGGTGCTCTGCTCACTGTTTTCAGTCCTTTTTCCATTTGGGTTTTAGTTTGGACCTTTCTTATTTATGTTTTCAAATTATTAATCTTCTTCTGCTCCCAGTAGCTAACCTGCTGGTCAGTCTACTTGATGGGTTTTTCAACTCAGTCACTTCAGGGTTCATTATAGAAATTTGATTTGGCTCTTTTATATGTCTAGATTTCTACTTAATATGATCAATATTTTTTCTAGTTTATTGTACATATTTGTTATAACTATAACACCAGTTTTTGTTTTTATTAATCCTCACCTGAGGATATTTCTCCCATTGATTTTTAGGGAGAGTGGAAAGGAGGGTGAGAGACACAGAGAAACATCCAAATGAGAGAGACACATCGACTGGTCACTTTTCACACATGCCCCTGGAGATTGAGCCTGAGACTTAGGTACGTGCCCTGGATCACAATGGAACCAGCAACCCTTCAGTCTGTAGGCTGAAACTCTAACCACTGAACAAACTGGCCAGGGCTATAATACTGGTTTTAATGCATTTGACTGCTAATTCTATCATCTCTGTCATTTTACAGTTGGTATATTTTCATTGATGTTTCTCCTCATTTTGGGTCATTTTTTCCTGCATCATTACATGCTTGCTAATTTTTTTATTATATGTCAGGCATTGTGAATTTTGTCTGCAGAGTGCTGGATATTTTTGTATGCCTATAAATGTTTTGAAGTTTTGTTCTGAGAAGCAGTTAAATTACTTGGAAACAGTTTGATACTTTTGGTTCTTGCTTTGTGCTGTTAGGCAAGACCAGATAGATAATTATTTGTTCTAGGATTCATTTCTCCCACTACTGAGGCGGGACTCTCTGGAGTGCTGGGTTCTGTGAGTTAGAAGGGTAGTGGCTTGTTTTGGTGGTGGGGCACATCCTGTAGTTTACAAAGAAGGTAAATTATTTAGGAATTTAAATATCTTAAAAATACATTGTTCTTACCCTTATATTTGGCTGATAGTTTTTCTGGGTATGAATTATAGTATCAATTGGAAAAATGTTCTTTCAGGACCTGAAAGCATCTCTATATTGCTTCAGGATTCTAGTGCTGCTGTTGGGAATTCCAAATTCCTCTGAGTTTTAATCCCTTATAGTGACCTGCTGTGTCTTTCTGAAAACTGGAGATTCTTCTTTGTTCTCACTTGTCTAAAATGTTATTATGCTGAATCTGCGGTGCATCTATTTTTATCCATTCTTCTGGATATCTGGCAAGCCCTTTCAGTCTGAATCTCTTGCCCTTTAGTTCTTGGAAACGTGCTTGAATTATTTTGCTGATCATTTTATTTCCTTTGTTTTCTTGGAAATCATATTTGGATGTTAGACCTTCTGATATAATAATTGTATCTTTTAAAAATATATTCAATCTCTTTTTCTCATTCTCAATGATATTTTAAAATGTTATCTTTCATACTTGCTATTGAGTTTCTTTGTTTCTGTTATAATGTTGTCAGTTTCCAAAAAATGCTTCTCTTTTCTGATTGTCTTTTTTTCTTGTGTCCTATTAGTTTTCTCTCTGATGAATGCAATGCCTTAGCATTCCACTGGCTGCTTTTCTGTTTGCTGGACATCCTTCCATGTCTGGTGGTCCTACTTGTTTGCTCAAGTTTAAGAGTCCAATGGCACCCTGACTGGTGTGGCTCCGTTGCTTAGGTGTCCTCTCGTGTGAAAGGTTGCTGGTTCAATTCCTGGTCAGGGCACATGCGTTAGGGGGAATGCAGGGGGCAGCTGAGAGAAGTTTCAGTGTTTCTCTTTTTTTTCCCCCTCTCCCTTTCTCTCTGTCTAAAAATAAATAAATAAATGTTTTTTAAAAAGAGTCAGATGGCTTACAAACTCATCCCAAGCCCAGGGTATTTGGGCGTGGCTCCTGGACGGCCCGCTTCATGGTAGGATGATCGATGGCCCAAGACATTTCCCGGGAGCTGGGATTTGCTGCCTGTTCTTTCCCCTTGGGCTGGTCAGGTTCTCTGGAAAGACCACTCCGCTCCTGCTGGCAGGTGTGGCCTGGGGTCAGGGTGGGGGTACCAAGGAGGAAGGACGGTCTATGTTTAGTGTGTGAGGTTCCCTGGCCCCTCGTTTCTATGCACTGCTCTGCCCACTGCAGGGTGCTCCAGTAGTCACACATGGGCTCTTTTACTCTCTCCCAAGAGAAATTGTTCCCACCAGCTGAGAGGAGAAGAGGCAATTGCCCGGTGGTGTGAAATGAGAATGGGATCTATAATTTTCTAGAATTTACTATGTGCCAGCTGTGTTCTGTGCACTTGACAGTTCTTAGCTTACAAAGAAAGGCCTGCTAACCCCCCATCTTTCAGACGCAGGAGCTAAAGCATAATGTATGAAATGGTGCAACTAGGCTCAGGACTCCTGGGCTGTGAGAGCACATGCTTCTTGTATGACTGTGAGCTCTTCACTGGTGATGGACTCATCTGCTTGAAACGTCGCAGCCGGCGACTGGCCAGCTGGGCCTTGGGGACAGGCCACCGGGTTGTTTAGTGTCTTCTTGACAACATTGCACTGTCAGCGAGGGAGGTGACAGCTACACAGCTTTCCCCTCATCTGCCTTTTCCTAGCCCTCCGCCATCCCCAGTGCCACTTCCAGAAGTGATGCCTGGTGCTGCCAATTTCTGAGTCGGTTGAGGATGCTACATTTTTATTTGGATTATTTCTTGGCTTTCTCCACTGTTGGGCTAGGACTGCCAAATTGGTTACCAGTCACCCATCTGCTTTCCAACATCCCAAATTAGGTGAGCGTTGTCTTTCCTGCTTCTCTCCTGGTCCCTTTCTTCTCTTTAAACCAAGTGTCTGCTGTGACTTAGTGGGCTGGGGAGAGGGCGCTTCCCTGCTGGGTTCACCATCACTGCCGAAGAGCTTCAGGTAGAAGTGCCCAACCCTGGGGGCATGCGGATTTAATGGATTTACAGGTTCTAGAAAGACTATGTGTCCTTAAACTGGTGGAGAACTTACTCCATATTCCTGTGCTCTGACATGACTCCATTCTCAAGCCGTTGACAGGTTCTCATGTCTCTGTGCTGCAGGCCTTGGGGACAAGCAGGTGTTTCTGAAGCAGAAAGTGGCCTTATCCAACCCCGCCCCCAGCCCTGAGCCGCCTGGTCATGGGAGGAGACTAACCCACAGGCTCAGCTTCCCAGCGCCAAGGCCTCTTTGCTTTGAAGGGATCTGGGCAGGAGGCGGACCCTCTGCTGCTGGCACGATAGGTTTCATGAAGCTGTGAAGTCAGACGGGGCCTCATGTCCTTCCTGGTAACAGATTCCCAGCGGCGTGCCATGTGCCTCCTGGTCCATCACAGGTCCTGGCCAGCTCCCAGCTCCTTGTCCACTGGGTTTTAGGGCAGAGCCCGAAGGTTTGTGGCTGACTTGTCCTCACGTGCAGCCCTTCCCGCCTCCTGCTCTTGGTGGGTGCCCTGTGTATGCAGCGCACAGACGGGCCAGTCAGGCCCCCACTGTCAGGGTCCAGGGCCAGCGGGGCCCGCCCAGCCCCTGTCCCACAAGGATCAATGACAGAAATGTGGAGGGACAAGGGACATGGCTGTGGGCTTTGCTGGAGGGTTGAGAGAAGGTCCTCATGCTGATACTGCATCAGCTTTCAGGAGAAAGGAGAGACTTCAGGCCATGGAAATCCTGTGGGCAAAGTGGTGAAGATGGGGGCAAGCGGCCAAGGAGGAGAGCAGGCAGTGGAGCTGTGCCAGGCGCTTGGCGAGAGATGGGTGCAGGGAGGGCATGGTGGGTGCAGGGAGGCAGTGATGGGTGCGGGGAGGGCGTGGGCCTTGGCGCTATCCAGGGAGTGGAGCAAAGTTGGCTGAGCAAAACCCAGTGACCAGGAAGCCCTCACTCTCATCTGGAGCAGTGCTTCCCGGCTCACGCCACAAGAATGTTTCAAACGTGTAGCACCTGACCCGCCAGGCCAGGCCTGGCCCTTCCCCCACTGACAAGTAAAAAAATGACTGCCAACACAACAGCCATCATGCGAATGAATCAGAATCATACCTGTGTTTTTGTCAGATAAGCAAACAATATATTTTCCATGTGCCGCAGTTTTAGAAATGAGCATGTGCGCCAAGAGAGGGAAAGGGTGGGGAGTGCTGCTCCAGAACCCGATTGCCTGGTTTCCAAACGTGGGTCCATCACTCTGCCCCGTGATGCATAAGCGTGCCCCAGTTTCTCTGTAAAATGGGAGTAATTTCTCACATTCAACCACCTGACGCAGGTAAATGCTTCTGCACAGTGAGGAAGGACCCGGGCACCTGCCCTCTCATAGACATCCTTCCTCTATGCCCCGGGTTCTGGGTTCTTCACGGCTGCAGTGCAGCTAGCATGGAGGGGCGATGAGTTCCATTTAGACACACATGATGCATTTGCTCTGCCAGTAGGACATCCAAATGGAGATGCCAAGCAGGATTTTACAATTTTGTTCTAAATGCTTTGTGGAGAGGTCAGCATTGGAGACGGGCATGTAAGTCACAGGGAAAGCGGGAGGCAGAGAGATGGAGGGACCTAGGCTTATCACCGGAGACCACTTCACAGCGAGGGCAGCCAAGGCCTCAGGGGCGGCTTGAACAGTGGGTTTTACTGGTTACGGTACTGGAGGCTGAGTCCAGACCGGTGCCGCAGGGCTGGTTTTTGGCGAGAACCCATCTCGCAGGAGCCTCCTTGCTGTGCCCTCATAGGTCTGGCCTCCGAGAGAGCTCTGGGGTCTCTTCTCATCGGGATGCCAATCCTCCTGGACCAGGGTCACGGGTCTGACCTCACTTACCTCCCCTGCCTCCAGGGGGGCCCTTCTGGAGCCTAGTCAGGCCAGAGGCAAGGGCTGCCACACAGCGACTTGGGAGGACACAGTGCAGCGCACAGCAGAAGGCAACCTGGAAAGATGGAAAAAGGTGAGGGAGCTGGGAGAGGCAGCAGGGACACAGGAAGAAGGGCAGTCACAGGCGAGCAAGGCTGCAATTCCAAATGATCCGGTATTAGTGGTAACAGTGATGAAGCACCAGCAGAAGTTGCCGTGGATTGTGAGCTGCTGTGCGCAGATCTCTCTGCGTGAGTGCCCTCGTTTCCCACGCCCCCCTGCGCTGCCCACCCCTTGCTGGAGTTGAGGAAATTGCAGCTCATGTACTCCAGGAGGCAGAGGGCTCCCTGCCTGTGAGGGAGCTGTTTCACGTTGAGGCTCTGATGCCCAGAGAGCATGTGCACAAAACCGGGCTGCCTCTCCAGGGGAAGCTGAGGCTGAGAAGAGGTCACTGGCATGGCAGGCATCAGGGGGGTCAGTGGTGTTTGGGGACGCACAGGGCAGGCTCTGGTGGCATGTGGGGTGGGAGATGGAGCAGTGCAAAGAGCAGGGCACCTGGCGAATCTGGCGATCCCGTGGGGGCAGGCACTGGGCGTGATTCGGGTGCTCAGGGAAGGTGGCTCCACAGGCAAGAAGCTTGGGAAACGCAGCGTCTGGGTCCCTGGGCTCAGAACCCATGTACACCACCTTGTCTGCGCCATCTCCCTTTCGTTCTCACCACATCTCTGGCCAGCAGCTCTGCACATGCTCTCGGCCTCCTCTCCAGCGTGCACCTTGCCATATAGTGCCCGCTGATGCCAGGGGCCCTGTTTTTTGTCCCTACGGGTTCATGGGTACGTTTTCTCTCTTTCTCCCTCACTGTGGACCACGCTGAGCCCAGAGCACACAGGAGCCACACCCACCCTGGCGCAGCTGCTTGGTGTAGCCCCATTTTCTCTTTGTTTTTCTGCTTTTCCACCTTTGTCCCAGGTTTCAGGGCAGAGCATTGTTCATGCTATGGCACGCAACCCTCAAAGTGCTTGAGTAGGTCTCCTTGTCTTTATCCTTCCTGAGACCAGAGAGAATATGTATCTTGCCCAATGTTATGCAGCTGCCAAAAGGAACCACCAGAAATATGGTCACGGAGAGACAGCACTAAGCCTAAGCAGTGCTTGCTGCATCCCTACAGCACGTGCCCTGCGCCTTGTGCCCCACAGGTGGAACCCCCATTCCCTGCAGTCTTTATCTCCTATGGGACATGCCGAGTGCAGACATTGCAATGTCAGCATGAAGCCGGTCTCTGCTGGCAGGTCCCTGGAACATGAGAAAAGCTCTGTCTCCATCCAGGGCCCCCATTGGAGGTGGGTGCTTGGGGAGGGGATCCTCCTCTGCTTAGATGTACCTACAAGGACTGAGGGTGGAAAGCTTCAGGGCTCTTGGCTCAATAACTGGTAGAAAGTCCTGCCAATTATCGCAACCTGGAGTATTGCTGTGCGATGTTGGGTCAGCTGGTTGAGTCATGAGCACAGTACACACACAAACCATACATGGGGCAGAGGAGGAAGCCCACCGATGGGCTGGGATTATAATGGTTTTGGTGGAGTGGAAGGCCTCAGACCTGATTAAACCTACTTTCTCAGGGAGGATAAAGTCTAGGTGTGCTACAAGAAGGAATTTTACTTGAGCTCTTATCTTTAAGGAGTGAAAACTTTTTCAGGTTTCCCAGGCCACCTGTGTGACCAACTGTGCTCAGGCGGCTGTATGGGCTGCTCCGGGAAAGCCCTGCAGTAGGGGATGTTCTCAGGGTAGACTCAGTGCCATGCCCCCTGTGTTCCTGGGCCCATGGCAAGATGGGCAGGGCCTGGTGCCACTCAGCCCTGACCATGGCCTGCTGGTGACTCTGTCTCCTGACCTGGGGTCCTGTCCCTTGGCTGAGAGTCTGGATGGATCCTGACCCTCTGATGTGGACCCTGACAGCGCAGCCAGGCCCTGTTCTGACGGACATGCCCTTAGTTTGGGCCTGACTGTCTGTCCTGCTTGCACTAGTGACTGGACCCTGGCTTCGCTTTGACTTGGGCTCAGGGTCCCAGTGAGAGCTATCCCTGTGAGATCTCTGTGAGATGAAGGAGAGGAAGCCGACCCACAGCTCAGCTTCACCTGCAGGAGTCTCAACAAAACCACTGCTGCGTGCTGTGGGTGGGAGCAGGTGTGTGGTGCCTGAAACTAGCAAGGGATGGAACCTGCAGGAAGTAGCTAACAACACCCTGCTGACCACACCCTTTTAGCAGAAAGAAGTCTCACAGGGTCCTTAACTCCCAGCCCCACAGCTTCCTCTCACTTTACTGTAACAGCAGCTTTATTTTTAGCTAGTGACCGGATGCACAAAATTCGTGCACAGGGTGGGGGTGTTCCCCAGCCTGGCCTGCACCCTCTCCAATCTGGGAACCCTTGAAGGATGTCCTACTACCAGTTTACAGGGAACGGGCCTAAACCAACAGTCAGATATCCCTCTTGCAATCCAGGACTGCTTGCCCCCAACTGCTCCCTGCCGCCAGCCTGCTCACCCCCAAATGCCCCCCCTCCACCAGCCTGATCACTCCCAACTGCCCCCTGTGCCAATGTGCTTGCTCCCAACTGCCTCCCCTGCCAGCCTGCTCACCCCCAACTGCCCCCCCCCCTTGCTGGCCTGCTCGCCCCTACCTTCCCTCCCCACTGGCCTGCTCGCCCTTAACTTCCCCTCTGCTGGCCTCCTCACTCCAAACTGCCCCCCCACTTCTGTCCTGATAACCTCCAACTGACCCCCACTGATGGCCTGCTTACCCCCAACTGGCCACCCTGCTGGTCTGCTTACCCCAACGGCCCCACACCCACCAACCTGATCACCCACAACTGGCGACCCATCCTGGCCTAATCACCCACAACTGCCCTCCCCTCTTGGCCTCTAACCGCCTCTACCTTCATCCCGCCACCATGGCTTTGTCCAGAAGAACATCTGGAAGGTCTCCTGGAAGGTCTCCCAGTCTAATTAGCATATTACCCTTTTATTGGTATAGATAGAGGCCTGGTGCACAAGCGGGGGCCAGCTGGTTTGCTCTGAAGGGTGATCTGGATCAGGGTGAGGGTTCTCTTGGGGCATGGGGCAGCCTAGGCAAGGGGCCTGTGGTGGTTTGCAGGCCGGCCACACCCCATGGGGTGAGGGTCCCTGCTGGGGGGGCATGGCCAGCCTGGGTGAGGGGCTGAGGACTGTTTTCAAGCTGGCCACACCCCCTTCAGGGTGGGGGTCCCCACTGGGGTGCCTGGCCAGCCTGGGTGAGGGGCTGATGGCTGTTTGCAGGCTGGCCAGGCCCCCCAAGTGACCCAAGATCCCAGCCCCTCCTTTTTTTCTTTTGTTTTTCACTGCCTCCTTGAGCGGAGGCCAGGGCTGGCTGGAAACAGGTATCTGGGATTTATTTATCTTCTATAATTGAAACTTTGTAGCCTTGAGTGAAGGCCAAGGCTGGCCAGGGTGGGCAGGAAGCTTGGCTTCCTCCATTGCTGGGGGCAACCCAAGCCTCCTGCTTGCTCCAGCTCCGTGGCCACTGCCATCTTTGTTGGGTTAATTTGCATGCTCGCTCTGATTGGCTGGTGGGCATAGTGGAGGTATGGTCAATTTGCATGTTTCTCTTTTATTAGATAGGATAACTCCAAACTGGAAGCACCACAAATGGCCATCAATATAGATGAATGTGTGAGCACGTTGTGGTACATCCGTGCAATGGAATTCTCTCAGCAACAACAACCAGTAGCCTGCTGACCCGTGAGATGCCAAGGCTAATGCACAGATGAGTTGTGCTCAGTCAGTGAGGCTGGACCACAAAGAGCACAGATTCCACAAGCATGCTAACCTCCAGCAACTGGAGCAGGCCAGCGGTCAGGTGGGGGTGGGGCAAGGAAGGAGTGGGTGCCAATTATACCTCAATAAAGGTCTTTAAAGTATCACAAGTTCTGAGCAGACTTCTCTGAACCCTGTCTGTCCCTAACTCTCAACTCCAGGTCTCTTTCCCCACCTTTTCCAATGGACTTAGGGGGCCCGCACAGGAGCTGGCCCTGTCTTGTTTCTCTTTGCAGCCGAAGTGTCTGCCCCAGGAAAAGAGTGCATCAGCACTTGCTGGTGGGTGAGTGCATAGCTGGGCTGAGTGCTAGGTGTGCCTGGGCTGTGCTGCACTCTGACACATGTGTGCATTTGGGATCATCACTCAGAGCCTTTGTTTATTTGTAAATTAGGGATGATCCGCCCGCAGAAGCATTTCAGGGTTACGTCTGAAAGTGTCTGTGAGCTCCTCAGCATAGTCTCCAATGCAATGAGGCCCTTTCCAGCTCATCGGCCCTAACGGGGGCTCAGAGGCTCCCCCGCCAGGACCCATCCATCAGAGGAGACACACAAGCCAGAGCTCTGGACCTGTGGCTGCTCCTCCCTTCCTGATGAGGCGATCATGCTGAAGGGGGTGCTTCACAGCAGGCAGAGGGAGCACTCCTGCCAGCACTTCCTCAGAGAACCCCAGGAACCAGCATCCCCTGGGCTAGTGGATCCAGCACTAACCTTTGATGGCCATGGCCCCTGAAGAAGAGGCAGTTTGGATTCCGCCGCCATCTGCAGCCCAGTTGGCCCCATGCCTGTGGGTGGGTTGTATCTTGGTATTGAACCCTGAAAGTGGGCCAGGTCTTGGGGAACAGGGATACCCCTGAGAAAGCCAGTGTAACCATGGAGGGCAGGAGGAGCTCAGCCTGCTGCTGTGGCCTGGAGACCAGGGTTGGGGATTTGGAAAGAACATCACTGAATACCTGTGGAGGGCCAGATTCTTTCTAAAATCTATCCTTTTGTTGAAAGTTTTACAGATGTCCTCCATTTTCCCCCATTACCCCTCTGCCCCCCTGCCAGCCACTCCCTAGGCCTTCACTGCACTGTTTCTGTGTGCGTGGCTATGCATCTGTGTTCTTTGGTTAATCTCTTTCCTCCACCACCCCCTTCCCTCTGAAATATGTCAGTCTGTTCCATGTTTCAATATCTCTTGATCTTTTTGGTTCATAAGTTTATTTTGTTCATTTGATTCCAAATAAAAGTGAGATCATGTGGTACTTGCCTTTCTCTGACTGGCTTATTTTGCTTAGCATAATACTCTCCAGGTCCCTCCATGCTGCCTCAAAGGATAACAGATCCTTCTTTTTTACTTATGCATAGTACTAATATTCCACGGTATAAATGTACCACAGCTTTTTTTTTATCCACTCATCTGCTGATGGGCACTTGGGCTGTTTCCAGATCTTAGCTATTGTAAATAACACTGCTATGAACATAGGGGTGCATACATTCTTTCTGGTTGTGCTTCTAAGATATATTCTTAGAAGTGGGATCACTGGGTCAAATGGCAGGTCCATTTTTAATTTTTTGAGGAAATTCCACACTGCTTTAGGCTGCATTCCCATCAGCAGTGTCCTAGGGTTCCCTTTCCTCCACATCCTCGCCAGCACTTATCATTTGTTGATTTGTTGATGGTAGCCATTCTGAAAGGTATGAGGTGACACCTCATTGTTGTTTTAATTTGCATCTCTCTGATGATCAGTGACCTTGAGCATTTTTTCATGTCTCCTGAGGGCCAGGTTCTTGGTAGGCACTCTAAGTGTAGCCTAGATGAGTGATGATGTCACCAGGGTAACTGGAAGTAACTGTCTGCTGGGGGAACCCTGGCCTCTGTGTCAGCAACTTTTATCCAGAGATGTCCCCCCTTTTCTCCTGGTGAGACATCTGTATCTTATGAAATCCAACCCAATACGCCAACACCTTTATTCCTCACTGTGTCCAAGGTCAGGAGAGAGAAATACTCCAGATCATGTGGGGACTATACACCTCTTAGGGGAGGAATAAAAATGCCAGCGATTCAAAAGTCAAATAACCCTCATGGATTTCAGCTCAAGATTAGACGACTTTCTACCTTGTCCTGTTACCTCAACACCAAAGCCCCAAACATGCAAATGGAACAGGTCATTTGTTTCAAAGTGTCAATTATGAAGCATCTAGAATTTTTTAATTAAAAGAATATATTCTTAGACAATGTTAGCTTTTATTTTTGAATGTGAAGATTTTATTTATTTTTATTTTCTTTTATTTTGTAAAAAATTTTAAAGGTATTATATATGTACATATCTTACCATTGCCCTCCCTCACTCCCATACATGCCCTCACCCCCAATGTTTTGCATCCATTGGTTATGCTTATATGCATGCATACAAGTCCTTCAGTTGATCTCTTATCTCCCCCACCTCTCCCTAACCTTCCTGTTGTAATTTGACAGTCTGTTTGATGCTTTACTGCCTCTGTATCTATCTTTTTGTTCATCAATTTATAATGTTATTTATTATCCACAGATGAGTGAGGTCATATGAAATTTTTCTTTCATTGACTGGCTTATTTCACTTCGCATAATGTTCTCCAGTTCCATCCAGGTTGCTGCAAATGGTAAGAATTCCTTCTTTTTTATGGTAGCATAGTATTCCATTGTGTTTTTAATTTTCTATTTTGGGTTTGAGTTTTCCCCTAGAAATTGGTTTTATTTGATGTACTCAACACTTAATTTTCTCAATAAGGAAAAAATCTGCATAAAGAAAAAAACTGGAATGACAGCTGGACAGCTGTGCCCGCTTTGGAGGCCTCAGGCCCTAGCCTCCTGGCATAGAGTGCACCCAGCATCTATGCCGTTCCAGTCCCCTTTGTTGGGTTGCACATCTGCTATTTTCCTGAGGAAAACCATTCCTCTCCACTCTCAGCCTCGGGGTTTGGGTTAGACTGTGTCCAAGGGTGAGCACATGATAAAGGCCCAGCCCACTAGAGTTTCTTCCTTCCCGCCTGCAGTGATTTTGTTTGGGAATAGGCAGGGGCCTCTCTGGTTCAAGAAGTCTTGATCTGGAACATTTGTCAGAATGATTGAGAAAGAGAGATTTGTTTCTGCCAAGTGGCTGGTCTGGGATTCATTCTGTCGCCAGCCAGTGGGTAGTGGGGGTTGTTTGAGAGTGAGTCTCACACAAGAGGGGGCAAATGAGAAAGTGAGACATGGGAGGAGGTGTGTGCATACGTGTGTGCAGGTGTGTGTAAAGAGAGCAGGAGGAGGAGAGGGGAGAAGGAAAGGAAGGGAAAGGGGGCGAGTGGAGGGAAGGGAGATCTTTTTCTAATGCCATTGCTTGCATTTGTGGAATTAGAAGCCCTTGGAGACAGAAACTCCCTGGAATATTTCAGTAAAAGTAGTCAACCCACCCCTCTTTCTACCTTGTATTGATATATAACATACATACCAAAATGCATACAGAAGAAGTATATAATTTGATGAGTTTTTCCTTAAACTCAACATGCATGTTATCAGCACTAAGATAACAGAAATAGCAGAAACTCACTGAAACCCAAGAAACTCCCCTGTTCTCTGTTCTAGTCACTGTTCCAATATCTGCTGTCCAACAATATGCATTAGGTTGCTATTTATTATACTTCCTATGCATAGAAGCCCTGAAATGCATCTGATTTTTGTGCTTCAACAGTGTTAGAGGTGATATTGGTGACATCACTGCACTCCTCCGGTGGCTGTGGGAGGCCAGTGCTCCCTGCTACACCAATGTCCAGATATGCTCTGCTGCTGATGCAGGTGAGCACTTCTGCTATCGGCATTCTAGTACGCATCCTTTGTGAATATAGATGGACTAGGATGTTGGAAGCACCTCTATCTGTATGTCTCCAGTCTTTCTGTGCTTAGAAATAGAGCAGCCGTACCATTGGGCATGGCCTGTTCTGTACAGTGATGTTCCAGGACACTACCCACTGGCAGTGTGTGAGTTCTGATTGCTCCACACCCACAGAACACTTGCTGATGTCTAGCTTCTTCATGTAGTCTCTAGTCTCTCTATATAAAAGCCTAAGTGACCGTCACAACCGAACGGATGACTGAACAGGCTGTGTGGGGTGACCAGGCCAGCAGGGGGGTCAGTGAGGGGCGACCAAATGATTGAGTAGTAGGCTGTGTGGGGCAACCAGGCCGGCAGGGGTGTTAGTGAAAGGTGACCAAACAACGGAACAGCAGGCTGCGTGGGGTGACCAGGCCCATAGGGGGGGGCAGTTGGGGATCACCAGGCTGGCAGTGGGGGACAGTGAGGGGCAACCAGGCCAGCAGAGGGGGGCAGTGAGGGGTGACCAGGCAGGCAGGCAGGTGAGCAGTTAGGAGCCAGTGGTCCTGGATTGTGAGAGGGATGTCCGACTGCCGGTTTAGGCCTGATCCTGGCCTAAACTGGCAGTCAGACATCCCCCGAGGTGCACGAATTTCATGCACCAGGCCTCTAGTATATAATAAATCCGTTCTGGAGCATTGCCATGGTATTGCACGTGTGTGCTGTGCTTTTCTTCCTTTTGGAAAATTGTGGTGTAAGTAAAATGCACAAATGGGAAGTGTGCAGTTTGATGAGCTCTAGCAAATGCATGCAGCCATGTAGCACACAACTATTAAGATATATAATATTTTGCCTGGCCAGCATGGCTCAGTGGTTGAGCCCTGACCCATGAACCTGGAGGTCACAGTTTGAGTCCCAGTAGGATCAGAGCGCATGCCTGGGTTGCCGGTTTGGTCCCCAGTAGGGTCCATGTAGGAGGCAGCCGATCAATGATTCTCTCTTATCATTGATATTTCTATCCCTCTCTCCCTTCCTCTCTCTGAAATAAATAAAAACATATTTTAAAAAGATATATAATATTTGGTCACCCTGGAAAATTCCTTCTTGTCCCTTCCCAGCCAGTATCCTGTACCCCAGAGACAAGCATCCCTGATTTATTTTACAGTTGAGTAGTTTTGCCTGTTCTGAAACTTCATGGCAATGAAATGACACAATCTGTGCTCTTGTGTTTGGGTTCTTTTGCTCAGCACAGTGTTGGGAGACCCACCATGTTGTGGCATATAACAGCACCTGATCCTTCTCATGGTGTGAATAAGGCCACTGTGTGTTCTCATTTTGATGGGCATTTGGATGGTTTCCAGTGCTTAGCCATTGTGAATAAAGCTGCTGTTAAATACATTCTTGTACAAGTCTGAATGTGAACATATGTTTTCATTTTTCTTGAGTTACTATATCTAGCAGTAGAATAATTGGGTCATAGAATAGATGTATGCTTAACTTTGAAAGAAATTGCCAAGCTGTTTTACAAGGTGTATATCATTTTACACTCCTTCCATACTTGAAAGTCTGGTTGCTCCATATCCTGGCCAATATTCAATGTTGTCACCTTAAAAAAATTTAGCCACTTAAATGTGCATAATAGTATCCCATTGTGGTTTTTAGTTGCATTTCTTCTAATGACTAATGATGTTGAGAACTTTTGTGTTGTTCTTATTGGCCATTCACACATATTCTATCATGAAGTATCCAAGATTTTGCCCATTTTAATGTTTTTTTATATTATTGCTATAAAGATTTATTATATACTAGAGGCCCAATGCATGAAATTCGTGCAAGGGGCTCAGCCCTCGCAGCCATGGCAGCTTGCATTGGCCCTCGCAGCCCAGGCTTTGTTTGGAAGGTCATCTGGAGGGATGTCCAGAAGGACGTCCGGAAGGTTGTTCAGCTGTCCAGTCTAACTAGCATATTACGCTTTTATTATTATACATATTATAATTATAAATCCTATTCATTTTATTTTGTGCATTTGATATATATGATACATATATATCTAATAAAGAGGACTATGCTAATTGACCCTCACACCATTGCAAAGATGGCGGCACCCACCGCCAATAAGGAGGGAATATGCTAATTGACTGCCCCGCTCTCAAAGATGGCGGCACCCACAGACACAAGATGGTGTTGCCCAGTCCCTTCAGCTCTTCTGGGACCTTGCTGCATGCCTGCCTCCGGAGTCCCCCAGTCCCCTCAGCCCCTCAGCTGCCCAGGGCCAGCCCGAGGCACAGGCAAGCCTTGGATGGTGGCTCCCAACAGTCCAGGGCCGCCAGAGGCTCAGGTAACCAGGACCAGTTGAGGCTTGCACTGCCAGCAGTGGCAGCAGCAGAGGTGTGAAGGGGGCATTGCCTTCCCCAGATTGCTGGGTTGCCTCCCACCCCTGAGGGCTCCCAGACTGAGAGGGGGCAGGCTGGGCTAAGGGACCCCCCCCTCCAGTGCATGAATTTTCATGCACTGGGCCTCTAGTGATATACATAAAATAAAATGAATATATGTGTGGACATAATATACAATATTGTAAAAATAGATACATATATATGTACACACATATACACATACTGACTATAAAATATTTATAGAGCATATTTCTCATTTTACTTCTTTCTTTCCAAGTATAAGTCTATATTGTAAGGTACTCGGTGCTCTAAGCCCTCCAGGATGATTCATCCAGGTACTCAGACACCTCTGAGAGGACTTGCCGCCTGGCTGCGAGGATGTGGTTAGAGGACAGCCTCAGCTATTAGCTCCTACAGGTCAGTGTTCTCGGGGCAGCTCCTGCCAATGACAGAAGAAGCCAGTGGTAGCTGAGGTCATGCTCTTCTTGGGCAAGCCTTAAGCCAGAGACTGAGAAAAGCAGTTGTATGGGTCTACAAGTTTCTGCTCAATGTGCCAGTCCTCCAACGCACAGCCTTTGTTCCAGAGCCCCCTTATGAGCTGGCAGAGATGTTCCCACACTGGCATTGCCATCTGACTGTTTCCCTAGCCCAGTGGTCGGCAAACTCATTAACCAACAAAGCCAAATATCAACAGTACAAGGATTGAAATTTCTTTTGAGAGCTAAATTTTTTAAACTTAAACTTCTTGTAATGCCACTTCTTCAAAATAGACTCGCCCAGGCTGTGGTATTTTGTGGAAGAGCCACACTCAAGGGGCCAAAGAGCCACATGTGGCTCGTGAGCCGCAGTTTGCCGACCACAGTACTAGTATATACAAACATTCTGAGACAAGGCACAACAATGTAGAAGAGGACTTTGAAATTTAGTCTGTTACCCAAGATATCTGGCAGGGGAACTTTGAAACCTATAGGGAGAAGGGTATAAATCCTTGAACCCCACCAGGTGGGGTGCTCAGACTAGCTGAGTTGCCCCACTTATGCTTTATGCCAAGTGTATTTTTTAAAGTATATTTTATTGATTTTTTACAGAGAGGAAGGGAGAGGGATAGAGAGTTAGAAACATCAATGAAATCGATCAGCTGCCTCTTGCACCCTCCCCCCCCCATCCCCCCCGCACTGGGGATGTGCCTGCCACCAAGGTACATGCCCTTGACCGAAACTGAACCTGGGACTTTTCAGTCTGCAGGTTGATGCTCTATCCACTGAGCCAAACTGGTTAGGGCCCAAGTGTATTTTTAATACATTTGTTTGCTTTGGTTCCTTAATCAATTCGTTTGCTTTGCTTCAACACTGCTGTCTGTCACTCCTCTGAAATCTTTCTTGTGATATTGACAAGAGCCAAGGATAGACAGCCCACCCCACTCTGACTTGGGGGAGGGGGGCTGCCTAGTAACAAAAACACTAACAGAACAGAGGAGCCTCTATAATTTAATGAATTCTAGGCTCTAATCGTCTCATGGTGGGTTGATGCTATTCTTTTTAGTCCAAAAAGCTTGCTCTTAGAGCAGAGAGATGTAAATGGAAAGTAAGCAAATTCACTTTCCTTCATCCATCCATATTCCACAATTGATCCCAAATTTCCCCCTTCCTTGGGCTTTCTAGACACTCAGAGTAACTGAGAAAGTCTATTGAGAGTCTTAGCATTTTGCAAACTGCAGCTCACCCTGGTTCCTGTTTTCCACATTTCTATTTATGAACTTTATCATGTTTCTCCTTCCATTTTTTGAATGTGTTCTTTTATAATTGAATTAGTTACAGCTGAGTAGGCAGATCTGATATGTTGTTTAGATAACAGTTTGATTAGTTGACTGAAAAAATAATTAACTGTTCCATATTTAATTCTTGGGAGGTTCAGGTACCTGTAGCTATTGTCATCCTCACCCATTGCATTTGTTATTAAAAATAGCAGACAGTTGCTTGTGGCCACACCTCCTTTGCCTAGAATGGCACCTGAAGATAACAACAGCTCCATTTGTAGTGCTTTACCAGGTGCCAAGCAATTTAAATATATCTTATTCAATCATGACAGTAATCCCATGGAAAAATGCTCCCATGTAATAATCCCATGTAAACATACCCAGGTTTACAGAGAGGTTAAGCAATAGGCCCAAGGTCCCTGCTACAAAGTGGTGCATCACCAGGGCCAGGCTCCAGACCACTATGTCCTCTGTCTTGCCCAAGGGGCATCCCAAACATGACTGTTGAATTGAGCACTCCACCACTTCATTCTCACCAGGATCATTTACGAATGCAAGGAGGAATCACATTTTTGAGAATTGTCTTTCTTGAAGAACCATCCTATCTAATAAAAGGGTAATATCCAAATTGACCGTCACTCCAACACACAAGATGGCCACCCCCATGTGGTCAAAGATGGCCACCCTTATGTGGACACAAGATGGCCACCACAAAGATGGCCAGCAGGGGAGGGCAGTTGGGGGGGACCAGGCCTGCAGGGGAGGGCAGTTGGTGGGGGGGACCAGGCCTGCAGGGAAGGGCAATTAGGGGCAACCAGGCAGGCAAGGGAGGGCAGTTAGGGGTGACCAGGCTGGCAGGGGAGGGCAGTTGGGGGTGACCAGGCCTTCAGGGGAGGGCAGTTGGGGGTGACCAGGCCTGCAGAGGAGGGCAGTTGGGGGTGACCAGCCTGGCAGGGGAGGGCAGCTGGGGGTGACCAGGCCTGCAGGGGAGGGCAGTTGGGGGTGACCAGCCTGGCAGGGGAGGGCAGCTGGGGGTGACCAGGCCTGCAGGGGAGGGCAGTTGGGGGTGACCAGCCTGTCAGGGGAGGGCAGTTGGGGGTGACAAGGACTGCAGGGGAGGGCAGTTGGGGGTGACCAAGCTTGCAGGGGTAGGCAATTAGGGCAACCAGTCAGGCAAGGGAGGGCAGTTAGGGGTGACCAGGCTGGCAGGGGAGGGCAGTTGGGGATGACCAGGCCCTCAGGGGAGGGCAGTTAGGGGGTACCAGGCCTGCAGGGGAGGGCAATTAGGAGTGACCAGGCTGGCAATGGAGGGTAGTTGTGGGTGACCAGGCTGGCAGGGGAGGGCAGTTGGGGGTTACCAGGCCTGCAGGGGTGGGCAATTAGGGGCAATCGGGCCAGTAGGGGAGCAGTTAGGTGTTGATCAGGATGGCAGGGGAGTGGTTAGGGGGTGATTAGGCTGTCAGGCAGAAGCAGTTAGGGGCAATCAGGCAGGCAGGCAGGTGAGCGGTTGGAAACCAGCAGTCCTGGATTGTGAGAGGCATGTCCAACTGCCCGTTTTAAGTGGGCAGTCAGACATCTCTTGAGGGGTCCCAGTTCGGAAAGGGTGAAGGCTGGGCTGAGGGACACATACCCTCCCTGCCCCCGTGCACAAATTTCATGCACCGGGCCTCTAGTGATGTATAATCCTGCTTACCTTTTCTCCTAAATTTATAAAATCTGCCTCCCAAAATCCAATGCATGCACTCAGCTTTACCCAATTGTTGTTGTTCTTTTTGTTACCACCAGGGGATATAATAATGTTCTCCCAAGTTTCTATAGTTTTTCCTTTAGTAACCATTTCTTTCTGGCTAGTCAGAAGAAAGTCTAAGGTGACTGTTCTGATAACTTCATCATATGCCTCCTCTCTCTCCAAGTCAATATTTTTTAAGTAAGACAAACTCCTCCATTTGCATTTTTCCAACTTGACCTCATTCTTGTTAAAACTTGGTGATGCCATGTGGCGTGTTTCCCACGCTATTTTAATTTATCTTGACACATTATGTGTTTTGTTTGATGGCTTTTGAAAACACTACCCATTGTTTGTTGTCTGAATGGTGAGTAAAACCTGAGTGCTGCTATTTAATAGTCACAGCTGCTCCTTTTTTTAGTAGGTGTTAGACCTGATCAAATAATTGAATCCATACCCCTCCCCTGGGAACTGACCTTTATGCCACTTCACAAGGGACATTCCCTTTTGCTTCAACCACATTCTACTTGCTAAGACCATTATCCTTCCCCTGGGGACCTTCCCAGGATCCAGACCTGCACAGAGAATTCTCCACCCAGAAAAGCCCTCTTGGAGTCCTTTCAAACCTCTGACTCCCTGTCCCTGGGTGCTGGTGCCATTTGGGGCTCAGCCCATCTGGTATCCAAATGACCTAATAAATTCATAATCCCTCACCACATTTGCCTGTGTGTTCCTCCTTAGACCCTAGCATTTGGGGTTTGTGAGAGTGGTGGCTAGGGAAAGGCCTCCTTCTGGGCCTCAGCCTTGACCCCATCTGACTTTTGTTTTTGGATTTGGGTCTCCTTGTCTCTATTATTAAAAACCTTACAGGCCAGGTTAACACGGTCTTTTTGAGGTGTTTGTGGACTTGTATATATTTTTCAGTTTGTGGTGTATGCTGGGGTTGAACGATTGGGCTATAAAATGGGTGTTCAGAAAAAGGGCCCCTGCGGGGAGGGGGCGGTCTAAGGTGGTAAATTTCTGTAAGGCCTCCATGAGTCAAGAGAGGAAGAGAGCTGGGTTTTTGTCAGGGCCCTGAGTGATTTTATTGTTTGTCATAGTTGATGGCTTAAAGGGCAGCCTTTTTGAATCTGGCAATGAGACAGGTGACTATATGGCTACAGAGCTGGCACTCTGGAGAATTAACCTGATAGTCAGTTCTGGGGACCATGTCAGTGCCAACCAGGTTGGCTGTTGTGTCCTGACTATGGAGGACATCAGCATGGTCCTGAGCTGCTAGCCAAATGCACTCCTTCTCCTCTGGGGTGAGAGAGGAGGACAGGATGGCGTAGATGTCGTGCCAGATCAGGTAATTTCTTGGTAAAGGTAGTCGGGTCGGTGGAGAAAGATGCAAGTTGACTCTCAATATGTGCGAGATCGGACATAGGGAATGGGACATGGGCTCGGACTATGCCTCAGTTCCCTCCCTCGGGGGTAGAGTGGGCGTGGGAATAGAAGTGGCTGTTGAGGAGGGTGGTCTTTGGGTGGCCTGAAAGAGTATTAGGTGGGAAAAATCTGTATTGGAGCTTGCATTCTCAGGATTTGGGCTCTCAGGGGCCATGGAGAAGGTGGTTGCTGGTTAGGAGGATCTGGGTCTTGGGAATCTAATGTAGGTGAGGGAGGGGGCATGTAAGGGAGTGGAGGTCAGTGGTCTGCTGGGTCAAAAGTAGATTCAGAATCAGAAGTGTTAGGGGGTGATGCTTTTGTGTAAAGAAGGATCTGCTAGGTATAACAGGATGAACAGAGAAAGGGTTGAGACCAGAGGGTGAAAAAGGCCTAGACGAAGGGAATCTCTGACCATTTTCCATTGTGGTGACAACAATTATCTAAATTGCACAATGTGTTAAAATTGAAAGTGCTGTTTTCAGGGCATTGAGACTTACTATCTAGTTTATGTTGTGATCGAACAGTGTTACAAAACAAAGTAAGGTGTTTGGGCATGATCTCCCCTGCGGGTGTGCAGAGGGAGCGTGACATGGCCTACAAGAGAGGAAAGGTGAGTGACAGAAAATATAAAGGTGACTGTTTAGGGCAAGTGTCCTCACTGTTAAACAAATCGCCACAAGAAATGAGGGGGCGACCCTCTGGACTGGGCATCCCGTCTTCTGACCTTGCACGAGGACTTTTGAGATGAGAGACTTTGGAGAAGTCAGTGAGAGAGAGTGGGCAGAAGACTAGAGACAAGGGGAATTGTGGGATGCCACTCACTTAGAGGATTGTGGGATGGAGGGTCAGCAACAGAGAAGGAAAGATTCCCGATCCAGCGTCCTCCTTGGCTGCCCTTATGGGAGGGCCCATAAGGGAGGGGGCCTGATTGAGACTGACAATCAAGTCACCTGAGTAGCTTCGGAGGTAAGCCCAGGACGAGCTGCCGCTGCCGCCTACTGTTCTCCGAGTAGCAAACTTGGGTGACTGAAGCCAGGGTGATGGTTCCCCTTCCTTGTGGAACCCTCCCAGGTTTCGGCACCAAATGTTAGGGCCTCTGAAGGAGGAACGCATGAGGCCAATGTGGTGAGGGATTATGAATTTATTAGGTCATTTGGATACCAGATGGGCTGAGCCCCAAAATGGCACCAGCCCCCAGGGACAGGGAGTCAGAGGTTTGAAAGGACTCCAGGCGGGCTTTTTCTGGGGGGATCTCTCTGTGCAGGTCTGGATCCTGGGAAGATCCCCAGGGGAAGGATAATGGTCTTAGCAAGTGGAATGTGGTTGAAGCAAAAGGGAATGTCCATTGTGAAGTGGCATAAAGGTCAGTTCCCAGGGGAGGGGTATGGATTCAATTATTTGATCAGGCCTAACAATAGGAAAATGTTTCATTGATTTTTTTTAGGTATTTCTCTCTTGGCCCTAGCCCAATCACCATGTAACACACTTTCTCCCACCCTGCCCTTGGATTTTCAGGCTGAATTTTTTCTCTGTGGGATTCTGGAAAAGAACAATTCTAACTACCTATAAGTTAAAGCCAGTGGTCGGCAAACCACGGCTCTTTGGCCCCTTGAGTGTTCTAACCCCACTTCTTCAAAATAGACTTGCCCAGGCCGAAAACTGACTTCTGTGCATAGGCCACGAAGTTTCAATCGCACTGTATGTGTGTGCCCACATGTGGTATTTTGTGGAAGAGCCACACTCAAGGGGCCAAAGAGCTGCATGTGGCTCGTGAGCCGTGGTTTGCCGACCACTGGTTAAGGCTATTTGGATAATTCTCTCCTTCTGTCTGCAAGTTAGAGAAGGGTGCCATCCTGTGGGATGTCTGACTACTAGATGGCAGTCCAAATGATTATGTTATGGCAGCCCAGGGACTCCAGAAAAGGTGTTATTGGATAGCCCCCGCGTCAGAGGGAGAGGGCTGTCCCTGCTCCAGTTCTCGTCTCCTCATATAAATGAATTTAAACCTGAGACCCTGATTTCATTGTGAGAATGCCAATTTATGAAAGCAATTAAAGCATGCACAGTGATTAAATCAGCAAGGCAAGCAGACCCACCTTATCTGGCGTGGAGTGCAGACAGGCAGCACTCAGCTAATCCTAGCAGTGACCTGGGCAGGGATTCCAGGCCTTATGCACCCTCCTGGCTAAAGGTTTCACAGTCCCCCAATGCATATCTTGGTACATAGTAATTCTCAAGCTCCCTTTTACTTTGTGGTGGCCTTCCCAGAATTCATGAGAAGCACCTGGCAATTTTACCTTGCCAAACCTTGAGGATGCTGGCCTCTCTGCTTAGGGAGTAAAAGAAATAAAACTGCCTTCTCTGTCCTTTCCTTTTCCCCCCAAATGGCTGATTTCTTTTTTTTTTTTTTTGGTTTGTTTAGCAGGTGAGAAAACCTGCCCCTTATCTCTCCCTCCCCCTCTCCTGCATTCTTTAGTTGGAGAGTCATTAACCATTTGCTTTCAAACTTCCTTGGGAAAGATAAGGGCTTGCAATTTACAAGTGGGCTGCAGCTTGCTCTCACTGTCTGCCCTTGTGTAACTCCACTGTCTTAGTTTCCCTGTTTCTCTTGCCCTGGAATTTTCCTAGCTTCTCACTGCCCTGTAACAGTTATCACAGAGTCTGTTCTTCATGTTATGCCCAGATTTCGGGGTCCCCAAATTCAACCACCAGGGAGCCACTTCCGATGTAAAAAAACAAAAGAGTCTTTATTCAAGCCCGGGCTTGGCTCCCAGCCTCTTTACCGAGGCAGCGGCGAGACGAGAGAGCGAGCCCCAGGGGAACAAAGGTTATATAGGGCTAGTCATTTGGGTGGGCTTAGGTGGGTGACGTGGGTTACAGAGAGTGGTCACTTTGGTCAGGGTTTTTCTGCAGGGTTTTACGGCACAAAGGTCAGGAGGTGGCCAATACATTCCAAGGTCTGAGCCATCCCCCTACCTTTGCTTCTTGATAGCCTTATTAGGACCTTAGCTACATTCCTGGAGCTTCACTGGTCTACTCAGGCAGCGGTTGGGGGAGTTAGGACAATTCTGACATTCCTGTGGTGACCCCCAGTGGGGAGGGTCACCTGAGGATCTAGCTCTGTAAGATGGGAGATAGTCAGTTCTGCTTTCTTCTTTCATTCATACTGGTTTTTCTAGACACTGACATAGAAAAAGAGGGAAAACCTGTAAGCATGGGATTTTATGAAGGTTGAGTTGAAATGCAAGGTTTGGGGCTTTGGGGAAACACTGAGGAAGAGGGGCTGAGGCGACCCTGTCTAAGCTCTGTGTCAGCCACAGGAATGGCGATGGTGTCACTACATGTTGTAAGAGAAAAGATCTGCCCCGTGTCATGGTGTCTGCACAGGTGTGTGTGTGTGCGCTTGCGTGGTAAGATTCTCTGCTCACTGTAGCCATTCCTCTTCGTTTTCAGCTCACAGTTCTCTTACTGAGACCACCTGATCTCTGGGCACAGGCTTGGGAGTTAAGTGCCATGTCGGCTAAGAGCTCACAGTGTGTTATCTTCAGTTTTGCTCCCGAAATCCAAATCCAGTTTATTCACACCATTCCCATGTCTTCTCTCATTCCCAAACGAAACCGTCACTAGAAAGAGAAGTGAAGCTGCCATTCGGACTTGCAGACCAACCATTTTCCTGCTGCTGACCCAGCCTTGTTTCCTCTGGTTTCTTTCCCTGAAACTCTGGCTCTCTTTCGGGGGGGGACGGGGCGGGGGGACGGGGGTGTAAGGTTTGAGGCGCAGGAAACAGGAGTCAGAAACCAAGATACATTAAAAGGGAGGTTTATTCCTTGGGGGGGGGGGGGGGGGAGGGCGGAGAAGGGGCCCAACCGGACTGCTCCCTGCAGAAGGGAAATACAGTACACGTGTGTGGGTGGAGAGCCCTTTTAAGGGAAGGAACAGGAAGGGGTGGGCCCCAGGGCACTCGGTGCGCGCTGATTGGTGGTTCAATGTCTCGGGATGTCTCGGAGGCAGATGCCAGTAACGTCATAACTCCGCTCACCGGTTGGGGGGAGGGAGGATCTGGGGGGGGGGGGGTTCACACGAGGTTTTGAGCCTCAATTCCTTCTCTAGACTTCAGTCCAGCTCATCTGCTCTCCCTTGTGAGGCCAATGCTGAGTTCCCAAGGCCCTGCAGCTGCTCAGTGGAGGAGCTGGGCTCTGCATGCAGGTGGACCTCGATGCAAGGACAGCCGTCCTCACGCTGGCAGCTCCCTGTTGGAGGGTTGCACCAGTGCCCTTGGATCGCCTGGTGCTGCTGTTCCCCAGAAAGCAGGATCTCCCTTGTGGCGTGTTTCTCTGAACACCAGCAGCATCTGGCCACCCTTTGGGGTCACACCTATGTGACGACCGCATGAAGGTGACTAACTAGGGTGCAGGCTTAAGTCCTGCACTGCCCAGGATAATGCCCATTTCTGTTCTAGGTTTTCTATGATGTTTTCTTCAAGACATACTTGGACTTTGTCTGAAAGGGAAAATGGATACAGTATGGTCCCAGCCCAGCATCTGCAGAACAAAGGGCCGGGCACAGAGGCAGAAGATCAAGTCTGTCCCAGAGTACATGCCCCCAAAACGAGACATTTAAGGAAAGGAGCTGGTTTATAAAGGATGTTTATGTGAAAATATGAGAAAAATTGGCTGTTTTCAGCTCTGCTATGTTTTACAGCTTGGAAAATCAGGAGCCATATAGAGGATCAGTCCACGCTGCTTGCTGTGTGCTTCCCCTGGCAGACTCTCTGATGGCCTTGCTGCCGGCTCTCCTTAGGAATGTGCTGGTCATCAAGCTGAGTCAGGCCCTGACGCGGGGGAACTGCTTCGCAGGAAGACATTCTGAGGGATTCCATGGTAAACCAGCTGCTTTAGACATGCCGAGAAGGAAAAGGTGGTTTTGTTTGGTAATAAAAGCGATTGTAGTTATCAGGGAAATAGGAGAGAATTTCTGCTGAGGGATTTTAGCATGGTGGCAAGACCCCTACAGCACAGCCCACACATGCCGACTTAGAGTCAGGGTAGGCCGGGGGTAAGCTCCGGTTAGTGCAGGACAAACAGTTCGCTTCTGCGGCCCTGGGCAGCCGCTATCCCCACCCCCACACACATACATTTTATATGTGGGAAGGAGAGAATTCAAATGTTATGAATCACACACTAGAAGTACTTGCTACTTTAATTATGTTATTTTTAATCTTAAAAACACTTTGAGAATGAGCACTGCTATTACCATCCCCATTTTATAAACTAATATATAGATGATGAGAAAGGCTCAGTAATTTGCTCAAGGCCACACAGCTGGCTAGTGGTGGGACCTAGATCTGACAGCTAACCTGATTTGGCAATGGTAGATCAGTGTGTTTTGTCCTACACGTGGCTTTACCAAATGATGATGCTCAACATAGGGCTGGCTTTGTCATACACACGAGCACTCACAACGCAAATAATGGCCTGTGGGTATCTGTAGGGAAAGTGTATGATTACTTGGACACAGATGAGAACAAATTTCTAATTAACTTCCTTTCTTTGTTGATAAGGTCACTAGATACAAAAGTTGTGAGAAGTGACCCTAATAATTGTTGCCAGGAACAGCAGCTGCGACTGTACCTCACTTCCAATGGACTGGTCACCTACAGGATATTGCAAGCATTTTCCACTTTATCTGACCCTTGACCCCTACTCCTACCTCCATACAGGTTCTCCCATTTTGATTCTGCAGGAGGCTCTGGCTCCTGATACCTGGCTCTGTGCCAGAGTTGGTCCCACATTTATAACTGTCACAGAGCCCCTCAAAGTTTGCAAAGCCCTGTCTCTCCTGAGGATGGCTTGTATGTCAAGTTCTTATATAACCCTAATCATTGGCTTGGACAGGTGAGTAGACAGGGGCAGTTTCCTGAGAGGGAGTGGCATTAACCCTGCATCTAAAGCAACACAGGCAGGGGTGGAGATGACGGGGCAGCAGAGCTAAGTTCAGGCACTGGAAGGTCAAATCCCATTTTGATTCAGAGCAAGATGAATGTCAGAACATCCCTGGACCCGAACAGGAGGCGGGACAAAGAATGCTGTGGGAGCACAGCTCCTTCTCTGCCAGGGGCTGTACCCCGTGGATGCCGGGCAGTGGACGGAGCAGACGTGAGATGTCGTGGGTGCACAGGAGAGTCTTTACTGCAGACCAAGAAGCCATTGCTGACAAGGAGCCAGCAGACAAAACAGTTCTCAAAGAAGCCGCACAGAGCAGCCCTGTAACGCAGCAGCAAACACAGGAGCCATTACATAACACGGCCCAGCCCACGTAAGAGCAGCCTCGCATGGCTGGTCAGTCACACACTCTATACCAACTGAGACAGAAGAGGCTTCTTGCCAATAGCAACATCGGTATCTGGTTACAGAGAAGCCGCCTGTGCAGTGCACACAGTACCGCCGCTGTGCCCTGCCTTTGCACCTGCTTAAGACAACTTGGCCTTGAACATCTGGCGTGCTCTGATTAGGGTTCTCACAGATGCACCACCTCCACTGTGTGATGGGAAGAGATGGTAGCTGTCTTGTATCTGCAGCTGTGTAACCAGCCAGCCTTAAACAGAGTGGCTCTAAGCAACAATAATTGACTGAGCTCAAGAGTCTGCAGGTTGAGTGGGCTTCGCAGGGAGGCCTGTGGCTGCTGAGGCACTGTCAGCCAGGGGCTCTGCCAGGCTCGGGTCCCCTCCCAGATGGCTCGCTCTGTGGCTGGCAAGCTGTTGCTGGTTTGTGCCTGGAGCTGAGCTGGGCTTGGGCAGGGGGTCTTAGCTCCTTTCTGGGTGGGGCTCTGTATGCAGGCCTGCCAGGGGCTCCCAAAGTGAAGATCTGGGAACCTACACAGCTGCCTTGCCTTAGGGACCCTGGACTCATAGGAGCACAATGAGGGGCTATAATAACATAAAAAATGATTAACCGATCATTTTGCCACATTCTGTTTGTGGAGTCAGTTGAGAGGCCTGTCCATATCCAGGAAGAGGGAACAGGACTCAGTGCCTGAGGGGGGCGTGTCAGAGTTACCCTGCAGAGGGAGGGTAGCAGTGGAGCCCTGGGGCCATGTTTGGAGAGGGCAGCCACCCCCTGTGGCCGGGAGTGAGTGCAGAGAAGGAGGTAATAGAATATCTTTCTGGGTCTTGGTTTCAGGATATGCGATTCCCGTCCTGAATAGATTGTTAACCACTGGAGGCGATTTCCTGATGTGGGAAAGCTCATGAAAAAGGTGGGTTCTGTTTTGAGAGTGTTGAAAACTTTGGTGACAAGTCGCCCAGTTATTGGCTCATTCCTGCCCAATTACATCTGGTCCTTTTAGTGGCATGTTCCTTCGCTCTGGGCTGTGTGAGGGAAGTGGAGTCTCTATCATTGGAAAGCTGGCCAAGGAAGGCCCAGAGTGTGTGAGACATCGCCTGTGGGTGCCCAGACCAGTGGGAGCTGAGAGGTGCTGTGAACCATAAGCCTCAGGACCAGTTCTCCGTGCGGGTGGGTTTTGGCATTGCCCAGACACTGAGGAAGAGCTGTGACACTGCAGCTGTGCGGTTTCCATGCTCTGGAGCCTGAGGAGCTGCCCTGGGGCAGGAAGAAACCTCCTCGATCTCGGTGACCCTCTTCTTTGTGTGTCTGGCAGTCTTGGCTCCAGCAGCACTGAGGCAGGTGCAGGAAAACCTTCAGAATCTTCGTCTGTGTATTTCTGTAAACATGACTTTTTGTGTGTGTTTTAAATGTACCAGAAAATGATATGGTGAATGATATGGTGTTAGAGCAGACACTGTGACGAAAATGGTCAAGGCTGAGTGAGGCAGGGATTATGGGTTATTGGGTTAGGGAATGGGGAATTCTATTACACAGTTACTGTGGTTCAGGGGGAAGTCAGCTGTCAGGGTGCTGGATGGATCTGTACCTGTGTCAACCTGTTGGGATAAATATGTGTGTAAATTTCACTTTAAACCTGTGATTTTCTTACTGGGTCTTCCCTATGGAGAATGTCTGAGCCTGTGCATTCTCAAGGTTGCAATATATCTATCAATGGACCAACAAAGTTAAAACTCTCACACATAATTCAAATATAAAATAGTCTTATAGATTGAAACTTTCTTAGGATTAGGTTTTCAAGTCCCAATTTTACATTTTATTTAATTATATTTCTCAGTTGCTCAGCAATATCGGAGGCTTACTTTGTTTCAGGTTTAATGCTGTGCAGATGGTGGAAGAATAACCAAACCTCAGCCCTCAAGAAACCATGGACTGCTTTGGTGAGAAAATAAACATGCAGATAAAAGCAAACATATATACATATGCACATGCTTTAGATAGTGTGAGGTTAAAGGTCGGTGCTATGACGGTAGTTGGCTGGGGGGATGGGCAGCTTTAACTCAGCACATCACAGGACATCGCTCTGAAGGATGACACTTGAACAGAAGAGTTGTCTGGGGACCTGGCTGGGGAGGGACGCAAGAAGATTCTGGTGGGGTAGTGGCATGGGAGGACAGAGAGGCTGCCAGCTGTGAGCAGTGAGCACCGGCACAGCTCTGGAGGATGCTGTGCGAGTCAGTGTCTGACAGGCTGAGCACCCAGAGGCCAGTGCACTTCTAAGTGAGGGTGTTGACCTGACAGGTGGAATCTGGCTCACGGAGGGAATCAAGGCTGCAGTGACTCACTTGAGAGTTAATAGACTAAGATTGGCACATAAGCCAATGAAATTTGATGGTATCACTTAGGAGTTGAGGGGCAATAGAGAAAAGAGAACAAGAAGGCCAAGGACACAACTCTTGGGTTCAGTAACATTTAGAGATGTGTCAGTGGGCGAGGAGAGAGAGAAAGACGGCGGTGGTGCTGCTGTGACGTAAGAAGAAATCCAGGCAAGTGTGAGGCCCTGGGAACCTGGAGAAGATGGTGTTTCAAGAAAGGCTTCATATCGAGCCCCATCCAATGGGAGTTGAGGGTGAACTATTGGGTTTGACAGTCTTAGTGGCGTGGTGCTGGGAGGGTGGGGGCATAAGATGGGTATAAGTATGGAATTTTTCATAAGTGTGAAATGAAAAAGTTCTGGGAGAGATTCATGGTCTTATGAAGTTTCATTATTTTCTGGATGAGCAATATTAATGCAGGGTCTGGGAAGACGGTGTAGTGGGGGGGGAGAGAGAGAGTGAGAGATAGAGAGAGAGGAAAATGATGATATAGGGAACAGATGGATATGATGTAAGGTAAAATTGTTTTCATTTGATTGCATATATTTTATTTCTCTGTTTAATGTTTGAGGTGAGGTCATTAAATAAGAGTGGAAATGTGGTCATGACTGTTAATGTTGGGTATTTACTTGAGTGTTGAGGACATAAACAAAAGTGAGGCTAGGAAATCTTATTTGCACCTTAAAAATGGTTTAAAGCAGGTTTGGCAGACTTCTTCTGTAAAGGGACAGGTAAAGGATTTTCATAAAAGATGAAACATAAATGAGTGAATACGGCTATATTCCAACAAAACTTCATAAACACAGGCAGCAATTCACATTTGGTCTAAGGGTTGTTTTGGACCCTGGTTTAGCTGCTCGAGTGTGCTGTGAAGGCAGAAGATGCATGGATAGCAACAGGAAGGGCTTTTTCCAAAGAGGACACTGGAGTGAGAGAGGTGCCGGGAGAGCCAGGGCACTTACAGGTGACGTTCATGACTGGGGTGCACTATGGACTCTGAATTCAGTGAGGACGGAAGAGAGAGGGCAGCGACGGGGAACACAAAAGGGGTGAGGTCAACAATTCCAGGTCCCAGTAAGATAAGAGAATGGCAGCAATGACAACACCAAAATCAGTGAGCTGGGCAAGTAGGAGGTAGAAGCCAGGTGGAGAGAGGCAAGAGCTGGAGCTTGCTTAGGATGAGATAGTTGCTGCTGGTGATTATAGTGGGAAGGAAAGATTTTTGGAGCAAAGAATATCAAGCTCTCACATGTCAAATGGGAAACTGCGGCCTAAAGGCTTTTCAATGGGAGATCACCCGGAGATCACTCAGGCCTCGGCCCAAAACAAAGTGAAGGCGAGAAGTCAGTACCCACTCCTGTTGAAAAGAGAAGAAAGATGGCCAGTGGGTGAGTGAAGGGAGGTGGGGGTGGCGGGGGGGGGGGGGGAGGGGGGAGTGGTCAGCTTTGACAATAGTGTAAAGTTTATATTTTGATCCAAGAAGAGAAGGTCTTTCTCCTCCCCTCCTGTCCTTCCCTTCCCTTTACTTTTCATCACCCTCTTCATTCTCTTCTCCTTCTCCTTCTCTTCATTGGTATTAGGAGTAGGAAGTGCCTGGCTGGTGTGGCTCAGTGGTTAAGTGTTAACCTATGAACCAGGAGGCCACTGTTTGATTCCAGGTCAGGGCACATGCCTAGGTTGTGGGCTCAGTTCCCAGTAGGGGGCATGCAGGAGGCAGCTGAACAATGAATCTCTCTTATCATTGACTAGAGGCCCAGTGCACAAATTCATGCATGGGTGAGTTCCCTCGGGTTGACCTGCAGGGATTGAGCTGACACCCTGCAGCTCCTACCTGCCACTCCCACTCATCTCAGCCCCATTGGGCCTGATGTGGGCTTGCACCCAATCAGTCCCGATCGGGAGAGGCTCGTGCCACTGCAGTAGTGCTCACCAGCTGTGAGCCCTGCATCTGGCGCCCTCCCAAGGGGAGTTGCCTGCGGGATTTGGCTGAAATTGGCTCTTCGACATCCTCCGAGGGGTGCCAGATTGCGAGAGGGCACAGGCCAGGCCAAGGGACCCCTCCGGTGCATGATTGGATTAGGGAGGGACCATGGGAGGGATCCAGGGCATGTCGGGCCCATCTCGCTCAGTCCAGATTGGCCAGACCCCAGCAGCAAGCTAACCTACCAGTTGGAGCGTCTGCCCCCTGGTGGTCAGTGTATGTCATAGCGACTTGTTGACTGGTTGACTGTCTGCCCCCTAGTGGACAGTGCATACCATTGGGAGCAGTTGAGATGCCTTAGTATATCATTAGCATATATGCTTTGATTGGTTGAACAGTGGACCAGTCACCAGATGACTGGACACTTAGCATATTAGGCTTCTATTATATAGGATGTTTTTATCTCTCTCTCCCTTTCCCTTCCTCTCTGAAATCAATAAAAAAACATTTAAGAAAAAAATTGAAAGAGTTTGAGTTAATTCCTCTAAAGCCCCTGGCATCTCTCCTAAGGGCAGGCGGTTCACCTGCTTTTCAGGCTCTGCTGTAGTCAGATGCCCAGAAAGTTGGGATGATGTTGATGCCCAGGGAGACCCTGCTTCATAGTCGGGGCTTTTCCAGGATCTTTACTGCACATTTTTGGGGAGGGACAAGGGAGGTATGGGATGGATGAGTCTCATGAGCTGTCTTTAGAGGGCCCTGCATGAGCCCTCAGTGTCAACTTCCTCTCTTGCAGAGGCAGCTGCTCCTGGAGGCTTGTCTGAAGCCTCCCCTCAGCCCTGGTTAGGTCTTCAGAGGGAGTCCCTGCTTCTCGTGCCTGGACTCTGCTGGAGAACCATGTCAGTCCTTAGTTTTCACCGCTTTGCTGGAGATAGCAAACATGCAAGCAGCTGCAGCCTAGAGGTGCCTCGGGGCCAGGCCGTGGAGCAGCCATCACATCTGTACACTAACCACACGAATGTGCTCTCTCACTGCAGAGGCTGCTAACACTGAGTCGTCCAAACGCGCTTCACTGCGAAGGAGAACAAAAAGCAAGGCTAGCTGCTGTGCCACGGGCACACAGTGACCGGCGGTCAGCAGGCCAGTCTACCAGGCTCAGGACCTGCATATTGGCGAGCATGCGGATGTGAGCTGGGCTGGAGCTGCCTGTAGGGGAAGGTGACTCACAGGAGAAAAGAAGGGTTGTACAGTCAGGGTTTTGCTTCTGTAGGTCAGGCTGCATTTGCTTTCAGTGGCATAAGTTCAGGAGCCAGATTGCGGGGCCTGACCCAAATTTTGGGGAGAATGAAGTAGTTTGATGACTGTATGCTCTGGAACCCAGCCTGGTGTCATGCTGTGGTCTGCCCCCCCCTCTCGCCCCCCACCCCCGGGATGTGCTGTGACTGGGGATGGGGATGCCCACTGCCCATGTGTCCGTGGAGAGTTCAATTCAGCCATTGAGGAATCTTTCAAAAGTGCAGTGCTCAGCAATGAAAGATGAGACAGAGGGCCAGAGACCAGGACACAGGCTTTATTAGAGGAGAAGACTCCTGCCGGGCTACCTTCCAAATGGGGAAAGAGCACATGTGCAGGGGTGAAGGCGCCTTTTGAGGGGAGGAATGGGAAGGGATGGGGCTTAGGGTACTCAGCACACGCTGATTGGTGGTTTCATATAAGGTACATAATTAGGGACTTAGGAATCAGGGGCTTAGGGTATTTGGCAGGTGCTGATTGGTGGTTCAATGTACAGTCCATATAAGGTGCCTGGTTAGGTGTTCAGGAATGTTCAGGCTGCAGGTGGAGTTTACGTCATTCTCCATCCATCAGTTGGGGGAAGGGAGGATCTATCAAGCAAGACACTGTATTTGGTTGAAACACGACCTTTGATAAGACCTCTCATGACCCTCCTGTGGGCAATACTGAGACGCTCCGGGTGGAGTCGGGGTTAAGGGGACTGTGTGGCCTGCTCCCGCATGAGTGCCAGGCCCAGGAAGGCCAGCTTGGAGCGGGTCCTGGGCTTGTGCCCTTCTGACCCCGCACCTCACAGGGCACGCTCTCAGTGAGGTGGGTGAAGACATGAAAGCCAGGCTCCCTGGGCGATGCTGCGTGAGCAGCCCTGTGCGTGAGAGGAGAGGGTTCAGATGCCAAACATGTTAGCCAGCCGGGCCTCCTGATGTCGATTCCTCTCAGGCTCTGCTGTTCTGCCTTGTTCCCCGCATGGCCTTGCCCAGCCATGGCCACGCCCAGCCACGGCCACGCCCAGCCACAGCCATGCCTCCCAGCTCCTCTGCGGGTGCGGGTGCTTCTCCTCCTCTGTGGGCACCTCCAAGGCTCCCAGGCCCCAGTGTGCCAGAAACCAATCATTGTCCTACTAATAGAGAGATGTGGAAAGGGAATCCGGAAGGCCGGTCAACCTTAATTGCTCTGAAAGATCGGAGCTAATCACTCATTGTTTAGTTGAGATATTGATAGTTGAAGCAGCCTCCACCTGTTAGTCTCATTTAAATTTCTGTTATTGGAATTTCCTGCCTAAAGGTTATGGGTGTATCCCATAGTCTCAATAAAACAGATAGCAAGGCCAGAGCACGGGGTAGTCCTCCCACTAGAGGTGGGCTCCCGCCTGGCCCCCAATATTCCTAAATTAATGCTTTTCTAGTCTCTCTTCATTTGTGTGCAGCCTTCTCCAGAACCAGAACCCTGAACAGGAACCCTGAACCACGTGGGATGTGAAAGGGGTTCCCACACCAGTCACAGTCCCTGGAGGAGCAGATGGGCCTGGGCTTTGGGCCACCCCTGGCGCTGCCTGCAGGGTGTGGAAAGGCACCTGTCCCAGGGGCTCAGTGGACTTACCAGGAGCAGATGCTGTTGCCTTGTTATGGGGACGGATCTTGCCCATGGGAACTGGGCATTCTCAGAGACAAAGGCACAGGCTGGTTACACACTTAGCAGTGGTGGGGTGGTGGGGGGTGGGGGTGGTGGCCGCTAACGTCATGGCAGTATTCACCACTCTGACTGGCGATCTGTGCCATTCTGCCCCTTCCCCCCCTCTCCCCCACCAAAAAAAATTGTGTTTAGGGACGTTTTGCAGGTTTGCTGATCTGTTTTAGGCAGAATAATAGTCTTGTCTTCAGATGTTAACAAGTTGAGACCAATTTAATTCAAAACTTCCTCCCATGTGCAGTCTGAAGCCTCTGACCTCACCCCAGGCCAGGCCTCACTCTCTGCTCACCGATCAGCTTTGCAGCCGGCCTGTCGGTACTTCCACTCCCACCAGCGGACTCCACCTCTTCCCATGGGCCCTTCCACTCCCACCATTGAGCTCCACCTCTTCCCTCCCTACTGGGCTGGAAGAGGGAGCCACTCACTCACTCAGCAAACAGTCAGGGGTTCTTAACTGTGCCAAGTCCTGTCTGCATTCTGGGTGTGGACCAGTACCGTAATGGCCCCACTTTCATGGAACGGACATTCAAGTAGGCAAGGCAAAATATATTAATAAACATATATTATGTCTGCAAATAATCGAGGCTCAGGCTCGGGGGATAAAGCAGAAAAGGGGAGTAGGAAGTTCTGGGAATGTGGTTTACTATTTTATACAGAAAGTCCAATGAAGGACTTTCTGAAAGTGGCATATGAGATGAGACCTAGGGGAGTAAGGGAGTGAGCTGTGGAGGCAGAATACACAAGGAACCCTAGCCCCCAGTGTGGTGGAGGTTAGGGTGGGGGTGGGGAGGGAGTGGCGGGGAGGAGTATGGCCGACTTTGGGGCAGAGAGGCAGAAGGCAGTTGTGTTGGGCTTCTACGTTATGGCAGGGAGTTGAACTTTTAGTTTGGAGGGGCTGGGTAACCACTGGAGACTGTGTGTGGGTAAAGGATGTAGTCTGACTCACAGCTTAACATGATCTCTCTGGCTGCTGGGCGAATAAAGTAAGAAAGCCAAGGTCCAAAGTGGGGAGACCAGTTAGTGGGGACCGCATCATCCAGGGGAGTGGCAGTGCAGCTTTCACTGGAAGGGAGGAGAGCCATCGTCATATTCTGAACTTTTGAGGGTGAATCCAACAGTGTTCATTTCTGCAGTGTGCAAGATGCAAAAGAAATGAGGGACTCCAGAGACTTCACTAGCAGCTGGGCTGATGGCTCTGAAAGAGAAAGGCTGCAGGAGAAACAGGACTCATTTGGGGGTTAGTGAGAAACAGAAGTTTCTTTTTTTTTTTTTTGACTCATTAAGTCTGAAAAGTGGAGGCAAGGATCTAGGCTGAAGATCTGAATTCGGGAGTTGTCACCATAGATACCGATAGAAAACGTGGGAGAGGATCCGGACAGCGCATGAAACTGCCTGCTGCAAAGGCCATCTGGGAACGAAGAGGTGCTACAGGTTTGAGGAGAGAGAGGGGTGACAATGTGAAAAGGAAGGAGGAGGAGAAAGGAGAAGGAAGATGTGATGGCAGGATTGCAGCAGCCCTATTCGCACCTTGAGGTTGGAAGTCATGACCTTAAACAAAACTAGTCATCTTGGTTTTACTTCAGCCTCATTCTGCAACCCGAGTGAAGACGATGTTTTCAAAACACAATATTGTGGGTTCTTTGGAAACCCCTGCAGGAGGGCCTCTGTGGTACAAACCCTTGTGCCTTGTGTCAGGCACTCTGGGGCTGAACACTATGGGTTCTTGATTTTGGCTGGTCACCCTAGTTCAGATTCCTTTTAAAGTAACTTGAAGTCCTCCCTCCCTCCTTACCTCCCTGCCTCCTTGCCCCCTCCCTTGCCTCCCTTTCATACTTCCCACAGCATCTGCTTGCCGCATGCACTTCTTTGCATCCCTTTCCTGAGGATGGTGGAGGTAAAGCTGACCCTCCACTGTCCTCTTTCCTTGCCCAACCATGGCTCATGACAGTTGGCAAACCATCTCTTTGCAACTCACAAATTAAGGAGTACATGCAGGTTCTTTCAAGAACATTCTAGGCAAGAATTTTCAAGCCTCCATGTTTCTGCATCCCAGAATAATATGATAATTGCTCCTCTCAAAAGGACTGATCTCCCTGTATTGTTTGGAAATAATCCCTAACTTATAGAAAGATTGCTAGAATAAGAGGAGTATAAAGGGCACGTGTACATTCTTTATCTTGATTCACCTATTGCTAACTTTTTACTCCATGAGTTTATCATTTGCATGTTCTCACTCTATAGATTGTTAGATAAAGAAATCTCTCTCTTTCTCCTTAAGTAATTCAGCATGTATTTCCCAAGGGTAAGGATATTCTCTTAAATAACTACAACACAGTTCTAAGCATCAGAAATTTAAGTTGATATAATTATTTTATCTAATCTATCATCCCATATTCCAATATAGCAGTTGATCTAATATCCTTTACAGCATTTTCCCCTTGAGTACAGGGTCCGGTCTAGTATTGGGTATTATATTTGGTTGTTTGCCTTTTCATCATTCTTTAATGTAGAACATTTACACATAATTTTATGACGTTGTCATTTTTGAAGAATACTTCCCTTCCTTAAAAAACAAAACAAAAGAAAACATTTCTCATTCTGTATTTGTCTAATATTTCCTTGTGATAAGTGTAAGGTTATCTATTCTTTAAAAAACTCAAGATAAAGGTCATTTACCATAAAATTGATCTTTAAGTTGTACAATTCAGTGCTTTTTAGTGTATTCACAGGCTTGTGCAGCATCACCACTATCTAACTCTAGATGATGCTTGGTGTCTGTTAGCAGCCACCCCATTTCCTACGCCACCTCTGTCCCTGGCAATCATGAATCTACTTTTGGCTCTATGTTTTGTCTATTCTGAACATTTCACATAAATGCTACCATAAAATATATGGCCTTTTTTGGGGAGAGGTTTGGCTTCTAAGATTTATCTTAATGTTTTCAAGGTTCAGTCTTCCAGTACATATAAGTACTATGTGGCTAAATAGCATATCATTGTAAAAACATACACAATTTATTTATCCATACATAAGCTGGTGGGCATTTGAGTTGTTCCCATTTTTTGGCTATTGTGAACAATGTTGTTATGAACATTCACTTATGACACTTTTGCTGACATATGCTTTATTTATCTTGAGGAACTCAAACTGTTTTCTAAAGTGTCTGCACTGTTTTACGTTATTACTCCCAGTGAAGGAGGCTCTGATTTCTCCACACCCTCTCAACACTTGTTATTGCCTGTCCTTTTGATTATATCTATTGAGGGGTGTGAGGTGGCATCTGCCATGGTTTCGATATCACTTCCCTAATGGTTTATTATGTTGAGTATTTTTTAAAAACATTTTTTATTAATTTTTTTTCAATTACAGTTTACATTTAATATAATATTGTATTAGTTTCACATGTATAACATAGTGGCCAGACAATCATATACTTGACAGTGTTCCCCTGGCATTTCCAGGACCACTGCCACCATACCTAGATTTGATAATATCATTGACTGTATTTCCTATGCTGTACTTTACATCCCAGACATTGGAGGGTGTTGAATATTTTTTCATGGTTTTTATTGGCCACTTGTATCTATTCTTTTAAGCAATATCTATTCAAATTTTTTGCTCATTTAAAAATTAGATTATTTTTTTTTATTGTTTACTTACAAGTGTCAGTGATATATTCTGAATGCTAAGACCTTTATCAGGTTTATTTATTTTGAAAATATTCTGTCCCATTCTGTGGGCTGTCTGTTTATTTTCTTGATGCACAAAAGTTAGTAATTTTGGTGAAGTTCAATTTATCTGTTTTTGCTGTTGTTGTTGCTTGTGCTTTTGGTAGTATAGTTAAGAAACAATTGTTTATTCCAAGGTCATGAGGCTATACCTCTATGTTTTCTTCTAAGAGTATATTAGTTATAAATTTTTTTAGCTTTTTGATGTATTTTTAGATAAATTCAATTTCATTCTTTTACATGTAGATATCCAGTTGTTTCAATGCCCTTTTTGTTTGTTTTGCAAAGACTGTTATTTCCCTATTGAACTGTCTTGACACATTTATAAAAAATCAATGGACTATAAAGGTATGGGTTTATGTTTTAGTTGTTTATTTTGCCTCTTGCCTTATTCTATTCAGCCCTAGCCTCTTTATCAGCACACTCTTTTAAAAATTAAAAAAAAAAAATGAAGAGAATCCAAGATGGTGATGGGACTGCGGGCTGCAAGATAGTGTGTGAGTGAGAGAGCAAAAGGAGAGTGCATGGACGTGCAGGGAGTGTCTGTATTTATGAGTGAGAGACAGCTATATTCCACAGGACTGTTGGGGACTGGTGGACCGGGCAGCCACTACTGCTGCTGAAATCTCTCCCAGAGTGGCCGGCTCTGTGGCAGAGACCACACCATCTTGAAGGGGAAGACTGGCTGTGATTGGAAGCCCAGACTTACCTTCAACGGGGAAGACCTCGGATACCTCCCAGGACCCTACAACCATATTTCCCAGGGACCAATTGCCTCAGCTGAGAACCCATGAATACTGGGAATCCAGCCTCCCCAACCACAGGTGCTTGAAAAGTCTGTCCAGGGGGGGGACAAAGTGGTGCCGAATATGTGGAAAGGTCCTGTGCCTTCTCACAGAGCAGATAGAAGGAACAGCTGAATCGAACAACACCCACTTAGAACTGGTGAATTAAACACATCTGGTGAGGTAATCCATGATGGAAAGGTCAGAGATCACCTGGAGAAATGTGAGATCTGGGATCCAGGCTGGAGGGGGACATGCATGCAGCAGGGACTAGAGTCTCAGAGGAACTGACTGCACCCCACAAAATCCACAGCCGTTGGGGTCAGTGCAGCCCTTGAATGTGGAAGGGAGTCCACAGGGCTGCTGGCAGAAGGGTACTCTAGATATTAGCCACAGCTGAGCTGGGCCCAGAAAGGCAGCCTGAAGTTCTGTACTGGCTGTGCAGTGCCAGGGGAAAAAGATGTGACTGCAAGCTCCCCCCTTTTTTTTTTTTTTTTACTTTTTACCTGCTGGTTTTGCTTGCTAAGTCCAGAACATAGGATATTCCAATTAAAAACTCTCACCGAGGCTGCAGGTGAAAGTTGTTTTTGTGGAAACTGGAGAAGAGCAGGGAGAGATGAGCAGGAAAACACCGCTGGGACAGTCTGTCCCTTCAACCCAGTATTAAGTGTGGCAGGGGCCATTTAGTCCTGGATATTAATACAGAAACACTGCCACCCAAGGGTTGTGCCAGAAATTAATTCTTGTGTAAATACAATTGAGAAACAAAGTGAACAGAGAGATCCTGCCTGCTTGAAAACAGGGTTGTGGCATATGACACAGAGGAGCAGTGGATCACAGGGAACTCCAATACTGTACTAACTACCTGACAGAAAGCAGATGTGCCAAGCAGAACAGTAGAAGAAATGAACGACCTTCAATACTTCACTTTTTTTTTATCTTTTACTTAAGAAACTAAATTTTTTCTCACTTGATTTTACTTCTTTATTATATTTTTAATTATGATTATTACTACTATTATTTTACCTTTATTTAAAGTTTTATTTTATTTTTTCTTTATTTTCTTTTGGGATTAGTGTTCTACATTCCACTTTTATTTTTCTTTTAGCATTATTTTATTCTATCTCAATTTTACCTTTATGCCAACTCTCTCTTCCTCACTTTTTCCCTTTTTCAGCATCTCTCTCTTATCCTGTTTCTGCTTTAGTTTTTCTCTATCCTTTCTTTTTACTCCCTGTTAAAAATTGATCTTACTCATATATCTAATTTCCTCTCCCCTGCTCCACTTCTCTGTTCTCTTTCTTCACTATCCAGTTTTTTTTCCTTTTTTCCTTTTTCTTTCTTTCTGTCTTGTTGTTATTGTTTGTTTGATTGTTAATTTGATTTTTTTCTTCTGTTTTTCCTCTCCTCACTTGTTCTCCTCTTCTCCTAATAGCCTAATTAATTCCAATCACCAACTCAGGCCTGTCTAATCTCTATTCTCTTTTTCCAATAGGAGACAAATACATAGATAGATTAAAGAAAGGGGACATATTGTTATATATATAAATTTTCTTTTATATATATATATTTAATATATATTTTCTCTTTTTTTGTATTTTGTTTTTTACTTTTCTTCTTATACACACATTCTCTTTCTACCTATTCTATACTGAATTGTGACTATTTCCCCATTCATTCAATTCCTTGACCTTACCTTCTGGAACTAAGTTCTGTGTTCTCAGACTCATCTGGGTATTTGTTGTTTCATTTTTTGGATTCGTTGTTGTTTGTATTCATCTCTGGGGTTTGTTATTTGCATTTTTAAAAATCAGTTGTTGTTTATTGGAGTTTTCCCCCCATATACATATACTTTTTCCCCTTCTTTTTTCTTCCTTTTCTTTTCTCTCTTACATTTTTTTCTTTTCTCAATATCATTTTTGCATTCTTTTCTATCTCCTAATTCTCTGGTGAATTGGGGTTATTAGTATCTGGGGTTATTAGTATTGTGAATATATTTGTGTTTGGTGCCCTGTGCATTGTGTCTTGTTGTGTTGCATTTTGTGCCTTTAAGTAAATGCAGGAGAGAGAGCTACATAACCTGATACCCTGAGAGGAGCGATCATGGGGAGACAAAGAAACAGCCTGCATATGAAAGAAAAGGAGGAATCACTGGAAAAGGAAGTAAATGAAATGGAGGCAAACAATATGTCATAGAAAGAATTCAGAGCAATGGTCATAGACACTGAAAAAGTTGGAAGACAAATTCAATAATATGTATAAGAACCAAGAGGAGATGAAGAAGAACCAGAAGAAATGGAAAATGACATAGCTGCAATAAAGAACTCAATAGAGAAAAACAATGATTTAGAAATCAAATTAGGAGGAATCCAAGATGGCGGAGTAGGTAAACACCTAAACTGCTGCCTTGCACAACAATTTCAAAACTACAACTAAAAGACAAAACGTCTATCACCCAGAACCACGGGAAAGCTGGCTGAGTGGAAGTTCTACAACTAGAAGGAAAGAAAAAAGAGCATTGAGACGTGCACGAGCGCTGAAAAGCTGAGGTAAGGAGGCGCGGGATCCAGGCTGGTGGCAGGCATTGCTTTTTTCAACCCAAAGGGAGACAAGCCCCCGATTACTCTGAAATCCAGTCTCTGGGGAGACACGGGGGACCCAAACTCCTACGGGGAGAAGCTGGACTGTCTGCCATTGAGGGTGGCTTGCTTGCAGAGCTGCGTGAAGGAATAATTGTTTACTGCACTGGGGCACAGGACTCGGGGATGCAGTCAGGACGCAGAGCCAGCTAACTAGCAGCCATTGCTGTTTGCCACACCCTAGCCTAGTGACACCCTGAGACCCCACCCTGCACAACCTACAAACCCACCCAAGCTCCAAGCAGCGGATTCAGCATAAGAAAGGCCTGCCCTATCGCAGCTTAACCTAGCCAATGTGCAGCCCGGGTCAGACAGCTTCAAAACCTCCAAACCCCAAGCAAAGAGGACAAAACTGTAGCTCTCACTGTAGCTCCTGCTGGGTGGCCTCAGACAGTAGCTAACCTGAACCCCATTGGAGATCCAGAAGCCAGTGTACCTAGTGGTCAGTGTGAGAAACCAGATTTCAACTCCTCACATCCATAAGTGACACATTCAAGAGGCAGACTCAGTGAGCACCAAAGCCCCACTGAAACAAGTCCTGCCCCATAAGAATGTCTTCAGCGCAGCAGTTCTTCCATTATAGACACAGCGAGTCCTCACAGCCGATTGGCCTGGAGGTCAATTCCTCCTAGTGTACCAACAGCAATTAAGGCTTAACTACACCAAGACTTTGCACTCAGCCCACAAAGGGGTGTACCAAGAGCGCACATCAGGTGATTGAGGAGGCTGAGTTACTGCCCCCTATAGATCACCTACCACACAAAGCTACTCCATCAACACAGGGAAGCAGCCAAAATGTGGAGACAAAGAAACATGTCACGAATGAAAGAAACAGAGGAAAACAAACTACTGGATGACATAGAGTTCAGAACCACATTTATAAGGTTACTCAAGAATCTTCTAAAAACCACCGAGAAACTTGATGACACTTCTGAGGAGCTTAGTGAGACCTTCCAGGACCTTAGTGAGAATGCCAAAAAAATGGAAAAGGATCAGTCAGAAATGAAGCATACACTGTCTGAAATAAAGAATATACAGAAACTCAACTGTAGATCAACGTACCCCAAGAATCAAACCAAAGATCTGAAATATGTGGAAACAAAAAACATCCAACCAGAAAAACAAAAAGAAAAAAGAATCCAAAAATATGAAGATAGTGTAAGGAGCCTCTGGGACAACTTTAAGGGAACCAACATCTGAATTTCTGGGGTGCCAGAAGAAGAGAGAGAGCAAAATATTGAAAACCTATTAGAAGAAATAATGACAGAAAACTTTCCCTACCTGGTGAAAGAAATAGACTTACAAGTTCAGGAAGCGCACAGAACCCCATACAAGAGGAATCCAAAGAGGACCACACCAAGACACATCATAATTAAAATGCCAAGGGCAAAAGACAAAGAGAGAATCTTGAAAGCAGCAAGAGAAAAACAGTTAATTACCTACAAGGGAGTACCCATATGACTGTCAGCTGATTTCTCAGCAGAAACTATGCAGGCCAGAAGGGAGTGGCAAGAAATATTCAAAGTGATGGACAGCAAGAACCTACAACCAAGATTACTCTACCCAGCAAAGCTATCATTCAGAGTTGAAGATCAGATAAAGAGCTTCACAGACAAGAAAAAGCTAAAGGAGTTCATCGCCACCAAACCAGGATTACATGAAATGCTGAAGGATATTCTTTAAGAAGAGGAAGAAGAAAAAGGTAAAGATAAAAATTATGAACAACAAAAGGACATCAAATACATACCTACCAACAAGTGAATCTAAAACTCAAGTGAATAAAAAATCTGAAGAGCAGAATGGATTGGTGAATATAATAGAATCAGGGACATAGAAAGGGAGTGGACTGACAATTCTCAGGGGAAACAGGTGTGAGAGGTGTGGGAAGAGATTGGACAAAAATCTTACTCCTATGGATGAAGACAGTGGCGGGGGGTAAGGGCATGGGGTGGGGTGGGGAATCAGGTGGAGGGGAGCTATGGGGAAAAAAAAAAAGAGGAACACCTGTAATAATCTGAACAATAAAGATTCATTAAAAAAAAAAAAAGAACTCAATAGAAAGCATCAACAGTAGACTAGAAGAAGCGGAATACCACATCAGTGAGCTAGAAGACAAGGTAGGAAAAAATACCCAAGCAGAGTAGCATCTAGAAAAAAAACCTTAAAAAAACAGAAGGAGAGCCTTAGGGAACTTTGGGACAACCCGAAATGAAACAACATCCGCATAATAGGGGTGCCAGAAGGAGAGGAAACTGAGCAAGGAATAGGAAACCTGTTTTAAGAAATAATGACAGAAAACTTCCCTGATATAGGGAAGAAAAAGCCCACACAAATGCAAGAAACTCACGGAGTCCCAAACAAGATAAACCACAAAAGACTGACACCCAAGACACATTATAATTAATCTGGCAAACACCAACAACAATGTAAGAATCTTAAAGGCTGCCAGAGAGAGACAGAAAGTTACCTACAAAGGATCCTTCATCAGACTAGTGACTGATTTCTCAACAGAAATACATCAGGCTAGAAGGGAATGGAATGAAATATACAAAGTCATGCAAAGGAAGGGTCTGAATCCAAGAATACTGTACCCAGCAAGGCTATCAATCAGAATTGAGGGTGAAATCAGGAGCTTCACAGACAAAAAAGGACTAAGGGAGTTTATTACCACCAAACCAGCAATGCAAGAAATGCTAAAGGGTCTGCTGTAAAAAGAAGAAATAGGAAGGGAAGAAGGAACACCAGCATAAAGAATAAAAATGGCAACAAACAAGTACCTATGAATAATAACTTTAAATGTAAATGGATTAAATGCCCCAATGAAAAGACATAGGGTAGCTTAGTGGATAAAAAAACATGACCCATATATCTGTTATCTATAGGATACCCACCTCAAAACAAAGGACTCACACAGACTGATGGTGAAGGGATGGAAAAGGATTTTCAGGTGAATGGAAATGAAAAACAAGCTGTGGTAGCAATACTTATATCTGACAAATTAGACCTCAAGGTGAAGGCCATAACAAGAGATAAGGAAGGCCACTTCATAATACTAAAGGGAGCAATTCAACAAGAAGAAATAACCCTGGTAAACATATATGCACCCAATACAGGAGCACCCAAATACATAAAAAAAACTACTGGAGGATATAAAGGGAGAAATTGACAGCAATATAGTCATAGTAGGGACTTTAATACCCCACTATCACCACTGGACAAATCCTCTAAACAAACAATCAGCAAAGAAACATCAATCCTATATGACTCACTAGATCAGATGGACTTAATTGACATCTTCAGACCATTTCACCACAAAGCCACAGAATATACATTCTTCTCAAGTGCACACTGGTTATTTTCAAATATAGACCATATATTGGGACACAGGCAAAGTCTCTTCAAATTTAGGAAGATAGAAATCATATCAAGCATCTTCTCAGATCCCAATGGCATAAAATTAGAAATCAACTACAATAAAAATAATTAAAAAATCAAACACCTGGAGGCTAAATAACAGGCTATTAAACAATCACTGGGTTACCAAAGATATCAAAGAAGAAATAAAAAGCATCATGGTAACAAATGGCAATGAAAACACCACAATCCAAAATCTATGGGACACAGTGAAAGCTGTCTTGAGAGGGAAGTTCATAGCTTTAAAGGCCTACCTCAAAAAACAGAAAAATGGTAATAAGTTATGTAACCCTACAACTTAAAGAGTTAGAAAGAGAGCAACAAGAAAAGCCCAGCATAAGCAGAAAGAAGGAAATAATAAAGATCAGAGCAGAAACAAACAATATAGAGACAAAAAATAAAAATAAAAAACCAATACAAAAGATCAACAAAACCAAGAACTGGTTCTTTGAAAGGATAAACAAGATTGATGAACCTCCAGCCAGGCTCACCAAGAAGCAAAGAGAGGACCCAAGTAAACAAAATCAGAAATGAAAGAGGCGAAGTAAGAACCAATCCCACAGAAATACAAATGATTGTGAAAAAATACATGAACAACTCTATTCCAACAAAATGGACAACCTAGAAGAAATGTATATATTTTTAGAAAAATACAAGCTCCCAAAACTCAATCAGGAAGAATAAAAAAGCTTGAATAGGTCAATAACTACCAAAGTAATTGAAGCAGCGATCAAAAATCTTCCAGCAAACAAAAGCCCTGGTCCAGATGGCTTTACAGGGTAATTCTTCCAATCATTCAAAGAAGAACTAAAACCTATCCTTCTCAAACTATTCCAAAAAATTTGAGAGGAAGGCACACTTCTAAGCTCTTTCTATGAAGATAGCATCACCGTAATATGAAAAGCAGATTAAGACAACATAAAAAAAGACAACTACAGGCCAATATTCTTGATGAACATAGATGCTAAAATCCTCAACAAAATTCTAGCAAATCGGAGAATCCAAGATGGTGGCGTAGGTAAACACCTAAACTGCTGCCTCGCACAACAATTTCAAAACTTACAACTAAAAGACAAAATGTCTATCACCCAGAACCACGGGAAAGCTGGCTGAGTGGAAGTTCTACAACTAGAAGGAAAGAGAAAAGAGCATTGAGACGTGCACAAGAGCTGAAAAGCTGAGGTACGGAATCGCGTGATCTGGGCTGGCGGCAGGCGTTGCTTTTTTCAACCCAAAAGGAGACAAGCCCCCGATTACTCTGAAATACAGTTTCTGGGGAGATGTGGGGGACCCAAACTCCTACGGGGAGAAGCTGGATTATCTAACACCGGGTCGGAAAGTGAGGGGGGCCTGCTTGCAGAGCTGCATGCAAGGATAATTGTTTACTGCGCTGGGACACGGGACACAGTTGGAGACACAGAGCCGGCTAACTAGCAGCCATCACTGTTTGCCACGCCCTAGCCTAGTGACGCCCTGAGACCCTGCCCCACACAACCTACAAACCCACCCAAGCTCCAAGCAGCGGATTCAGCATAAGAAAGGCCTGCCCTATCGCAGCTTAACCTAACAAACTTGCAGCCTGGGTCAGACAGCTCCAAAACCTCTAAACCCCAAGCAAAGAGGAGAAAACTGTAGCTCTCGCTGTAGCTCCTGCTGGGTGGACTCAGACAATAGCTGACCTACACCCCATTGGAGATCCAGAAGCCAGTATGCCTAGTGGTCAGTGTGAGACACCAGATTTCAACTCCTCACATCTATAAGTGACACATTCAAGAGGCAGACTCAGCGAGCACCAAAGCCCCACTGAAACAAGTCCTGCACCATAAGTGTGTCTCCAGCACAGCAGTTCTTATAGACACAGCGAGTCCTCACAGCCGATTGGCCTGGAGGTCAATTCCTCCCAGCTTAACAACAGCAATTAAGGCTTAACTACACCAAGACTTTGCACTCAGCCCACAAAGGGGTGTACCAAGAGCGTCCACACCAGGTGATTGGGGAGGCTGAGCTACTGCCCCCTATAGGTCACCTACCACACAAAGCCACTCCATCAACACAGGGAAGCAGCCAAAATGCAGAAACAAAGAAACATGTCAAGAATGAAAGAAATGGAGGAAAGCAAACTACTGGACGACATAGAGTTCAGAACCACATTTATAAGGTTACTCAAGAATCTTCTAAAAACTGGTGAGAAACTTGGTGACACTTCTGAAGAGCTTAGTGAGACCTTCAAGGACCTTAATGAGAATGCCAAAAAAAATGGAAAAGGACCAGTCAGAAATTAAGCATACACTGTCTAAAATAAAGAATATACAGAAACTCAACTGTAGATCAACGTACCCCAAGAATCAAACCAAAGATCTGAAATATGAGGAAACAAAAAACACCCAACCAGAAAAACAAAAAGAATCCAAAAATATAAAGATAGTGTAAGGAGCCTCTGGGACAACTTCAAGCATACCAACATCCGAATTTTTGGGGTGCCAGAAGAAGAGAGAGAGCAAAATACTGAAAACCTATTAGAAGAAATAATGACAGAAAACTTCCCCTACCTGGTGAAAGAAATAGACTTACAAGTTCAGGAAGCGCACAGAACCCCAAACAAAAGGAATCCAAAGAGGACCACACCAAGACACATCATAATTAAAATGCCAAGGGCAAAAGACAAAGAGAGAATCTTGAAAGCAGCAAGAGAAAAAACAGTTAATTACCTACAAGGGAGTATCCATACGACTGTCAGCTGATTTCTCAGCAGAAACTATGCAGGCCAGAAGGGAGTGGCAAGAAATATTCAAAGTGATGTACAGCAAGAACCTACAACCAAGATACTCTACCCAGCAAAGCTATCATTCAGAGTTGAAGGTCAGATAAAGAGCTTCACAGACAAGAAAAAGCTAAAGGAGTTCATTGCCACCAAACCAGGATTACATGAAATGCTGAAGGGTATTCTTTAAGAAGAGGAAGAAGAAGAAAAAGGTAAAGATAAAAATTATGAACAACAAAATGACATCAAATACATACCTACCAACAAGTGAACCTAAAAATCAAGTAAATAAAAAATCTGAAGAACAGAATGGACTAGTGAATATAGTAGAATCAGGCACATAGAAAGGGAGTGGACTGACAATTCTCAGGAGGAAGCAGGTGTGAGTGGTGCGGGAAGAGATTGGACAAAAATCTTACTCCTATGGATGAAGACAGTGGCGGGGGGTAAGGGCATGGGGTAAGGTGGGGTGGGGAATCAGGTGGAGAGGAGCTATAGGGGGAAAACAAAAAGAGGAACACCTGTAATCTGAACAAGAAAGATTTATTTAAAAAAAAATTCTAGCAAATCGGATTCAGCATTATATTGGAAAGATCATACACCATGACCAAGTGGGATTTATTCTAGTGATGCAAGGATGGTACAATATCCACAAATCAATAAATGTCATACATCACATAAACAAACTGAGAGAAAAACCACACAGTCACGTCAATCAATGCAGAAAAAGCATTTGACAAAATCTGACACCATTTCTTGATAAAAGTGGGAATAAAAGGATCATACCTCAACATAATAAAAGCCTTATATGACAAAACTACAACTAATATCATACTCAATGGACAAAAACTAAACTCATTTCCCCTAAGAACAGGATCAAGACAGGGATGCCCATTTTCACCACTCCTGTTCAACATAGTACTGGAAGTGCTAGCCATAGCGATCAGACAAGAAGAAATAAAAGGCATCCATATTGGAAAAGAAGAAGTAAAACTGTCCTTATTTGCAGATGACATGATACTATACATAGAAAACCCCAAAGACTCCATCAAAAAACTACTATACCTAATAAATGATTTTGGCAATGTAACAGGATACAAAATTAGCACCCAGAAATCTATGGCCTCTTTACACACCAATAATTAACTCACAGAAAAAAAAAAAACACAAACAAAACAATCCCATTTACTGTTGCATAAAAAAAAAAAGATACATAGGAATAAACTTAACTAAGGACATAAAAAACCTGTATTTGGAAAACTTCAGGATATTGAAAAAAGAGATAGAGGAAGACATAAACAAATGGAAGAACATACCTTGTTCATGGATTGGTAGAATTAACATCATTAAAATTTGAATACTACCCAAAGCAATCTACAGATTCAGTACAATCCCCATTAAAATACCAATGGCATACTTCAAAGATCGAGAACTCTCCAAAAATTCATCTGGAATAAAAAAGACCATGAATATCTGCAGCAATCCTGAGAAAGAAGAACAAAGTTGGAGGGATCACAATGCCAGCTATCAAGCTATATCACCAAGCCACAGTTCTCAAAACTGCCTGTTACTGGCACAAGAACAGACATATAGACCAATGGAACAGAACAGAGAACCCAGAAATCAAACCAAGCCATTATGCTCAATTAATATGTGACAATGGAGGCAAGAGCATACAATGGAGTCAGCACAGTCTCTTCAATAAATGGTACCCACTGTCACATATGTGATACCTTAATCAAATGGTGCTGGGAAATTTGGTTAGATACATGCAAAAAAATGAAACTAGATTACTAATTTATACCATACACAAAAACAAACTCAAAATGGCTAAAGGAGTTAAATGTAAGACAGGAAACCATAAAAATCCTATAAAACTCCACATGCAGCAAAATAGCAGAGATATTTTGTAGCAATATCTTTACAAACACAGTTCCTAGGGAAATGGAGACTAAGTAGAAAATAAACAAATGGGATGACATCAAAATAAAAAGCTTCTGCACAGCAAAAGAAACCATCAACAAAACAACAAGAAAGTGCACTGAATGGGAGAACATATTTGCCAATGTTATCTCCTAATATCATTGCTGACATGTACACATAAGGAACTGTTTGACATTAAAATTGGGACTCAAAAGAATTGTTGGCCCAGAAAGAAACTCACTACAGACTGATTCATTTGCCTCTCAGCATAACCATTATTGCTTGTCTCATTTTTGGTCCTTATAAGTGTATTTCTAGTGTCACATGATCTCACTCATCTGGAGGAAATAAAGAACAACATAAACTGATGAACAAAAACAGACCCGGAGACAGGGAAGCATTGATCAGACTGTCAAACCTCAGAGGGAAGGTAGGGGATGATGAGGGTAAGGGGGAGAGATCAACCAAAAGACTTGTATGCATGCATATAAGCCTAACCAGTGGTCACGGACAACAGGGGGGTGGGGCATGCGGGGTGAGGGGTTTGGGATGGGAATGCGGGGATGAGGACAAATATGTGATACCTTAATCAATAAAGAAATTTAAAAAATGTACAGGGAACTCATATAACTTAACAAAAGGAAGATAAACAATCCAAACAATGGACAAAGGATCTAAATAGACACTTTTAGAAAGAAGACAGAAGGAAGGCCCAGAGACATATGAAAACATGCTCAAAGTTGCTAATCATCGGAGAGATGCAAATCAAAACAATGAGATACCACCTCACACCTGTCAGAATGGCTATCATTAACAAATCAAGAAATTACAAGCGTTGGCAAGGATGTGGAGAAAAAGGAACCTTCCTGCACTGCTGGTGAGAATGCAGACTGGTGCAGCCACTGTGGAAAACAGTATGGAGTTTCCTCAAAAAGTTAAAAATGGAACTCCCATTTGACCTAGTAATCGTACTTCTAGGACTATATCCCAATAAACTAGAAACACCAATCAGAAAGGATATATGCACCCCTATGTTCATAGCAGCACAATTTACAGTAGCTAAGATTTGGAAACAGCCTCAGTGCCCATCAGCAGATGAGTGGATTAAAAACTGTGGTACATCTACAATGGAATACTATGCTGCTATAAAAAAGAAGGAACTTTTACCATTTGCAACAGCATGGATAGAACTGGAGAGCATTATGCTAAGCAAAATAAGCCAGTCAGAGAAAGATAAATATCACATGATCTCATTTATATGTGGGATATAATGACCAACATAATTTGATGAACAAGAATAGATCCAGAGACTAGTGGTAGGGGAAAGAGAGGGGTTGGAGAGCAACCAAAGAACTTGTATGCATGCATATCAGCATAACCAATGGGCACAGACACTGGGGTGGTGGGGGCTTGCCCAGAGTGGGAATGGCTTGGGGGTGGGTCAATTGTGGAAAAAGGAGACATATGTAAAACTTTTGACAATAAAAAAATGGAAAAAAATTAATTGCATGACATAATATTATATTAGTTTCAGGTGTACTGGATAGTGATTAGATATTTATATAACTTATGAAGTGATTGCCCTTGATAATTCCAGTATTCATCTAACATATAATTCCTTCAATTTTTTCACTGAGCCCCCTAATCTCCATCTCCTTCCATTTTGGCAACCATCAATTTGTTCTCTGGATCTATGAGCTGTGTGTGTGTGTGTGTGTGTGTGTGTGTGTGTGTGTGTGTGTGTGTGTTTTAAATTATTTTGTTTATTAGATTCTACATATCTATATCCTATATAATAAAAGTCCAGAGACCATAACGGCATAATGTCTGGAATGACGAATTAACCAGTTGCTATGAGGTGCATTGACCACCTTTTGGTTCCTCACCATAGCCCACAGGCTCCAATTACCAGATGGCCAACAGGGAACCATGTGGAACCAGGCTGGTGGTGGCCGGGGAGGGACTGGGACTGGCGAGCAGGTGGAAGGTAGACCTCTTGGTCCCTCCTCCAGGCCTGCACACTCTGATTGATCCTCAGTTTCTTCTGAAAGGAATGTGGCACCTCCACTGTGCAGCCTCCCAGGATGCAGACTCACTGCTGTGAGAGGCTCCGGAGCGGGTACTTCAACAAGGACTTCAGCACCTGCAGTGACCCTCAGCCTTCACTGCTGGGAGGTGGATGGAAAGCATCAGCTTTAAAGCACAAACACCCTCCTCAGGGAGAACCCGCCACCTTCCTCTCCACAGCCACTTCTGGGTCTGCAAGAAACTGTGCATGCTCTTCCCTGTGAGATGGGCAGAGTGAGCTGAGCAGTTTGTGATGAGGGAGGGGCCAAGCCAGGCAGCTGGGCCAGTGCAGGGACAGAGGGAGGGCCGGAGGGCAGGGCAGGAGCAAGGGGTTAGCCCTGGTTCCCTGCACCTCCTCCCACAGGCATAGCCCTTCCTGGTTGAGTTTCCCACGTCATTATTAGGGTTTTGGCTGGTGATGCCAGCTGTGAAAGGATTCACAAGGGAAAGAAGAGATAGGTGCAGAGAGAGGGTGCTTATTTTACTTCTTTAAAGGGAGCAAAGGGCCAGGTGCCCTTTGATGGCACAAGGCACCTAAGGCAGAGTGGGCTGTTCTTTTGATCACTGTATGGTCAATGGGGAACCAGTGTGGGTGGCAGTGGCAGGGCTGGAATGGGGACTGGCGAATGGGCGGAAGATTGTCCTGATCTCAGGCTAGGCCTAGGGACCCTATGTGTGCATGATTTCATGCGCTGGGCCTCTAGTATATAAATAAAAGCCTAAGTGACCAAACAACCAGATGACTGGTCGACTGGTTGCTATGATGTGCACTGACCACCAGGGGCAGATGCTCAGTGGTGGTCAGTGTGCTCCCACAGTGGGAGCACTGCTCAGCTGACTGTTGGGCATCAGACGCTGGGTTCACAGCCGGCAAGAGCAGCTGCAGAGGCACAAGCCTCTCCTGCCTCTGTGGCAGTGCTACCAAGCAGTGGTAGCAGTAGGCGCAGTGGGGCTGGGATGAGTGGGAGTGGCGTGGTGCCTGGCCTGGGCCTGGGCTCCTCCCCGGCCGCTTGTTGCTTTGCACACTACTACATCCCCCGAGGGGCCCTGGATTGCGAAAGGGTGCAGGCCAGGCTGAGGGACCCCACTGTTGCATGAATCCGTGCACTAGGCCTCTAGTAAGTGATATCATATAGTATTTGTTTGTCTTTTTGTCTTTGACTTATTTATATACTCAGTTCTATTCCATTGATGTAAACATCCATCCTTATGCCAGGGCCAGTCAATCTTTTTGCTGTATCTTTGCTGTAAGTTTTGAAATTGACAAATGCAAGACCCAATTTTTGTCTTTCATTTTCAAGACTGCTTTGCTATCTTGAGACCCTTGCATTTCAATATACATTCTAGGATTAATATGTTAATTTCTGGAAAAAAGTTCACTAGAATTTTCATAGGAATTATATTGAATTTGTAGATTAATTTGGAGACTATTGCCATCTTATTAATATTAAGTCTTACAATCCATGAACACGAATGTCTGTTGCTTTATAAAGGTCTTTAACTTTTTTGCAAATACGATTAATATATTTTAAGTTTCAAGTCTTGTCCTTGTTTTTTTATAAATATACTAGAAGCCCGGTGCATGAAAATTGTGCATGGGTAGGGTCCCTAGGCCTGGGACTACATCATACTGAGTGGTCCAACTCCTGGTTGGTTGAACTCCCAAGGGGACAATTTGAATATTATCCTTTTATTATATAGGATTCTTAAGTATTTTATTCATTTGATACTATTATAAATTAAGTTGTTTTCTTAATTTCATTTTTGGATTGTTTATTGCTAGTATATAGAAATTGACCCAACCCATTATGCAAAGAAGACAAGAGCATACAATGGAGCAAAGACAGTCTCTTCAATAAATAGTGTTGGGGAAATTGAAAGGGTACATGCAGAAAAAAATGAAACTAAACCACCAATTTACACCATACACATGAATAAACTCAAAATCGATAGAAGACTTAAATGTAAGTTGTGAAACTATAAAAATCCTAGAAGAAAATGCAGGCAGCAAAATATTAGACATCTCTCTTAGCAATATTTTGCCAACACATCTCCTAGGGCAAGGGAAACAAGGAAAAAATAAACAAATGGGACTACATCAAAATAAAACCCTTTTGCACAGCAAAGGAAACCACAACAAAATGAAAAGGGAGCCCACTGTATGGGACGACATACATCTGATAAGGGGTTAATTTGCAAAATATATAAAATACTCATACAACTTAACAAAAGAAGGACAATAATCCAATCTGAAATCTATCTGGGTCCTCTGCCCATTTGTTTATCTCCAAAGTGGACATACAGATGGCCAAAAAACATATGGAAAAATGCTCAATGTCACTAATCATCTGAGAGATAAATATTAAAATGACAATCAGGTACCACATCAAACCTTCCAGAATGGCTGCCATCATAAATAAACAAACAACAAGTGCTGGGGAGGATGTGGAGAAAAGGGAATCCTAGTATACTACTGGTGGGAATGCAGACTGGTGCAGCCACTGTGGGAAACAGTATAGAGTTTCCTCAAAAAATTAAATATGGAACTGCCATTTGTCCCAGTGATCCCACTTCTAAGAATATATCCGAAGAAGCCTGAAACACCAATCAGAAAGAATGTATGTACCCCTATGTTCATAGCAGCACAATGTGCAATAACTAAGATCTGGACACAGCCTGAGTGCCCATCAGTAGATGAGTGGATAAAAAGCTGTGGTACATTTACACCATGGAATACTATGCAGCAATAAAGAAGAAGGATCTCTTACCCTTTGAGACAGCATGGATGGACCTGGAGAGTATAATGCTAAGTGAAATAAGTCAGTCAGAGAAAGACAAGTATCACATGGTCTCACTCATATGTGGAATGTAATGAACAAAATAAACTGACAAAATAGATCCAGAGGCATGGAAGCATGCAATAGACAGACGATTCTCAGAGGAACGGGGCGGGGGAGAGGTTAACCAAAGAAGTTATATGCATACTAGAGGCCCAGTGCATGAAATGCATGCATAAGGGTGGGGGGAGGTGTACCCTCAGCCCAGCCTGCACCCTCTCCAATCTGGGATTCCCTCTCACAATCCGGGACCACTAGCTCCTAACTGCTCACCTGCCTGCCTGCCTGCTCGCCCCTAACTCCCCCCTCTGCAGGCCTGGTTGACCCAAACTGCCCCCCCCCACTGGCCTAGTCACACCCAACTCCCCCCCCCACCATCCTGGTTGCCCCTCACAGCTCCCCTCTGCCAGCCTGGTCACCCCTCATTGCCCCCCTGCCCCCACCGGCCTGGTCACCCCAACTGCCCTCCCTGCTGGCCTGGTCGCCTCACATAGCCTGCTGCTCAGTCATTTGGTCATCCCTCACTAACCCCCCTGCTGACCTGGTCACTGCTCAGTCGTTTGGTTGGCCCTCACTAACCCCCCCCTGCCGGCCTGGTTGCCCCACACAGCCTGTTCGGTCACCCGTTTGGTTGTTTTGGTTGCGATGATTGCTTAGGCTTTTATATATATAGATTTGCATAACTCGTGGTCACAGATAATTGTGTGAAGTCCTGGTGAGGGGGCAGCAGCAGGCTGGAGGAGTGGAGCTGGGGGAGGGACATCTGTAATACTTGCAATAATAAAGGTACATTTTAAAAAAGAGAGAGGGAAGAGACTGAAACTCACACAGTGCCTTTGCTGGGAACGCTGGAAGGAGCATAGCCCTTATGCTCTATGAAGCTGCTGTCCCACGTGGGAGCTGCCTGTGCCTGGGAGAGGTGCTGCAAAGAGCACACTGGGCACTGGGTGTCACACTTAGTATGACAACAGAATGTGAAATGCTCTCTTTGTAACTTTATATTACTCGCATGTTAGTATGATACTACTTTGAATATATTGGGTTAAATAAAATATACTAAAATTTAAAAAAGAAATACAATTGATTTCTGTACTCTGATCTTTTACCTGCAACCTTTCTGAGCTCATTTATTAGTTTTAAGTGTGTGTGTATGTGTATATGTGTGTGTGTGTGTGTGTGTGTGTGTGTGTGTGAATTCCTTTGAAATTTCTCTATGCAAGATTATGCCATCTGGAGACAGATAATTTTATTTTCTTTTTTCCCAAACTGGAAAACCTATTTTTTTTTTTTTATTAATTACCCTGCCTAATACCTCCAATACAGTGGTGAGTGGAACTGATGAGAACAAAATTACTTGTTTTGATCCTGACATTTAGGAGCAAAGCTTTCAGTCTTTTACCTTTAAGTGCGGTGTTGGCTGTGGGTTTTTATAGATGCCCTTTATCATGTTGAAGAGTGTCATTCTAGTCATAGTTTGTTGAGTGTTTTTCATCATGAAAGGGTATTAAGTTTCCTCAAATGCTGTTTTGGTGTCTATGGAGATAATCTGTGTTTTTTTTGTCCTTATTCTATTAATATATTCATATGATTTTATTACATTGGTTCATTTTTGTATGTTAACCAATCTTGCATTCCTGGCATAAATCCCCGTTATTCATAGTATGTGATTCTGATAATTCATTGTTGAGATTTTTTGCATCTATAATCATAAGGGGTATTTAGCTGTAGTTTTCTTTATTTGTGATGTATTTATTTACCTGGTTTTGGCATTAGGGTAATAATGGTCTCCTAGAATAAAATGGAATATTTTTTCTCCTCATCTATTTTTTCAAAGAGTTTGTGAAAAACTGATTTTAATTATCCTTCTAATGTTTGGAAAAATTATCAATGAAGCCATCTGGTCCTCGTCTTTTCTTCATGGGAAATTTGATTACTAATTCGATCTTTTTATTAGTTACATGTATATTCAAATTTTCTCTTTCAGTTTGAATTAATTTCAGTAATTTGTGTCTTTCTAAGAATTTTTCTTTTTATCTAGGTTGCATAATTTTTTACAGAGCTCCCTTTTAATCCTTATAATTTTTGTGGCATTGATAGGAATAGCCCCTCTTTCATTTTTTAGTTTAGCAATTCAAATGTCGTTTTTGTTGTTCATTCTAGCTAAAAGTTTGTCAATTTTGTTGATCATTTCAAGAAACTAACTTTTGGTTTCATTGTCTTACTGTAATATTTTTCTATTCTGTTTAATTTATTTCTCTAATTTTATTTTTTCTTTCATTCCACTTACTTTAGATTTACTAAACCTTTTAAAAGGTTTTTCTCTTCCTCTAGTTTCTTAAAGATGGAAGTTTAATGTGCTGATTTGATATTTTCTCTGATATTATATTTTTAAATATAAACACCTATAGGTATAAAATTTTCTCTGAGCACTGCATTGGCTGCATCCCATTAGTTTTGGTATGTTGTATTTTCATTTTCATTTATGTTTATGTCTAACTATTTTCTAATTTCCCTTTTGATTTCTTCTTTGACCACTGGTTATTTAGAAGTATTTAATAAAATTTCTATATATCTGTGAATTTCCCAAATACCTGTCTATATTGATTTCTAATTTTATTCCATTTAGTTTGGAGAGCATGGTTTGTATGATTTTAGCACTTTTATTTATTGCTTTCCACAATACTTTATTAGTATTATTTTTTAAATGTATCTTTACTGTTGAAAATATTACAGATGTCCCTCTTTCCTCCCATTGGCACTCCACCCCATCCCCACCAACTCTTGCCTTCCTCAGGGCTTCACCTTCAAAAAAAGGACCGCTTCACCTTGTGGAACAGGTGTGAGGATGCCCTGCCTCCTCGAGAGTGAGATCATGTGATGCTGATCTTTCTCTGACTGGCTTATTTCTCTTAGCATAACACTCCCCAGGTCCTGCCATGATTTTAGTACTTTTAAACTTCAGACCTTTTTATCATCCAACACGACTCTGTCCTTGAGCCTCTGTATTATGCTGTTGGACAGGAGCTCTACAGATGAGTTAGGTCTCATTGGTATTTAGTGTTGTACAAGTCTTATATTTTCCATCTTGTTTTTCTATTTATTGTGGAAAGTGGGGGATGGTCCCAGCGGTGGTGGGGCTGAGCCCTGAACATGACTGAGTTGATCTAAATGTTTGTGGTCAAACATAGAGTGATAAGGTCTCAATGTCTGCAGAGTATAATTTTAATTGTAGGCCAATAATAGGGTAAAAAACTGAACTGGTTAAGGCTAGAGTGGTTAGTGTAGCACAGACGAAGTTGAAAGCCAAAACCTGAGAATAAATGGGTATCACAGTGTCCGAGATAAAGAGAGTAGGTGCCAAAGTAGAGGTCAGGAGATCCAACAAAGTTAAGGTGAAGGCTGGTCTCTGAGAGTGTACCTGCATTGGGCAGAATCGCTCCGACATCGTATTTCTGGCTTCTCTTATTTGCTTGTCCTCACATGGTATTCCAACCTCTTTAAGGCACCCAGGACTTCTGACAGCTGCTGATTCCCCAAGTGCCTCTGGAAAGACGGCACTGATGTTTGGCAAACTGGTGAGGGGCCAAGCCAGGCTGACCTTGGGGAGGGTTGGTCACTGCTGCCAGCCCAAGGTAGGATGCAATAGAGGCAGCTTCCTGTCCATCCTTCCAGGCTGTGGTGTGTCTCCTACACCCGCCACAGCTCACTGGAATTGATTTATTTATGTATTGCTTGCTCTGGGTAGTCCTTGACATTTTACTTGGGAGGCAACATGGTGTAATGAAAGGAAAGCTTTGAAGCCATGAACCCTGAGCATGCCTAGGTAAATTGTTAAACCTTTATCACAAAACATGTATGCACAGCAATGCAGAGGTGTTCATCTACACATAGATGCATGTATTGGCACATGCATGTGCGAGTACAGATAACACAAATATTAAATAAGTTATTTTTAAAGCCCTAGTGCAGTATTTAGTGATCAAAGAAAGGGAGTTTGTGGCATTGTTTCCTTCTTCCCCTTTCCTTCTGCCCGTGTGTGTGTGTGTGTGTGTGTGTGTGTGTGTGTGTGTGTGTGTCTGAGGGAGAGAGAGAACATGTGGCATCTCACTCAGTTGGAAAAGCAGGTGCAAACACACAGGGATCTATTGCCCAGACAGAGATATCCTGACTTTAGGCAAGCCACCCAATGGTTCTAACAGATTTGTTCTTGAAATTGACTGTTTCTTTCAGCTACACTAACCGGGTGAAGCAGGCATTTTGACATCAGGAGAAGAACAGGTAGACTAGTATCACTGCTGGCAAAGGACCCTCCACCTTGTGGAGCAGGTGTGAGGATGCCCTGCCTCCCCAAGCAGGTGACGGGGCCCTAGGCGGAACCTGGACAGAGCCCAGGCTGCACGTGAACGTCTCAGCATCTCTCCTGCCTTCTGCCCTCTGTGTTCTCCATCCTCATGGAAACGGTGGTTGTGGTGGTTGTGCTGCTGCACCTGGATTTTGTAACCATGGTTACAGATACATTCCCTGTGGAGAAGGGGGAGCTGTTTTTATAAGGGCAAATTGTACTGACATTTAAATTAGAGGCGTTACAGTAGACTGCAGCTGCCCAGGTATGGGAGAGTATTCTCCCCTTGGCAACTGGGTTATTTGGAAGACTCTTGCTTTCTTTCTTGGTGTCTGTATGTGTGTGTGTATGTGTGGGTGGGGGGGCGGGTGGGTTAACATCCAGAAGACTGAGATTCTGGGTGGGGACAAGGGACAGGCCTTTTTCAGGGAGGTTCTGCAGGTCAGGACTAAACTAGGGGTTTCTGAACATATGCTACAAATGATGTCAAAGTGCAGGGGAAGACAGGGTCAGAGAGAAGCTGGAGGCCAAATCCATGGCATCTAAGAGATGGCAAGGGTGGCCCCATGGGAAGAGCGGGCCATGATGTGACAGACAGGAGTCAGCTGCTTGAGGATGGGGGCGGGCAGCGGGAGGGAGCAGGCCCGGCCTGCCGTGGGAAGGCGCTCAGGGGACAGTCAGCTTCCGGGGATGTGACTGTGGGTTCAGTTCGCCAGGTGGGTCCTGCTCAAGGAGCCCTGATATGTGGAAGTGGGAGAGCTAACCAGGCTCCTGTGCCAGGCCTCTTCCCAGCATTCGGGAAGGTGACAGGTTTACAGCTAAATTAGTTGCCATGTTTTTTTCTGAGAAGCAGCAGAATATAAATCATATTCACCCACAGATGTGGATGTGCTGCTGGAGCTGTCACCCTGTGGGTCAGCCAGTGGGTCAGTCAGTCAACAAACACCCACTGAGCTCCTACTCTGCTGGGCTAACATGCCTAAAGGCCAAGCGCTACTCTTGTTCTCCATGCCAGCACCCTCTCCCAGCTCGGCATCCACACTCTGAGGCCCTCTCCCCATGAGGATGTTGGTCAATGAAAACCCGGAGCCCTGAAGAAGTCTCTGGTTTAACCTTGGCTTTCAAGCAGCAACTATCCAGGGCTCCTTGGGGTCCCTGAGCCAGCTGTCGGCCACACAGCCAGGAGCTGGGAAAGGCCACTGAGGCCTGCTTTGCCCGCTTTCCATGTGGTTTCTGGTGTCGGGTAAACCAGGTGCACCCTTTATTGATAAGAACTTCAGGAGAGGTAGTGCTGAGCTGCAAGGCTCCCATTGGTCAGTACAGAGGAGCGCTGCCCGACGGGACTGTGCACACAGAGCTACAGCACTTTTGTTTGGTGCTGCCTCTGTGTAAATACCTAGGCGACGCCCTGCTTGTGCCCCTGTGTGCAAACGTGTCTATGCCTGTGCACACTCATGGGGAAGAGACCTCTTGCTGTAGGTACGTGAAAATCACAGAGCTATGGATTTGAGGGTTGAATACTTCTTTATTATCTATGTGCTTTTGAGCAGGCAACGTTAGACCTTTCAGCCATGGGTTTCTCATCTGAAAATGGAAATAATTACTTCCATTTTACAGGCATCTTTGTGAGGATTATATGAAGTAATTAATATAAAGCATCTGGCATAGTATCTGGCCTAAAAAAGCAATTAACAAATAGTTCAGATCCTGTTACTTCATATACCTTCCCTCTCTCTGCTGTGGAGGGCATGCCTCAAATTTTGCGTCATTATCTCAATTGGTGGAGGAGCTAAAGACCCTCAAAGCAGGCATATCAATAGCTTGAATGGTAGGCAATTTGTAGAATTTGTGTAAGTGCATTCACACGCCTGATGTTCCCATAATGCCCCTCAGTTGAAGTGATGCAGTCACAGTCCCCTGGTTGGTGATGTGCAGGAGAAGGATCGAGAAGGCACAGTCGGAGGAGCCAGATGTGCCCTCAGCAGGCAGGTGGGGCTGCCCGTAGCAGTCAGTGCAGGGGAAGTGACCTGTGCAGAACAGGGGTCCCGTGGCAACTGCCAGAGGCTGAGGGCACTGCCCACCTTGGCCTAGAAGTGAGCTCTAGGCCCCACTGACAGCCCCTACACTGGGAGTATTGGCTCCATCTGGGCAGGCACCTTGAGTTGGCTCCTTCTGGGAGGCAGCTCCCATTGCTCCTACAAGGCCTGGTCTCCAAGTTTGGGGCTCACCACCCAGTTGCGCAGGGGTTGTGTGCACGCGTGGTGCTCGTGCCTCCACAGCACTGAGCAGGAGCCCCGGGGAGGGAGTCGCTCTGCTCTGTGGGACCCGAGTGCATGGGACTAAGGAGAAAAGCTGTAGCGTGAACTGTGAAGAGCAGAATTTGTTTCTTGAGGAATCTCCATATGTGTTGCATAGGCACTGCACCAGCTTCCAGTCCCATGGGGGGGACTAGGGTTCCCTTTCTTCAGATCCTTACCAACACATTATTTGTTGATTTTGGATGATAGCTATTGTGACTGGTGTGGGCTGGTATCTCAATGTGGCTTTGATTGTGTTAGTGCTGATGGTTAGTGATGTTGAGCATCTTTTCACATGTCTGCTGGCATCTGTATGTCTTCTTTGGATAAAAGTCTTTTCATGTCCTCTCCTCATTTTTGATTGGATTATTTTTGTTAAGTTGTATGAGTTTCCTACATATTTGTATGCATTCTATGCTCATTGCAGCATTATTTGCAATAGCCAAGATATGGAAGCGACATAGCTGTCTCCCAATAAATGAATGGATAAAGATATGGTGTATATACAATGGGATATTAGGAAGTAATAAAAATAATGAAATCTTGCCATTTATGACAATGTAGCTGGATCTAGAGGGTATTATGCTAAGTGAAATAAGACAAATACCATGTGGTTTCACTTATATAATGAATCTAAAAACAAAACAAAGCAAACAAAATAAAACAAAAACAGACTCAGAAACAGAGACCAAAGGGATGATTGCCAGAGGGGAGGATATAAGTGAAAAAGGTGAAGGGGACTATCATCAATCATATTGTGACAGATGGTCACTAGAATTAGTGGGGTAATCACACTGTAAGGTATGAAATGTGGAATTGCTATATTGTACACCTGAAATGAATAAAACCAACATAAGATTATGCACAAACTACATGTAAGTACAAAACAAATTTAATAGAAAAGAATAGGATTGAGGGTGGACATAGGGAAATTTATTTCCAAGACATTCTGGAGTGTTAGTTCATCTCTTTACAACATTTTCTGTAGCAGTGTGCATGCTGGGGTGGAGGTGGGCAGGGGAGGAAGGAGGAGGATGATGGCCCTGAGCACAGGTACAAAGTGCTGAGACAGTTACTACAGTGATGGTGATGGTGGTATCTTTTTTAAAATCCTCATCTGAAGATATGTTTAAAGAGGTGAAGGAAGAAAGAGAGAGAGAGAGAGGTGAGAGAAACATTGATCGGTTACCTCCTGTATGCCCCTGACCAAGGATTGAATTCACAAACCTAGGTATGTGCCCTGATAGGGAATCGAACCCACAACCTTTTGGTGCATGGGACAAGGCTCCAACCAACTGAGCCACCCGACCAGGATCCAAACTAATTTCTTCATCTCTGTCCCCACATGGCTACACTGATTAACAGGAGCAAGAAGCCAAAGGCCCTTATTAATTATCACCTCCTCCCCCAAGCCGCCTTCTGAAGCAAGCAGTAGCCTCTGACCTGTCTCATCCTTGACCTGGGCATGAGCTTGCCCCACCAAACCATGCAGAATGAGGCACAGGAGGACTTTCAATGAAAACTCCAGGCTCTGACACCAAAAGAAAAGGGGTTACGTGCTTGGCAGACAAAGCAACAGGTGACCCTTGTCATGACTATCCAGCTCTTACTAATTTGCCTTTTTCTGTTACATTTGGGGTCATTTGGGCTCCAGACTTAATGCCCAAGTCTTTGTTTCTTGTTTTTTTTCTTGTTTCCTTTATTTAAGCTTCTTTTTCTCTCCTAGACTAGACACTGGGGGAAAATGTAGATTTCCAAATGCTCCATCTATATTGTCAGCATCACTAATGATCACCACCATCACCATCACTATCATTACCATCATCATCACCATCACCACCATCACCATCACCATCACGGTCATCACCATCACCCCATCAGCACGATCGCCATCACTATCATTACCATCATCATCACCATTACCATCACCCCCATCACCATCACCCCCATCACCATCACCACCATCACCATTACTGCCATCACCATCGCCTATCATCACCATTGCCATCACCACCACCATTACTATCACCACATCATCTCCATCAACATCAAACACCTATTTCTCGAGTACTTAACATGTGCCAGCCCTAAATGTCTTCAATAATCTTCACAATTTGAAAATTATTTATTTCCTCTATTTTACAAATAACAATAACGAGGTTGAGAACACAGTAAGTAGAGCTGAGACTGGAGTTGGAATTGCCTGACCCGACATTCCTCATAACCACTGTTCTACACTATTTATACCCTTCTGCCTCTCTCAAAGCACTTTAATAGTAACTGTTTAGCAAATATTGGATCTTAACATTAATTTTTCTCATTCTAGAGCACTATTTCTTAACATATGGAACAAGAATCACCTATATCAAAATCACTTGGAGTTAGGTGTTAAAAACCCAGATTCCTGAGCCCTATCCAGAAATATCTTTTAAATTGAGATGTAATTAACATATAACATTATATTAGTTACAGGTGTACAACATAATGCTTCCATATTGTGAAGTGGCCATTGAAAGGTTCAGAGTCTGGGGAGGAAGAGAGTCAAAAACGCAGAGCAGGTGCCAGACAGGGTGGTGGCGGTGGGACCCGCTGGGTAAGGTGCAGGCTCTCAGGCTGCTGAGAGGGGGGAGCCATAGGCTGGGGGGCCGGTGATGGTCGGCGGGATCAAAAGTGGTGAGGGAGGAGGGGAATCGGGATCCGGGGGCTTAGAGCAAGGAAGGAAAGCCTGCGGGAGAGCAGCTGTCACAGAGAAGGATGGTCCTGCATGTGAAAAAGCTGGCTGTACAGGCCCTCAGGCCACCTGCCCTGCCTGCGGGACTGTCCAGGTTAGGAAAATGCCATTCTGGGCATAGGGACCATTGTGCAGTGTTGTGATGGAAAATAAGTCGCCTAGGGACTCAGTCCTGCGGAGCCCTGGGTCTGAGGTTAAGCAGATGCAGGGGTGGGTGCGGGGAATGGCAGGCTGCGATGGCTGGGGCTTAAGGCCTGTCCTCTGTGAAGTTAAGGCCCAGAAAGATGCCCCGTCTCCCCTAACACTCACCAGAAACGGAGGGAGCCCCCATCCGTGAGGGGCGCCCTGTCAGGAGAGGGGACGAGGGACCTACTTCCCCGGGCGCTTGTCTGACCAGCGCAGGATTTCCGCGGGGGCTGAAGAGCATCAGCCCAGAACCTGGCTCCAAACCCAAATGGCGGGACAGCCCTAACGGAGGAGACGGACTAAGCCACTTACCGTGGGTCCATGCCTGGTGTTGATGCAGGAGGAGGCAAGGCAAGGAGAAGCCCACTGTCCATCATGGGCCCAGACCCCTGGGAGGAAGGCTGGGTCAGGAAGTGCCCGCGTCCAGCAGCAGCTCAGCCGAGCAGGAGGGAGCGTGGCTGGGGGCTTCCCCAGACACAAGGGAGCTTAGGGGCCAGACCCAGCCAGCCTGCACCAGGTACTTGAAATAAAAGTTCTTTTGATACATTATGGCCTCATGTCACCCTGGCCCACTCAGAACCCTTCAGTCATAATAACTCGAGGTAACACTGACCACCACACAGTTACCTATTTTCTTGTGATGAGGACTTTCAAGATCTATTCTCTTCACAACTTTCAATTATACAATAAAGTAGTATTATCTACTAGGGGCCCCATGCACAAAATTCGTGCACTGGGAGGGGGGGGGGGTCCTTCAGCCCAGCCTGCCCCCTCTCACAGACTGGGAGCCCTCTGGGGATGTCCTACTGACGGCTTAGGCCCGCTCCCCGTGGGAAGTGGGCCTAAACTGCAGTCTGTCCTCCCTCTGTGGGAGGCGACCAGGCTGATCAGGGGAAGGCGCCAGCCCCATCACCCTGCTGCTCCAGCCACTGCCAGCCACTGCAGCTGCCAAGTGTTTTCATCAACACGGGCTCCAGTCCCTTCACCATGAAAAAATGACAACTTTCTTTATGCATTTTCAAGATGTGTCTTTCATAGGATATGACCTTTCTTTCTCTTTTATTAGTGTAGATGGTCACCATGCCATGCCCCACATCCAGGTCTTAGTATTTATACCTGGAAGTCTGTCCCTTTACTAACATTCGCCCATCGCAGTCCCCCCCCCCCCCCCCCATTCCTTGCTTCTGGCAACCACCCATTTGTTTTTTGATTCTGCATACAATGAGTGCACATGGCATTTGTCTTCCTCTTGTCTGTTTTATTTCCCTAGTGCCCTCAAGGTCCATCCTACTGTTGCTAATAGCAGGGTTTCCTTTACTATGGCTGAGTAACATTCCAGTGTGTGTGTGTGTGTGTGTGTGTGTGTGTGTGTGTGTGTGTGTGATATTTTCTTTATCCATTCATCTACTGATATACACTTAGGTTGTTTCCATGCTGTGGGTGTTGTGAATAATGCTGCAATCAACACTGGGGGAAGAGCAGCTATCTCTTTGCCATAGCATCTTTGTTTCCTTCAGATAAACACCCAGAAGTGGAGTTGATGGATCATAGAGCAGTTTTTATTTTTTTTATTTTTTGAGGAGCGGCCACACTGATTTTCAGTGATGGCTTACCTTCCCACCCACAGTGAACAGTGTCCCTTCCTCCCCATCCTCACCAGCATCCACTATTTCTTGTCCTTTCTATGATGGCTGTTCTGACAGGTGTGCAGGGATGTCTCACTGGGGTGTGACTTGCACTCCCTGGTCACCAGTGATGCTGAGCCTCTTTTCAGGTACCTGTTGCCCATCTGAATGTCTTCTTTGGAAAAATATCTATTTAGATCTTCTGCCAATTTTAAATCAGATTGGGGTTTTATTTGGTATTGAGTTGTTGTAAGAGATCTTTATATATTGGATATTAGTTCTTTTTCAGATATATGGTTTGCAAATATTTTCTCCCATTCTTAGGTTGCCATTTTATTTTGTTGGTGGTTTTCTTTGCTGTGTAGAAGCTTTTTAGTTCCACTTTTTTTTTTACTTTCTTGCCCAGAAATATTGAATCAGAATCCCTGGGAGTGGAGTTGAGTAATGATATAGCTTTCACATGATTCTTGCTAAAGTTTGAGAACTATTGCTGAGGGAATAAGAGAATGTTCTATCTTAATAGTTGTCCTCAACTCTTCAGTCAGTTCCTTTTAATAATACTCAGGATAGCCATAACTTTCATAGCTACAAGGCATGCTGTGAACTCAAAGGGAACCCACTGAGGAAGGGAGAAGCCAAGAGCAGGCCAAGGTCAGTATAAACAATCTGATTGTAGAATTCAAACTGTCACCTACAGGGCATAAGGAACTCTAGCTTCATCTGAAAAAACTCCGAACTAACCCAGCAACTGCCATGACTGGCTCAGCCCATCCTTCAGCTCAGATGTAACTTACTGTACTCTGTCTCATCACCCTTATTATTTTCTTCATAGTATTTATTCAAGTCTTTAATCTTTTTATCTTACATTTTTTATTTGATGTTTTGTTCATTTTCTATGTGTTTAATTATTCCTATTTCATGAAAACAAGGGCCTCATACTTGCCTTTATGTTGTGCATGCCCACAAATATTTGCCAAAATAATGCCTCAGGGATGTAGTGGGGAATGCGCGGTAGTCACGACCTCCTAGGTGGCCTGGAACCGAACCATACGATGCTGCAGAGTGTGACGCTGCATGTTGTTTGAAATTGAACCTCTGCAACTGGAGGGAGTATTAGAAGAGCCAGAAATAACCCAGGGTACTGGACACCTGGAATAATATTGACTGTCAACTGTAATTGACAAAAATAATACAATAAAATATTTAAAGAAGAACACAACCTACCCAGAAGAAAATAAAAGAACTCCATGAGTAAGAGTGAGGGCAGGCCTCTAGTGAAAGCAGCAGTCTGAACTAAGTAAGAGACCAGACTGAGAAAACAGAATAGAATTATGTGAAAACAACCCCCCGGTTTAGATAAGACATCCTTGTGTCTGAGATGGGGGTGCACTGTGACCGCACCTTCTGCTGGGTTGTCATGACCGTTGAGGACCCGGTGGGGAGCTGACTGAGCAGTGGTTAGTGTTTGACCAGAAAAAAAATCTCTCCACCTGGAGCCTTCTCAGAATCATCCTTCATCTGGGAGTAGATCCCAGGAAACATCAAGTAGACCATTTGGCCCCAAGTAACCAAAAATCTACTTTGTGTCATGGGTAGTAAGTGTAGCAATAGATATCAACAGAAGACCAATGATATAAAGAAACTTAAGATAAATTCATGATTGCTCTCCCTGATAGATGCCAAGTGGGGGATGTGGGAATCTTTCCAACATAACAGTCCCACAGCGAGTGGGAGGAGGCCTGTGCTGCACCCCCTCAGGGCCTGTCCTCGGAGATGTGGGGTCTGACACCTGGTACGCAGACATGTGTGTGGCATTAGTCATATTCCTTTCCTTTTGGGGACAGAGTTCTTCTCCTGCCTTCCTTAGAGCTTTGCCTGCCCCCGCCTCCTGCGCTTATGGGAGTTTCTGGAGCAGGTGGTATAATATCATCTCCTTGGCCCAGATACAAATTATCTGTCATAAACACTGAAACACACCGTCAGGTGCTTCAATGTCTTCATGTCTCAGCAACAGAATTTTGAAGAGTTTTAATTCTGCTTCTAGTTTCTAACTCTTCTCTGCTGCTAAAACTTTGTTGGTAAAGATTTCAATATAAAATGAATGCATGCTCATTAAAAATTTGGAAAAGATTGCAAATAGAGAGGCAAAAATAAACATTAGTACCGCTACCCACACCAAAACAACTGCGTTAATACTAGGTGTAACAATTAATAATATGGATTTTGTAATCAAAGAAAACACCATAATTTCAAGAGAAACATCAAAAGTGATTTATTCAAAGTTATGTCCATCGCTAGCTACACATTTCCCCATCTTTCAGGTAATTTGTGGATACTGTCCCAATAGAAATTTTCTTGTTTTGAGGCAAACCATTCAGGGATCCAATTTCCACTTCTTCGTATGTTTTGCAGTGCTGCTCAGAAAGTGCGTGTGCCATTGATCGGAACAAATGGTAATCTGAAGGAGCAAGATCTGGTGAATATGGCAGGTGGGTTAGTACTTCCCAGGCAAGATCTTTTAACGTGTCTTTTTAACTGGTTTTGAAGTGTGTGAACGTCTGTCATCATGAAGCAAAATTACTTTGCAGTGTCTTCTGGCCCATTCTGGTCATTTTATGATCAAAGCATGGTTCAAATTGATTATTTGTTGTTGGTAGCAATCAGTATTAACAGTTTCACCTGGTTTTAGAAGCTCATAATACACCACACCTTCCTGATCCCCCCAAATGCAAAGCATTGTCTTCTTTCTGAAGCTATTTGGCCTTGCAGTCGATGTTGATGGTTGACCTGGATCAACCCATGATTTTGTGCATTTGGGATTCTCAAAATAAATCCACTTTTCATCGCCAGTCACAATTCGATGCAAAAAGGAATTTCTTTCATGTTGTTGAAGCAACATTTTACTGATGACTTTTTGGTTTTTCATTTGTCTTTCGTTCGGTTGATGTGGCACCCATTTTCCTTCCTTTAAAATCTTTCCCATTGCTTGTAAAATATCGGAAATTGTTTGCTGAGCAATGTTTAATCTTTCTGCAAGTTGTTTTTGAGTTTGACATGTATCTTCATCCAACAATGCTTGTAATTGTTGGTCTTCAAACTTTTTCGGTTGACCTGGACATTTTTTGTCTTTCACAACAAAATCATCAATTTTAAAGTGTTTAAACCAGCGTTCACAAGTATCTTGAGATGGAGCATGTTTAACATAAGATTCCAGAAGTATAGATAACTTTCAGCAGCACTTTGCTTCAAAATAAAGTAATTAATTAAATAAAACTTCCCGCAAATGCTCTTTTTTTAGGGCATGAAATTAGGCATTTTTAATTGTAAAAATATCTATGATGGTAACACCTTCAGCAAATTTGACATATGAAGTTTTGAAGCTTTCTGTCATACAACAAAATAGCATACATATCAAATCGCATATATATCAACATATGTGTAACTCCATCTATTGAAAAAAATCTGCATTATTAACTGGTACATTACCATTCTGCATTTTATTTTGAATAACTTTTTAGGTTTTTTGTTTGCTTTAAATAGTAATCATGCTGTAGACACAATTTTGTATCCCTAAGTATAAAATTATAATGATAACAACAGAAGCATTCTCTCCATGTTATTATAAGCAATGAATAAATATCAACTGTGTATACAGCTTGGATTTAATCCTGTCCCTACCATTGGGCATTTAGGTTGTTTGCAATTTTTGAATGATGCTGTGATGAACATCTTTGTAAATAAAACATTTTACACATTGGCATTTTTTTACTTTGTATAGATTTTTTGAAAATGGAGCTACTTTGTTTACGCTTGTAAACCACCTCACCAGCAGCGGACAAGGCAACCATGTCACCCTTTCCATCAGACTCAGTTGCCATCTCTGGAAAATGGTCTCGATGGACTCCCGCAGGTGCAGGTGACTTGAGGGCTGTGCAGAACACAGCATGCGCAGCTCTGATTGGCGTGCCTGACAGTGTGCCAGCATCCTCAGGTGAGTCTTGGCTTTGGAGAAAGTACTTGTCCTCTTCTTTCCTCCTTTTCCCCTGTAGCTCTCCTCCCTCCCACCCTTCCTTTCCTCCTTTCCCTCCTCCCTTCCCTCCTTCCTTCCTTCCCCTCCTTTCCGCCCTCCCTCAATTCCTTTCTTCCTCCCTCCCTTCCCTCCTTCCTTCCTCCCTCCCTCCTTTCCACCCTCCCTCAATCCCTTCTTTACTTTTTTATTATTTTACCTATACTTTATTTTACATTATGTTTTTACTAATTCTTTAGAAACAACTTTAATGGCCACACAATATTCCAACAGATGGTAATTATATAAAATACAATTTCCCTATTGTTTTTCAATATTCATTGTTATAAATAAGAGTACAGTAAACATGTCTGCAAATGAATATATTTTATTTAAAATATTTCCTGAGGACACCACAGGGCTAGAAGTGTAATTAGTAGATCAAGTTTGCAAACCACACCCTCCTGAGATAACAGGTGTGTGCATGTGTGTGTGCATGCATGTGCACGTGAGTATAATCAAGTTGTTTCCTAAACCCATTCTCCTAAATTTTTCATTCTACAGTAAATAACCACAATTGCCATAATGATCTTTGCTAATTATGTAGAATCTGGCTTTGTTGGCAAATAAGAGAAATGGTTTCCAGGTGCGTGCTGAAGCTAAAATACAGCTGAGGGCCGAGATGCTCCCATCACCGAGATGCGAGCAGCCTGTGGAGACATGCGAGCACTCCCACCTCCTTGGAGCCCTGGCCTCCCCCAGACATCACCTGTGTTAATCCCTGGCCTCACACGTGACACCAGTTTAAAGGACACAAATCTCTCCCAGTTCCATACTGAGATAATCATATCAATAGAAAGCTTATATAATAAGCCAAAGTAGCAACCAGGGGGCATGCACAGGGAACATGGCGGGCGTGGGCCATGGCAAGATGGTGGAGGAGGTGTGAGGGGGCACCAGACCAAGGTGGGGCGCCGGTTGCTGTCATCAGGTGAGCCTCTGGTGGTTACTGAAAATTCTTTGCTCCCACGTGCTGTGGTCTTGCCTGGCACTCGCACCTGCTGCCAGCACTGGCCCCACTTGCACCCGCTGCCAGCACTGGAGCCACCACTAGCACCCGATGCCAGTGCCTGGACCCACCCCAATTTTCTTACATTTTCTACCAGGGGTCCAGTTCAACGGATACTTTCAAATGTGTCAGATTCAAGATGCAGCTGCTGCCCGATCAACCCTCAGGGCCTCTCCACCTCCCCCTGCTCCTGAGGGGTGATCGGGCAGCAGCTGCATCTTGCCGTCAGGGTCCTGCTTGCACCCACTACCAGCTGGGTCCTGCTTGCACCCACTACCCATAGCTAGTGCTGGAGCCACTGCTCCCACCTGCTGCTGGCACCTGGCACTGGTCCTGATTGCTTGGCGCTGTCAGCAGGTGGAAGGGGCAACTGCCAGCCTCAATTGCTCCTGAGGGCTTCTCCACCTCCCCCTGCTCCTGAGGGGCAATTGGGGCAGCAGTTGCTGCTCACACCTTCTGACACCCCTGCTTGCACCGGCTCCTGACACCAGCCCCAATTGCTCTGCACTGTCAGCGGTTGGGAGCAGCAGTGGTGGGAGCAGGATGGCTGGCAGGTAGGGGACTGGGGGCCGTGGCAGGAGGGGCCAGGCAGGGGTGTGGAGGATTGCCCAAGACCCACCCCTGTGCCCACCGCAGCCTCATGGACCACAGTTCCTTTCAAGGTGCACAAATTCATGCACTGGGACCCTAGTTATATTATAATTGTGCATATACATTTATTTCTTTTTCTTATTCCCCTAGGCACACTAATTAAGGTTTCCCATTCTTTTATTAAATTACATTTATTTATTATTTACAAGAGCACTTCCTCAGTAGCTGAGAATGCATATAGAGAATGTAGGAACCTTGTCTGAATGTAACCACCAGCAAACAATGACAACACTAGTGAAGCTCGCATTTATTGCTTACTATGTGCAGGATACTATGTGGGGTGTCTTGACTCGCATTCTCCTATTTAATCATCAGAGCAATTCAATGGGATTGGAATTGCATGTATTTTATAGAGGAGGAGACGGCTGTGATCTGGAGAGGTTAAATGACTTGTCCAAGTTCACATGGTGAGGACATGTGGGTGGGTGTCAGAGAGATGACAGCTAGTCTCAGTGTGAGAGAAAGAGGGACTTAGTTTGTGGTTCTATCCCTGAGTCCTCTTACTTTGAAAATTAAGAAGCTTTGCCAAGATGAATGGTTTGCCAGGGCCTGATTCCTGAGTGGGCACTGGCTTTGTATATGCAAAGCTGACCTTCCATTTGACTGATTCAGTCAGTGCCCACCAAGGCCAGTGTGGCCAAGGCTGAGGTGGGGAGAAGAAGTGAGCAGCATGATTTACAGTGGACCTCGAAGTGCATTGCTCATGGAGGAAGCAGAACAGTGGAACCTCTCCTAACATTGTTCAAAAGATAAGCAAATGTAAATATATGAATTGTTTTGTATTTTAAAAGTGAATTTGTGGCAAAGTCATAAGGTATAAAATTCTTTTTAGGTGTTATTGTCTCTCCCAGACTCACAGCCAGTGACAAGCTGTGTTCCCTGCATGTGCTCCATGCCCCTCAGTGAGCTGAGCCCTTGGCCCCAGTGGGGCTCACACTCATTCAGGGACTGCCTGGAGGGGCTGCTGAGGCTGGGGTCCTTCCTGGTGAAGCAGGGCCTGAGGAGGGACCAACACACATGATTGGCCAATCTGGTTACATGGCTGCTTTCTGCGTGTTGCATGTCCAAGCGTTTTTATAAGACTTACATTTTCTACCAGGGGTCCAGTTCAACAGATACTTTCAAATGTGTCATCATCAAGGAATATGAAATCTTAATTAAAACTAATTAACAGTCAATTACTAGATTTGATGGGAAATAAAACCTTACCTGCAAAACATGAGACAGCAATAATAAAGGCATATCATGGCAAAAACCTATGGTAGAGAGCTAAGGCTATACTTTGAGGAAATTTTATAGCCTCAAACACCATCATTTTCAAAAAAGAAAAACTAAAATAAACTAATCACACATCTCAAACATTCAAAGAACAAGATAAATCAAAACAAAATGGAGGAGGCATTCAGATGTTAGTGGGAATGAATGAAATAGAAAATGATAGTATATAGGAGCTGCTTGAACCACAGTTTGCAAAGGAGAAACAAAACCTGCTTTGTTTTGTGATTTTCGTTTTTATTTGTTGGTTCTGCAATCCTGGGCATTTTGCTCAGCCCCTGAGCATACTTTCAGGTGCAGACGCTGAGGCCTAAGGAGGGACCCACTGCAGGCAGATGCATGTTCCTGCTACGCTGGATATGCGTAACAGTGCTGTTAGCCGCTGTGCTGTGTTTGCTGAGCACTGCTGGTGCCAGGGGCCTTGGTGCTCAATGCTTCAGCACCTCTATGTGCGAGAGGAATTTTCTACTATCTATTTGAATACTAGGGAAGATTTAGATGTGTTTCGTTCATCCAACAAGTATTATTGCACATTTGCCCTGTGCTAGATGTGTCCTCAGTGCTGGAGGTACGGTCATGACCAGCAGATTATACTCTGCCTCAGGGATGTCATTTGAGTGGCAGCTGCCCACAGTTACCCACAGTGGAGATTTGAGGCTGATCTGTCCTCTTAGTCACGTTGCTGTACAAAGTGTTTTCAATCTGCATCCTTTACATTTGCAACTTGAGGAGCAGAGGGGAGAGTCAAGTCTAAGCACTCCTGGGCACTGATCACAGGACCCCTATCTCCCCTGGGGGGCCCAGCACCTGTTCTCCCAGGGGGTTGGTATTCATTAAAGGGGTAGGTAGTTCCTGGCACAGACAGATGGTAGGGAATCCTGGCTAGTGCTATTAATATTCTCTTTATTATCATCTGGCCCCATCTCTTTCAACTCATATATCTCTCCTGTGCTGGAGGCCCAGTGCCTGTGCAAGAGTCTAACCTGCCATCATCCTCTTCAAGGCCTTCCTGACAGGAGTATCTTTGTTTAGGTGGAGGCCTCAGGTCAGGCAGTAGAATGATGTGACTTAGGGTGGGGCCTCCCTGCTAGAAGAATAGGAAGTGTGGTCTAGGGCGGGGGTCTGGGTCCTGCAGTGTCAGTCAGCTTCTCAGGGATGGAGGCTGAGATAAGACATGGGGGACTGATACATCAGGCGTGTCTGCACAGGAAGCCCAGCAACAACCGGTGCTGCACTCGGGCAGGTGTCCTGACTGGCCAGACTCTGAAGGCTGTCACCTAGTCGCCAGAGAGTAACAGGCCCGTTTCCTGCGGAGAGCACAGCGGTTTCCTGTGGAGAAGACAGCAGTTTCCCGCGGGGAGCACAGTGGTTTCCAGCGGGCACCACAGTGGTTTCCTGCAGAGAATACAGCAGTTTCCTGGGGAGAAGACAGCGGTTACCTGCGGGGTGTGGCTTCCCGCAGAGAAGACAGTGGTTTCCTGCGGGGAGCACAACGGATTCCCATGGAGAAGACAGCGATTTCTGCGGAGAGCAGAGTGGTTTCCCGAGGAGAAGACAGTGGTTTCCTGTGGGGAGCGCAGCGGTTTCCCGCGGAGAAGACAGCACAGAGGAGCTCTGTGTTGGCTCCTCCTCTGGTCTGTCCTATGTGCTCCATTTCTGAGCTGACTTTATCTGTCTGTTTTTCTTTAATAAACTGTGACTCCAAAAGCTAACAATGAGTTCTTTGAGTCCTCCTAGCAAATTACCAAATCTAAGGGTGATTTTGGAAACCCCTCAAACTTGCAACTGGTATCAGATGAGAGGGTAGTCTTGTGGATTGTTCCTTCAAACTTCACAGTTGTCTAATTTCAAAACACCAATTGGTTCTATCTAGGAAGATGATAGATTGAGAGGAACTGTGCAGAATTCCTATACTATCTGTACAAACTCACAAATAGGAAAGAAGAAAAGTGAAACAAAATAGTAACAAAATTCCCCTCCTGCACACCAAAGTTCCAGCAGTGGCCAAGGCAGGCGGTGCCTCTGGAATAGAAATAATGGGGTCACCTCGAGGTTCTAACCATCTCCCAGACGTGGGTGCTCTGCCTCTGGCAAGGGCAAAGGTGCCCGTGGGGCCTGCAGCTATCCTGGCTTCCTCCACGGCCTTGGGACATTTTTTCTCCTTCCTTATTTAATTGCTTATTTATGTCCCCATCATTCTGAAGAGATTTGAAGTAACTTGAAAAATACATATATTTAGTCTGCTCCAATTTCTTCACTTTCTTTTTTTTTTTAAAAAAGTGAGAACTGGAAACAGGGAGGGAGGAGGGAATGAACAGGGAAGGGAAGCTGGGTTAAGATTACAACTCAAAGTGCAGGCCACTGTGCATCTGAAACCTGCTGTGCTGGTTTATGGGTTTATTTCCTGCCTTTCCCTACTTACCTACTATCATCTCTGACATTTGGTAACACCAAAAGCCTTCACTGTGATAGTGCCTGCCAGTTTTCTGCTGCATTCCTCGCAGCTTCTCGCTACACTGAATGTCCTGTAATTCATTCATTTCCAAAGGTGCCTGATGTGAAGGTCTTCATTGGAGGCTGTACTTTCTATCTGTGTGGAGTAACCTCACTTGACTGCATGTATTTTGCCTTGAATTCCACTTTGGTACACAGATGGCTACCTCTGGGTTATTTTAATTGCTAAGCAACCACTCTACTAGTAACCTTGAATAATCTTTTAAATTTTCAGTGTCATTTGGCTTTGTGTTTAATAAAAGCACCATATACCTGTATTTTGTTTTCAACTCAGTCTAAGAGATTTGGATTTTGGGAGAAGTGTTTAAATAATTGCATTTCTTTTTCTAGAGTTGATGTTTGATGTTTTCACATACTACATTAACACATCTAAAATAGAATTCTGTATTTTCTTCATTCATTTCCCCAAATCTCCATTACTTTCTCCAAACTAATATTCCCCCTGTCTTCCTCACCTCCATAACTTGTTGCCTGTTTATGAGTAAAGATGGATCTGTTTTTCTAGCTAGCATCTTCTTGGCATGGAAGGCCCGGTGTGGCTTGGTGCAGAGGGAGAAGCCCTACGTAGACCTGCCACGTTGCTGTTGCTGAGCTTGTGGAAGAAGAGCAGGATGGCAGGTGGAGACACCCCTTGGCTCTCAAAATAAGAACAGGTCTTTGCTGGGGAATGGAAGTTTATTCCTGTGAGAAATGGTCATCTGTCTGAATTAAAATAACGGACTCAGAGACACAAAGACTCAAAGACCTTTAATGCTGTCTTGCAAGAGCAGGAGTCTGTGGGTGGGCACACTCTGAGTGCGAGAGCCCCTCCTCCAGTTGGTTCCTCACTGGCTGAGTACTATGGGGTTAGCAGTTTCCCCCATGTCACCTAGTTCTTATTGTCTCCTATTTGTTTATTAAAAAAAAAAAAGGGCTGAGCCTTTTTCAGTTGTCTCCACCTCCTTTTGCGTAGTTGTGCTATTCAGATCTTCCTGGAAAATGTGCTGCTGGGCAGGTGCACAGTTCTTTGTTCATATACCCTCTCCCCTCCTCCCTAGGAAAGTCCAGGGACCCACTGGCAGCGTGCTGTCAAGTTCTCTCCACTAGCAGCTGACTGTGCGAAGATGGGTCAGAGGCCTGCTTCCTACATGTCCCCACGGCTGCTCTGTTGTTTTTTCTTTCCTGTCCCTTTCTTGGCATCTGAGGGAGTCTGGGGCCAGTTCCCTTTGCCTGGCTTCCCTTTCTAGACTCTGCATCCACCTTTGGAGGTGCCCCAGCCCTTCAACTATTTTCTCCAGAGAACACTTCTCTGATGTTGGCCCGAGGCCTCTCTGCTTCCAGAAGCTCTGTTGTTGTAAGGCAGAGTGGGAGAGAATTCTCTTTCCAGCTACACAGGACCCAAGTTTTAAATTGATGCTTTGACAGAGCCCAGGACTATTTACTGCAGGATTGTAGGAGGGCTCTTGGTCCAAGTACTTTCCAGAAAGATCTCAGAGGTCACTTTCAGATAACTCTAGTTTCAAATTTCTCCAAAATTTTTTCAATAACAGGAATATCTTAAGTTCCTATTCAAATATCTATAAATCTGTGATTTTAATGCATTCTGTCTATCAGAGGTTATAATATAGTTGTTGCTGTATTTAAATTTTTTTAAATTTTATTTTGGAATAATTTTAGATTTACAGAAAACTCTCAAATACAGAGGATCCCTGTATAACTATGGAGGAAGAATAATGTGCTGTGCTCCCTGTATGTCCTTGTCCTAATCCCCTGAACCTGTAACTGCCACTGAACATGGCACAGGCCCTGGCAGCTGCCATTAGACAAAGAACATTGAGATGGTGAGGCAATTCTGCCCTGCCTGGCGGCCCAATTAAGTCCCAACTCCTTACTAGGAAAAGGGGGAGTGGAGAGCCAGAGACCTGGGCATGTTGCTCTGCTGGCTTTGTAGGTAGTTGCAGGCAGGATTGGTGTGGACCAGGGGTGTGGGAGCCTCTGGGAGCTGGGACAGGCGAGCAAACATGTTGTTTAATGGCAGAGTTTGCGTTGAGTTCGGGAGGGTTATAAAGACCTGGAGAAGGAAGGTGATGGTAGCTGCACAATAATGGGAACATGTTTAATGTCACTGAACTGTCCATATGAGAATGGCTGACATGGTAAACCCTATGTGAGACACATTTCACCACAACTGTTTTAAAAGGCAGAGAAGCAGACTCCACCCTAGAGTTCTGGAAGGCAAGGGATGCAGCCCCACCCGGGTCTTGATTTTATCTCAGACTTCCTGTTTCAATTGTTAAGTTGGTTGTCATTGCTATAGCATCAATAAGCAACTGAAACAATACCATTCTCTCAACTTCTCAAGTGCTAAAATCTCCCGTGAATGAGTCCAACTATTCAACGCAGACACCAGCAGGTGCAGAGCTGCTAGCTGCAGGCTTATTCCCTTCCCTCATCTCCCGCTGAGGTTCCTGCTCTGTCCCCTGAGCAACCCAGGGACCACACTATACTTAGCTCTCACTTCCCCTTCGTCCACAGAAGGTGACATTTTCTCGTCTCTGGCTTTTATGACTTGACACTTTTGAAAAGTCATTGCCAGGTATTGACGGTGGAACATCCATCAATTTAGGTTTGTCTGAGGTTTTCTCATGGGAAGTTAAAGTATGGATTTGGGGGAATGTGGTCTTCTGGCCACGTCACCCCCAGGATATTGTGTCGTGGGGATTGTCATTGCTATGTTAACTTTGCATAAGATGTTGTTTGTAAGTTTCTTCTCTGTAGTTATTTATTTTTCCCTTTTTTGAACTCTCTTCTGTAGAATTGTTGCAATCTTATTTTACAATCTTTATTAGTGAAGCTTTGCAAAAATTTTAAGTCAATAAAGCTGATTTTGATGCCATATTTACCACTTCCTACTTGTAAACTGCTGAAAAAATGACTTCATCTTCATGGCTTTCCCTCATCTATGAAATCGGAAGAGGCGTCTCCTGTGGCTGACCTGTGGATTCCATGAGCCACGGTGTCTATTTGCCTGGGAAGTACTTACTGAGCATAGTAATTTGGTAATCATCATGTTCAGTAAAAGAACCCCAGTTCAGTAAAAGAACACGAGACATAGACTTTACCCAGAGGCAGGTCACAACATGGCAGCAGGGAGGAATCACTGAACAAGGAGTCACAGTCAGGTGCTACACACATCCAGTTGGGGAGATACAGGCTGTAAAATGCTTAACATGAGGACCTGCCATAGACATTGCAAGTCACCTGCACTGTACCTGGTTTATTAGAGTCCGGGGGGGGTGGGGGGGGAGAGCTCTCCCTTCTCTCAGTCTCTCAAATGAACAGGGTGAGAGGACAAGAGGTGGCTCTCCCCCACCCCTTCCACTGGCTCCCTGGGCAGGAGCCCTGCAGGGCCTCCTCTTTACCTGAGCGAGGCAGGCCCTGCTCGGGCGTATCTCAGCCGGTGCTGTGCAGGGAGCTGTGGGAAGAGTTGTTTAGCACATTGGTCTCTTCTCCACATATTAACTGCCTGAGATGAAATTCACCTAAAACACCTTAGTTTTCAACATCTTCAGATTTTCACATGCATGTCACTTGGGGTTTGGCATGTGCGTTCCAGATCTCTTCCTTCTAAACAAGAAGCTGCTCTCTCCAGGGGTTATCAGGTGTGTACACACAGGGTGGGCAGAAGTAGGCTTTTAAATTAAAAAAAAAAATTAAAAAATGAACCCCTATATTCCACCACCAAGATTTGAACACACTTGCTCTTTTCGTGTGTGAAATATCTTAAAGTATATTCCAGAGACCCTGTCACTTCACCCCCATTGTCTTTGGTCCGCATCTCTGAAACACAAACCCACCTGGGAAAACAAGGACGTTTTGGTGCCATGGAATAAGAAGGCCATGCCTGGGAGGCGCCACAGGGCGCAGCATCTCCTCCAACCATCACAGCTGTGGAGCGAAGGCGCTGCTTAGCATCTCTGGCCAAATGGAGGCAGTTTGGGGTTGTGTATCCTGAGTCACAAGGAAGTCAGAGACACTTTTATGAGTGGGATGGACAGTGTGAAAATTATGAAAATCAATCTGTAATCTTTTCTGTCCAAGAAGGAAGTTCCTCATTCTGAGAGACAGCCACCTTTCAAGTCACAGGACTTGCAATTGCCCAAAGGCAGCCATTCTAAGTTCCGGTTTCCTAAATGTCAACCCCTCCCCATCCTTTGAATTAGCCAATTGTGCAAGAATGGGAACCCAAGCCTCAGACAATCAGAGGGGCAGACTGCGCTGGGATAAAACCGAGTGGACCCTCAGTGTGCTGTCCCGGGACCTGCGTTGGTGGAGACATTGCCTTATGGTCTGTCTCCTGAGTGCCCTTTGTGCCCCCAGTTCCGCCTCCTGTATGGGAGCCCCTGCCGTCCTCCTGCAGCCTGGGGTCTTTGCGGGGGAGCCAGTGCCCTTGCTGAGGGAAAGGGGTATACACAAGAGAAGGCACTTCCAGTGTCCACATGCCACGGCCAGGGTCTGGCGGCTGCTTTTGGGCTGCATCACTGCCCCCCCCCCCCCATTCTGTTCTTCCAGTTCGGAGTCTTCAGACTTGGGGGGACGCGAGGGGGTTCCTCCTCAGACTCTGCCTCCTGCTCTTTACCGAAGAGCTTGCGGTTTCCTTGGCCACAGTGGGAGGTTTTGAGGGAGAGCAGCCTCTGTGTAACTGCTGCCACGAAGTCCTTTGCCTGAGGCCAGGACAGAAGCGGAAATGACCCGTTGAAACTCAGTGTCTGTGACTGGCACGCTCTCGGGAGAGGGAGAGGGGTTGTGAGTGTTTACTCAGGCAGCTGTGGACTGTGAGTGTGAGTGTGCACTCAGGCAGCTGTGGGCTGTGAGGCTGTGAGTGCACTCAGGCAGTTGTGGGCATGCGCTGGCCTCACGGAGGGCTGGGATCGGCTCTGTGATGCGTGCACATTTCTAACTGAATCCTGGCACCCAGGCTCCTCAATGGAGAGGAGAGCACCCTACTCAGCGCAGCCACTGACGCGCTGCTCACAGATGCTCCACACCTTCCTTGCTCCCTCCCCAGGGCGGCAGTCACCCGTTTTATAAATCCGACCTCTAAGCAAAGACTCTTAGAACCACCACCACCGCCATCACATTGGGCCCCTGCATGTCCAGGACACTGGTGCTGGGCGGACGTGCAACTTAGCTTTATGTGACTTAGATGTGAGCCATCTGGGGACCACCGGCTGGGACAAGCGCCCACTCAAGGTGGGAGGAGAGGCCGAGGCAGGGCTGTGGACTCACGCAGCAGCGCCTTCCTAATGGAACCATTCTCCTGTTGTCCCTGCTTTTCCAAAGAGCATGCCAATTTTCTAAAATTCCTGAAAAACTCCCCACTGTCTACTATTCAGAACCCCAACTGAGAAGCGACTTGGTCTTCAGTCTTTATTGCTCTAGGATGTGTTACAACTGAGAGAAATGTTTGTCTGTGCCCAGGCCTCCTGATCACCCGCTAGCCTCTCTGCTGGGCACCTCCAGCTCCAGGGCCAGCCCAACTCAGGGCCAGCCCAGCTAAGGGCCAGCCCAGCTAAGGGCACCCCCAGCTCCAGGGCCAGACTCTTGGCTATGGTGGTTGTCTCTGGCCCACAGTGCGCACTAGCTGGTTAATAGTAGGGGTGTAGGTGGGAAATGGTGACCTCCCTCCCTCCAGCACCTCTCCCCTGGAACCAGCTGGCATCCCAGCACAGAACATGCCCCGCAGAGAACAAGAGGTCAGAGTGAAAAACTGAGGGAATGGCAGGTCTCAGAGGAATTCCTTAACTTTAAAATGCAGCTATCCATTTTCAGCCCCTCGAGGTCGCTGTTCATTGTGTCATTTTTTTTGTACTGCGGGGTCTTGTGGGGAGTTACTCTTTCCGAGGAGTGTTTTCAGGTTGGAGCTTCTGCAGCCTGCAGACATTCACTGAGGGTTTAACCAGGTCCTGGGGTGTGGCTAGCTGCACTCCGCCTTTCAGAATTTGTTCATTTAAGCCTTTTTTTTCTCTTTGTCTCAATTTGTTCCAGCATGCATTTGTTTTTTGTTTTTTTTTTATTAGTATCTACAGAGAACTGGTTTTTAGTTATATTAATTTTACTATTTTTCTATTCATTTATGTCTACTTTGTTTGCATTATTATCTGTGTTTTCCCTCTATTTTTCCCTTAAAATTTCCAAGTGGAATGCTTAGCATCATTATTTTTGCTTTTATATTGTAGCAGAATCATCCAAATTATTTATTGCTCTAACTTTACAAATTAGAGGTCTGTTGTGTCAAGATTCCATAAGTCTTGCTATTTTAAAATTATTTTAATTATCTTTTAACTTTACAGTTACTGTGCTCTTCACGCCCTTCCTCCTTGCTGTTAGCAGCACAACGTGAAACAATAGCGTGGCTTCATCATGCCCTTGGCTCCTTTAAGACCCAGTTCCTATACTAGCCACATGTGACTGCTGTGGAGATATGTGGTACAGACTGAGCAGATGCACATAAGAAGGTTTTGCTTAAACCATTCTGTATGTGTGCACAGCCCAGTTCCATGTGCTCCCTCAGGACTCAGGCCCTGGGCTGGGGTCTGTGGCCTATGGCCCAGCAACTCCGTGGGGGCTGCAGCGGCCCTCATACTGGAAGCACCGAGTCCTGCCCCAATGCTGCCCGGGGTCCCTCCTGTAGTTCCCATTGGCTGACAGGCCTCCCTCTGTGGGGCTCCCCCCAGCCCCAATGCAGCTTCCTTCTCTATGAGGCCGAGTCATCACCCAGATGAACAGGGTGCACACATCTTCTGACCATTGTTCTGTTTTTCATGTTTTTAGTCTTTTTGTTGTGTGGACCATGTTTTCTTCGTTCTTAGCAAAGGTTGCAATAGAAATATTCTTGTTTCTAACCATGAAAGTGACTATTTGAAGGCAAAAAGGACATGCTTATGCCATCAGCCAGGTGTTGTGCAATGCAGTTATCTGAGACTGCCTGTGGTGTGTGACAAGTACTTGCTTTTTGGCTTATTTTCATAACTACTCCTTCCCAATTCTTTGTTTATTGTAATCAGGAACTTAAATTGTTCAATATTTTATTTGACTGTTTTGTTTAAAAATTAGTGTATGATATTTACTAAAATATATAGCACATTTTTAGCAATAACATTGTCCTCTATTTATGTTGATCTTGAATTTATTTTTTTATTAGATAGATTCTTTACAGGCTTATCAAAATAGTCTCTGAAGCAATGATGCTTTAACTCAGCCCATAGTCTTCTGGATAATGCCTTTTTCTCCAGTCAGATGGATAATAGTTTAGCATATTCCTGAGGTTTAATGTGGAAGCTGTCTCTTTAAGCTTCACTGTTGATGGTTTAAGGCAGCATAGACATTGGGCCACACCACTCACCTTCAAGGTTTCTGAAATGAAGTGACACCTGTCATTAGTTTCTGAGAAGCGAGCTTTGTCTTCAGTCTTTATTGCTCTAAAATCACCCCTTGCTGATTTTAAAACATTGCATTCTATTTCTGGAAACCTCTTAGGAAAGTACCTTACAAGACACATGACATCACCAGGTAAGAGTGTTGCCTTTTCATACAAAAAGAGGGGGTTGGTGGCTGTCACAGTGATTACCTGACAGGTTCTCTGAGGTCTGTTTCTATAGCTGTAACATGGAGAAGAGCCTGTGTCTGCAGCTGTAACATGAGGGAGAGTCTACGTCTGTAGCTGTAACATGAAGAGTCTGTCTGCAGCTGTAACATGAGGGAGAGTCTGTGTCTGTAGGTGTAACACAGAGAACAGTCTGTGTCTGTAATATGTAACAATCTGTGGGGCCTGCTCCATGCCCCTCTGCTTTCATATCTTGGTTGCTTAATTGTTTTTCTCTCAAAGAATAGGAGGAACTTTCACTTCCCAACAAGAGTTTCATGATTGAAGAACATCTCTGGCCCATTTTATTTTATTTTTTAATTTTTCCTATTTTACAAATAAATCTTTATTGTTGAAAGTATTGCGTATATTACCATTTGCTCCCCATTGAACCCCACCAGCCCACACCCACCTCTCACCACAGGCCTTCACCACGCTATTGTCTGTGTCCATGTGCTATGCATATATGCAGACAAAGTCTTGGGTTAATTCCTACCCACCAACCTCCCCGATCTTCCCTCCAAGATTCCCCACTCTGTTCCATGCTTCCATTTCTCTGGATCCACTCTCTTCATCAGTTCATTTTGTTAATTAAATTACACATGTGAGTGAGACCATGTGTCTTTCTCTGGCTTATTTCACTTACCATGATACTCACCAGGTCCCTCCATGCTGTCTCAAAGGGATAGAGATTATTCTTCTTTACTGCTGCATAGTATTCCATGGTATAAATGTATCACTGCTTTTTTATCTACTCATCTACTGATGGGCACTTGGGCTATTTCCAGATCTTAGCTATTGTAAATTGAGCTTCTATAAACATAAAGGTGTGTACATTCTTTCTGATTGGTGTTTCGGGTTTCTTAGAAGGATATATTCCTAGAAGTGGGATCACTGGGTCAAATGGCAGTTCCATATTTAATTTTTTGAGGAAACACCATACTTTTTTCCACAATGGCTGCACCAGTCTGCATTCCCACCAGCAGTGTAGTAGGGTTCCCTTTTCTCCACATCCTTGCCAGCACTTGTCATTTGCTGATTTGTTGATGGTAGTCATTCTGACAGGTGTGAGATAGTACCTCATTGTCATTTTAATTTGCATCTCTCTGATGATCAGTGACTTTGAGCATTTTTTATTATGTCTCTTGGTCATTTGTATGTCCACTTTAGAGAACTGTCTACCATTATTTATGTCCTTTGCCCATTTTTTAATTTGACTGTTTGTCTTTCTTTTGTAAAGATGTATGAGTTCCTTATATATTTTGGATATTAACCCTTTAACAGATGTATCATTGCCAAATATGTTCTCCCACATAGTGGGCTCTCTTGTTGTTTTGTTGATGGTTTCTTTTGCTCTGCAGGAGCTTTTTATTTTGATGTAGCCCCATTTGTTTATTTTCTCCTTAGTTTTCTTTGCCCTAGGAGATGTATCTATAAACATTGCTACAAGAGATGTCTGAGATTTTGCTGCCTATGGTTTCTTCTAGGATTTTTATGATTTCCTGACTTACATTTAAGCTTTTTATTCATTTTGAGTTTATTCTTGTGTATGGTGTAAGTTGATAGTCGAGTTTCATTGTTTTGCATGCATCTGTACATTTTCCCCAATACATTTATTGAAGAAACTATTTTTACTTCATTGTATGCTCTTGCCTCCTTTGTCAAATATTAATTGAACACAATGGCTTGGGTTGATTTCTGGAGTCTCTGTTCTGTTCCATTGCTATATATGTCTATTCTTGTGCCAGTACCAGGCTGTTTTGATTATGGTGGCTTTGTAGTATAACTTGAAATCCGGCATTGTGATCCCTCCAACTATGTTCTTTCTCAAGATTGCTGTAGCTATTCGGGTCTTTTTTGGTTCCAGATGAATTTTTGGAGAGTTTGTTCTAGGTCTGTGAAATATGCTGTTGGTATTTTAATAAGGTTTGCATTGAATCTGTAGATTGCCTTGGGTTGTATAGACATTTTACTGATGTTGATTCTACCAATCCATGAACACAGTATATTCTTTCACTTGTTTATATCTTCTTCTATCTCTTTTTTCAACATCCTGTAGTTTTCCAAGTACAGTCTTTTATCTCCTTGGTTAAATTTATTACTAGGTAACTTAATTTTTTTTGTTGCAATGGTAAATGGGATTACTTGTTTAGTTTCTTCTTCTGAGAGTTCATTATTGTTGTATAAAGAAGCCATAGATTTTTGGGTGTTGATTTTGTATCCTGCTGCATTGCCAAATTCATTTATTAACTCTAGCAGTTTTTTGGTAGAGTTTTTAGGGTTTTCTATGTACAATATCATGTCATCTGAGAATAATGAGAGTTTTACTTCCTCCTTCCAATTTGGATGCCTTTTATTTCTTATTATTGTCTGATCACTGTGGCTAGGACTTCCAGTACTATGTTGAATAAGAGTGGTGAAAGCGGACATCCCTAGGAGAAATGGTTTTAGTTTTTCTCTATTGAGTATGATGTTGGCTGTAGGTTTGTCATATATGGCCTTTATCATGTTGAGATAAAGCTTCCTTTATTCCTTCTTTGTTGAGAGTTTTTATCAAAAATCGATATTGGATTTTGTCAAATGCTTTTTCTGCATCTATTGCTATGATAATTTGATTTTTGTCTTTCAATTTGTTTATGTGATGTATCAAGTTTATTGATTTGCGGATAATGTACCAGTTTTGCATCCCTGGAATAAATCCAACTTGATTATGGTGTATGATCTTTA